>CM032331.1:27234737-28447084 GCA_019022515.1 Quercus aquifolioides
GGCTTGGGGTTGAATTGTGAATGGAATGAATTTGGGTAGGAAAGGATTATTTTGTGAGGAATTATTATGCACAAAAGGATTGGATGAAGAAAATGTGAGTCTTACTTAATCTTTTTTTTTTCCTCAATTTTCCTATTTCATTGTTTGTGATTTTGGTTATTTAAGTGCATTTTTATTTTAATTTTCATGCTCATCATGAATTTGTGACCTATTACAAAAGGGTAAATTGCAATTACCTACAAATCCTAAATAAAATTGGATAATAATTTAGTCATATTTATTTTTATTTGGCTGTCAAATTTTGCCAAATTATAAACTCTTAGCACATGTTTGATGGAATTACTGATAAATGTAATGTTTATAGAACATGTATGTATTGGTCTGATGATAAAGAGCTATTATTAAGAACGAACGTCATACATTGAAACTCTCTCAACAAAAAAAAAAAAGAAAAAAAAAAGAAAAAGATAAAAAAAGATGGTTTGCGTGAATTTGATCAATGAGAGGTTTCCACCACAAACAAATTACTCAATTTTCGTGCTTGATTCACTCCTTTAATACCTTTATCTTTGGGGTAGCGCGAAATCCATATTATCTCTCTTATTTTGATTTTTGACACCTTAAATTTCTTTCAATTTGCATGGCTCTCAATTGACTTAGATACTAGGTAAAATGTCAATGCCAGCAATACTCAGATAAAAAGGTGTGGAATTTATCTATGTTTTCTTCAATGGAAAGAATCCAAGCAATTGGCCAAATCCTGAAATCATGTAAATTTTGTTTTCTAGATGAAGTGGGGATGAATGATATCATGTAACTTATGGCTATGCTTTTGGTTAGTAGCTGAATGTTCAATATGTGTATAAAACACAATGAACGTTTTGACCCCAAATTACAAATTTACCAATTCAAGCTTATTATTAAACAATTAGTGTGCAGAACATGAACATAAACTAATATCGGAATTGATAAACAATCTAAGCCAATTAAAATCACATCCACAACAGAAATTAAAAGGCAAAGATTAAAGGAAGAGAGATGCAAACACAAAGACAACACGGTGATGTGTTATCGAAGAGAAAACCGAAGCCCTCGGCGTAAAACCTCTTTGCTGCCCTCCAAGCGGTAAATAATCCACTAGAAAATATAGTTGGGATACATAAACAGTAATAGACCCTCCAAGCCTAATCTATCCAATATACTTAAGCCCTCCAAGCTTCTTGCTCCAACAAGGTTGCACCGAACCTTTTTCTTCTCTAGCTTACCGGATTCCGCTATAGCCCATAGCATCAATCAATAACTATTGGTCGCTTCCAAACTGCTTCCCTAAGCACCAAAAGACCTTCTCACAGATGTGGGTATGGTGAGAAAAGGATTTGGTCAAGAACCTCTCAAGGATGTATCAATGGAGAGGGTGAGAGTAGAGGAATTTGAAGAGTCTCTTAGGTGAAGATTGTGGATGAATCAATCTTGCTTTTCTCTAGGGTTTATCTCTCAAAATTCTCTCTGGAAGCTCTCCACATTTCGTGGGTATAAGGGTCTATATATAGTGGGGTGAGACAAGAATGCGAAGAGTCAGTTTTTCCCAAACAGGGCTGGTTGGCGGCTTGGCCTCGCGACTTGACTGAGTCGCGAGATCAAGCCGCGAGATAACAGAACGGTCAGGATGGATTTTTGACCTATAGTGCACCAGCTGGCGTGACTGTTCACCTTCTCGCATGCTTCACTCATGTGCTGCATTTTGGCGGCTTGCCAATCGTGAGTCACCCGCGAGTCCCAACTGCGAATCCCTGCTTCTTTGCACAATCTTGAGCATTTCTTCACACTCTCTCACACTCTACCCTTACATGAATCTCACTTAAATACAGAGTTACTAAGTGCTGAATTACAAGCAAATTGGCACGGAATAAAGCCAACAAGATGGTTGATAAAATTCAACCTTACAGTAGCTTTTGACATAACTACTTTGCATAGATTGTGAAATTGAGTTGGATGTGTGGATTTAGATGGATGGGTCTACCAATTTAATTTGTCTCTTAAAATTATAATTTATAAGAAATCTTGATAGTTGATACGCATTATTCTTCAATTTTATGTAAGCTTTGAGTTTGAAAAAAAAAAAAAAATGTAGTGGAAAATTAGGTGTGAAGTTCACGAGAAAAATGCATAGACATTAGTGGCCATTTGTCAATTATTTTACAATCGGGAAAGTTTAGATCACTTGAAAGAGGATGCAATTAATAAGTTGTTTTAAGACACTTCTCAGGAGGTTATGTCTTTTATTGTTTTGAATTTTGTTATTGCACGTACATTAGCTGGCATCTATGTGGTGACGGAGTTCATGGTTGTGTTTTCAATTTATTTAACAGGAGTTTTGAAATATGGGTTATTAAGAATGATATTTTATTACAGCGATCTTTGTTTTATGTTGAATAATTATATGGTATAGCGTATACTTTATTTACAATGCAAATGTGTTGTGTTATTTACTTTATTTGTAGTGCAAATATGTTGTAGTATGTTATCTACTCATTTAAGTATTTTATTTTATGTTAAATAAATAGATTGTGTACCATTTTTTAGAGGGCAAATGTGTTGTATTAGTAATTTATTAATAGTGCAAATGCGTTGTATTATGTTCCCTACTTTTTGAGTCATATACGTTTGATAACTATAAGATTACTTTATTCTATTCATTCCTCGCGAAAACATGATCGTTTATTGTAATTGTAATATGTTTATTTGCAGTATAACCATCGTATATGGGCTTTAAGGTGCAACTGCGAAAATAATTTCATTGTCAATAGACCCTATGGTAGTGGTAGTAATCTTAAAGTATGAATTTTCTTGAAGCTGCATTTCCATATTTGGCACAAGCACATTATGTCTTAGGGTTGAAAAAATATGAAAAGAAATGACCTAAACAAAAATAATTAGTTGAAAATTTTGGATTTTCTGATAGTTGGGTCGAATACTTTGTTAACAACAACTATAGGTTATAGAGAGAATTTCTACTAAAAAAAAAGAAGTATAGAGAGAATTAGGTAAGATTTTATATGATTCTTGGAGTTGTTTCATTTTTTATTTATTTATTTTTATATATCGATAATTAGAGAAAAATGATTTGAACTTTAGATGTTTTTATTAGAAATATTAGGAAGTGTCAATCAATTTAGTTACTATGATTCTTGGAGTTGTTTCATTTTATTTATTTATTTATATTTATATATCGATAATTAGAAGAAAATGATTTGAACTTTAGATGTTTTTATTAGAAATATTAGGAGGTGTCAATCAATTGAGTTACAAGACTCTTAATGAGTTGTTTCATTTAGTTATATTGTTTGATTGCTGAGTCTCGTCTCGAGACAAATTCGGATCACATTGAGAAATGCTACGTTAATAACATTTTGTAGTAGGTAACTTGTTATTAGTTCTAATTTGAATTTATCACTGAAATTATTTTTCTGCTTATTATTAACAACTTATTACTTAAAATTTTTTGTGAAATTATTATAAAAATATTGTGTCTATAACATTTCTCATATTAATATATCTACGAGTAAGTTGAATTAAAAAAAAAGAAAAAGAAAAGGTAACGATATATAAATTAGGAGTCATGAGTACTGAGGCCCATGATATGAGTGGCCAAATGTAATACTGATGTTGGCTGGACTCATAAGAAGGAAGTCTAGTACTAGTACTAGTAGTATACTAAAACAAAGTACAAAACTGTAAAATGTTTAGTAGTCTGAAAGGTGAAAAAAGGAAAATGGAAGAGGGAAAAAACAAACATGTTGAGTAGTAGGAGAGGGTGAAAACTCAAAAAAAATGAAAATGAAAATGAAAGGAGCGGAATTTGCAATTTAGGATTTTGGTAATTGGGCGCCCAAACCAAATTGCATGTTCCCCGCCAGTGTCACTGCTACTCTCCTTCTCTCTCCCTTTAAATTCGATTCATACTATGTTTTTTTTTATTATCAACAACAGCCAAACAAAGTCCAAAACTCCAAACACCCATCAGATTTCTCTCTCTCTCTCTCTTTTTATTTTATATCTTTATAGAAATATAGAATTAGAGGGTTTCGTTTCATTTTTGATAAAATTATTGTCAAAAGAAAAAGAAAAATGGGATCCGCAGCTCTCTTGGATCATGAGTCCACCGTTCCCAATGGTGAGCAGCCCCAGCTGCAGCTAGTGCCCCTTCTGATTCTTCAATTTCTTCAGGTACCCAATTTGTTCTTTTCTCCTCAAATTTTCCTATATTTTGATTGTTGATTGCATACTGGTTGTGTTGCTGTTTTTTTTGATAAATCGACAACTGGGGTTGGGGAATTTGAGTCCTAAACTGACTCTAAGTGTCAGTTGAGTTAAAAAGACTTTTTTTTTTTTGTGACTACACGATTTTCTAATAGAATCAAGAGAGACGCTCCCAAACCCCAACACCACTGCCTTGTTACAAAGCTGATTACCCCAATTTCTTTCCGCATGTTGTGCTCCCTTTTCCTAAAATTTCGAAACCAAGCCCCAATATGTTTCTTGAACCAGTAGTAGTATTAGAGCACTTATAGTTTAATTAGTTATGTAGGATCTCTTGCTCTTGTGCATGAGCATACATTCCTTAGTTTATTAGGGGTGAATGCCCTTGGATTACCAGGAAATTGATTGTAGTGGGTGGTCAATTGTTCTGAGGTTTATTGGTTAGATATATGTCCAAAAGGGCTCTTCTTTAGAAAAGTTCACTATGTTATTCAAAAAAAGTTATCTAAAATCTCCTAGAAAATTATAATGTCAATTAAACTATCAAAATACTTTTATGGTGCGTTTGGATAGTAAGTGTTGGGTATACACGAATGAGTGAAGGCAGACTCACATTGAATAATGATGAGAAGAATGAGTAGTTAATATAACATAATTGAGCACATACTCATTAAACTTAAACCTTTTGGGTTAAAGTATGTCTTTATATGTTATATTAATTACTCAAGAAAGCTTCTCAAGGTGTTTATCTTCCTAACAAGTGGTATTAGAGTTCATAAAACCCACACACACGATCTTAGAAAGACCCAACAAAGGAGTATGCCAATGGCGCTAAACAATGTTAAAGGATTTGGATTTGGCCATACCCACCTTGGATTTGAAATAACATCTAACCTGATGGAGTTTTAGAAATCCTTAGCCATACTTCAATAGATTTGAAGTTCTCCTATGTAAAATTTATAATCAAAATCCAAATTCAAGTATCCAAACACAACCTTAACTTGTAGAAATTGTAGAAATTAGAAATTTGCCCTTGAATTCAGAATTTACTATTAGTTGTAAGAACCCAAATTAAAATTGTTACCCTAAAGCACATATAATTAAACCCTTACAACCACATGAATTTGGAGTTCATAAGGGAATGAAATGGAATGATCATAAAAGAATGGAAAGTATATTTAAGTAAGGGAAATGAATAAAAAAGAAAGAAATGAAATGGAATTAAGTAAACCTTGTTTGGATGTTTTAAAATAAGAGGAAATTACTCTTTATTACTCTAAAGTATACCTCGTGTTACACTTTAAACTTTAAACTTTTCGAATACACTTTTTGCATGCTAAACTATGACCTTTGTTACACTTTACACTTCGATGTTAAGTTTGTTGTTAATTTGGATGGAAAAATATGACACCACATGAAAAGACCTAATTACTTATCTTTTCAATGCATTAAAAACAAAAGATAAATTACACTTTAGTACCTTAAACTATATTCCTTGTTACACTTTGTATCTTAAACTTTGAATTTTTATCCAAGTTAACAACAAAATTAATGGTAGGGTAACAAGAGTCATAATTTAGAGTGCAAAATGTGCATTCAAAAAGTTTAGGGTGCAAAGTGTAACATGAGGATGGTAAAGTGTATTTTTTCTTAAAATAAAGTAATGGAAATGAATAGAAGGTAAGTAACCTTGTTTGGGAGTAATACAGAAGAAAAGGAATGTAATCATTTTATGACAATATTACTATTAGACCTCTATTTTAAAATAAAGGGCTAAACATATAAGGATATTTTGGGAGTTTAGTAAAATATTTATTAAATCTAATTTTATTTCCTCCAATTTTGGGAGAATAAAAATGTGAGGTTTTGAGGGAATAAAAAGGAATGAGTATTTCTCTCAACTCATTTTATTCTCTCATACTTAAACTTCCAAACAAGGGAAGTGAATACTATTCTAAATTATTCTTTTCATTTCTTTTTATTCCATTCTTTTCTCTCCTCCCAAACAAGAGCTTAGTTAAATTAAAATTTGCAAGTTGACTCTAAGAAATAAGTAGGGAATAGGCGAATTTGCATGGTATTAATAAATCAACCTTTCCATGGCTCCATGAGGGTGTGCGCCCACATGTACACTCAAGTTTCAACCATTGGAGGCTTGAGAGAGAGAGAGTTTCTAGCACTCTCAAGTTTTCAAACTGGTGGGATTTTGACTGCCCAAAGGTTGGTATTATTTGATTGGGGTGAATTGAATGTTATTTTAGAAACCATACCTGCTTGCGCGCGAAAAAAGTGTGAAGTTTTCCCATAATTACAGTAAGTCCTGTATTTGGCCATTTATTTATGTTGTCATGTGTCCTGCATCTTTTAAACATGATTGAACTGATTTTGTTGTAGGAACGAAGAAAAAGAAAAGCAAGAAAAATTGTCCACAAACTAAAAAGGCATCAACAACTAGCAAAGCAGGAAAGAAGCGAAATGTGTCTGAGTGTAGTGAAGAGCCAGCTGGTTCACGGAAAATGCCTAAGCGAGCTGCTGCATGTAAAGATTTCAAGCAGCAATCTGTTCGAATATCTGAGAAGTCATGTCTCGTTGAAACAAAGAAGGATCAGTTAGTTGATGAAGAGTTTCTAGCTGTACGCATGACTTCTGGAAAAGAAGATGGTCGCCCAAATAGAAGACTAACTGACTTTGTCTTGCATGACGAAAATGGTGTCCCGCAGCCTCTTGAGATGTTGGAAGTTGATGACATGTTTATCTCTGGACTTATATTGCCCCTTGAAGAAGAAAGTCCAGACAAAGAAAAGGAAAACGTAATCAGATGTGAGGGCTTTGGACGGCTAGAATCATGGGACATCTCTGGCTATGAAGATGGTTCTCCTGTGATATGGCTTTCTACTGATATTGCTGATTATCACTGCCTTAGACCTGCCGGTAGCTACAAGAAGTTTTATGATCATTTCTTTGAAAAGGCCCATGCTTGTGTAGAAGTCTATAAAAGGCTGTCAAGATCTTCTGGAGGTAACCCTGGCTCCACTCTGGATGAATTGCTTGCTGGAGTCGTTCGTTCAATGAGTGGAAACAAGCACTTTTTTGGTGGGGCATCTATCAAGGACTTTGTTACATCTCAAGGAGAGTTTATTTATAATCAATTGATAGGTTTGGATGAGACATCCAAGAATGATCAGATGTTTGCAGAGATGCCTGCTCTTGCTGCCCTAAGAGATGAGAGCAGAAAGCATGGAAGCTTTATGCAAGCAAAAGCATCATCTATGGGTGGGAGTTTAACAATTGGTGCAAAATTAGGAGATGGAGAGAATAAAAAGAATCATACTGGTTCATCCATAACTGCAGTGGAGGAAAATGAGGACGTAAAGTTAGCAAGGCTCTTGCAAGAAGAAGAGTACTGGAAGTCAATGAAACAGAAAAAAAGTCAGGGTTCAGCCTCCATGTCCAGCAAATTCTACATTAAAATTAATGAAGATGAAATTGCTAATGATTATCCTCTACCTGCTTATTACAAGAACTCCATAGAAGAAACTGATGAATTAATAGTTTTTGAAAGTGATACTATATGTGACACTGATGAACTCCCTCGAAGTATGCTTCATAATTGGTCACTCTACAACTCGGACTCAAGGTTAATTTCTTTGGAACTTCTTCCAATGAAACCATGTTCAGATATTGATGTCACTATTTTTGGGTCGGGAGTTATGACTGCTGATGATGGAAGTGGATTCTGTCTTGAAACCGATCCTAATCAGTCTTCTACGTGTGGCTCAGTAACACAAGATGCTGATGGCATTCCAATTTATTTAAGTTCCATAAAGGAATGGATGATTGAATTTGGGTCATCAATGGTTTTCATTTCAATCCGTACTGACATGGCCTGGTATGAGCATTTTTCTCACATTAAATTGTGGCATACTATCTTGTATATTTCTTTCTCAATAGAAGCTACTGAAGATTAACTCTCTTTTGTGTGTGTGTGTGTGTGTGTGTGTGCGCATTCATGCGTATCTGGGATTTTTATGAATAAGTGGGAACCACACTCATGGATTAATATGGAAGTGGGGAATAAATTTCATGTTAAAGGTGTATGTTGGTATTGTGAATTATTTGTGATTGTGACTTATTGCCTACAATTTAAGATATTCATAACTATCATCTATGCATCCAAAAAGAAAAAAAAAAAAAAAAAAAAGGAATAGTATTTTACTTTGTACCAGAAAGGGAGAGACCGGGGGGGGGGGGGGGTTGACGGGAAAGGAATCTATAAATGAAATATGTGTCAATAATGTGTCTGATTTCTCTCAATCTCTTTAGGTATAGACTTGGCAAGCCATCAAAGCAGTATGCTTCATGGTATGAACCGGTTTTGAAGACAGCCAGGCTTGCAATAAGTATCATCACATTGTTGAAGGAGCAGAGCCGAGTTGCACGGCTTTCTTTTGCAGATGTTGTCAAAAGAGTTTCAGAGTTCAAGAAGGATCATTGTGCATACATTTCTTCTGATCCAGCAGTTGTAGAGAGATATGTAGTTGTACACGGACAGATAGTGCTGCAACTGTTTGCAGAGTTTCCAGATGATAAGATCAAGAGGTGTGCATTTGTGATTGGTCTTACAAGTAAAATGGAGGAGAGACATCACACAAAATGGTTAGTGAAGAAGAAAAAGGTTGTGCCAAAGGGTGAACCAAATTTGAATCCAAGAGCAGCAATGGCACCTGTTGCATCCAAGAGGAACGTTATGCAGGCTACAACAACAAGGTTAATCAACCGAATTTGGGGGGAGTACTATTCACATTACTCTCCAGAAGATTCAAAAGAAGGAACCACTTGTGATTTGAAAGAGGAGAAAGAGGAGGATGAAGTTGAGGAGCAAGAGGAAAATGAAGAAGATGATGCTGAAGAGGATAATTTATTAGATTCAAAGGCAACTCAAAAACCTCGTACAATCTCAAAAAGAACTAATTTGTACTCTATGAACAAGGAAATTATATGGGATGGGGAGTCTTCTGGAAAAACATGCTCTGGTGAAGTGCTTTATAGAAAAGCTATTGTTCGTGGAGATGTGATTGTTGTAGGAGGTGCTGTTTTGGTGGAAGATGATGAATCAGATGAATTTCCTGTGATCTATTTAGTGGAGTACATGTTTGAAACATTGAATGGAAGCAAAATGTTCCATGGAAGAATTATGCAGCGAGGTTCTCAGACTGTTCTGGGAAATGCTGCTAATGACAGGGAGATATTTTTGACAAATGAGTGCATAACCTTGGGATTGGTGGATGTCAAACAGACAATTGTTTTGGATATTCGCATAAAGCCGTGGGGACATCAGCATAGGAAGGATAATGCTAATGCTGATAAAATTGATAGAGCAAGAGCAGAAGAGAAAAAGAGGAAGGGTTTGCCAATTGAATATTACTGCAAAAGCTTGTACTGGCCTGAGAGGGGTGCTTTCTTTAGTCTTCCATTAGAAACTATGGGTCAGGGTTCAGGCTTCTGCTACTCTTGCAAAATAAAAGAAGCACAGATGGACAAGGAAATTTTTAAAGTAAATTCATCGAATGCCTGTTTTGTAAACAGGGGAACTGAATACACTGTTCATGATTATGTCTATGTCAGCCCCAATCACTTTGCAGTGGAAAGTATGGAGCATTCAACTTTCAAGGGTGGAAGAAACGTAGGGCTGAGACCTTATGTTGTGTGCCAAGTGTTGGAGATCGTCACAAAGGAATCCAAACAAACTGACATAAAATCTACCAAGGTTAAAGTCAGAAGATTTTTCAGACCAGAGGACATTTCAGTTGAGAAGGCATACTCCTCTGACATTCGGGAGGTAAGAGCTTGTGTAAAAGATCATTTGTCTTAAGTATATGTGCCTTTAGTTTTTCTTTTTTATCATGTCTTGATTATCTTTTGTTTGTGTTTTATGAATTCATTTATGATTTTACCATTGATTTCTTATAATCTTTGTTTCTAAGATTTTCTTTATATTTCAAATTTACAGGTATATTACAGTGAAGAAACAGATGTTATTCCTGTTGAAGATATAGAAGGAAAATGTGAAGTAAGAAAAAAGAATGATGTCCCGTCATGCAATGCTCCCGCCATCTTCCAACATATTTTCTTTTGTGAACGCCTGTATGATCCTTCTAAGGGGTCTCTCAAGCAGGTATTCTGTCTTCTGCTCCCTCATATAGTGTTGCAAACTTATAAATTTGATCAAACCATGGAAAATGAGTAAACCATATTTAACTTGCAAATTATTTTATTGTATCATATACTGGATTTAAAGAAAAACTGTGCTCTATTGGAGTGTAAAATTTTCTTCCATCTCTTTTGTGGACAGTTGCCTGCCCATATCAAACTAAGATACTCAACTGGAGATGAGACTGGTGATGCTGCATCTCGAAGAAAAAAGGGAAAGTGTAAAGAGGGAGAAGGTGATTTAGAACATGACAATCAAAGAGAAGCTTCCAAGGAGAATTGTTTGGCAACATTAGATATTTTTGCTGGTTGTGGTGGTTTGTCAGAGGGATTGCATCAGTCTGGTAAATTCAACTCTCTTTTTTCCTTTTTTCTTTTGTTTCTTTTAATTGCTACAGTGATAAATTTGGTCTTATATACTATTAAGGCACTTGATGATTGGCTATTTGCTGCACCCAAAAAATTGCAGGTGTCTCATCAACTAAGTGGGCAATTGAATATGAAGAACCTGCTGGAGATGCTTTTAAACTCAATCATCCAGAGTCACTGGTGTTTATTAAGAACTGCAATGTTATTCTTAGGTAAATAGTTGCTTTGAGATGAAAACCTTCTGTAATTCTTGAGTGGCCTGCTAATCTTTTGTAATACAGGGCTGTGATGGAGAAGTGTGGGGATACAGATGACTGCATATCAACTACCGAAGCTGCAGAGTTAGCTTCAGCTCTTCGTGAGAAGGAGATTCATGATTTGCCATTGCCAGGACAAGTAGATTTCATCAATGGAGGGCCTCCATGTCAGGTTTGAGCAGATTTGGCCTCTTTCCCACTTACTGTTCATGACTAATTTGTCTTGGGAATTTGTTGACAATAGTACTTAAATGAAAGCTACATTTTTCTGTAGGGTTTCTCTGGGATGAATAGGTTCAGTGACAGTAGTTGGAGTAAAGTTCAGTGTGAAATGATCTTAGCATTCTTATCCTTTGCTGATTACTTCCGGCCAAAGTATTTCCTCCTAGAGAATGTGAGGAACTTTGTGTCCTTCAATAAAGGGCAGACATTCCGTTTAACTCTTGCTTCACTTCTTGAGATGGGTTATCAGGTAGATGTTGCATCACTGGTGATGTATATCTTTAGAAGTATATATACAGATAGTTCAATACTTGTGCATGTCTTTGAGTGGTAGATGTATAGTGTCTGTTTGCATTTATGTATACGTGAGTGGAGATTGTGCAGCTTATGGGCATTGGTTTTTGATCTTAGGTGAGGTTTGGTATACTGGAAGCTGGCGCTTATGGTGTTTCTCAGTCAAGAAAACGTGCATTTATATGGGCAGCCTCCCCTGAAGAGATACTCCCTGAGTGGCCAGAGCCAATGCATGTCTTTGCTGCCCCAGAGTTGAAAATAACATTATCGGAAAATTTGCAGTATGCTGCTGCCCGGAGTACTGCCAGTGGAGCCCCTTTCCGTGCAATAACTGTAAGAGATACAATTGGTGATCTCCCAGCTGTTGGGAATGGTGCCTCTAAGACAAATTTGGAGGTATGCCTAGTAGTTTCATACATGTATTTGATATTCGTTTACACTAATTGAAATTTAACTGGCCTTTAGTACAACTCTGACCTTCTGTTTTACAGTATCAAAATGACCCGGTTTCATGGTTCCAAAAGAAAATTCGAGGCAATATGGTTGTCGTGACTGATCATATATCCAAAGAAATGAATGAGCTCAATCTCATTCGATGCCAGAGAATTCCAAAGCGGCCAGGTGCTGATTGGCATGACCTTCCAGATGAAAAGGTATAGAGTGTAATAAGTTAGTTCTGAGCTTATTAACCTATTGCTTGTGATTGTCAAGCTCATATTTTTTTTTTCTTGTATATGCAATTTATGATTTCAATAAAATGCAGGTAAAATTGTCTACAGGACAAGTTGTTGATTTGATACCATGGTGCCTGCCAAACACAGCCAAGCGACACAATCAGTGGAAGGGGTTGTTTGGCAGGTTGGATTGGGAAGGGAACTTCCCAACTTCCATCACAGATCCTCAACCAATGGGGAAGGTGGGAATGTGCTTTCACCCTGAACAGGACAGGATCCTTACAGTTCGTGAATGTGCTCGTTCTCAAGTAAGCGCTTGATGTCCTTTGATCATTACATTGATTGCCATCAGTATATGAGAATCGGAAATCATTTAGATGGAGTTAAACTTATTGAATTAATTAGAAGATGTGATGAAGTCAAAGGGCTATCCTCAAAGCTAAGGGTTAAAGAAAATATGAGAAGTGAAGCATTTTACTATTTAATTAAACTAAGTGGACTAATTCTAGATTTTGAGAATTATTTGGAACATGATCTGATGGACATATAAGTAGTAGAAATAACAAGTTATATTAAAATGAATTCACAACCTAATCAAGATACCTATATTGCAGGGTTTCCCAGATAGCTATCAATTTGCTGGTAATATCATCCACAAGCACAGGCAGATAGGTAATGCTGTTCCTCCAACGTTGGCATATGCACTAGGGAGAAAACTCAAGGAAGCGGTTGACAGTAAGAGGTGTAAATAGTGGGTCGGCTATCTTTTATCATCCTTCTGATTGATTGTTGCATTGAAACAGATCCTTTTAACGGGGATCAATGTAAACATTTTTGGATAATTCTCCATTTGATTGTTTATAGAAAGTGAAAGTTCACAAAAGTTGTACTTTTTTTTTTTTTTTTTCTTTTTAAAAACATAATAAAAAATCAACAATAACAATGCTACTCATTTTGAACTTGGTAATGGCGCTACTACGACAATAAAGTGAATAAATTGCATTTCAACATATCAAACCAATCACTCATGTACACTTTATGGAAGGTTGGGGGGGATCCAATTTCACTGCGAGTATATCATTTGGAAAATTAAGTATGGTCAATTTTGTTAATTCATCATTTCTAGTAATTGTTGGAACAATGTTCAAACTAATTATAATTGATGTTTTCTTTCTTTAAAGTTGCTTTTTTAGCTTTAGGAGAGAGGGGGAGGGGGGACTCTTTAGTAAAATTATTAGTGATGGCCAAAAATTTGTCTCGCTTGACCTGCAAGAGTTTTTCTTGCTTTGAAAAGGTGATGGGACGGAAATGAGTTTTGCTTGTCGTGTCCCAATTGTGTGGGCATGTATATATGTATATATGTGTGTTTTTTTTTTTTTTTTTTTTTGAGAAACATATGTGTGTTTTTGTTACATATATATTTAAATTGTGTATATATAATAAGATTTTTTATAAAATAATTAATTTCTTTTTTATACATAATATATTTATAATTTATTTTTTGATACACATTCTATAATCAAACTCATAAAACATTCTCTCTCTCTCTCTCTCTCTCTCTCTCTGACTATCCCTCTTTATCTTTCATCATTACCTCATGTTGAAGCCATCTTATTAGGGATGGCAAAATGATTTCAACATTACCTTAACTTGACTTGCCCTGCTTATAACCCTATGTAGGTTTTCCATGCCTCGAATAGGGGATAGGGTCGAGATAAGGCACCCCTACTCAAAACTCACCTCGTTTTGATGCCATCCTTAAAAATGATCAAGTGGGTAGTACATTTTGTTAAAGTTTTTACGACTCCTAAGGCTCTTTAGGGCTTGTCTAATGCAATGTCAGACATGCCTTGAAGGCTTTTAGGTGAGGTTGTTTCCAGAATCTCATTAAGATAAAGTTTTCTTTAGACAAAATTATCCCAAGCAAATCCATTTCTCATTAATTTTATCAGTTTAGTCATAAAGCTTTGCGATAGAGCTTTTGTATTTTTTTTTTATTTTTAAATTCGATAGTTATGTGTGGAGAGATTTGAATCTTGGACGTCTTCATTAGAAATACCAAAAATATTTATTGAGCTAACAAGGTTCTTGGTTTGCAATAGAACTTTTAAATTGTGAACTTCTCTGACATTTGGAACCATTGGTAAATTATGGTAATATAACATTTTGAAATTATTACATTCGTTTGGTAGTTAAATTTAAAAAGAAAGTTTTTAGATGTGAAAAATGATAAGAGAATATTATAATTTTTGTAAATATTTCCATATTTGAATTTAATTAATGATGAATATTTGTTTTCTTATTATCATATATTAGGCTAAAATTAATTTTACACATTTTAAAGTTTGATTTAATTGTTATTTTAGTACTTGAAATTTTAACATTATCAAATTTATCCTTCAAGTTTGTATTTATTATAAATGTGGCTTTTTCATCCATTACTGTTAAAATGTTGTTAACTATATATATATATATATATATATATATATAATTTTAGTTTTTTTAGAAATATTCAATTATTAAAAAATGGTTTCCAATATTTCTAATAATTAAAAGAAATGTAATATAGTAATATTTCTTTTGAAAATCAGTATATATCCAAAGTAACATCATCTTATTTCCCCCTATCTACGTGGGGATTGTCGTCATTGCCCTTTCTTCTCTTCCCTATTGTCGTTTCACTCATTCAAACCCAAGCATACATATGATAGCAAAACCACTGACAGATCTATGGGTTGAGCAACCACAGTCAGTGTTTGTTTGGCATTAACTTATTTGTTTTTTTGCTAATTGTTTTTTGGTTAAAAAGTGAATTAAAGTATACTTGTGTTTTGAAAATGTGGAGTTTTAAAAAGTTACACATAAGCAAAATAAACTAAAAGTTAAATGAAAAAAATACTTGTGACAAATAGACCGTTAAATCTATGGGTTGAGCAACCGTAGTCAGTGTTTGTTTGGCATTAACTTATTTGTTTTTTTGCTAATTGTTTTTGGTTAAAAAGTGGATTAAAGTATACTTATATTTTGAAAATTTGGAGTTTTAAAAACTTCTACATAAGCAAAATAAACTAAAAGTTAAATGAAAAAAATACTTGTGACAAATAGACCTTCAAATCTATGGGTTGAGCAACCATAGTCAGTGTTTGTTTGGCATCAATTTAATTGGTTTTTTTGCTAAATATTTTTGGTTAAAAAGTGGATTAAAGTATACTTATATTTTGAAAATAGGGAGTTTTAAAAAGTTGTACATAAACAAAATAAACTAAAAGTTAAATGAAAAAAATATTTGTGACAACTAAACCTTCAAATGACCACCCAAAATTAGTCATACCCACCCAAAATCAAAAACCCAAGTCTTGTGATAGGGATTTTAATAGATCAAACAGACCATTTGATTGGTTGCCCAAATAATTTTTCTTCTTTCTTTTTTAATATAATATCTCTCCAACTTTGATTGTTTTCTTATTATGACATTTAATTTTTTTTTTTCAAAAAATACTTGTAATTTTCAATTTTTTTTTTCTGGTAATCCATGATATAATATTAAACTAGGAATTTACAAGTCTATTACAAAACATGCTAGCTTTTTCAAAAGCTAACAAATTCTCCACCACAGGCGGTGGGTTACAAAAAACAACAAAGTGAGAGCCGGACTGTGCTCCAAGCTTGGCCAAAGCATCTGCACATTGATTAGTTTCACGGTAGACATGCAACACGCGCTTGTTTGGGATTTGCTGCAAGAGGCTCCTGCAATCAGAGAGTAAAGGTTCTATCATGATATTATCAGCTTCATTGTTCATAAGCAAAACAATGCTCAACGCGTCTAGCTCAATGATAAGGTTGTTCACACCCATCTCCCTAGCTATATTTAATCCATCCCTTAACGCCCACAGTTCAGCCATGAAGCTGTTGGTGTGCCCAATCCCTCTAACATATCCCTTCACCCAATTACCTTCATGATCACGAAATAAGCCTCCTCCACCTGCCTTGCCGGGGTTATTAATAGCTGAAACATCAGAGTTCAGCTTCAGCCAGCCCCACGGTGGCTTCTCCCATCCCACAGGAATGATAGTTTTGGCTGGCTTACTCCTAGCTTCCAGCCCAATAGCAAAAAATTCAGTGCTATACCTCAAACATTTTTTCCAACACTGATTATCTACAGTTCCTGTTGTAAAAAGAAAATTATTTCTATGCAGCCACAGCTGCCAAAGCCCCAAAGGAAAGATAATCCTCCAAGGTATGCCTTTCACAGTGGCATTCATAGGGTCCTTGCAGTTAGTTTCCAACCATTCTTTAAAAGGGAGGCCAAATGAGTTCCTAGTGCAGATAGGAGCTTGTAATTGCTGCCAAAAATTGTGGGCAAAGTCAGCCCTTGAAAAGGTGCTCAATAGATTCATTCTTCCTATTACAAACCTTACACACTGGATCAAGAATTAAACCCCTTGAACCTAAAACTTCAGCCGTGGGTAGACTACCATGTAGACAAAGCCACAAGAAGACCTGAACCTTAGGAGGAGTTTCAGTCTTCCAAACCCAATTGAATGACATAGTGTTTAGGTTCAAGAGGTTTAATCCCCTAGCAATGAGATAGGCTGATTTGAGGGAAAAAAGACCATTCTTTGAGAATGCCCACATGAGCTCATCAACTGAGTGGGGGTCGAAAGAGAAGGGAGTGGCCAGAATAGTATTTAGAATACTTTTTTTTTTGTTGATAAGAAGCATGAAATATTCATTCAACTTGAAAAGAGTTACAACAGAGAGAGCATACAAACACTGGGAGAAAATTATAGACAATTACACACCACTCTCCTCAATGAACCCGAGAGCCCAACAGTATTTCTGAGTTTGCATATTAACATTTTTGGGGTCTCTTTTCTTGGGCTCTAGTGGTGGGCTCATTAAAAGGAGAGATATTACTTGTGGTATTCGGGCTAGGAAGTACTTGGGCCAAAGAAGAAAACATTTGAAAGCCCAAAACCGATTTTTGGCCTCAGAGGACCATTGGGAAACACGAGAGTGCTCAACAGAGGAGGGTGCTGGGCTCAAGGAGCAAACCACTGCCAGCACAGTTGAACTGCTGCCTTTCTCCGTACCTAGGCTCATCGGACTAACAGCCGTCGGAATCTGAAAACCGGTATCTTCCTCTCTTCTTTCTTCCTCCGACCCGCCTCGGCAAGCAGCACCATGTTTCTCAAAAACTCCCTTCCTCCAATCAGACAAATCTTGAGACCCAGACCGAAGAAACCCACCAAAACCCAAAACCCCACAAATAAAGCAAAGGAAGGAAGCCACTCCATTTGAAGACTAGATTTGAAATAGAACTGGAAGATCTTTATTCCTCTATCTACATACCTTAGATCCAAACCCAACTTCCAGGCAGATCTTGGAGTGGACTTGAAAGCTCGCATGCGCTCCTCTAGGATGTCCGATCTCATGGCTAAAGTGGAGCTTTCATCTTCCTCAAACGTGGTGAGATGAAAAAGCAGAAGTCCTCCAGTGGTAGCTAGATCCATGTTGCTGAGGGGACCTTGAAGGCTACAGAGATTTAGAGACTACCCGAATAGGGAGAGAGGAAAACTTTCTCTCTCCCCCAACAGGAGAGAGAGGTATTTAGAATACTTTCAGGAAGATCAAATGAGATGCTAGATGGAATCCAAGTATTGTTCTCATCAAAACATTGCTTAACTGTAAGTTCAACCTCCCCTCTAGAAAGAGGTCCTTCAATGAGCTCTCTTAACCTCCCTTTAGGAAGCCATAGTTTTCAATTGTTTGGATCATGTGTCTATGGTTTATAATTTAATCATAATTTCAATTCAATGTACTTTGGGTAAATTGTTAAAGAAAGTGTTTCATATAAACTCGTGTGGCTTATAAATCATTTGCATATTACATGTAGTTTGAGAAATGTTCATTTACAGCTAAAATTAAAAAAAAAAAAAAAAAAACAACAACAACAAAAAATCCTTCAAATTATTCTATATATAAGTTTGACCTATAAGAGCAATTCCATCTAGTTTTGCTAAAAGTCTATGTGAAACTACTAAAAAGTTACTTTATCTATTTTATATAGTTATTTTAATAATACCTTACATCTCATTTTTCATTTTACATTATATCATATTAAAATAATTCTTTTTATATTTTTTTTAACATAAAATAAATACACCCAACCATTTAATATTGTTGAACCACTCTAAATACCAGCCAACGTTGTCGATATCGTGGTAAGTCACTCAATTTTTGCCAACAAAATTACCAAATTACCATTCACTCCATGCTTCCTACACCAATTTACAAAAATGCCCTTTGCTTTCAAGTCCACCAAATTGTTGTTAGATCTCAGTGACAAAGCTCGAAACACTGCGTCTCCAAGCTTCTTGCACTAATTGATGAAAATATTCTCTGCCTTCACGTCCACCACTCTCCTTGTTGTCAGCGCCTCTCCGATCTTCCTTTTCTTTGTTGGAAAACTTGAATCATAAACGTTCCATTTTGCAATCCTCTTTGAGCTAATGGTGTAGGATTCGAGTTGGTGATGGAAATGCAATTTGGTGACCACCCATAATGTTGCTATGAGAGAGGGAGAGAGAGAGTGTGTGTATTTGTGGAATATTTTAATATAAGGAAAGAGAGTTGTGGGGGTCAAAAATGATGGAAACCTCAAAAGGAGGTTTTACGGATCTAATTGTCACAACTAATTTGTTGATGGAAGGAGTAATCCACGATTGGAAGAATGAACAAGTAAGATCATGGGTTGAAATGAAACACTTATATACATGTGTGTGTGTGAGACGTAACTGATCTTTTGCCGAGATTACAAGCAAGAAAAGACTATGTAAGAACACTTTTTTAGACTCTCTCTCTCTCTCTCTCCAGTCCCCCCTTCAGTAAGTGAGAATAGATTTATTTATACCTCCATATCATCATTCTCAGTGGAATACCAAACTAGATGTCAGCAGATTCTTGTCTCACAGGTGTCTCCTCTCTTAATTTTATGATGAAAATGGAGTTTTTCCTGTCCAACATTGTTCAAGCTGGTCATTCATCATTAGATGTGGCATGCATTAGGTAAAAACACCTAATTAATGTAGATGTGACTATTGCTTGGATTGTGTGCCACCCTTCTCGGTTCCTCAACTGTATTCTTAGCAATTCCTCCCTTGGTGGTTTTTTGGGTCAAGAATAATCAAGTGGGACCTTAATTTGGCTGAGTAGGTTTTGCCATCTTTATTCAGGTGTAATGGATCTAGACTAACTGGGCCTTTCCTTTATCCTAGTCATGAGAACCTTCCGCGGGCCTAGAACCTCGGGTCATGACCCGAGCCCAATATCTCAAGCATCACTTGAGTTGTTATATGGGCCCAACACCTCATGCCTACCTTGGGCTTCACAGGCGCAACATCTCCGACTAACTTAACTCGTTGGTGGATAGCATAGGATCATCCTCCAACAACAGTGATTGAATTAAAAAAAAAGAAAAAGAAAAAGTAAAGTGATTTACAAAAGCTACAATGGTTTCGAAGATCACGGTAGCTTTAAAAAAAAAAGCATAACGGGATGTGAGGGGGTTTTTCATCTTCTCTTTTTATCTACACTACACTCTATAATAATAATAATAATAATAATAATAATAACTCTAATTTAGATTACTGGTTGAGACTTAAGAGTGCTATCAATAGGTAATGGTACATAAACTAACCATATATGCATTAAAAAAAAAAGACGAAATGGTAAACTAACATATGAAATAAGATGAGGGGAAACTATTAAGTATAGTTAAAAGGTGGACTAATTAATTATAGCAAAATAAAAATAAAAATGGACTTATTAAAATCCTGTTACAGGGTTCAGGGTTGGGAGGCAATTGGTTATCAAATGATTAGACCTTCTACCATCGGGAAATTGGCATGTCTTCACATAGGGTGAACCAACCTAGGTGGGTTGGTTTTTTTATTTTATATTTTATTTAAGTTAATAGAGTAGATTTGTAAATGAACCTAACTTTGTATGAACAGTTCAAATCCCACAAAGAAATAGACTTTCTTTTATTTATTTATAGCAAATTAGTAAAACTCAACTCTACTACTCTAGATGTGATTATTTATTAAATAAGCAAAGCTCAACGTATTACGTGTTCTTAAATCAGCTAGTAATTATAAATAGACTAGAGATTTAATTGTGTAAATTTGTTAATAAGTTTATAAGATATTAAATTATTATTTATAATTTATTGATAACTTAAGTATTTTGTAATAAAAATATAATTTTGTATGATTTAAGATTGTAAATCTAGTTTTTATAGGTTTACAAAAGTAAAATTAATGGATAAATTACACCTTGCATCCCTGTGATTTGTTGTAAGTTGTTTGCCTCAAATTTTAGGCCCTTTATCTTTCTTAATTTGAACTGAAGTGACCACATCAAACCAACCATATATATTTAAGGGACCAAAATCAAAACAAATTAAGCCCATAAACGGAGGGTTCCATTCCACTGGGAGGATCTTTCCATCTTGGCTAGGACAAAATATATATTAGTCACTTCAGAACTGCCAACCCAATTTTAAATCATGGGGGTTCTAAAACAGCTAGAAATCGTATTATTATTTTTAATAAAGTAAACAGACTTTATAATAATGTAACTATTCCATAGCAGTAATATAGATTATCTCAATTAATCATACAAAACTAGATTCCTATTGCTAACACATTCATTGGTGCATTCCTAACAGGACGGAGTTAATATTACACATGAGCTTTGTTCATAAATGAAAATCCTTCATAGAATGAATTGCTGTGCAACTTGGGATGCCAGGGTTGAAGGACATAATCCTCAATGGGCAGAGATAGGTTATTTTATCAATCACTGGTGACAGAACTTGGGTCGAACTGTGATCACCCCCGGCCTCAACTCATCAAAACAATATCTGAAAAACAACATTAGTGTGGTCATTTACTTAACAAAACTCAACTACAACATCACCAACTCATTGAATCATTCGAGGGAGTGAAGAAAGCGAGAGTAAAATATTCATTTAGCTAGGAAGTAGACATATTTAACCTGTGTTCGTTAAGGTAACTTCTCACAGCTGTTGGAATGGCGGCATGTCCTCGACTATGATTACCTATACCTGAAGGTGCAAAGTAGTATCAGTGTCCTGCTACCATAACAAATATTGGAATGCACACCTCAAACTTCCCCAAAAAATCTACACTAAGGATTTCATTCAGTTGGGGCAAACAGTAATGTTACAGACCTCACGAACCACATGGTATTCAAATTCAATGTAGGCGCTTTAAATATCTAGTTGGGCCACTAGCATTAAAATGAACTTGAAAAGATATTTGGAACTAAAAGATGAGAGCTAGTGAGACAAAGACAACCGTTCCTAACAATAGCGGACTTGTGTAGTTAATGGCACATTTCCATGAAGATATACATGCATTTATACACGAGCTAAATAGCAAAAAGAAACTTCAAATGAAGCATAAGTATCCAAAAATGTCTATATGTCATAATGCTCATCCTAGTAAGGTTTATGGGCCCACCAACCTGCTATGACTTCTAACGACTTATAAACTTAATGGCATACACATGCATGCACAAGCAAAACAGCAAAACACAACTTAAGATGCAGCATAGAGATATCATATAAGGATATGTTTATGTGCTGTATAGTTCATCCTAGTGAATTTTATAAGTCCATTTACCTGTTATGACTTCCAATGATGTAGGCCTCTGCCTTGATGATGCTTGTTGTATTTCTAACTTCTTTGAATCCATGTTACTAAAAAACTCAAGTGATGTAGAAGGTATAATCCCATTTTCTTTCATACCCCTATTTGTTGAAGCTGCATGATTTGTACGTGCTTGGGTTTCAATTTGCTGCAGACGGTCTTTCAAGGCTTGAATAGCTTCAGCTGCATGAAGACCATGTAAATCCAATTTCCACATATTGTTTTTGCTATTCCTGATGCTCAATATTTCCTTGGCTGCCTTAGCATTGAGTCTTTCAGCAGCCAACCATTCTTCTCGAGCCTTCATTGAGTGCTGTTGGGCAGAAATGTGATCACCTCTTTGAAAGGCATTAGTTGCTGCTCTTGAGTGCTGTGATGCTGATCTGTTCATTGAAAGAATGGGAAATCTCATTGACCGTTAAATGGTGATCATAATTCCATAAAATCCTCCATTATCAATCCCATTTTCCTTCTCCCTTTTTAAGTAATCTATCATTTAGGAGTTATTTGGACCAAAGGGGCACTATTAGTAGTACAACAATTTAGATTCATTTGAGGCCGAGCAAAATTTCCTTTAATCTTGGAAAAGATTTATCATTTGGTCTAGCTCAACGTACTAAAAAATTTGCTCATGTACATCAATGACATCTAAGTTACTTTCTTGATTTATAACTACATATACTGTATTCTTTTGACAAGAGGAGTAATTCATAGCTCTAATCATACTCTTTAGAGCTCTAGCTTGCCACTATTTGGAATCACACTTGAACTTAATTGCAGAATTTTAATTGATTATTGCTTGACATGCTTAATGCATTCATATTGAGATAAAACACACAGTTATCATCAACAAAAGTTAAATATTTAATACAGTATGTCAAAGACTCAAAGCTTCAATCCCAAGCAAAAGCAAATGACAATATAATAGGAGGGCTCTTTTATGGTATGTAACAACACAAAACTTAATGGGAAAAATGATCGATCATGCAAATATATGTTTCCATACACACCTCATCATTTTTAGCGCATCTTTTCTATGGATCAAGTAAACATCATCTTCTTCCCACTCAGGTTCAACAGGTACAGACTTCAATTGCTCTATAATTAGTTTTTCATCAAGAGTCTCATCAGGAAACTTCCTCCCAAAAGAATCATTTTCATCCACCAATTCCTTGCTATTGTATTTGAGACAGTCGTCTAGAGTAGAGCTGACATCAGTGAGGTTCATCGTCTTTCCCAGAATAAAACTTTTGTCTGTAGAATTTAATTCAACATTGGGTGTTTGCTTATTCTCTTCATTGCTATCATTGGCAACCAGCGTTTCCAATAAATTTGAGGCCCTATCCATATTATTGTCTGCAGCTTCCAAGATGTCCTCAATCAAGCTCTTGTCAGCCCAATGGTGGAGCTCTTTGAGCTTATTCACGACCAAAACATGACCCTTTTTTTCCATATTCTTATTGCTACATGTCCCACTAGAATCACCAACTAGTGTTGGGTTTTTGTATTTCCCATTCTCTGCCAAATTTGCAAAATCTACAGATGGGAGTAGTACTGATGAGAAAGGCTTATTATTTTTCATTAAATTTTGAGAAGAGACCAGAGGAGTAAGAGTGTTTGCTATGGGCGGGAAGGGGTCCTTGATGACATCGCCTTCAAGGTTTTGCTTTTGTCGCTGCTTGAGGTCAAAGGCAGCCCAACCAGGAGTTTTACCCCTTCCCCTTGACATCCTATTAGATAGAGAGACGGCAGCAAAGGTCATATTGGGTCATCAACCAGCATGATGCAGACCATTCCATGAGTACAAGTCCTTTGTTAATTTGTAATGTACTTGGTATTAAGATGATCGCTTGAATTGTGAAAATTACTCAAATTACTTTTTGAGGGACCTGGCATGCAACATAATTAATCAGCAAATCTTTTTTTTTTTTTTTTTTCATTTCAGGGGGAAAAAAGAACCCAAAAAGAAAAAGATAATAAAAAATTGAAAAAATAACAAGAAGAAAAGAAGAATAAGATTAAATGTCAAACAAATAAGAGGGAAGAGAGAAGCAAAGAGTCACTCTGAAGCTCACACATAAAATTGAATAGGAATAAGCTGAAGTTAGATGAAACCTAGACATACAATCTAGCATAAAACAAAAAGCATACTGAACTGCCCTTTACTCCTTTCCGTGGCTCCCTGCACAAATTTTGTCATCTAGGAAAATTTGAAGGAGCAAAAGATCTCATCAAATCAAGTTTTATTCTTTACACAAAAAGCAGGATTGTGAGTGTGAGGTAAAATTGGAGTGGGTAATGACTAGTAATTGTAAGATTATTTACATTAGGAGATTTAATGTGAACCGCATAAATATACATTTTTAATTTCTTCTGTTGTTATCAATTTCTTACACAAATGTTAATTTAGCAGTAAATTGTAACCTTCCAATGGCCAGATGTGCTTCACGCATGATTTACTAAAAGACTTTATTTATAAGACTAATACATATAAACACAGAATAAAAGTTTCCATACCACTGGGTCTAGGAAAATTTAGCTCATAATGCTAAATTCCCCATCTAATTCCAATTAAATCACAAAGATAATAACCTCCCTATTGGGTCAAGTCATTACTTTCATGAATTAATTGCAACTTAGATGCCATTATGCCTAATAAAGTACTATAAAATTATCTTTATGCGAGTATTGCCTAAAGATGCTATGTCTATTCCTAAGTCATTTTGATATTCAAAAATTTTAAATGACAACAAAAGATCAACTAAACTTCATATTGATCATGGCAATTAACACTAAGACAAACCATAAAATGATATTTTTTTTTGCAATTCTTTAGTCTACATTGTGTCTATTGTACATGAAGTAGTCTTCGTCTAATAAAATTTTTCTTACTTATCAAATAAAAATAAAATGATATTTTAGGACAAGATAAGTACAAGGAACCAACAACAAACTTAAACAGATCATTTACTTAATGATCAATGGTTCATAATATATATACCAACATAGTACATCATTCAACAGCAACTCTATGACATTGTTATAGAGATTAATCATTAAAGTAATATCATTTAAGTGGATTGATGATAAATCACAAAGTGTATCAAAACCCAAATAAAAAAACTCAATCCTAAATACTAGTGTTGTGTTTCTGCACAAAATGTCTAATCATGTGTACAATCTCACTGTTTATTGATATTATTTAGAGCAGACTTTTTTAAAAATTTTATTTATTTATTTATTTTTTAAAGTCAAAGTACGAGCTAAAAGCCTAAAAGGCTAAAACCCATTTTCCTGCTTTTAGTTTCAACTTTCAACTTTCAACTTTCAAGTCAAGCCAAAATTGCAGAATTTAATACAAAAAATTTGGCAGTGCTTAAATAATTTGCATATTTAAGAAATTCATACCTTTTGTAGAGACCAAATTTTGGTGGGTGTGGGTGTTATTTGGGAAGACTAAAGCGCAGGAGTATCTCCACAGGTAACCAAGGCTGAGATATCACAAGAACATACGGTGGTTGTTGTCGGTACAGATGTTTTATAATCGAACACTCCCACAATCCGACCACTCTGCATCTCTTATCCATATAATAATTCTGTCTCTGCCTTGTGCTGCTTTCAATTTTTTATGCAAAGAGAGAACGAGAGAGAGAGAAAATTTTCTCTCAAAACTCAAAAGAGTCCCGTAGATGAGATTGAGAATGGCAGTTGGAGAGAGGAAATTAGGCTAAAAACAGACTCAACGGCGGCTTTGTCAAATTACGTAATTACCCTCAATATTTGATGCCTTTTCCGGTTTTTAGTTTCTACTATTTTTTTTTGGGTAGAATTTAGTTTCTACTTAGGAATCACAACGGGTTGGAATTTTTTTTTGTGTCTAAAACTTGAGTTCCAAGATAAAAAACTCGAGTTTCTAAGTCTCAATTTGTAAGTGATGGCATCTAATGTGGAAAAAAATCCACATGGAATTCAAGTTTTTAAGACTTGAGTTTCACCATTTTATTTTCCTTCTTCTTCCTCGTGCTCTTCTTCGTGCAGATTTGAAGACTAGATCGTCCAATTGCCCACCCAGCGCTCAATCGTCCAATTGGAGCTCCAGCGTTCTTCATTCTCCTCTGTTTATCCTTCCTCTTCAGATTTGTTCTTCCTCTGTTCTTCACCTCTATTCTTCGTCAGATCGTTCTTCCTGTTCTTCTTCAGGTCTGCATTCAATTGTCCAATTGGAGCTCCAATGTTCTTCATTCTTCGTTCTTCCTTTGTTCATCATTCCTCTTTAGATCTATTCTTCCTCTGTTCTTCATCTCTGTTCTTCGTTAGATCGTTCTTCCTGTTCTTCTGAGTCTGTTGTTCTTTAAGACTTAAGATCTATAAGACTTAGAACTTGAGTCTATAAGACTTAAGATCTATCTGGCATCATATTTCCAACTCACCAAGTGGGAATCGAGTCTTTAACCCTCGAGTTTTAGACTGAAATTGAGTCTATGAAACTCGAGATGCTGGTTTGCAATTTTCTTCTAACCACATGTTAACTTATGATATTCTTTCTCC
This sequence comes from Quercus aquifolioides, assembly GCA_019022515.1. Taxonomy (NCBI): domain Eukaryota; kingdom Viridiplantae; phylum Streptophyta; class Magnoliopsida; order Fagales; family Fagaceae; genus Quercus; species Quercus aquifolioides. Next base: position 27,261,309 of record CM032331.1, read on the forward strand.
TCACTATGCTAGTATGCAAATTCCCTCCAACGGGTTGGGTTCGGGGGCGGGTTTCTTTATGCCCGAACCTGCCCCGCGGGCCTGCTCTTGTTACCCGAACTCGCCTCGTTTAATAAACGGTTTTTTTTTTCCAACCCCCAAACCCGCCCCGTCAGGCCTTGTCTCGTCATGCTTGGCCTAAAATCACAAACACAAACACAAACACAAATCCTAAACATAAACATAGAAATAAAAAAAAAAAAAACAAAAATTTCAGATTTTCCCTTTCAAAATCACAAGCACAAACTCAAATCCGAACACAAACACAAACATGGATTTCACAAACACAAAAATTTTAGATTTTCACTTTCAAAATAAAAAACACAAACACAAATCCTAACACAAACACAAATTCTAACACAAACACAGAAATCCTAACCCAAACACAAAAAATTCAGATTAATGATTTTCCTTTTCAAAATAAAAAACACAAACACAAACAAAGAAAAAACAATGAGAGACGAAATGAACCAAAAAAAAAAAAATCACAGAGGGTGGCTGTGAGAAAGTAGTTGAGGTGAGAGAGAGCTTGAGGTCAGTGAACGACACAGTGAAGCGTGAGCTTGAGGGCCGGCGGCGACTAGTGTGAGTGAGTGAGAGTGGGTGGGCAGTTGAGACCAAAGAAAAAGATATGAAAGGAGAGTTAGTGTTAGAATATGTTATAAGTGTGTGTGTGTGTGTGTGTGTGTGGGGTTTTTGGTAATTTTAGTTTTAATTAGGTCGGGTCTGGGTCCGGGTTTGAGGCAGGTTTCACTAAAACCCGTACTTGACCTAAACTCGCTTCGGGTTTTATTTAAAAAACCCAAACCCGACCCTATTGTTTCGCAGGTCAGGCAAAACCTACCCCATTAGGGTCGGGTTGGGCCGGGTACCCACAGGTCGGGTACTTTTTGCCATCCCTATTTCTACTTTCTACTATCACATGATTCACATCGCTGTGCAAGGTGTCACATGGTCTATTTTCATTTTTTTTTTTTTTTTTTATGATATAGGAGAATTTCATTTAAATTAGTTGCACGACACAGAACATACTATACAACAATCTTCATTGTTAATCAAACCCCTACGGGCAACTGACCCCACCCACCAGAACCAATTATTAGGTAATCTAGGAGCTTTTCACCTTTGACGGGCTAAACAGTTGTTGGGGGCCGTTTTTCCATTGTGTAGCCACATGTTGTTCGCTGGAGGGGTAACTTTGCTAGACTCGGATTTGTATGAGGAGTTGCGTCTAGAACTCGACATTGGACCAAGTAGTCCAATGGCTTTCGGCTTATTTTTAGGCCTACAAAATGGGTAAAGCCCAAAATCTAAGAATCATGATAATGGTTGAATAAATAGATAATATGTTTGAAATAATAACTTTGATTAATAGTTGTAATAGTAGTTGAAATAAAGTAATATGTATTTAAAGGTGAATGTTTGTTTTTAGACCCCTTAAAACACAGCTGGATTAACCTAGTTAACAAGCAAAGTTATTACTTAGTCGAAATTCTAGATCTAGGTTAACACAATCATATATCATATCAATGTAAAGTGCGGAATATAAAGAACACAAAGATATGACCACCCAGGAAAACCAAACTGGTAAAAAACCTGGAGAGGATTTAACCTAGCTATCCTTAAGGTAAAACTGAATCTACTATGAAAGAATCGAAGTTTTACAATAGCGACTTAGACCACTAACATCCTATTGCTACCTCATGTAGAAAACTTACTGACACGACTATGTGCAAGCTCTGAGACCACAAACTCCTTCTTTCTTGGATTCTTCAGCAAGTACAAGCACTCCTGCTTGTGTATCTTTAAGCTCTTTAGTGCAGCAACTGAATGATCATCAAGCTCTCAATGAAATCTCCTTCTTGATAATCCTAAGCATGTGTGAAGGCAACCACCTCTAAGATCTCACAAGAGATTCACACACACAGCAAATAGAGAAACCTCTAGGGTTTCCCTTTTATACCTAGGGTAAAACATAAAACCCTACACATCATATGGGCTTAGGGTTGAGTTGGAAATTCTGCAAAAATAACATTATCCCCGACTTTCGATCAGTCGAGTCTAATTCTCAATCGGTCGAGTCTAATTCTCAATCGATCGAGCCAGACCGAATTGCACAATGAATTATGCAGCAACTCGATTCCAACTTTACATAAAACACATACTTTGAGCAAGTCTAAAACAAGACTAAAAACCTGTTTTGATCATGGTTTGCCAACAATACAAATTAGAGTTCTAATACATTAGTTCCTAAGTATTTAGTGAACGGATTTAGACCCCTTAAAAACAACCAGATTGGTTAGCCTAGATTAATTAGCCAAGTTGTTACTTAGTCAAATTATGCAATTCTAGGTTAAAGCAATCAAATAATCATATCAAAAGTATAAAGTAGCGGAATAATAAAAGACACAATGATATGATCACCCAGGAAACCACACGGTAAAAACCTGGGGAGGATTTGACCCATCGATCCTCAAGGCAAACCTAAATCCACTATGAAAGAATCGAAGTTCATACAAAAGGACTACAAGCTCCCCGCTTGACTTCCTAATGCTACCCACCAGTAGAACTTACTGACACGACCACGTGCAAGCTCCGAATCCACGGACTCCTTCTTTCTTGGATTCTTCAATCAGCTACAAGCACCTACGCTTGATATTCTTTAAGCTTCAATGGTAGCAACCGAGTTGATCATCAAGATGTTGAAGTAATCTCTATCTCGAAAACCCTAAGCTTTGTGTAAAGGAAAGCTCCTCTAGATCTCACAAGAGATTTACACAAAACCGCAATGTATGAGCAACAATACAACTGGAGCAACTCTCAAAACGTGGCTAGGGTTTTTCTTTATATACCTAGGGTAAAAACAGAAAACCCAAAACGTTTAATGAGTTAGGGCTGAGTTGGAAATTCTGCAGAAAACGCATCTGGTCCGTGATTCGATCGATCGAGCCTTTCCTTCGATCGATCGAGCCAGACCGAAATGCCCCAATGCATCTACAGTCACTCGATTCCAACTTTACAATATTTTATCAACTTTGAGCAAGCCTAAACAAGACTAAACACATTGTTTTGATTATGGTTTGCCAATATTACACATTAGAGTTCTAAATACATAAAATCCTAAATCTTTAGAACCTAACATTTAGAACGTAACAAACTCCCCCTTTGGCAATCTGTGACAAAACACAAACACAATGCTCAAAGTTACAAGTAAAAGCCCTTTACAAAAAATAATGCCCATTACAAAATAATCCAACCTAACTATTATCCATCAGTTGCAAATGTAGACAGCAACACGATTGAATCAACTGTATATTTCCTAAAATACTCAACAAACGCATAAACGCATGTGTGGAAAATACAAGTAAAAAAAAAATAAATTCTTGACTTCACAAAACACAAAACAAAGACATATATCATGAATAACTCATAAATATAAATCAATGAACAGTGAAACAAGAAACATAGATAACAATGTATCTCCCCCTAACATGAATAGCCCAAAAACAATACGTCAAGAGCCAAAAAAGGATACATACACAGTGAAGCAGCTAGATACAATCTAAACTCCACAAGCTCCATCAAACAAAAATCTCCCCCTAACTACAAAAAATCTCTACAAGTGACCAAATCTACTCCCCCTTTTTGTGACGGAATGCCAAAGGGCAATAAGAATCCATCATCAAAAGGAGGTGGCGAAGGCGAACGTCGAAGATGCGCCAAATCTGCTCGCAAAGCACGGAGCTCATCAAGCATGTCCACCAAAATCTGACCATGAGCCGCCTGAACGGTCATAACAGTCTCCAAAGTACGACGAATGTCAAAGTCATCCAAAGTAGATGGTGGAGGAACAGGATCAGCAGACGCCTCACCTGAAGTAGTACCTATAGAAGAAGGAGGGGGTGTGGTACCAGAATGCTCAACACGAGGGCGTTTAGAGGTCTCTCTCATCTGAGCAGCCCTTTGCTTAAGAAAAGTGGCACCTATGGGAGCAATAATGTGTACGGGCTCAGAAGCAGGGAAGTCATCTAAACCTAAAAACAGCAAAATCCTATGAATGAAAACAGGATGAAAAAGAGCATGAGCGATAGAGGCACTCCTATGAACTTCGTTCAAGCAACGAAGAAACAGATGAAGAAAACTAATAGGAGCATCCGTAACAAGAGCGTACAAAAATGCACATCGCTCCAAAGGAATGGTGTGCAAATGAGTGATAGGCCACAAGGAATGACACGTTATTCTAAAGAAAAGATAGGTAATCTCAGTGAGCTCAGCAGAAGTGATCCGAGGATCAGAACCCCACTGGATAGAAGACACAGTGATGTAAGACATGATGTCGTCCAAGGGAGGAGACTCATCATAGGGATAGACAGGGTGTTGGACCACAGGTACCCCAAGAGCATCAGCCACCACTCTAGGAGTAATGGTGTACTCTACACCTCGTATCCAACTCTTTACCAAAGTGTTGGAATCATAGATGTGGATAGAGAGGTTCGAGTAGAACTCTCTAATCAGTGTAGCTGGAGGAGGATAATCAACATCTAAAAGTGGCAACCAGCCCCGACGCTCAAAGTTTGCCCTAATGGCAGGATCAAGCTCATCTAACAAAACCTTACGCTCAGCCCAAATCTTTCTCTTAATGTTTAAAGTCTCATAAATCTCTCGGCTTTTCTCACTCCTAAACAAAGTGCCCACAGAGGAAGGAGCAGAAGAAGAGGAGGGTGTCCTATGAGCTCTAGTCTTCCTAGGCATGGTGCTAGGGTAAGGATAAAGACATAAGAGAAAGAACAAAAAGAACAAAAAGAAAAACCAAGGGCAAACTGCAAGTTAGCACAAAAAAAATATAGAAATAACAATCTATATGATGCATGAATAGATAAATGTCATGATGCATGCTCTAATGAAGTGATAACAAGTTCAATTTAAGTTTAGAAGCACAAAATTGGCTTGAGCATAGAGTTTATAACAAAAACCCCAAAATTTTGAAAAACCACTTGTTCAATTTGTACTAAATTGACCAATTGATCATCACACAAGTTAGAAAACAGTTTATAATGATCAAATTAATCAATCCAACAAGCCAATTTCATCAATTAAACTCAATTTGAACAAAATCCCCAAATCGGGTAGTTTCAAGCCCTAGAATTTTCAATTTCTCACAATACATCAAATTGATCAAATTAAACACTATAGATCATGTTTATAACATCCCCCCAACAAAAACCCATTGATTAATTGCAAGAAAACAAGCTTGAATCATCAAAAACCCCAAAAATTCATTGGTTCGAATTTATCCCCAAAATGCATGAATCAATGCATGAAACTTGAGAATAAAAGCAAAAGGAGGGGCAAAAAGGTCTTACCGGCCTTGAGAGAGAAAAACCTTGCAAAAAAAATGGAGGAAAACGACAAAAAATTGGATTGGAGCCTTGACCGAGTCGTATAGAGAGAGAGAAAGTTGAGAAACTTTTGAAAAGTGAGTTTGAACACGTGAAAATCAGTTTTTAAAAAATTCTCTACACAATTTTCGATCGATCAAAAAACAGATTCTATCGGTCGAAAATGCTTCGATTGATCCAACATCAATCAAGCACCGATCGAAACAGACAGAGGCTGACCAAAACAATTAATCACAATTTCGATCGATCGAAAAACAAATTCGATCGGTCGAAATTCTAGAAAAAATCAAAATTTTGAAAAACATAGCATTTTAATGCAGAAACTCCTCAATTCATATTTTATGAATAAAATGCATGAGTATGAGATGAAATGCTTTCCAAAAACACAAGATTTGAAACCCAGTTTTCCCAAAATTAAGATTTTCAATCAAGACCCTTTAATTCTCAAAAAACAAACATGTTTTGCATAAAACTCAAGGAATTTTCAAACTTGGTTGGCCAAACCAAAATCACACACCATAACATGTACAAAGTTTAGCAAAGAGTAACTTGTGTAGTGTGTGCAACTAGCAAAAGCTTGAGATACATGTGAGGTGATATGTAAATAGAAATCAAACACAAAGTCTACAAAATTCATCACATAGAATTTGAGAGAGACTATCACCTAAAGAGTTACATCATATAATTCCCACATCTCCTAGAATAAAAGCTTTCAATCATGTAAGTTTCTTGATTTGCCTCATATTGTACACACTAATTTTAATTGAGAAGAAACTTATTAAAATAGCCGGGATAATGCACACACCAATTTTATTTGATTGATTTAATTATAGTCCAGTGATGTACATACCAATTTTAGCATTTAAACCGAGTCTACACCTTATGTTCTTTTTGTGCATGTGCTACACTTTTTCGAGCACAAAATCTTATGATATGCACTAAGGTGTTCATGATTGGCTAATAAACAGTGGTGAGATGATTATTTATGCCTTTCTCAAAAGGATCAAGTCCAACAATCAAAGGCAAGTAACTTTAAGATCAAAACAAAGTGATAAAAAACTATAAACATCTTTCCCACACAACATGCACTACAAAGCTCAAACTAGTAAAGTGCAAGAAATAAGCTCATCAAAGCTAAACAAGGTAATTAAACATGTTATGCAAAAATAAATTGGCCAACCTTGATTTCAAATCCAAGAAAATAATGCAAAACACACTTTGCTTCCCTTTTTCCCTTTTTTTATTTTTTTATTTTTTGAAAAGAAGAAACAAAAATAGTCCTAGAATGAAATGTATGAATGTTATGCAATGCAAGTCCTAAAAAAAAAAGGAAAAAAAAAAAAAAAGAACAATGGTCACGAAGAGTAGAGCAATGAAGCATAAGGACCATGTTAGAAAGACTCAATTAGATTGAGCATTTTGCATCCAAAACTTTTTAGATGCACCTCGAGCATTGGAGTTCTTATTCACATTAGAGTAATTTCCAACTTCAGGATTGGAATAAAGGTTAAGAGCCTTTACCAATTTACCAATATGTACCATAGGATCTTATGCTTGAGGCACATGCACTTTTGGCTTATTTGCTCGCTTAGCAGCTTGCAACTTGAAACAGTTTGGACGAATGTGCCCAGAATTTCCACAAAAATGACAAACCCAAGCAGGCTTACCATGCACCTTGTCCTTAGAAAAGGTAGACTTCTTAGGTTTAGACTCTTTCAGATCAACCCTAATCTTTCTAGGAGGTGTGACCTCTACAGGTTTAACAGTCTCACTCACAGGGGGTTCGGAGGAAGAAGAAGGAACAAAGTTTGTGGAATGGGGTGCAGACACAGAGATGCTTTCTACAAAACTTAAGCCAGTTTTGTCAGAGGGAGACTTTTGAACACTTAGCATGCGATCAAGTTTGGAGCTGGCAGACTTAATAGATTGTTCTCTAGCAACAGATAGTTCAAGTTCCAAATTCTTAACTTTATCAAGCAAAAGCATATTCTCAGTTTTCACATTGTTCAAAAGTTCATTAGCATCAAACAGTTTCACAAGCAAATTTTTCTTATCAAGCTCAAGAGATGCAATTTTCTTTAGGCCAAGATCAATATTCATAACATCCTTTGCAGTAACTTTGCAAAGTTTATTGTAGGCTTCTTAAAAGTCTGCATCATCAGAGAGTTCCCAATCAAAAGGGTTCTCTTCAACAGACATGCTTTCATTGACTACAACAGTAGCAGTGAAAGCAATAAAGTTTCCATCCTCGTCAGAACCAGACTCATCGTCGGAAACTTTATTATCACTAAGGGTTATAGCCATAACCTTACCCTTAGACCTCAAGTATGTAGGACATTTTGATTTCATGTGACCATACCCTTGACATCTAAAACATTGAGGACCCATAGAATTATTAGAAGATTGACCTACTTTTTCTCTAGGTTTTTCAGTGTTGTTAACCTTAGTGGGATCATTCTTCCTAAAATTTCTAGGTTCACCAGTGTTCTTACCTCTTGCCCTTCTGTTGTTGTTTCTAAGGAAATTCCTTAAGTTCTTGGCAAGGTAAGCAATCTCTGTAGCAGAGAGCTCATCATCAAATCCACCAACATCAACATCATCAACTGACTTAAGAGCCATTGATTTAGATTTTCTAGTTTTGGGTAGGTCCAACTCATAGGACTGAAGAGATCCTACAAGTTCATCAACAGGGATGGAGTCCACATCCTTTCTCTTAATGATGACAGTCACTTTGTGTCTGAAATCTTCAGTTAAAGATCTAAGAATCTTCCTAACAATTTTAGGTTGATCATAGATTTCACCCAAGTTGTATGAAGAATTATCAATGTCATTAAGTTTAGCATAAAATTCATCAAAGGATTCATCATCAGACATCCTAATGCTCTTAAATCTAGAAGTTAATTGCTGCAACTTATTAATTTTAACAGCCTTTGTGCATTTGTGCATTTGTGCACAATCTGGAGGATATTCCAAGCAGTGTGAGCAACCTCAACATTAGAGATTCCCTTAAATTCCTCCATAGAAACAGCGTTAAAGAGAGCATTCATAGCTTTGCTATTGAATGTGGCTGCTTCTTTTTGAGAAGTTTGCCACTCACTAATAGGAGTAGTGGACTTCTCCCATCCGTATTCAACGGAGTTCCAGACTCTCTCATCAATTGATTTCAGGAATGCTTTCATCCTTACTTTCCAATAAGCATAATTATTCCCATCAAAGTGAGGTGGAATAACAAGAGAGTGTCTGTGTTCCATGACAACAGGGGTCAAGGATCAGCTCAGAGATCAAAAGATCTACAACAAGAGAGCTACCTGCTCTGATACCACTTGTTTGTTTTTAGACCCCTTAAAACACAACTGGATTAACCTAGTTAACAAGCCAAGTTATTACTTAGTCCAAATTCTAGATCTAGGTTAACACAATCATATATCATATCAATGTAAAGTGTGGAATATAAAGAACACAAAGATATGATCACCCAGGAAAACCAAACTGGTAAAAAACCTAGGGAGGATTTAACCTAGCTATCCTCAAGGTAAAACTGAATCCACTATGAAAGAATCAGAGTTTTACAATAGTGACTTAGACCACTAACATCCTATTGTTACCTCATGTAGAAAACTTACTGACACGACCACGTGCAAGCTTCGAGACCACGAACTCCTTCTTTCTTGGATTCTCCAGCAAGTACAAGCACTCCCGCTTGTGTATCTTTAAGCTCTTTAGTGCAGCAACTGAATGATCATCAAGCTCTCAATGAAATCTTCTTCTTGATAATCCTAAGCATGTGTGAAGGCAACCACCTCTCAGATTTCACAAGAGATTCACACACAGAGCAAATAGAGCAACCTTTAAAACGTGGCTAGGGTTTCCCTTTTATACCTAGGGCAAAACATAAAACCCTACACGTCATATGGGCTTAGGGCTGAGTTGGAAATTCTGCAGAAAAAACATTATGCTCGACTTTCGATCGGTCGAGTCTAATTCTCAATTGATCGAGCCAGACCGAATTGCACAATGAATTTTGTAGCAGCTCGATTCCAACTTTACATAAAACACATACTTTGAGCAAGTGTAAAATAAGACTAAAACCTGTTTTGATCGTGGTTTGCCAACAATACAAATTAGAGTTCTAATACATTAGTTCCTAAGTACTCAGAACCTAACAGTGAAGTAATCATGTATTCAATAATATAAATTTAGAGATATGGAAACATGGTGACTTATCTTTGTATGGTTTGTAGCTCTAGCTATATAGCATCAGTGAGTTGATAGCATTCCAGCAGAATGACTCCAGCGGTGGTGAGGTAGTATGCCATGATAACTTCAAGATCCTATAAGTTCATCAACAGGGATGGAGTCCACATCCTTGCTCTCAGTGATGGCAGTCACTTTGGGTCTAAAATTTTCAGTTAAAGATCTAAGAATCTTCCTAACAATTTTGGGTTGATCATAGATTTCACTTAAGTTGTATGCAGAATTAACAATGTCATTAAGTTTAGCATAAAATTCATCAAAGGATTCATCATTAGACATCCTAATGCTCTTAAATCTAGAAGTTAATTGCTGCAACTTATTAATTTTAACAGCCTTTGTGCCTTTATGCATAGTTTGGGGGATATTCCAAGCAGTGTGAGCAACCTCAACATTAGAGATTCTCTCAAATTCCTTCATAGAAATAGCGTTAAAAAGAGCATTCATAGCTTTGCTATTGAACGTGGCTGCTTCTTTTTGAGAAGTTTGCCACTCACTAATAGGAGTAGTGGGCTTCTCCCATCCGTATTCAACGGAGTTCTAGACTCTCTCATCAATTGATTTCAGGAATGCTTTCATCCTTACTTTCCAATAAGCATAATTATTCCCATCAAAGTGAGGTGGAATAACAAGAGAGTGCCCGTGTTCCATGACAACATGGGTCAAGGATCAGCTCAGAGATCAAAAGATCTACAACAAGAGAGCTACCTGCTCTGATACCACTTGTTTGTTTTTAGACCCCTTAAAACACAACTGGATTAACCTAGTTAACAAGCCAAGTTATTACTTAGTCCAAATTCTAGATCTAGGTTAACACAATCATATATCATATCAATGTAAAGTGCGGAATATAAAGAACACAAAGATATGATCACCCAGGAAAACCAAACTGGTAAAAAACCTAGGGAGGATTTAACCTAGCTATCCTCAAGGTAAAACTGAATCCACTATGAAAGAATCGAAGTTTTACAATAGCGACTTAGACCACTAACATCCTATTGCTACCTCATGTAGAAAACTTACTGACACGACCACGTGCAAGCTTCGAGACCATGGGCTCCTTCTTTCTTGGATTCTCCAACAAGTACAAGCACTCCCACTTGTGTATCTTTAAGCTCTTTAGTGCAGCAACTGAATGATCATCAAGCTCTCAATGAAATCTCCTTCTTGATAATCCTAAGCATGTGTGAAGGCAACCACCTCTCAGATCTCACAAGAGATTCACACACACAGCAAATAGAGCAACCTTTAAAATGTGACTAGGGTTTCCCTTTTATACCTAGGGTAAAACATAAAACCCTACACATCATATGGGCTTAGGGTTGAGTTGGAAATTCTGCAAAAAAAACATTATCCCCGACTTTCGATCGGTCGAGTCTAATTCTCAATCGATCGAGCCAGACCGAATTGCACAATGAATTTTGCAGTAGCTCGATTCCAACTTTACATAAAACACATACTTTGAGCAAGTGTAAAACAAGACTAAAAACCTGTTTTGATCATGGTTTGCCAACAATACAAATTAGAGTTCTAATACATTAGTTCCTAAGTACTCAGAACCTAACAGTGAAGTAATCATGTATTCAATAATATAAATTTAGAGATATGGAAACATGGTGACTTATCTTTGTATGGTTTGTAGCTCCAGCTATATAGCATCAGTGAGTTGATAGCATTCCAGCAGAATGACTCCAGCGGTGGAGAGGCAGAATGACTCCAGCAGTTGATAGCTAGGGTTTGTTTCTTGTCCGAGCTCCCTTTCTCTATCCTGCGTTTCCTGGTAAGTCCTCCGTGCTCCTGTTTCTTTTTTGGTTCTTCCATGGTCGATTATTCTATTGTTAGGGTAGATTGTCCTCCGGTAGCTTTCTTTTTTGCTCATTTAGGTTGCTTACTCGAGTCTGTAGAGGGGAGTGTCTTAAGAGAGTTAGTTTCTTCATAAGGGAGAACTGTTCATACACTTCCGTTCTTTCTTCGTTATTCCCTTTGGTTTCCCGTTCTGCTAGGGTAGCCAGGTTATTAAAAATCTCTGAAGTAAGGTCTAGTGATCTGGAGATGGGGTTATCTTCGTCTGATGATCGCGTGATCTCGGAAGCTACTTCTGTTTCCTCCCCCTATAAAGCTTGGACTATCTCGTGTTCCCTCATTGGGAAGGACGAGCAGCGGGTCAGGGATAGATTTCAGTTCCTTGATTCTGTAAAAATTAGGATCCCAAGTGACAAAGAAAGGGCTTGTCACTCTTATGCTGATGAGGTTTGTTTTTATGAGGCCGATTTTAACAGTGGCTTTTGTTTCCCTGTTCATCCCTTTGTTAGGGATCTTTTTTCCTATTTGTATGTTGCTCTAGCACAATTAGTGCCTAACTCCTGGCGGGGTCCTTAGATAGGGCTTTTAGGCTGATTCTCAATTACCCCTCATCTCTCCGAAATTGGAAGCCAAATTTCTTTTTTGTCTCTAGAAGTGGTTGGGAGTTCGTCCCTAGTGAGGACTTGGACGAAGCCCCTAAGTTTTTCATAGTTGGGGAGTTCTTGTGTCTGGTGCGTCTTTCTCGTCTTTTCAGTTGTTTTTCCCTTTCTTTTATGAGTGACGATGATAGATGACTTATTGGTACTCTTGTTTTGCAGTTTCTCAGCGTCCTTGTCTGAAGAAGAGGTACTAGTGTCACGCTAAGAAAGCAAAGGAGTATCTTGAGTCCGTCAAGGATTTTGACGAACTTGTTTCTCCTCAGTCTTTGTTTTTACACTTTTTGGGTCCGGAACCGTCTACTAAGGTTTGGAAGAATTTGGAAGTTGTGAGAAAGAGTACGTGTTTCTACCTTCTTCTTTCTTTTCTTGTTCTCTCTCCTTTTTTTAAAAAAAAAATAAATAAATAACTTTTGCCTCGTCCTTTCAAGAATGATGACTAGATTTAGCATGCAGAAATTAGCTGAGGCCCAAGAGAAGAAGGCCAAGGGTGGCACGTTAGTGGTCTTTTATCCAAGAAAAAGGCTGGCGACATTTCTAAGAAAGACCTTGTGACGACACTTCCTCCTGCCAACTCGCCTGCTAAGCGCTCTGCCTCTCCCACTTCATCACTGGAGATGATTGCCTCTGGTGGAGAGGAGATTAGGAAGAAGAAAAAGGTTGGTGGTAAATCTTTCCTTCCTACCTTCTGGGATGATGCTGACGTAGCAGCTTTGAAGGCCCATGAGGTACTTTCTCTGGATGATCTAAGCTCTCTGATGGCAAAGTCATCCAGTGAGGTGATGTCGTCTCACATCCAAAAGCTTGTGCAGGTATGTGCCGTTGGTCATCTCTGCTTCTTCTTTTTCCTTTGCTTTACTTTTGCTAAGAGAAGATTTCTTTATAGGCTTTGGGGGAGTCCCTATTCGTCTCTGGGAAGCTCTTGGATTTAGAAAAGAAGGTGGCCACGTCTGAGCCTTTGGTCAAGTCTTTATTCGCTGAGAATGGGACGCTTTAGAACAAGGTTGCTATTCTCACTGCTGAAGCTGAGAATGGCAAGGAGCCTGTGGCAACCTTGGAGAAGAACTTATAAATGGAGAAGGACTTCTGCAAGCTGAAGGACAAGCAGATTGGTGACCTGAAGCTAAAGCTGTAGAACGTTGGGGCCACAGTGGTACAAGATTTCAAAGACTTTGACGAGTACTCTAATGAATTGTGCAAGTACTACGTGGAGGGCTTTGATCTTCTCATGGAGTGGATGGCAAAGCACCACCCTGGCTTAGACCTTTCTGGCTTGGCTATGGATCACGTCGAGAAAGAGCTCATATCTGATTGTCCTTCTGAGGCTACAACGGAGAATGTGACGGAGGAGGCTACAGACGTCGCTGAAGGAATGAAGGAGGCCACTGTTATAACCCCTGCAGACCATGTCCCTGATGAGCAATAATCTTTTTTTTTTCTTTTCATTTTTTTTTCAAGGCAAGAACAATATTTCTCTTTGGGCCCGTTGTTTTGGGCAACTAAACAATTCCTTTGACGATGATAGATAGGTTTATGGATTTCCTGCTTTTAGCTGTAGTAAACAACTCTTTTATGCTTGGACAACCCTTTATGACGATGTTAGTTGTGTTGAGACAACCTTTATGTTTAGCTTGCATTTGAGCAGCTTTTTCGTACTTAGCATGTATATGAATAGCTTTTTACCTTCGGTTTTATTGAGTCATATTTGACTGACGATTCCTGACTGTATTTGAACAGCTTAGCGACGATCTTTGTTGTGTTTGAACAACTTAATATTTTTTAGCTATGTTTGAACAGCTTTTATTGAGTCATGTTTGAATGACGATCTTAGTTGTGTTTGAACAGCTTTTTATTGAGTCATGTTTGAATGACGATCTTAGTTGTGTTTGAACAACTTAGTATTTTTTAGCTGTGTTTGAACAGCTTTTTATTGAGTCATGTTTGAATGACGATCTTAGTTGTGTTTGAACAACTTAGTATTTTTTAGCTGTGTTTGAATAGCTTTTTATTGAGTCATGTTTGAATGACAATCTTAGTTGTGTTTGAACAACTTAGCATTTTTTAGCTATGTTTGAACAACTTTTATTGAGTCATGTTTGAATGACGATCTTAGTTGTGTTTGAACAACTTAGCATTTTTTAGCTGTGTTTGAACAGTCTTTTATTGAGTCATGTTTGAATGACGATGGTAGTTGTGTTTGGACAACTTAGCATTTTTTAGCTATGTCTGAACAACTTTTATTGAGTCATGTTTGAATGACGATGTTGCGCTCTATTTGTAACTTAGAGTCGTGGTATTGGAGCGTCTTTTAGGTTAACCATTTTTTGTTTTGTCTTGAATGATGATTTTCGTTGCTTGTGATACTTTTCTAAGGACGAGGTCTCCTGTGTTGAACCTTTTTACCTTAACATTTCTGTTATAGTATCTGGCCATTGCTTCCTTGTGTTTGGCCATTCGCTTCATACCTTCTTCTCTGACTTCATCAATTAGGTCCAGCCTCAAGCCTAGTTTTGATAATTTTGAGCAAGATTCTGTTCGTCACTTCTATCTGGCCATTGGCCTGAGGGTGTCTTGGAGAAGAGTAGTGATTCTTGACTCCTAAGTCTTGGCAAAATTTTTGAAACCTGGGTTGTCAAACTGTCTTCCATTGTCTGATATTATGACATGTGGGACTCCAAACCTGTAGATGATGTTCTTCCATACAAAGCTTGTGATTCTAGCCTATGTTATCGTCGTCATTGGCTCTGCTTCTACCCATTTTGTGAAGTAATTGATTGCGACAATCAGAAATCTAAGTTGTTTCTTCCCGAAAGGGAATGGAACCATAATGTCAATTCCCCATTGGATGAAGGGCCATGGTGAGGATATGGGTGTCATCGTCTTTCTTGGTCTCGTCTGGACATTCGCGAAGCGCTGGCACTTGTCGCATGCTCTGATGATGTTATATGCGTCTTTTTGTGGGGTTGGCCAGTAATATCTTGCTCTGAGCGCCTTTCCTGCTAAGGACCTTGCCCCTGCGTGGTTTCCATAGATTCCCTCGTGTATCTCGCAGAACATATAATCTGCTTCTTTTGAACTGGCGCATCTTAGATATGGGAGTGAATATCCTCGTCTGTACAGTACATCATCAATAATGACAAAGCGGGCTGCTCTGATCTGTATTTTCCTTTCCTCTGTCTTATCTTCAGGGAGCCATCCTTCTTTCAAATAATGGACGATGGGAGTCATACTCGTCTTGCTCTTTTATCTTCAGAACTTACTTACCTTCTGTGCTCGGCTGCCCCCTTATCTCTACACATAGTTCAGAGGTCGCATTGTAATTGCCTGACGAGGCCAATCTTGCTAGAAAGTCAGCTTTTGCATTTTTGGCTCGAGGGATTTGCACAAAGTCTAGCATGTTAAAGTGCAGTAAGATTCGTTGGATGATCTTCAAGTACTTCTGCATCCTTTCTTCTTTGGCTTCATAATCTCCTTTCACTTGTCCAATTATCAGTTGAGAATCAGCTTGGACGATAAGGTTCTTTGCTCTTAGAGTCTTTGCAAGACTTAGCCTTATTAGCAATGCTTCGTACTCTACCTCGTTATTTGTTGCTGCAAACTGTAATCTAACTACATATTTCAATGTTTCTTTTTATGGAGATATGAGCACTACTCTTGCTCCTTCTACTTTCCTCGTTGCAAACCCATCTGTTTGGTCTGTCCATGTTTCCATAGGAGGTTTTTCTTCCTTATAAGGGTAAGTGAATTCTGCAATGAAGTTTGCTAGCACCTGGGCTTTAATTGCTGCTCGAGGCCGATATTTAATGTCAAATTGGCCTAATTCAATTGCCCATTGAATGAGTCGTCTTGTTGCGTCTATCTTGTTCATCGTCTTTCTTATGGGTTGGTCTGTCATGACGATGATGGGGTGTGCTTGGAAATAAGGACGGAGTTTTTTGGAGGCGACCGATAATGTGAAAGCTATCTTTTCCATCCTTGGGGTAATTTGCCTCTGCACCTTGAAATGCCTGGCTGGTGTAATAGACGGGCTTCTGTACATTCCCTTCTTCTCTGATCAGTGCCTAATTTACTGCAGTATTGGATACTGCTAAGTAGAGGTACAACTTCTCTCCCATCATCGAGGGGCTTAGTAGAGGTGGCTTCGTTAGGTACTCTTTTAACTTGGCAAGGGCCTCCTCGCATTCGTTAGTCCACTGAAAAGCTTTTTTCAATACCTTGAAGAATGGCATGCACTTGTCCGTTACCCTAGAGATGAATCTGTTTAGGGTTGTAACCTTTCCTATCAAGCTCTGCACCTTCTTCACTATCTTTGGTGATTTGATCTCAAATACTGCCTTTACTTTATCTGGATTTTCCTCTATACCTCGTTGGGACACCAGGAATCCCAAGAATTTTCCTGAAGCAACAACAAAAACACACTTTGCAGGGTTGAACTTCATATTGTACTTTCTTAATGTGCTGAAGGTCTCTTTTAAATTGTCCAAGTGGTTGGCTTCGTCCTTACTTTTCACCAGCATATCATCCACGTACACCTCCACATTCCTCCCAATCTAGTGAAAGAACATACGGTTCACCAATCTTTGGTATGTGGCTCTTGCGTTCTTCAGTCCAAAGGGCATAACTTTGTAGTAGTATAACCCTTGGCTGGTGATGAACAAGGTCTTCTCTTGATCGTCTTCGTCCATAAGAATTTGGTTGTATCCAAAAAATGCGTCTATGAAACTCAAAAGCTTGTGTCCAGCAATTGAGTCTACTAGCTGGTCAATCCTTAGCAAGGGGAAGCTGTCTTTTGGGTAGGCCTTATTTAGGTCTGTGAAGTCCACACACATTCTCCACTTGCCATTGCTCTTTTTTACCATAACCACATTTGCTAGCCAATCTGGATAGAAAACTTCCCTGATGAAATCAGCTTCTAGTAATTTCTCTACTTCTTCAATTATAGCTTTGTTGCGTTCTGGTGCAAATACTATTCGCTTCTGCTGTACAAGTTTACATTCTGGGTTGACGTTGAGATGATGTTGTATGATCATCCTATTAATTCCAAGTATATCCTCGTGTCTCCAAGCGAAGACATCTTGGTTTGCTCTTAAGAAGGAGATCATTTTCTCATTCTCTGCTGTTGGGAGTGCTGTTCCAATCTTCAATACCCTTGACGAATCTCCTGGGACGATCTCAACTTCTTGTGGTGTTTTTGACGGTTCAGGAATGGGCTCTGGTTCATTAATCACCCATGTGTGGTTCTTGCCAAGTGCTAAGGTAGCTTGATAGCACTCTCTTGCCAGAACTTGGTCTCCTTTGATTTCTCCTACCTCATGGGCTGTTGGAAATTTCACTTTTAAGTAATATGTTGACGTTGCTGCTCTTAATCTGTTGAGTGCAGGTCTTCCTAAGATGATGTTGTATATTGAAGGACAATCAACTATAAGGAAATCAATATTCTTGGTGACCTGCGCTAGATAAGTCCCTGCAATTACAGTTAGAGTGACGATGACTCTAGGGACGATTCTATCCCCTGTGAAGCTTACCAGAGGTGAGGTGAAAAGCTTGATCCTTTTCTTATCCAGCTTCATCTGCTGAAATGCGGGCAAGTAGATGATATCTGTTAAGCTTCCGTTGTCAATAAGCACTCGGTGTATGTTGAATTCTTCCACTCTGAGCATGATTACTAATGGATCGTCACGGAGTTGCCTGATGCCACAACCGTCTCTCTTTGAGAAGACAATATTAGGCTCGTCATTCTTTGGCATCTTCATTGGAAGGAGCCATGAATGGACGCTATTTATTTCCCTTCCCTGTGCCTTTTTCAGGGATTTCAATGTTCCACCTGTTGTTAGTCCTCCCGAGATTGTCTTTATTTCTCCTGCAAGGGGTTTGGTATCCCCTATCTCTAGAGTTCAATCCTGGTCGTCCTTTCTTTGGTACTTGTGTGGCTCCGTCTTTCTGATGTACTTCTGCAATTTCCTTTGTCAGATTAAAGTCTCCACCTGGTCTTTCAAATATCTGCACTCAACAGTACGATGCCTATGGTCTTGGTGGAATCTACAGTACTTGCTCTTGTCTCTTCTTTCTAATGGAGTGCTAATTGGCTTTGGCCATTGTAGGGAAGGATCGTCTCTTATCTGCATAAGGACTTGCTCAATTGGCATTATTAGAGGAGTGAAGTTGGTGAACTTAGGTTTCCTGTCTGGAAGCTCCTTCTTTTTCCCTGTGGCCTGCCCAATTCTTCGTGTCTCCTTCTTCTTATCGCGATTGCTGCGTGTTCCTTCGTCTCTCTTCCTCTTTCCCTTCATTTCCTTTGCGAGCACCGCATTTTCTGCATTCATGTACTTTTGAGCCTTATGGAGCAACTCCGCGACTGTTTTTGGTGGAATTTTAGTGATTGAGAAGAAGAAATCCCCTGGTAGCAACCCTGCTTGGAAGGTGGTTAAGATGACTTGATCTTCAACTTCATCTACTTGCAGCAGCTTCTTATTGAATCGAGTGATGTACTATCTTAGTGATTCTCCTTTTGCTTGCTGAATGTTGAGAAGATGGTCAGTTGGTTTTTTGTGTCTTTGCCCCCCAATGAAATGATGAACAAAACCCTTGCTGAGTTGTTCGAAGTCTGCAATAGTTCCTGGGGGTATTTTGCTAAACCATACTCTAGCTGCTCCTTTTAGTGTTGCTGGGAATGCCCTACACATCACTTTGTCTAGGGTCATCTGCAGCAGCATCAGCGTCTTGAACGATTCGATGTGATCCAAGGGATCCTTGGAATCGTCAGATGACTCCAATTGTGAGAGACAAAATTTTCGTGGGAAGGGACGATTTAGCACTTCATTAGTGAATGGTGAATCCGTCCTTCGAATCATCCCTTCCAGATTCTCTCCGCCTTTGTGCTTCATGGCGCTTTTTAGTTCGTCTACCTCCTTTCTCATGTTGCGGAGCTCATTCTCCAACCTAGTGGAATCTTCTCCTAAAGTTTTGTCTTGCCTATTGGCTTGAGAGTTTGATTCTTATTCGTTTTGGTTTTCACATGTCCGCCGACGTTTTACGTTTTGAAACTTCATTGTTTTTCACAGTTCTTCATTCTGGGGAGTTAGCTTTTCCACATTGGCTAAAAGGGCTTGGATTTGTTGTTGTTGCACAGCATCTGGCTGAGTTCCAGCTTTTGCTTCCATCTCATACTTTGAGGAACTCTTTTGTCACTGGAAAAGATGGCTTGAATGATTAGCGTCCCTGCAAACGGCGCCAAACTGATGATGCAAAAAATCAATAGTTGAGCTCCTCGTCGTAGTGAATGGACGATGCTATGAATGGGGCCGTCTCTGTAGGTGAGAATCCTGCAAAATGAACTGAGGGGAAGAGTAACACGCTGGTGTGGCGTCAGCCAAACCTCCTCCGATGCTTAAGTTAGTAAGGGAGAAAGATTCTAGAGAGAAAATGAGTTGAGAGTGATTTTGTAGAGTCTTTGTGTGTACCTTTAACTTCTGTTACCTTTTCTTTTATAGTTATGTGCCTCATTAATGGGCAATTATGTGTTGCATTTATGCTTAACGGCTAGTGCGTTACGAAATCTTTGTCTGAAGTTCACAGCTCATTCTGTGACCGTTGCTCCATCTGTTACGTTTGGTCATCAATGAGCGTAATAAATGCACAACATCTTCTCTGGGTTAATGACGATCTTCGCTTAATGATGACCTTAAATTTCTGACTCATCAAAGGGTATATAAGTAAATTTTTACAAACTCACTTTTTCCACCCCTCCACTTTTTCACTCCCAACCAAACAAGGAGGAGGAAAATTAAAATCTTTTCTATGCTTCCACTTTTCCACCCTTTCAACCAAACGGACCCTGAATGAATAGTTATTTTGTCAGCATTTAGATGGATGGAGTTTTTAAGTATTTGTTATATGATGAATATTAATTTTTAGGAAAAGAGCAATGAGGAGTTTTATCATTTTAAGTGTTATATGATAAAAGTGGCTTACCATATGTTACCTGTTATACACTGACTCGTCAGAGTTCTAGGAGTTGGAGAAGACATGCCAAGCAACATGTTCCTTTATCAAATTTAAATCGCTGGAGATTTACTGAACATACCTCCTGGCCCTCCAAACCACGACTCCCAAAGAGACTTATGAGCTTGGATCATAAGTTGAAGATGAGATTACGTACTTTGGGTTTTGTTGTCATTTTTTGTAAATATGAGCTTTTGTTGGAGAAGCCACTTTCCATGAATATAAGAGAGGTAATACGAGGCATGAGCTTTGATTCATTGCTTGATCCCGATCCGTATATTGATGTTAAAGATGTTGTGGGCCATGTGAGCCCAATTCATGTAGTTGAATGAGATATAAGCTTAGTTTGGGCTTTAAAGAAATTTACCCAAAAAATCAATAATCTGTTGATGTGGCATGGGTTACCAATGAAGTAATGCCATGTGGCGTTAAAAAAGAGTCCTTAACACACAACAAGTACCATATATCTATATTAAAAGTAGAGGTATAAATTACAAATAATAGAACACTTACAAGCACTACAACAAACTTGACTTGTTTCAACCCACTTTTCTCAACGTTTGACTAAAAGTGCCGAAACCATCACTAAAAATTGGGGTGTGTGGTTGAGCTTGATTAGCTTTATTCCGAGGGTCATTAAAATCCTCGAAATAAACCTATACAACCTTCGGAATAATCTATTAAGATTAGGCAGGCTAGGTTTTACACTCCGGCGCTAATTTTAGCTCCAAATTTAAACATTTTTCAATGCATCCTATCACAACCTTTGATAGAAGATATCTCAAAATTTCCAACCCTTGAAATAAAGTCCAAAATTAAAATACAAAAGGTAAAGCTCATTTTTGTTCATGCTCCACAATCAGAAAATTCTCTCAAAATCGATCTGAGCTCATCTCAGAAAACTCAAAGATCGGAGCTCATCTCATCTCCGATGGGTTGATTTGCGGTGGTCAGCTATCTCATCTCTGACGACAAGCAAGTTGTAGCATACACCTTGCCCTTCATTCTCAAATAATTAAGACATTCTTTCTTAAAGTGTCCATGCCCGTTACACTTGAAGCAAGTGATTCCTTGTGTAGATTGGGATTCCTTTCCATCTTTCCTATTGAATTCCTTTTTCTCCTTCCCGGAACTTTGGAATTTCCCTTTATCACCAAATTTTCCATTGTTCTTGAATTTCAAGAACTTTCAGAAATTCTTCACAAGATATGCCACATCTTTATCGACAACATCCTCATCCGATGAGTCGTGAGGTTCAACCCTTTCATTAATTGTCTTAAGAGCAAGAGATTTGCTCTTCCTTTGTGTGGGCAATGACAGTTCATAAGTCTGAAGTGAACCAATCAGTTCTTAGACTTTGATATCATCAAGGTCCTTACTCTCTTCAATTGCTGTCACCTTGGCACGGAAGCTTTCCGGCAATGACCGAAGGATCTTCCTTACTATCTTTGAGTCTTCCGTTTTCTCACCCAAGTTGAACTTGCCAATGACCACCTCATTCAGCTTGCTATAGAAAAAGTCAAATGACTCGTCCTCACTCATTTTTAGCTTCTCAAACCGAGTGGTCAACATCTGTAACTTAGTGTCTTTCACTTTCTTCGTTCCTTCATAAGTGGTCTCCAATATCTGCCATGCCTCCTTGGCAATAGAGATGTGAGATATCTTGTGGAACTCATCTAGAGATACACCACAAAAAATAGCGTTAAGTGCTTTGCTATTTGCATTAGACGCCGCGAGGGTTGCCTTATCCCACGTGGATTTGGCAGCCTCCGGCCTAGTCCAACCAATATCCACCGCATCCCAAACGGTTTCATCCATTAAACACAAAAATACCCTCATCCTGACTTTCCAAAAAGCATAGTTGCTACCATCAAAATATGGTGACGCATTTAAAGATTGAGATCGATCCATCTCAATACGGGGTCAAGGATCGCACTAAGGTGTTTAAACTGCAAAGAGTGCACCCGCTCTGATACCAATTGAAAGTTCAAATAGCGTGTAAAACACTACGAACGTTTAGACCCCCAATTTACAAATTACCAATTCAAGCTTAATATCAAACAATGTGCGTGCGGAAAATGAACATAAGCCTATAACAGAATTGATAAACAATCTAAACCAAATAAAATCACATCCACAGCAGAAATTAAATGGCAAAGATTAAGGGAAGAGAGATGCAAACACAAAGACAACACAGCGATGTGTTATCGAAGAGGAAACCGAAGTCCTCGACGTAAAACCTCTCTGCCGCCCTCCAAGCGGTCAATAATCCACTAGAAAATAAAGTTGTGATACATGAACAACAGAAGACCCTCCAAGCCTAATCTACCCAGTGTACCTAAGCTCTCCAAGCTTCTTGCTCCAACAAAGTTACGCCGAACCTTTGTCTTTTCTAGCTTACCGGATTCCGCTATAGCCCATAGCATCAACCAATATCAATTGGTCCCTTCTGAACTGCTTCCCAAAGCACCAAAAAGCCTTCTCACAGATATGGGTATGGTGAGATAAGAATTTGGCTAATGAACCTCTCAAGGATGTAACAATGGAGAGGGTGAGAGTAGAGGAATTTGAAGAGTCACTATGTAAAGATTGTGGATGAGTCAATCTTGTTTTTCTCTAGGGTTTCTCTCTCAAAATTCTCTCTGGAAGCTCTCTACATTTTGTGAGTATAAGGGGTATTTATATTGAGGTGAGAAAGGAATGCGAAGAGTCAGTTTTTCTAAAACAGAGCTAGCTGGTGACTTGGCCTCGCGACTTGATTGAGTCGTGAGTTCAAGCCGCGAGCTAACTGAATGGCCAGTCTGGACTTTTTGTCCTGTAGTGCTACAGCTGGCATGACGGTTCAACTTCTCTGCATGCTTCACTCGTGTGCTTCTTCTGGCGGCTTGCCAGTCGCGAGCCACCCGCGAGATCCAGTCGCAAGTCCCTGCTTTACTGCATAGTTCTTGAGCATTTCTTCACACTCTCTCACACACTACCCTTACATGATTCCCACCTAAATATAGGGTTTCTATATGCTGAATTACAAGCAAATTTGGCACGGAATACGGCCAACAAGATGGTTGATTACATTCAACTTTACACATGTCCTTTAGAATCTCACTGTAACGTAATCGTTTTCCTCAGGTTGTAGCACAGAAAGTGAAGGAAGTTGAAATCACTGAGCAGGACTCGCTTCTTCTGGTAATCATCATTAGAATTCTAATTTTTTTGTCTTTCAACTTCAATTACAGACAATCGCATTTGAATTTCTTTAGCAGAAATTTACATTTGAGCATGTTTTCCTTGTTTATGTGATCAGATTCAATTTTCTTTTAGAAAATCCGTAGAATTGTTTTTCGTTACTTCATACTCTGTTTCGAGTACTCCATGTAAAATTTGGTTCAAATAAATGGAAATTATTTCTCATTTAATTTTTTGCTAGATCTTAGAGATTTAAGATCAAGAAATTTAATGGTTGTGTCATGCTAATTGAAATTTGAAACAGACAAGGAATCTGCTCCGAATTGCTATATTCAATATTAGTTACATCAGAGAAATTTAGTAAGCTTCTTGTATTTTTTAGTTGTCATGTCTATGACCACAAGTTTCATCATTTGCACTGTATGTGTGTGCAGTTTTTGTGTTTAATGTGTGGTGTGTGTTATTGTTGCAGTCGGTTGATTGAGGGTGAGGTTGGTTGGGTATGGCAGAGCTGCTTATGTGATGTGGGGGATATTTTTGGTGAGTGGGAAGAAAAAGAGGGAAAAAAATGAAGTCTAAGTTCATATGGCATGAAAAGGAAATCTGGAGGTCTTGGCTTAAATGGCATACACTGGGTTTTGGAGCTTTTGGTTATAGGTTTGCTGGGTTTGTGACTGGGTGTTGCCATGGGATTATGGGAATGTTAGGTTCATGGGTCCCAGCTTTGGGTTGTGGAAATTGAGAGGGAGATTACTGCATACAAAAGTTGACCTTGTAGTAACTCTTGGTGGGGATGGAACGGTTTTTTGGGTATGTGCATTTACTTTGATTTTAGCAATTATTTTTAAATCAGAATCTATTATAACATTAAAATATTATTTTAGAGTACTTACATTACATTTGCACTTTATCTTGTTTCATCCTAGAACAAGCTAAATCAGATTTAAGTCTCTTTTGAGAACAAATAAAGAAGTTTTCTTTTTTTTGGTGAATGACGTTTCTTTAATCAGCATGTTTTATTTAGATATATAAACTCTGTTGTACCTTTTTTGTTCTTTTTGAAATTGTGGGTATCTTGAATTTGATATTGTGGAAAGGTGTGTAGATATATTTGCTCAGAAATTAACAAACTTTTGGTATCATTCTCTCTTTTTCAGAAACTTGAGGGCACCCATAATGGCTGAAATGTTCAATTGTACTGGCTGATAACTTCTTGCTTTGGAGATGATGATGAAGAATAAAATGTATCAAAATTTTTAACTCTTGGACAGATTTGGTCTTTGTACAAAGTGTGGTTGTTGATATCTTTTCTCTTAAACAATAATTGACATATCGGCATTTTGTATGCGCCCCCTAATCTATTAATTTGTAGGTTTGAGTTTAGAAATCAAAGAAAGTGTAATTGTAGCAATGTACCACTTTTGCTATACATCAATATCATAGCATATCATCTCAACAATTGTGAATTTTTGTGTGTGTATATATATATATATATATATATTTTGTGCTTGATTGTGGTTTTTTTTTTTTATAAATAAAATAAAATCTTATTTTGAGGGTCAAGAGACCCCTTAAATAACATTCTTTATCAAGGGTTGTAAATATAAATCTTTTAAACCTTGGTAAAAGGTTATTTAAGGGTCTCTTAACCCTCAAAATAAGATTAGAGCACTTGTTTTGAGGGTCACGAAGGCCTTCAAATTTCCTTTTCAACGGTATATGTTTCGAAGGTTATCAAGGGTCAATTAGACTCTTAAAATAACTTTTTTCAAGGTTTTTTAATACTTTTTTTTAAGGGTTTTGACCTTTGAAAAAAGTCAGATTTGTTGTAGTGAAGTGCATTAAAATAACTATGGGCCTAATGGTATCAGACCAAAAGGCAGATATCTTGATGAAGTGCTTCTACTCTAATGTGAAATTAATGAGGCATTCATCGACTAGGAGGCTGAAAAATAAATAAAGGTCATATGTATGAGTATGACAGAGGTATAAGGTCAAATTTATTTATTTGGCAGAATATGGAAAGAAAGAGTAACTTACAATTATAATTCGTCCATCCAAGGAGTTGAAGAGCCAAAATATAAACAGTAATTCTATCTCTCATAACAAGTCTGTAAAATGAAAACCAACAAGATTGTTGAAATAATTGTCATACGACTCATCATAGTAAAGTGAGGTAGTGGGACCAGCTGTGGCGACAATTAGATTCTTGAAGTTTTATAGCTCTTATGCACAATTTATGTAATGGAAAAACACAACCTCACATTTACATTCAGAATACACACTAATCCATTTTGTATAATTTCTAGAAAAAATTGATAGGTACTCAAAAAGCCATTAAATTTCCCACCAACGGCTCATGATCAAGATAATATTGTTGTCACCAACACATATTACCATTATTTCAATGCATAGTTACATAGACAAACAACAACTAATTCAGTAAATAAAAGCATAGTATTGATATTCTGAATGGGAGTTAAAGCCAACCTCCTAAAATTTAGTCCCAAATGGACTCTTCTCAATCTTAATGCACCACACTTCATGACTAGTACCTTGTATCAAGAAAGTGACCCATTAGAAATAATGACACAATTTAACAAGAAACCATGTTTAATCCAATAATTAAGGATAAGGACAAAGTAAGATTTTTTTTTTTTTTTTTTTTTTTTTTTTTTTTTTTTTTTTTTTTTTTTTTTTTTTTGAGAAAGAGACAAAGTAAGATTTTACCAAAAGGGGAAGTGGAATAACTTAAATGTGGGCCGTTATATTCAAGGTAGTCTTTTGGTTTTATCACGAATGAAGTATCCCCGTAAAGTTCAAACTAACCAAGGGAGATATCATAGTTACATTGAAACAAAGACAAATTTTATTGTAAGACTGAAGAACTCTTTTGGAAAACATGAAAGAACTAAATGGAATGGTAAGCCTAGTCATTCTATTGCATAGTGTTAGGACATATGTGTTTCACTTGTTTAAGAACATATGTCATTCTTTTATGTAATTGGCTAATCCTTTGACAAAATATACTTTACTTGTAATTAGGTAGTTCTAGGTGTTTTTAATACTTCAAGAAACAAAGTTTCAAGATCAAGTGTTGAAGTCATCAAGTCTGTCCAAGAAAACAAGCTGATAGTGCAAATTCATTAAAGCTCGACAGCTGCATCTATCGAGCTTAAGAAAGCTGTTCAAGCCCGTAAGCTCGACATCTTCTCGACATCTCCTATCTGTCGAGAATTATGAAATTCAGAATTCTGATCTGATTTCTTGGGATCCGTGAATGTGTCTTTGGGCCTTCTTTTCTTCTAACCCTAGACATATAAAAGGATTGTTTTTAGGGCTGTCAAACAGTTCACAAGTTACATAAGCATTGAGAAAACTCTGTTGAAGCAAATTGTGACCAGAGACGAAGTTCTTGCCCTAGTTCATCTCTTCTGAAGAAGTTGCTGTGTATTTGCACCTTTAGGTTTTGTGACCAAGCATCTTCTTGATCTTCATTTTGTAGGATGAACTGAAGAACTTTGCAGCCAACCTCTCTTTCAGTTGGTGTTGAAGTCGTGTACTGGGATCCGCGCATTGGTTAGTCACGTACTTGGGAGCCGTGCAACAAAAAGGGGGAACTGTCACTACAGAACAAGTCCAATTGGGTATTGGGGTAAGGGTTCAACTGTAGGTTGGTAAGGTACTTGGGATTCCTTTACTTGTAACCACTTGTTGTGATTATAGTGGAGTTTCGGAATGGTGACCTGAAAATCACCTGGTGGGGTTTTTGCCGTAAGGTTTTTCCCCATTCGTAAATAAATCACCGTGTCATTTATTTTCCGCTGTATAATTAGTTTATTGGTGATTTGTTTGTGCTTCTACGCGTTTGCATGTTAAATTGATTAATTAATAACTTGGCTAATTAATTAATTGGTTTAATCACAAGGGGTCATTCAGTTTGTGGCCTATCAAGTGGTATCAGAGCAGGCACACTCTGATTAGGTTTAATCTTTGCTGTGTTGATCCATTGACCCCTGTTTGTCATGGATAGAGGACAGTCATTAATCATACCTCCTTTATTTGATGGCACTAACTATGCATACTGGAAAGTACGCATGAGAGCTTTCTTGCAGTCTTTAGATGAGAAGGTGTGGCAAGCTGTAGAAATTGGCTGGACCAAGCCAAAGGAAGCGCCAGCCGATTGGGATGAAGCCAAGATCAAGGCAGCAAACTTCAACAGCAGAGCGTTGAATGCCCTATTTAGCGCAGTCACCAATGAGGAATTCAAGAAGATATCCTCTACTGAAACTGCAAAGGAAGCATGGACCATTCTCCAGACAACTTATGAGGGTACAAAGACTGTTAAGGACTCAAAGCTTCAGAGGCTCACTACAAACTTTGAAGAGATTAAGATGGAGGAGGATGAGTCGTTTGATGAGTTCTATGCCAAGCTAAAGGACATAGTGAACTCTGCTTTCAATCTTGGGGAAACCATTCCTGAACCCAAGATTGTAAGGAAAGTGCTCAGATCTCTACCCGAGAGATTCCATGCCAAGATTACAGAAATAGAAGAATCAAAGGATATTGATAAGATTCCTTTGACTAAGCTGGTTGGAAACTTGCAGACCTACAAGATAGGATTATCTAGGATTGGCAAGTTGGGTAAAGGCAAGAGCATGGCCTTGAAGGCAAAGAGCAGTGATACAGATGAGTCTTCCGATGATGAAGATTCCAATATGAAGTCCTACATTATAAGGCAGTTCAAGAAGTTTATGAAGAATGCCAATGGAAGGAGCTTCGATAAGGACCGCAGACAATCCAGTTCCTTTCAGTCTAAGGGGCAAGACAAAGGGAAAAAGGATGTTAAGGATGGCGGTCAGTACACTGTTCCTGCAGGACCAAAGTGCTTTGGATGTCATGGATTCGGTCACATGAAGCATGAATGCCGCACATATCTCAAGAGCATTGGGAAAAGTAAGGCACTTGCTACAACCCTGAGTGACACTGAGTCTGAAGATGATTCCGAGAATGAGGATGACGGAATCTTAAATGCCTTCACTGCCACAGTCAATCCTACTGAAGGGATTGTTGATGAAGTTGAAAAAGAAGAAGAATTGGTGGATTCTAAGTGTGAGAAGATGGATGATCAAGATGATATCCATTCAGCCTATGAGAAACTATACAAGCTCTCTGAGAAGCATGAGAAACTGTATAGGCTGGCCACCAAGAAGCTTAGTAATGTGGAACTTGATCGTAAAGAACTTTCCACAAAGTTTGATGAAGCTAATCAAACGATTGATGCACTGAGGTTTGAGAACTATTTCTTGGCTGAGAAGACCAAGAAGCTTGAAGCGGAGCTGTTTCAAGTCAGAGCTCAATTGGAGAGGACTTCAAGTGCAAAGCTTGATGAGATGCTCGGCAATCAGAAATCTGCTTCGGATCGAACAGGTTTAGGGTATGGTCTTTCTTCCTCTAATACTGCTTCTACTAGTGCTACTGTTTTTGTTTCTCCTGCTAATAATACTGAAATTGAAAACTCTGATATTAAAACTGAATTAGCTAGTGAGAACCTAGAAAAGGGTAAATCTATCTTAGGAGCACCCCCTAAGCAGGATAAGAAAGATGTTAAAAACCTTAGGGCTAAGAAGGCTAACTCTCAAAAGCCTAAACAGAAGAAGCAGCATCTTTGTCATCATTGTGGAGCTGCCGGTCATACACGACCAAATTGCTATAAGTGGTTAGCCACTCAACAGAGCAATGGCATGATAACATCTGGAAGCCAAAATCAGCTTCAATCCTCTCTTGTTCCTCTTGGAGATCTTCTGAAAGCCCTCATGTTCCTTTTGAACTTAAACGATTTCAATACTTCCCCCTCACCGCCGGTTCAAGGGTTCAATCAAAGGAAAGGTTCTTCCAAGGTGTGGAAGAAAAAGGACTCTAAGTGATTTTATCACTTTCTTCTATCTTCTTGTTTTTGTTTGTTGCATTACTTGTGTGTTTTGCATTTTTTTTTTAGTCAGTCTAGTTTATGCTTTGCTTTGATAACATGTTTTTGTTTGTTTATTTTCAGATTTGTTTATTTTGTTTTTCATATAAAAATAAAATAAAAAAATTGAAAAATTGAAAAATACAAAAACAGTGTGTGTTTTGTGTACATTGGTATTTGTGTACCTTGGATGGCCATTAAAACAAAGTTTTCTAAAGTTTGTATCTTTTGTAGCTTAGATGAGCATCTCTATGCACAACTAAGCAAGTGAGCTTTGTGGCTCTTGTTTGTGATGAGTAAGATTAAGTTATCTCTTGAACTTAACACTCATATCACTCTTTTTGACGGGTAGGACTAGATAATCGTAAGAGAAAGGCATAAATAACCATCTCACCACTGTTGCCTGCCAATCATAATATGACACCTGTATGCTTCAGCATAGCAAAAGTGCAGTGTCAAAGACACCTGTATGCTTCAGCATAGCAAAAGTGCAGTGTCAAAGACATTCGTATGCTTCGGCATAGGAAAAGTACAATATCTATGCTTAACATCTTGGGTATTTCTTTTCTCTCTTCTATATGCCCATGCATGATATGCTTAAAAGAAAATATGCAAAGAAAATAAAAAGCAAAAAGATTAAAATGCTTTAAATATGATTGCAAACGTGTTTTCTAGGAGATGTGGGAGTTATAGGATGTACCTCAAAGGTGATAGTCTCCATCAAACAGTTATGATTGTGTGTGAGTTAAAGTTATTTTCTCATATATCAGATCGTCATAACATGTATACACATATGCAATCTTGCGATGTTTTTCACACACAACACGCAATATTCTTTGCTACTCTTGATACATGTGCAAGTACAATGTGATTTGGACATCACTAGGTTTTTCATGTGCTAATGTATGCTCACTAAACTGTCTTGACTTGTTTTTGAAAAATAAAATTGGTTAGACTTGTTTAGTGTGTGTGTGTGTGTGTTTCTGAGGATCCATGTGCTTAAAATGTTTGATGAGAAATGTTTTTGAGAGCTTAATATGTTGATTGGATCATTGGTTGAGGTTTATGTTGGATTGCATTCATGTCTGTGTTTTTCACTTCTCGAAAAACTGTTTTCAAAAGAAAGCTCGACACCTCCTCGATACCTCCTTGATACCTAGCTATCTGTCGAGCTTCTCAAGTTTTTCTTTATCGCAATCTCGATACCTCCTCGACACCTGGTGGATCAATCGAGCTTCTGTTCTTGATTCTGGTGTTCAATTCTCGACACCTCCTCGACACCTACAGCTGTCGGCGTGCATTTTCTCGACACCTTCCTCGACACATGGCTCGACACCTCTCGATACCTTATCTGTCGAGGATTACTGAGGTTCCTATATAAGCCTCTTCTGTGATCCGATTCTCATTTTCTCGATCTGTCCGCGAATGTTCCTCTCCCAAACTCAGTTTTCTCACTCAAAACCTTCAATCCACGTGATTTTCAACCCTTCCTTGCTTCAAATCACTTGGTATGATCTCTTTTCCCTTCATTCTTCATGCATTTCATGTTTTGAATCTTAGGTTTTGGGGTTTTTGAAAAATTTTGGGGTTTTTCAAAATTAATGAGTTTTTCTTGAAATTTTGGGATGGGTTTTCCTTTAAATGTGTTCAAAATGTCATACATTGCATCACATTTGCATTAGAATGGTATTTTCATGCATTTAGATGTGTGAACTATGTTTGTGTACTGGTAGGTTTGGATTGGGCTGAGCCCATGATGGAATTTCTTTTGCATATCACATGTTCATGCATCCCCATGCATACGTACTCTCTATTCAATATATTTGAATTGCTTTGGGACTTTTCTGATTGTCTCTTTCTTTTTCTCTCTCTCATTCTGTTTACGTTAGTAGTGTCTATGGCACCTAAGAGTAAATCTACTCCGGCTCGGAACCCTCTGTGTTCTGGAGCTTCTTCATCTTCTGATTCTACTCCTCTTAATCTTCGATTTCGTGATGATGATGCCCACAAGGCATTTTCGGAGAACTTTTCTAGACGAGGTGTTCATTCGGAACGCCAAGTCATTTTGGCGGACTTCTCCGACACTGACCTTCCCTCTGTCCTTCACAGTAGGGAATGGGAGTCACTGTGTGACATCTCGGTCACATGTCCCCTCGTGCTCATTCAGGAGTTTTACTCCAACATGCACGGGATTGATCGTTCAGTACCTCTTTTTTTCACTCGCGTTCGAGCTACGCGCATCCTTGTCACACCGCAGCTTGTTGCAGATGTGCTTAGGGTTCCTAGGATAGACTTTCTTGACTATCCTTCTTGTGATCGTCTGAGGACTGTGTCCAAGGATGAGCTCATATCTGCTTTCTGTGAGGGTCTTTCGGAGTGGGGTGAGCGTCAGTTCACATCATGTAGGCCTTTTGCTAAAGGTCCTAGATTCCTAAACATGGTGATGACTTTTGTACTCCATCCACTTTCTCACTACAACTCCATCACAGAGCCTCGTGCTCGATTTTTGTTACCCCTCCTTGAGCATCTTACCATAGATTTTCCTTTTCATTTTATTTTGTCTATTATAGATGTTCATTTGGATGCGGCGACCCGTGATAAGCTCATTTTTCCTTCTGCTATCACGAGGATTCTACGCCATTTTTCCATTCCTTTTCCCGTGTCCGACCATTTCACCTTCATGTGTGCCATAGATGCCGCTACCGTAAAACGTAGTGAGGCTCAGTTTAGGTTAAGACAGCAGGATTCCACTCCTTCCTCCCGTTCAGCTCCATCCGGATTTGCTCCTTCTACATTAGCTCCTTCTTCCTCTATGAGTGACGTTTCACTTGGAGACATCATGGCGCAGCTGCAGCGCATGGATGCTCGCCTCGATACACTCTCCACTGAGTTGTATAAGGTGAATATTCGTGTTGGTCGTATTACACGACGGCAGGCGACCATGGGTGGTTTTGCTCCTGAGGCTACTCCTTCACCACCTTCTCCAGCGGCTTCTATTTCTGAGGATGATGATGACAAGGACGATGATGCTTCGGATGATGATGATGGAGATGCTAGCTCTACCGATGAGATGTCTACTTGACACTCTACCCTTTATCACTCGTGACAAAAAGGGGGAGTAGTTTTGGGGATATGAGAGTAGTCATCTTAAGGGGAGAGTTAGTCTAGGACATTCTTGTTAGGGGGAGTGTTGATACTTGAGGGATGTAGTAAGGATATGATGTATCTTTTCTTTTCTTACTTTTTAGATACATTGTTCTTGTATGTGAGGTCTTGTGACCAGTTTTACATACATTGTACTTATTTTCTCTATATGATGATGTATGTTTCTTTCACCTATAATTACATGTGTTGTTTCTTCTCTATCTTTATACACATGCTTATTATATTTGTATGCAATCTATTTATTTCTATTTCACACAAGATGCCTTGATGAGTTTTTGTTTAAAGTGTTTTAGAAATACAGGTTGTCAAAGTCTACTTGCCATAAACTCTTTTCTTGCAAAGTTTTTCAAGGGTTTGTGTTAGGATAGATTTTATTGTATTCAACAAGTGAATATGAGTTGAGTGATTTATGACTTCTCTCATATGTTCATTTGTTTGTTGTGGTTTTGTCACGGATTGCCAAAGTGGGAGATTGTTAGGACATATATGTTTCGCTTGTTTAAGAACATATGTCATTCGTTTATGTAATTGGCGAATCCTTTGACAAAACGCACTTTACTTGTAATTGGGTAGTTCTAGGTGTTTTTAATACTTCAAGAAACAAGGTTTCAAGATCAAGTGTTGAAGTCATCAAGTCTGTCCAAGAAAACAAGCTGATAGTGCAAATTCATTAAAGCTCGACAGCTGAATCTATCGAGCTTAAGAAAGCTATTCAAGCCCGTAAGTTCGACACCTGCTTGATAGCTTATTGACACCTCCTATCTGTCGAGAATTAAGAAATTCAGAATTCTGATCTGATTTCTTGGGATCCGTGAATGTGTCTTTGGGCCTTCTTTTCTCCTAACCCTAGACATATAAAAGGATTGTTTTTAGGGCCGTCAAACAGTTCACAAGTTGCACAAGCATTGAGAAAACTCTGTTGAAGCAAATTGTGACCAGAGACGAAGTTCTTGCCCTAGTTCATCTCTTCTGAAGAAGTTTCTGTGTATTTGCACCTTTAGGTTTTGTAACCAAGCATCTTCTTGATCTTCATCGTGTAGGATGAACTGAAGAACTTTGCAGCCAACCTCTCTTTCAGTTGGTGTTGAAGTCGCGTACTGGGATCCGCGCATTGGTTAGTCACGTACTTGGGAGCCGTGCAACAAAAAGGGGGAACTGTCACTACAGAACAAGTCCAATTGGGTATTGGGGTAAGGGTTCAACTGTAGGTTGGTAAGGTACTTGGGATTCCTTTACTTGTAACCACTTGTTGTGATTATAGTGGAGTTTCGGAATGGTGACCTGAAAATCACCCGGTGGGGTTTTTGCTGTAAGGTTTTTCCCCATTCGTAAATAAATCACCGTGTCATTTATTTTTCGCTGCATGATTAGTTTATTGGTGATTTGTTTGTGCTTCCACGCGTTTGCATGTTAAATTGATTAATTAATAACTTG
Organism: Quercus aquifolioides; assembly: GCA_019022515.1. Lineage (NCBI taxonomy): Eukaryota > Viridiplantae > Streptophyta > Magnoliopsida > Fagales > Fagaceae > Quercus > Quercus aquifolioides. The sequence continues at coordinate 27,295,208 of CM032331.1, forward strand.
GCTGATTAATTAATTGGTTTAATCACAAGGGGTCATTCAATTTGTGGCCTATCACATAGCCCTAATTCAGAATTATTGCATCATCCACTAGATGTAATTCAAAACCATGGCTAGATGGAATGGTGATATGATCAATCTTGTACACAATAAATTATCTAGGAAAAGAGTTGGAATAGTTGATGGGAGTTGTTGCAATAAAATTTAGGACAAAAGGGGCTTCTGCCCTTTTCGGGTAAATTATATAGGGAAATTCCCCCCTTCCTAAACTAAATAGGGAAATGCCCCTCTTTTAAAACTCGATTTTTGATAAATCGAGTTAGGCCCTATAGTGGCGTTTTTAAGGAGCCTATAGTGACCTTTTAAGGACCTATAGTGACGTCTTTTAACTCGACTTCATTGAAATCGAGTTATAGGCAATGAAATTGACCTATAGTGGCGTTTTTTTTACCTATAACTCGATTTCTTTGAAGTCGAGTTAAAAAACGTCACTATAAGTCCTTAAAACGTCACTATAGGCTCCTTAAAACGCCACTATAGGGCTTCAAAATTTTTTTTTCCCTAACTCGATTTATCAAAAATCAAGTTTTAAAAGAGAGACATTTCCCTATTTAGTTTGGGAAGGGGGGCATTTCCCTATATAATTTGCCCGAAAAGGGCAGAAGCCCCTTTTGTCCATAAAATTTGGGGTAATAGACGCCAAATATTTTTATAAAAATTTGATATAATAATATATATGTTGTAGCAATAAACTATTTACTATCAGGATATCTTGCAATTAATAGGTTATTACTTAACAAATCTTATTGTCTTTGTCAAAAAAAAAAAAAATCTTATTGCAATCGATTGCAAATAATTTAGATCAAACTATTGCAACGATATATTCATTATAATAGATAATTATTTCATATTTACCATTGCCATAGATTGTAAAATAATTGATATTAGATTATTGCGTTGATATCTAAATATTCATCATTGCAATAGGTTGTAAAATAATTTATGACGAATATGTGAATAAATGGTTGTCCGTTAACATGGATGATCGTAAACGCATTATGAACGTCATTATGGAAGACGGTGACAAACTCATTGAAGACATAAACAACTCCATTAAACCAGCTAATAATGGGCAACGGCAGAAGGACTGTTACGGCAGCCTTGATGAGCCGCCTGGACGTTACAGACCCCCATTCAAAGAGGGAATTCATTGCCATCAATGCCATAATCCACTCAGGTGCAACTGACAAGCACATTAATCCAAAGCTAGGCTATATAAAGCCAACTAGCTCAAGTAAGAAATCTCATGAACATCTGATATCACTGCATATAATATAGATTCTTTAGTTAAGAAAAAGGGATTATCTAACTTAAGCATCGGAGGGCCTTTGGCTGGCACCATCTCGGTGTCTTCCACTCTTACTCCTTTTGTTCTTAACAGGTGACCAAGTTCGTCCATCGGCATTGACAAGGAACATACTGACGAGGCAATTCTGTGCTTCATTAGTTTGGCGTCATCTGTGGGAAACGACGAAAGTCACTGTATCTCTATCGACAAAGTTCCTTGAAATCGATGGATTCAACTACGACAGCACCTCCGGATCCAATGGTGATGGCCCAGCAAATTCAAGCATTGACTGCTAATGTGCAAGAGCTAATGAAACGGAATGAGGACCTGAAGCGTCGTGCATGTCCTGAAGGTAGCAACACTTCCCTCCAGCGACGCAATCGCAGTCGACACGACGATGAAGCCAACAGCCCTGAGAATAGTAAGGGTAAGGATACTTCTGAACATACTGAGTAGTCGATGCATGGTAATGATCAGATGATGAAAAGCTTAAGGAGGGGGCTAGACAAGGTGAAGAACGCCATGAAGGGAAAAATAGCCATGAACCTTGATGGCATGCTCAAGAGAATAGAATCACCTTTCACCACCAGTGTTCTGGAATGCCCTTTACCTCCTAAGTTTCGCCTCTCGCAACTGGAATTTTATGATGGTACAAAAGACCCCCTTGACCATATAGGGGCTTTCAAGACAATCCTGAATCTCCAACAAACTCTGAACGAGGTAATATGCGGGTATTTTCCTGCAACCCTTAGAGGGGCCGCAAGGGTGTGGTTCAGTAAGCTGCCAGCATCGTCAATCGCAAACTTCGAACAGCTAAGCGACTCATTTTTTTGACACTTCATTGAAGGTCAGCGTCATAAAAGGCCAACCTCTTACCTGTTAACCATAAAGCAATAGGAAGGGGAAAGCTTGAAGGAGTATGTGAAGTGTTTAATAAAGCTGTTCTTGAGATTGATGAAGCGGATGACTAGGTCATCATGATGACCTTCCAAGCTGGACTAAGCAATCCGAATCTTGTTTTCTCGCTGGGGAAAACACCGCCAACTTCCATGACGGATCTGCTGTTCAAGGCTCAAAAGTAGATGAATGGGGAGGACGCTCAAAGTGCGAAGGGTCTGACTAGCAAACGGAAGAAGGAAGAAGTTAGCGATTCCCAAAATAAGAAGAAGGACCGGAAGGATCATTCGTCAGATACCAAGTAAGAATAGCCTGAAAGCTTCAAAGAAGAAGTTGAACTTCACTCCGCTAGTAATGCCTATAGATAAGATCTTAATGCAGATCAAAGATGAACTTGGCCCGAGATGGCCAAAGCCATTGAGTTCGTCTTCTAAAAAGCGAGACATGAAGAAATACTGTCACTTCCACAAAGATCACGGTCATTACATATGAGTGCCGTGATTTGAAGGAACAGATTGAAGAACTAATCCAGAGAGGAAATTTCCAGAAGTTCGTCAAAAAAGACCACCAATCTCGATCAAGGGCCGAAGACAAATCTCACGACGATAATAAAGATAATGGATGAGATCATCCAAAGCAGGCAATAGGGGAAATAAGGATGATAACTGGCGGACTGGTATCCGGAGGATTGTACAAATCCTTAAGAAGGGCACATCAGAGACAGGTTAATATCGTCCATATCAGGCATCCCTCTGCGAAGTACCATCGTTCTGACGACGACGACGACATCACCTTTTCTGAACGAGATGCCAATGGGATCAAGTAGCCACATGACGATCCCCTCGTTATCATGTTGGTAATAGAAGCTTCAATACGAGAAAGGTATTAGTTTTTTTTTTTTTTTAATTTTATTTTTTATAGGATAAGGGTATTAGTTGACAATGGAAGTTCGGTGGACATCATGTACATGACGGCATATCAACAGCTGAGGTTAGACCCCAAACAACTTCGGCCTTTCAAGTCACCCTTGGTCAGTTTCAACGGAGATCGTATCTACCCAAAGGGGATCATTTCGCTTTCAGTCACAGTAGGGACGTATCCAGCCTAGATAACAAAAAAGGTGGATTTTTTGGTCCTCGATTGCCTATCGTCGTATAATGTGATCCTTGGATGACCAACGCTAAATCGACTTAGGACTGCAACCTCAACTTACTGTCTTAAAGTAAAATTCCCAACCCTAAACGGGATTGGGGAAATACGTGGAGATTAGCTGTTAGCTTGAGAATGCTACCAGGCAGTGCTAGCTTCCAAAGAAAATCACGCTTGGATGGTAGAGGAGGAGCTCGAAAAGCCTGCAAAGGATTTGGAGAATGTAGAATTGGTGGAGGGAGACCCTTCGAAAGTCACCAAGATAGGTGAGGAACTTGATCCACCAGTAAAAAAGAAGATAGTAGAATTCTTGAAGAAGAACCTAGACATCTTCGCATGGACCCATGAGGATATGCTAGGTATAGACGACAAGGTGATAGAGCATCGCTTGAATGTCAATCCGACAAAGAAGCCCGTCTAGCAAAAGCGCCGAGTCTTCGCCTTAGAGGGGAATAAGGCTGTTATGGAAGAAGTAGAAAAGCTTTTAATTGTCAGTTTCATCTAAGAATTCTTTTACCTCGAGTGGCTTGCTAATGTCATCATGGTCAAGAAGTCCAATAGGAAATGGCGAATGTGTGTGGATTTCACGGATCTCAACAACGCCTGCCCAAAAGATAGTTTCGCCCACCCTAGGATTGACCAACTGGTAGACTCCACAGCTAGTCATGAGTTGCTAACTTTTATGGATGCATTTTCAGGTTATAATCAGATTCGCATGAACAAGGAAGACCAAGAGAAGACAACATTTGTCACCAGCCAGGGACTATATTGCTACAAGGTCATACCGTTTGGATTAAAAAATGCAGGGGCTACCTACCAAAGACTGGTAAATAAGATGTTTAGCAAACAGATAGGACGAAATGTGAAAGTTTATTTGGACGACATGCTCATCAAGAGGAAGAAGGCAGGCTCACATCTGGACAACCTTAGGGAGACCTTTGATATTTTGAGGAAATATCAGATGAGGCTAAACCCGGCAAAATGTGTATTTGGAGTTTCGTCGGGCAAGTTTCTTGGGTTCATGGTTTCCCAATGAGGAATTGAGGCCAACCCAAAAAAAGTTAAAGCCATACTCGACATGACCTCACCAAGAAACGTGAAGGAATTGTAAAGACTGACTGGACGGGTAGCAACCTTAAACAAATTTGTCTCCAAGGCCATAGATAAGTGCCTCCCATTTTTTAAAACACTAAAGCAGGCTTTCCAGTGAACAGAAGAATGTGAAGCAGCTTTCTAAAGTCTCAATGAGTACCTGTCCAAGCCACCACTCTTAAGCCCGTCCATAGAAGGGGAAGACCTTTTCCTTTATTTAGCTGTGTCACAAACAGCCGTTAGTTCGGCATTGATCCGTGAAGAGCTTAAAGTTCAGAGGCCGGTTTATTATACAAGCCAGGCCTTCCAAGGTGCCGAGGCAAAGTACCCGAGGATAGAGAAGATGGCTTTCTCCTTGATTGTCGCTTCTAGAAAGCTTCGTCCATACTTTCAAGCTCATACCATCTTCGTCACGATGAACCAACCCATCCGGAAAGCCATGTCCAGGCCCAATGCAACAGGAAGAATGGTTCAATGGGCAATTGTGCTAAGCCAGTTCGATATAGAGTAGAAGCCTCGAACCGTTATCAAAGCTCAAGCATTAGTTGACTTTTTTGTGGAATTCACCATGATAAACCCTGACCCAAAAGCAGAATACTGGATGGTACATGTAGATGGGTCATCAGCTGCAGGTGTTGGGGGTGTAGGTGTGATTCTTCTCTCTCCTAAGAAAGATGTCCTCAAATACGGGGTTCAGCTTCAGTTCCTGACAATGAACAATGAAGTGGAATATGAGGAAGTACTCATTAGTTTGAGAGTAGAGAAGGCTTTGGGAATCAGAAACTTGAAGTTGAATACAGATTCAAAGTTGGTGGTAGGGCAGATAACCATTGAGTATGAAGCGAAGGAAGACAGGATGAAAAGGTACTTAAAACTGACCAGTTAGTTATGTTCAAACTTTGATGATGTCAGGATTGGCCAAATACCAAGGGAGAAGAATTCAGAAGCCGACAAAGTAGCTAGGCTGGCCTCGTCCAACAGTGGCACAGGACAGCCAGGATTATACATGGAAGTGCAAACCATCCCGAGCATAGATGGGTTGGATGTAGTTTATGTCCAATCCAAAGGTAGCTGGATGGACCCAATCTTGGTCTACATCAGAGATGGAAGACTCCCGTTTGACTCGTTGAAGGCTGGGAAGATCAGAGTCAAGTCGTCCAAATTCACGATCTTAAATGATGAGTTGTACAAGAAGGGATTTTCCCAACCCTACCTGAGGTGCCTAGACTCTGAGGAGGGAATGTATGTGTTACAAGAAATCCACGAAGGTGACTATGGAAATCATTCAGGCCCATGATCATTGGTCGGGAAGGTAGTCCAAGCAGGATATTATTGACAGACCATGTAGAAGGATAACGTCTAGGTCGTTCAGAGATGTGACAAGTGCCAGCGGTTTGGAAATGTGCAGCATGTTCCAGCAGGGCACCTGACAAACATCTCCTCCCCATGGCCATTCTCAACATGGGGAATTGACATTGTTCGCCCACTACCACAAGGTAAGAAACAAGTTAAGTTCTTGGTTGTTGCTATTGATTATTTCATAATATGGGTGGAAGCAGAACCTTTAGTAGTAATCACAGAGGCTAAAATACAACATTTCATCTGGAAGAACATCGTCTGTTGGTTTGGGATCCTGAGGGTGATTATCTTTGATAACAGACGACAGTTTGACAGCAACAAGTTTAGGGATTTCTGTAGAGAGCTGGGGATAAAGAACCATTATTCCTCCCCAGGACACCCACAAGCTAATGGCCAGGCGGAGGTCATAAATCGAACTTTACTCAAACCAATCAAAGCTTGACTTGAGGGGGTAAAGGGAGCATGGCCTGAAGAGCTTCCAGGAGTCCTGTGGGCCTACAGGATGACGGCAAGGACACCAACGGGAGAAATACCATTCAAACTGGAATTTGGGACTGAAGCAGTGATTCCTGTCGAAGTTGGGATGTCAAGCCTTAGACGAAAGCATTATGACGACAACAACAGCGACGAAGAATTGAGGCTCACTCTGGATTGTTTATCTAAGGTCAAGGGCAATGCAGCTCAAAGGATGGCTTTGTACCACCAGAGAATGACGAAGTACCACAACCAAAGGGTGAAGCTGAGAAGGTTTAATCCTGGGGATATGGTACTACGAAAAGTCTCACACGCTACCAAAGACCCAGCACAGGGAAAGCTGGGTCCTAATTGGGAAGGTCCATACAAGGTCGTCCGCTACTCCAGAAGAGGAAGTTATTACCTGGAAGACCTCGAGAGAAAGGCCCTACCTTGTCCATGGAACACAGAGCATCTCAAGAAGTATTATCAGTAAAAGTACCACTGTCAATGAATTCCAACACCTGGAATACCTCATCTTACTCATTGACAGATAAGCGAGAATTTATTTCACTTGCAAGCATTCCCTATTTTTGGCATTTTTTCCTTTTTTGAATTAGCATTTATTTTTGTTAAGTTTTGCCTTTGTAATACTTTCGTAAGCAAGGGTGAATAAAAGCAAATAAGGTGTCTCTAAGCCATTTATTTTTAAAGACTAAGTTCATAATCTGCAAGTATATTAACGGGCCATCCAGAGCAAGCATAGTGGTGAAAGTCTTTAAATCATTAAGTTCACGGTAAAAACTCAGTCTACCAATGATGAGTTTAAATCGTAAAGTTCATGGTAAAAACTCAGTCTACAATGACGAGTTTAGATCATAAAGTTCATCGTAAAAACTCCGTCTACCAATGACGAGTTTGGATCTACCAATAATGAGAAAAGAAAAACTTTGTAAAAAAGAAGTTTGAAGTTGTGCTCATCAAAAACTCAACAACTCAATCTAGATGAGTTCAAGGCACGATAAGGTCATCAAGCTCAAAGGGGTGAGTATTTCTATAGAAAGACCTTAGTCATGTGAAAAGTCACTAATAAACAAAAAGCTTGACTAGAGCAAATGTTTAGAAGAAAAGTACTAAAGCAATATAAAACCTCAAAATAAAGAGGTAACCATTGTTCTTAAGTAAAGTTAAAGAGGCCTCAAAACAGAGAGGCAACCAGTGTTCAGAAAATAAGGTAAATTATACTAAATAGAAGGAGCGACAGTCTCGTCCCCTTGGCCAAGATCCGTCCTTTTAGTAACAATGGCATTTGTCCCTCTAGTAGCAACTGCTTCCTCTTGCTCCTTAGCCTCGTTAGCAAGAATTTTTGTATCTATAGTTTCAAAATCAAGGTTCGAAAAATCCATGGCAAGACTGTGATGTTTCATCCTCCACCTTCATAGAAGCTCAAAACCCTTGAAATATTGAATGAACTGGAGATCAGAAAATTGTTCAGACTGCGTGAACTGTTGGATGACCTTTTCTCGCTCAGCATTGGTTTTCAAAAAAGCAGCCTGCATCTCCTCGTCTTTCTGAATGACCAGCATTTTCTCCACTCACAAGGCTTCCTTGAGTTCCTTAATCTTCTCATTTTCTTTGTTCGTCTCGTCTATAGCAGTGATCAGGTCTTTCCTCAATTTCAAGCTTTCTGCTTCAACAGACTCCAACTTGGAGTTGGTCACCACGACCTTCTCTTCGGTACTAAGGTAATCCATCGTTAAATGCAAAGACTCCCCAAGGACCTGCAAAGAAAAAGGGAAAGAAGTTATGATAAGAAAGATGGATGGTCACAGTAAGGTCGATATAAAAAATTGTACCTGCACCAACTTGTGGTTATGACGACTAACTAGCTCGTGGGAAGGAATGGACGCCAAACCCTTGAGCTCGTCATCAGTAACAACGTTATGAGCTTATCCAAGAGCTGTAGCCGGGTTGTCCCTAATGCTCTTCCCAGCTTTGCCCTTTCCTTTCGAGCGAGTGGTGGGGGGAGTAAAAGCCGTAACTTCAAGAGATGGAGAAGACGGGATAGTCTGAACGGGCAGAGGAACTACAGTATCACCTTTCTCGTCATTGAGTTTTTGTTTCTTTGAATCAACAACAAGTTGAGACAAAGGTTCATTCTTCATCCCTTTGATGCGAGCATACTTCTCCTTACTATATCTGGTGGCCATTTCTGCTAATAAAAAGAGGGTACTGAGTGATCATACAAAATGACGAAAAGACTTACAGGGACGAACTTACTCTTTTCTAAAACGTAATCCGAAGGCTTGGGCCCAAGGCAGCAATCAAACAAGTGACGAGGGTCGACTAGATCGTCAAAATCCTCGATCTCTTGGGCAAAAGCAAGGGCAGCTCGAACTTGTTCACAGTGTTGGTTCTCCAATTCCGGACGATAAAAAACTACAAAGATCAGGAGATAAAAAATATTATACATACAACGATTAGATGAAGAAATTAAGAAAAAACGATGAAAGTACGCATCAAGTGCTGGAACTTCCCATTTTCGCAATAACCTTAGGACTTCACCCCAGAGGTCCTCAGACATGGTTTCCCAACCAGTTCCAAAGATGAAAAAATATCATGATTTCCAATTACGAAAGAAGGAAGGAAACCCAGAGATGACCCTAGATTTTCTATCCCAGGGTAAAAGCTCAAAATATTCATAATGGGTGGAAGGTTTCAGACGGTATAAGTACAAAAATTCATTCAACGTTATCATATCGCCTTCGTAGGCAGACATCCAAATCGACATATAACTTATGATCGTCCTCCAAGCGTTAGGGACGAGTTGGCCAGGGGCAATCTGGAAGTTAGAAAGAAGTTGTATAACGAATGGATGGGCGGGGAAACGAAGGCTGCACAGAAAGGCAGCTTCATAGAAGCATACTTCTCCGTGGGCAAAATTACAAGCCTTTTCATTAGAACGGGGCAAGCGAAGGCTAGTACCTTTGGGAAATTGAAATCTCTTTCTAAACCCTTTGAAGTGCTTTTCTTTCAAGGAACAAAATTCAAAGAGGACATGCAAAGGAGTTGAAGAGGAAGACGAGGGCAATTTTGACATAGCCATGTCAACCTTCTTACATAAGGATTCAGCGTTTGACAATAGCCTTGTCTCTAACTCACTAGACCTAACGTCGTCTTTCCTATATTCTACGATGGTCATCTCTAGATGTGTTTAATCAAGGAATGGTGAATCAAAGGATAAAGGGAGAGTAAAACGGGTTTAAATGTAGTAAAATGAGACACAAACAAACCTACTTGGGGACGCTGACCAAAAGAATACTCAAGAAAGACTCCTAATCTGGCAAAGAAAAAAGAAATAGAGGGGCACTCCTGTCTAATGAAATCAAAATCAACCATCAAGTAAGCATGAAGAAGAGGGACCTTACAAGGAAAGATTGAAATTTGAAAATCCTCCGAAGCTTCAGGCCCAAAGAAAATAAGACAAAAGGAGAGGAAATGGTTTTTTCTAAAAAAAATGGAAAACTGAAATTAAGGCATGCCAAAACCGAGAAGATTTCGCACATAACACAAATAAAACAGAGACACGTGTTCGTCATCTGGCAAAGAGGTCGAGTCATATTTATTGCGACAGAAGAACTTCAGGAAACAAAAAGATACGAACTGTCACCACTGATCATATTCCAGTTCTTGTCCATTACCTAGACGACAATGGAATAGGGGGGCAACTGACGAATATGTGAATAAATGGTCGTCCGTTAACATGGACGACCGTAAACACATTATGAACGTCATTATAGAAGACGGTGACAAACACATTGAAGACAAAAATAACTCCATTAAACCAGCTAATAATGGGCAACGGTAGAAGGACTGTTACGGCAGCCTTGATGAGCTGCCTGGACGTTATAGACCCCCATTCAAAGAGGGAATTCATTGCCATCAATGCCATAATCTACTCAGGTGCAACGGACAAGCACATTAATCCAAAGCTAGGCTATATAAAGCCAACTAGCTCAAGTAAGAAATCTCATGAACATCTGATATCGCCGCATATAATATAGATTCTTTAATTGAGAAAAAAGGATTATCTAACATAAACATCGGAGGGCCTTTGGTTGGCACCATCCCGGTGTCTTCCACTCTTACTCCTTTTGTTCTTATCAGGTAACCAAGTTCGTCCATCGGCATTGACGAGGAACATACTGACGAGGCAATTCTGTGCTTCATCAATTTATATCAAGTTATTGCAACGATATCTTAATATTTGTCATTATAATATATTGTAAAATAATTTATATCATGTTATTGCAATGACAACTTCGTTGCAATAAGCTATCATTTCTAAATTTTCATTGTAATAGATTTCAAAAATAATTGGTACAAGTTATTGCAATGATTTCTTCATTTTAAATTATTGCATATTCTTCTTGCACTAGGTACATTAAACTCGTTCCTGAATCCACAATAGTCCCTTTGTGCTTTGAAGTGAAAAATGTCATATAATCGATTTGCAACATTGTCCATTTACAGCAATACTTTGCAGGTTTAAATTATAATGATAGTAATCATCAAACATAAAAATATATTTGCAAGAAATGAAAGTTTCTTGGGAAGAATGACATACTGTAATGGGGCATGTGAAGTATGCATGATGTTTTGCTCCAAAATTTGACCAAGAATTAATTGACCACCCCATTGCCATCCTTTCAGACAATGAGAGAACACCTTGGGTGCTATGCCATGGGATGACAATTGTGATATGGTGGAAGCATCACTTGGTCCTAAACCAAAGATGCCATCCATTGCTATTCCAGCAAAGCTCTCGGATTCATAAGTGCTACACCTATTTCCAATACCATAGCATAAGTCAGTAGGAATGAACCAACAAAACAAAAAATTTACACAATGTGGGACTATCAACAAAAATCACAAAATCAAGAAAACTAATAAATAAAAAGTTAACAACTCATGTTCTATGACAGAGGCATTGCATCTAATAAGTAGACCATTTTCATTTACCCAAAAGCAATGAATGTTGAAGACTTAGCAATAAAAGTCCGCCCACAAGAAAATGAAAAAGTCAAGAAATCTAGTACGTAGAATCCTGAAGTTCTACTTTTGTCTCCATATTGAAAGGAGTATCCACAGTGGTGGTTACTCCCAAATGAGCATTGACTAAGGCACATTTTATCCCTACAATGCACTAGTCTAGTAGTCGATGAATCAGCTAGATTAAAAAAACTGAGCCGAATCTGCAAAACACATATAACAATATAAGCAACAAGCATATAAAAATGAAGTATATTACAAAATAAAGTTAGGGGGATAATCTTACTCGAATTTCACTAGACAGGGGGCAATTACTTCATGGATTGCAATAGTTGATGCAATGTGTTGCATTAAAATCTGGGGTAATAGGTTTGTGCAGCAAAAAATTCAGTTGTAATAAATTCTAAATATTTTAATGACAATTTTAACGAAATAATATATATATATATATGTATGTCATGCAATAAACAATTTACTGCTTCGAATTTCTTGTACTAATAGACTATTACTTTACGAATTTTATTGCAATAAATTAAAAATAATATACAAAAATAAATTAGATCAAATTTCATTTTGTGTTTGTTATTGCAATAAATTGTAAAATAATTGATATTAGGTTATTGCAATAAAATAACACTCTGACCGCATTAATGTGGAAATGATACCTGAACAGTGGCTTCTCTGACTCACAGCTACTACCTAGGAGCTCTGATAGGAAGTTGATGTGACAAAGACAATCCACAACAGATCTGACCTGCCCTGCACATGTATGGTGAAGATGGAGGAAAAAACCAGTATATAAGGAAGAAGGAGCCCTGAGAAGTGGGGAGGGACTTCACCAGAGAAAACACTGTAGCAACCTGAGCTAACTTTGTAACCATTGTCTCTGACACTTAAGAAATAATAAACTGAAGCTCCTCGGACTATTGCCGAGGATTGAGCCTTTTGTCCCAATCCATATTTGTTTTACTTGTCTGTTCTTCACATAACCACCAACTGTTGTTACACTTATCAAAGCCCAGTTCTTCAATCCATTATCTACAAATTTATTCTATTGGGCTTGTTGGGCTTGAGGTCATTTATCCCTCAAGAATAGTATTCAAACCCAGCCCCTACAATTGGCGCCGTCTGTGGGAAGAATTTGAGTGCTCGTGAGTGCAACAATTAGACATGGTAGGATCAGGCCCACAACGGACCGAACCCATAAGATCCCAGCTGCAGGGTAATTTTCCTGGCCCTGAGCATGAACGAAATCAGGAGAATGAAAGGGATCGAGAGGGGAGTGTGCATACCACCCAGACGAGTAGAAGCCGCTCCCAAGTGGGCAGTCGCGTGTCCCAGAGACCAAACAATAACCAAGCCATGCAGCAGGAGATAAACTACTTGAAAAGGAGACTGGGCCATGCATAGCGGAGGCGGTCTCCTTCCAGTTTTGACGTATCCTCTAACGATGAAAAAGACGGCAGTTATAGGCAGAGATCAAGAACTCCCCCAAGCGAGACTTTCTCTTATGAAGACGAATACCATCATCAACGAAAACGCAAAGGCTCATCTAGCAGGGGCCTGGGCAATGATGCCATGAGCAAGGCTTTGGATCAGATTTCTAGATCGCCCTTCACACACAAGATAGAAGGGGCTAGGCTACCTCGGCGGTTCCATCAGCCTACATTTACCGTTTATAATGGTCGAACGGACCCCGTGAAGCATGTCAGCCAGTTTAACCAAAGAATGGCTGTTCACTCCAAGAATGAAGCTTTGATGTGTAAGGTTTTCCCGTCCAGCCTAGAACCCGTGGCGATGAGGTGGTTCAACGGCTTGAAGACGAACTCCATAAATTCCTATAAGCAACTCACCCAAGCCTTTGGTTCTCGCTTCATTACAAACAGCTGGGTTCCTCGGCCTCTGAGCTTGCTGCTGTCATTATCCATGCGTGAGGGAGAAACTCTAAAAGCATACTCAGACAGATATTGGGAAATGTATAATGAGATGGGCGGCAACTTTGATGACGTCGCCATCAGCACTTTCAAAAGCGGTCTCCCAACCGAGCACGACTTGAGGAAGTCCCTGACTAGCAAGCCTGTCACCAGTGTACATCAACTTATGAACCAAATTGACAAATACAAAAGATTAGAAGAGGACCAGATGCAAGGGAAAGGGAAAGAGAAGGTTTTCCCTCAAAGGAATAGGGATTTCAGGTCGGACCGATACAATAATGATCGTCCGAGGAGAGATTTCGCAGGGCAATCTGGATCAGCCAACACACAGACGGTCAACGTCGTATTCAAGGAACCAGTACAGCAGGTTTTGGAGAAAATCAAGAATGAGCCATTCTTCAAGCGGCCTAATAAGATGGCCGGAGACTCAGTGAAACGCAATCAGAACCTCTATTGTTAATACTACCAGGACCACGGACACGCCACGGAAGACTGCAGAAACCTTTGGAACCACCTAGATCAGCTGGTCAAAGAAGGGAAACTGAGGCACCTCTTGCATCCTTCCAGTGGCCATCAAAGCCAGACAAACCAGGAGCCTCGGAGAGATACTTCCTTAAGACCACCTATAGGAACAATCAACGTGATCTTTGCTGTTCCGGGGAGGACGGGCTCATGTCCTTCTAGGGTAATGTCTGTAGCTCGGTTACTCGCCAATGACTCTGGCCCAGAGCCAAAAAGACCCAAAGTGTATCCTCATCCGATTTTGAGTTTCCTCGAAGGAGACAACTGGAACCATCCAACCCGATGACGATGCATTGGTGATCACTCTTCGGATTGGGGGCTATGATATAAAAAGGGTAATGGTAGATGATGGTAGCGGAGTTGAAATCATGTACCACGATCTCTATAAGGGGCTGAAGCTGAAACTAGAAGATTTGACACCCTACTGTTCTCCTTTAATGAGCTTTGATTGGAAGATCATCACGCCAAAAGGACAAATTAGACTACCTGTGCAAACCGGCCCAGAAATAGTGGGAGTCGACTTCATTGTGGTGGATACTTACTCCCCTTACACTGCCATCGTTGCCAGACCTTGGCTCCATACCCTAGGAGTCGTTGCCTCCACTCTGCATCAAAAGGTGAAGTTCCCTTCCGAAGGCTAGGTATTAGAAATTCGAGGTTGCCAGGCTACTGCAAAAGAGTGCTCGGTGGCCGCCATCTCACATCGGCCTAAAGCGGAGTCCTTGGCCCCTGCTGAAGAAAGCTCATAGCAATCAAAGACCCCGGCATCGCCCCTTAATGCACTAGCCGAGGAAGCAAAATGTGAGGATTTGGAAAAAGTGATCATTGGCGATGACCCAGAGTGGTTCTTCCAGGTGGGATCTCAATTGCCACCCCGGGAGAAGGAGGGATTGGTATCACTCCTCAGGGAAAATATTGATGTGTTCGCATGGGACACTTACGATGCCCCAGGAATTGATCCGAACTTCATATGTCACTACTTAAATGTAAACCCATCGGCCACTCCCAAAAAACAATCACCTCGGCGCCCATCCAGGGAGCACGCCAACGTTGTCAGGGATGAAGTGAGAAAGCTCAAGCAAGCAGGGGCTATCAAGAAGGTGTTCTACCCTGAGTGGTTGGCTAAGACCGTGGTTGTAAAGAAGAAGAGTGGGAAGTGACGAGTTTGTGTAGACTTCATAGACTTAAATAAGGCATGTCCAAAAGACCCGTTCCCCATGCCTCGGATAGACCAGCTAGTAGATGCAATCGTAGGCCATCCTCGGATAAGCTTCCTAGATGCCTTTCAAGGCTATCATCAGATACCACTAGCCCTGGGTGATCAAGAAAAAATAGCATTCGTAACTCCTATTGGAAGTTACCACTACAAAGTGATGCACTTTGGTTTAAAGAATGCAGGGTCTACCTACCAAAGGATGATGACTAAAATGTTCGAGTCACAGATGGGCAAGAATATAGAGGTCTACATAGATGACATGGAGGTAAAAAGTAAAGTAACATCCAAGCACGTGGAAGACCTCGGAATTATTTTTCACATTTTAAGAAAACACAAACTACGTCTCAATGCCTCTAAATGCTTATTTGGTGTCGGTTTTGGAAAATATTTGGGCTACATGGTGACGCATAGGGGAATTGAGGTGAACCCAGATCAGATCAAAGAAGTCCACAATCTGCAACCTCCTCGGAATCCCAAAGAAGTTCAAAAACTCACTGGAATGATCGCAGCCTTGAATCGGTTTATTTCCAGATCTGCAGACAGGTGCCGACCATTTTACCTCCTGGTGAACAAATGGAAAGGATTTAAGTGGTCTGAGGACTGCGTTTTGGCCTTCCAACAACTTAAGGAATACCTATCACGGCCGCCCATCATGTCTAGCCCTGAGGCCAACGAGGTTTTATTCGCCTACATCGCGGTGGCTCCTCATGCTGTAAGCTTGGTGCTGATACGAGTTGATGAAGGCATACAACGGCCAGTATATTACGTGAGTAAATCATTACATAAGGCTGAGGTGCGTTATTTACCGCTGGAGAAGGCGATTTTGGCAATAGTGCATGCCACGCGAAAGCTCCCCCATTACTTCCAAGCACACACAGTAGTCGTTCTAACTCAATTTCCACTCAAATCTGTACTTCGAAGTGCCGATTACACAGGGAGAATTGCCATGTGGAGCACAATCTTAGGAGCTTTTGATATCAAATACATGCCTCGGAACTCTGTCAAAGGCCAGGTCCTTGCTGATTTGATAGCTAAATTTGCCGAATCACCGATAGAAATGGTAAAAGAGGAACAAAACATGGATGGAAAATTGGTTGGCATAATCTCTGCACAACGACCCCCACGCTGGAAAGTATATGTTGATGGCGCAGCAAACCAAAGGGGGTCTGGAGCGGGGCTAGTCCTAATTTCTCCTGAGAAGATTACCATAGAGAAATCCTTGAGATTAGGGTTCTCGGCCACAAATAATGAAGCCGAATATGAGGCATTACTGCACGGAATGGCCATGGTACGGAAAATGGAAGGAAAGGCAGTGAAAGTGTTCTCAGACTCGAGATTGGTTGTGGGCCAAGTGATGGGAGAGCTAGAGGCCAAAGATGTGAGAATGCAGGAGTTCCTGAGCCAAGTCAAGCGCTTGCAATCGGATTTTGAATTCTTCGACCTGTCACACGTTTCTAGAAGTGGAAACACGCACGCAGATTCATTGGCCACCCTTGCCACCTCCTCGGCGCAGCATTTACCTTAAACCATCCTTGTTAAGGACTTGCGCAGATCAGATGGTGTCAAGATAGGCATGGTGCAGATCCATTAGGCCAAGGTGGGTCCGAGCTGGATGGATCCTATAGTGAATTTCCTTAAGGATGATGCACTACCTGAAGAAAAAATAGAGGCATAGAAAATACGAAGAAAAGCCCCTCGTTTCTGGCTGTCTGAGGATCACAAGTTGTACAAGCGCTCCTATTCTGGGCCGTATCTGCTATGCATACACCCTGAAGCATCAGAATTACTGCTCGAGGAATTGCATGAAGGAGTTTGTAGGAGCCACACAAGAGGAAGATCTCTGTCTCACAGAGCCATCACCCAGGGATACTGAAGGCTGGGAATGTGGAAGGAAGCCGAAGAGTATGTTAAGAAATGTGACCAGTGCCAAAGGTTTGCTCCAAACATCCACCAACCAGGAGGGGTCCTTAATCCTATCTCCAGTCCATGGCCGTTTGCTCAGTGGGGTTTAGATATCGTAGGCCCTTTTCCTAAAGCAGCAGGAAATAAGAGATATCTTCTGGTCAGCATAGATTATTTCACTAAGTGGGTTAAAGCCGAACCCCTAGCTAACATCAGGGACGTGGATGCTAAGAAGTTCATCTGGAAGAACATCGTTACTCGATTTAGGATCCCTCACACCCTCATCTCGGACAACGGCCTCCAATTTGATAGCAAGGCCTTCAAGAGATACTGCTGTAACCTAGGAATTACAAACCGGTATTCCACTCCGGCCTACTCCCAAGGAAATGGGCAAGCTGAAGTTGTCAACAAAGTCATAGTTAATGGGCTGAAAAAGAGATCAGACGATGGGAAGGGAAGATGGGTAGAAGAACTGCCACATGTCTTGTGGACATATCGGACTACACCACGCCGATCAACAGGAGAAACTCCCTTTTCCATGACTTATGGGGTTGAAGCAGTCATCCCTATAGAAACTTGCTTCCCAACGCTGAGGACAAGCACTTTTACTCCGAGCAACAACGACGAGCTGCTAAAAGAGAGTTTAGATTTAATCGAAGAGAGAAGAGAAAAGGCAATGGTTCCAGCTAGCCTACTACCATCAGAAACTCAAACAAGGGTATGATGCCAATGTAAAATAACGACCACTAGCACCAGGAGACTTGGTGCTAAGAAAGGTTTTGGGTAGTTCCAAGAACCCATCCTGGGGAAAGTTGGGGCCCAACTGGGAAGGACCATATCGCATCACCTCAGTGGCAGGAATAGGTGCCTATTATTTAGAGGACTTAGATGAAAAAGCTGTACCTCGCCCATGGAATGTAAACAACCTAAGAAGGTATTATTATTAATGAAAACAGTTTTTGTCTGCACTCTGACTTATTTCAATTATGTGTCATACACTCCAGCAATTATTCAAGTGTTAGACAGAACCAAAGTCTTGCATGGGTCCTCGGACCTCAAACCTTGGGGAAACTAATAGCTTCCAGCAATTATTCAAGTGTTAGACAGAACCAAGGTCTTGCATGGGTCCTCAAACCTCAAACCTTGAGGAAACTAATAGCTTCCGGTAATTATTTAAGTGTTAGATAGAACCAAGGTCTTGCATGGGTTCTCAGACCACAAGCCTTGGGGAAACTAATAACTTGTGGCACCTATCCAAGTATTAAACGGAACCAAATTATTGCATGGGTCCTCGGACCTCAAACTTTGGGGAAACTAATAGCTTCCAACAATTATTCAAGTGTTAGACAGAACCAAGGTCTTGCATGGGTCCTCGGACCTCAAACCTTGGGGAAACTAATAACTTCCAGTAATTATTTAAGTGTTAGACAGAACCAAGGTCTTGCATGAGTCCTCGGACCTCAAACCTTGGGGAAACTAATAACTTCCAGCAATTATTTAAGTGTTAGACAGAACCAAGGTCTTGCATGGATTCTCAGATCACAAGCCTTGGGGAAACTAATAACTTGTGGCACCTATCCAAGTATTAAACGGGACCAAATTATTGCATGGATCCCTGAACCACAACCCTGGAAGAAAGTAACTGCTTTAGACGTTTACCTAAGCCAAAAACAGAGCCCAAAATGGAGCCTAGCTCCATGAGCATCATTTAAAGCATTTTAAGGTACACTGGGCTTACTTTATCCTTTATAGTCCACATTATAATGCTTTTACTTATAGTCAATATTGTAATGAACCTAAAAGTTAGAGTTTTATCCTTACAAATACTGTGAGATTTGCATTGCAAACTTAAATTCTCTTGTGGCAAATTGCCTTACCAAAATTACCTAATTCTCCATTAGAGCCTAAGTTGAAAATTACATTGT
Organism: Quercus aquifolioides; assembly: GCA_019022515.1. Taxonomy (NCBI): domain Eukaryota; kingdom Viridiplantae; phylum Streptophyta; class Magnoliopsida; order Fagales; family Fagaceae; genus Quercus; species Quercus aquifolioides. Next base: position 27,314,054 of record CM032331.1, read on the forward strand.
GGACTTAGTATTTTTTGAGTATCCGTTCAATGGACTTGTTGTTCCTAGGATTACGCAAATGATAGTAAAAACACGAATCGTATAAATAAAAGGCCTTATCATTAAAAGAAGTACACACGCTTCATTACAAAAAAGAACAGTTTCATTACAAAAAGTACACCCAAGGACAGCCTACTTCTTCAACTTTATGGTTAGCTTGTCCTTGGAAGGCTGCTGAGAGGCAGTATTTGAAGCTTCAGAGCTCTGGCTTGGAGGAGTAGCATCAGGGGCCGCAGCAGGGGAAGCCAAAGCTGACTCCTTCTCGGCGGAAAGAGCTTGAGGATCAACTGGAGGCTTCATCACACCCTGGGGTACTTCCTGGTTGCTCGTTTTCTCCTTCTCTAACGCCCCAGAATGCTCAGCTCCCTCGGCTGGCTTGTCAGTGGGAGTAGGATCATTAGCAGCACTGACTTGATCTCCATCCACCGCTTCGAGGGCAGTATTAGCCTCGGAGCTGGCAGGAGTAGACTCTCGTATGGCAAGAGGGTAATACACGCTCTCAGCCCTCCTAAGCTTAGATGAAGCCTCAACCCCAGCTTGGTTGAGGGCTTCAACCCAAACTTGGGAGCAGTAAAGCCTGCATACCCCAAGGACTTAAGCCTTAAGATTGGTCTCAGTCTCCGCCACCCCCATCTCGTAAGCCTCCTGCTCGGCCTGCTGTTTGGTATCCTCTGCCAGCTTCCTAGCCTCCTCCGCCTCCTCCCAGGCTTTCATTGCCTCATATCTGGTTTTTTCATATTGTCCTTGGCTTTCTCTGCGGCCCCAACTTTTTCTTCAAGGCTTCAATCTGCCCCTTGGTAGCAATTAATTGTTCCTCGGCCTTACGGACAAGTAGCCCTTGTTCCTCGGCCTGCCTCTGGGCTCCCTCCAAAGCCGCATCCGCGCTCCTCCATGCATTCTCCTCCGCCTTCAACTTGCTCCTTAGGTCCTGGGCAGACTGATCAACAATCTTGAAGGACTCAACAGCAGCTGCACGCCTGTTCCTTTCATCATCCAGTTGTCTGCTGGTGCTGTTGGCCATCTCCTCTATCCTAAATGTGGCCTGAACAGCCTAAGAAAGAGGATAAAGGCAAGATAAACAAGGAGAAAGGGTTTAAAAAAAAAAAAAACTTTGTGTAAGTTGCAAATCTTACCATGCCCAGGTACCTCTTGAGGCTGAGGAAGACCTCCTGCCTCCTGAAATTTCGCAGTTCGGCCATGTCCGAGGGCAGTAGTAAGGTCCTCTCCAAAGCATCGGCCACATTGCTGCTGGTGCCTCCCTGGAAGTCCCTGATGGAAGTATCGTCCATCAAAGGGGCCCCATTGAGCATTGGAGCAGGGAGCCAGGCCTGTGGCTCAGGCAGAGGATCAACCCTCATTTCAGGCCCCCTGGGCCCAACCTTTTGCTGCTTAGCAACCCGCTGGGCCTCCTCTTCCAGCGTGGGATGAGACTTCTCAGCCTCCATCACCTCTTTACCTTTTGACTCCCTCTTTCTCTTGGGGTCGGAAGGCTCGGTCCTCGGCGATAGGGTGGACTTAGAAGGAGGAGGAGGGAGCTTGGATGGAGCGGGAGAGAGCTTACTCTGAGAAGGGGAAGGAGGTCTCCTCTGAGATGATCTCCCATGTGTCTCTCTCCCTGGCTGTGACTCTATCAAATCCAGCAGGTTTGTCTGTTTCTTCCTCCGAATACCCATATCTTTCTCTAAAGGAGTATCCGCCGAGGGGAAGTCTGCTTCGGTATGGGTTGGGTTGCTGAGATCACTGGAAGGGGCCTTAGACGGTGAAGCTCGATTGAATACCTCAAATTCGTCCTTGTACAAAACCAGCTCAACAATTTCCTCTTCTTTCTCTGTTCTTTCTTCCTCCCCCTTGACTTCAAAACGAGAAGAAGAGGAACCCACCAAAGGCACACCTTCTGGAATTGAAGCGCCCTCAGGAAGCAGGAAACCCTCAACTGCGACGCTGATCCTCCGAAGGCGTGGATCGTGGGCCTTGATGATGCACTTCAGAGCTTGGAAAGCACGGGATATTGGTGTATATCCCAATATTAAATGGGCCGCATGAAGTTGACCGTCGTCTTCGTTTATGAACACCTCGGCTTGAAGAATTTTATCCAAGCTCTCCTTGTTAACCAGGCTTAAGTGTGGTTCAATGGCACGCCTGTCTGCAAAGCCATGAAAAACAGAATGTTAATGGCCTAACAACATAAATCGCGGCAAGACAATAAACAAATCCTACTCCTACCTCTAAAGCCACACCTGATTGCCCTTCTACCATTGGGCAAGGGACGCCATCATGCCATTCCCCAGACACAATCAGAAAATCTTTGTTTAGCCCCTTGCTAGACTCAGGGAGGCATTGTATGAGCCTTACTTCGGGCTACCTTGTTTTCAAGTAGTATCCCTTCCCCTTCAAGTTGTGAAGGCTGTAGACCCAATTCACATCATGATGGGTCAACCGCAACCTCATCTTCTCGTTTAAGGCGTCTACACACCCTAATATTCTGAAGACATTTAGGGCGCACTGAGCAGGGGACAACCTAACAAACCTAAGGTAGTCCCTCATCACCGGCCCCAGTGGGATTCTCACACTGCCTTCGATGAAGGCGATCATGGAAATCACCACCTCACCCTCCTCCCTGCGAAAGTGCCACTCACCCTCCTTACAATACCTAAGGCCTACATCGGGTGGAATCCTATAGTCAGACTTAAATTTTTCCATCCCCTTCTCGGACTCTACCAAGATCTTAAATCTACCTATCCTCAGGAAGGGTTCAAAGAAACTAAAGAAAACTGGGAAAGAGAGGTGCCAAAAGAAAGACACAGAGAAAGGAAAGTGAAGAAAGTTCGAAAGGTTTGTAAAAACTTACAAGAATGAGGAAAGTGTCGTCGGACAGGCTTTTGAGGGGACACGAGTGAGTGAGAGGTATTGACAAGTTCAATGTATGTGCGCAAGAGCTCTTGAATGCAATAGTAATTTGGGCAAATTGATTTAAATGGGTATTTATACCCAGATCGAAATAACAGCGGGAGTTTTCCCGCTTATGAGTGGAAAATAAATCTCCACCGTAGGATCGCCATCACACCGTACGTGGGGAATAACCAGCCGCCAAAATTTAATGAAAGCACGCTACAAGCGCCAAATCGTCAGGAGCATGCCTTGGGCAGTTAAAAAGACATTGGTGCTGGCGAAGGACAAGACGTGATAAGCCAAAGACACGCCCGAGGAGATCAAAATCCTCCTTTCTGTCCAACGTGCTAGACAGCAGAATTTTAAGGGGCTATTGTGGGGTTATAAAGCCCAGTGATGTGCATCCACTCTCTGTACTGGGCCTAAAGCCCATGATGAGGCCCATAATCGCATATGAAGAATACAATGGTGACCATGGCGGCCCAGGAAACCGTGCCGAGGATAATTCTGTCCTCGGCTATCCAAGGCCAAGGACGATGTAAAGAGACTTACCGACAAAAATAATCTTCCAAAGCATCTTGGAGCATGGCGGTAGAGCAATTCCAGGGAAAGCTGCAGCCTCTACATTAAATGCTCACAACTAACACTCTGGCCGCATTAATGTGGAAATGATACCTGAACAGTGGCTTCTCTAACTCACAGCTACTACCTAGGAGCTCTGATAGGAAGTTGATGTGACAAAGACAATCCACAACAGATCTGACCTGCACGTGTATGGTGAAGATGGAGGAAAAAACCAGTATATAAGGAAGAAGGAGCCTTGAGAAGTGGGGAGGGACTTCACCAGAGAAAACATTGTAGTAACCTGAGCTAACTTTGTAACCATTATCTCTGACACTTAAGAAATAATAAACTGAAGCTCCTCGGACTATTGCCGAGGATTGAGCCTTTTGTCCCAATCCATATTTGTTTTACTTGTCTGTTCTTCACATAACCACCAACTGTTGTTACACTCATCAAAGCCCAGTTCTTCAATCCATTCTCTACAAATTTTTTTAGTTTGATTTAGTTGTTTAGTATTAATATTTTGAAGTGGTGAATTAAAGTTTGTATTTAATATCTATATAAAAATATAGGAAAATCTGTGATTTTTCTTACAAGTAATTTGTGATTTTTCTTACAAGTCCAACGATGGGAATTGTTTTTCAAAGCATTTTTCAAGAAATGATGAAATATTGAAAAACAAATAGTTTTTTTTTTCTAAAAATATTTTCATTTGTAGATAAATTTAAAGAAGATGTTAAAGGTGTAAACTTTAATCTCTTTAAACTTTAAATCTCTTTCATGTTTAAAACATATATAAATTATCAGTTTATCTTAGGGGTAGTTCACAATTCCCCCCTAAACTCTGAAGCTAACTAATTTTCTCCTCTATGTTTTAAAAATGAACAAATATCCTATATGTTTGAGAAAAGGGATTGTGAACTTGAGTTTTTTAATGCACACAATTTTAGTGATCAAGTTGGCATATGATATGCATAGTTAGAAGGTGGGTTTTGCTTCTAATAAGGTAAATTTTAATTTAATTGATAACAAAGGTTGACGCAGACAATTGGGATTAAAAAAAAAGGGTTTTCTAGCATGTTCAACTATTGTTGCGAGTCACATTTTTGAATGCACACAATTTTTGTGATTATTCCTGGCCATTTGGATATACGAATCTAGAAACATTTTGTCATCTCGTTAATTGGAAATTTTTTGTATTATTTCCTCTTTTTTTTAGAGAGTTTCAACTTATGACGTCCGCTTCAGATGATAACTTTTTATTAGGAGACTAAGACATCGATCGGTTTTTGGTGCAGGCAAGGATTAAATCTCAGATATTTTATTCAACCATCAGAGATTTTACCAGTTAAGCTAACTAAACCATGTATTATTTCCTTTGGGTTACCTTCTATTGATTTTGAGATCATGATAATGAGGTGACTTGACCCCAGTGGCGGAGTCAGGAATTTATTCCAGGGGGGCCAAGGTAAACACAATAAAATTCTTAAGTATTAAAAAAAAATGATTTAAAACATTTTTTACCCACCAAGATAAACACAATGAAATTCTTAAGTACTAACAAAAATAATGATAAAAAACATTCTTTATTTGACAAATTAACTATAACTTAATAAAGATGTGTCATCTTTCATGGCATTAAAGTCATTTATAATTGATTTTGAACTAAATTCTTTAGAAATCACTCACTCAAAAACTCATTGTCTATCTTGTTACGAAACTTCATCCTAACAAGTCTATAAACAATAATTTAATTTAATTTAATTATCCAAACCACTACTATTAATTAAACAAATAATTTAAAAAATTACTTTTATCAAATTATAATAAATTCAATTTAAGTGCTAAGAGCATCTCCAGCAGATTCATCAAATTTTTGTACTGTTTGGAGAATGAATGGTGACTTTTACCTTTATCTATCCACTTTTTCAAATACACCTTCCAACAAATTTTCTATCTCATTCTCTATCTCATTTAGATATTATTTTTTCATTCATTATTTATTCTTTTTTTAACAATTACACATCTTCCAACATTTTTTTATACAACACATCATTATTATAATAGAAAAATGTATTTGAAGAATGAACAATAGCCCATCAGACTTGATGGGCTACTGTTCATGAGCCAAAAAAAAATTCATGTTTGCCGAATCTATTGGAGCATCCACAATGCACCTCATTCTCCAAATTTTAGCTACTAGAGCCGGATACCCAAACCGCTGGAGATGCTCTAACTAGGCTGCAGTACGAAACAATATGTGGTTGCTTTAGGTTTTTTATTATTTAATTTTTGGTTTGATTAGATTGTTGCTTAGCTGGAAACCATTAAGTGTTATTGTGTTGTGCAATGAAGTGTAATCGGTGGTGGGGGGGAATGGGCAGACTAGCGGTGAGAGGAGCAACAATGTAGTAAGTTAGGCAACGTTTCAAAGTTTTAAGAAAAATAGCATCTCGAGTTTTAGAAACTCGAGATTCATATTAAAATTCGAGTCTCAAAGACTCGCTTTGTGAGTGTTTTGATGGTGATTTGGACTGAAAATGCCACATAGATTTCGAGTTTTAGAAACTCGAGTTCCATGCAAAAAAAAATTTAGTGTGATCGCCCCTATAGTGGCGTTTTTAAGTCCTATAGTGACGTTTTAAAGCCCTATAGCGGCGTTTTCCTGCAAAATTTTTTCATAAGTGATCAATACCAGGTTCAGGGAGCCCTGTAGTGGCGTTTTTAAGCCCTATAGTGACGTTTTAAAGCCCTATAGTGGTGTTTTCCTGCAATTTATGGAACTCGAGTCTTAAAAGACTCGAGTTCCACGTGGATTTTTTTTCCACATCAGACCCATTCACTTACAAATCGAGACTTAAAAACTCAATTTTTATCTTGGAACTCGAGTTTTAGACACTCGAGATGCTAGTTTCACACATTCTTTCAAAACCAGGCAACTAATGATATTGTTAGATATCCTTTGTTATTTGGCAAGGGTGTCTCGGTGGTGGTGTCTTGACTTTTCAAATTTAAAGTACAAATATTTATTATATTGTAGTGGAGTGCGTTAAGTCCAAAAAAGTGAAAAAATTATCAGCATTCTCATCAAACATGCTAAATGCTATAAATGCTATTTCTTAACATCAAATTTATAAAAAATACTTCCCTTCAAAGGTGCTAGATGTTATTATTTTTTACATCTAACTACAGTAGGCTGCTATCTCTGGCAGCCCACTGTAGCAAGATGTTAAAAAAAAATTATTTGTTTAATAACAAGATCTATTGAATGGCTTTTCCTTTCTTTAATGGAAGAGAATCGTAGATATGTTCCAGGTCCTTCACGAATTCATGGTTAGATTGGTTTAGTGATTTAAGCTGACGCTGAAGCGATTGTTTATGGACACAAGTCAAGATAGCAGGCTAGCAGCTCTTCTCTACTTTAGCTGTTCCTGCCAATTATTATAATGGAAGGCAAGGCAGCTAGCAATATTTTGTCTACCAATGATTCTTGATCCGGTAGTCAAGTATAGATAATTTAATAAATAAAATTTACTTATAGAAGGATTATCTTGATATCTGTATGATGTAATTTGATGAACCAATGATATGTGATTTGATAACAAGGGAATAATTCTATTGCGCGAAACGAGGGACCAACACTTTTCTGTTCCCATGCTTGTGTTTTTGCAGCTGCATATATGCAAAATTTCACGATTTTTCCAGCCAAAAGAACTAGTTAGTTTCATGGTGTTTCACTATTACGATTGTTCCCATGCTTGTTGACTACTTCATATCACAATTGATGTAATTATTGGTTTAAATGAATAAAGAATAAAGAAACAATAAAAAAGAATATTTAAATGAAGTAATAAAATAATAGAACCTTTGATGTTTGGTGTATTGTAAAGTTAGATGTTAAAATGAATAAAATAACTTTTTAAGATGTTAAATGCTATATTTTATAGCATTCTTGACAAGAATGCTCTTACTCTGTCTTCTTCTTAGAGCATTAGCATTGGGGAATGTTAATGCCATATCTAAGGTGTATTTGGCATTTTAAGAGCCAAAACGTATTGCATCAGGGAATGCTAAAGGTAGGTATTGCAAATTCTTTTGCAATACTGCTACAGTACAATTCCAAAAGTGGAATTGTACTGTAGCAGTATTGTAAAAATAATAATAATATTTTACAGATAACTAATGCCAACTTTCTCTCTCCTCTCTCTCATTTTCTCTATTCTCTTCTCTCTCTTTCTCATCTGCTCTCTCCTCTCTTCACTGTGGTGGTTGTGGTTTTTTTTTTTTCTTTTTTTTTTTTTGCTGTGACCGATTCTTAAAGGAAGAGGTGGGTATGGCTGAAGTGGGTTGTGGGACGTGGTTGGGTCCGGTGTTTGGGTCGTTGGTTGTGGTTGTGTCGTGGTTGGGTCCGGTGTTTGGGTTGTGGCTGAAGGGGCTGAAGTGGGTTGTTGGTCGTCGGAGATCGCCAGTGTTTGGGTCCGGGGAGGTCATGGCGAGATCGGCGTGGATCACCGCATGGTTGGCTGGTTCTTCTGGGTTTCCGATGGTTTTTTTTTTTTTTTTTTTTTTTTTAATATGGGTTTTTGTTCCAGTGGGATTTTGGTGAGCAGTGGGCAGTGGTGGCTTGGGTTTTTCTGGGTTTTTGTTCCGTTGGGTTTTTCTAGGTTGATCATCGACGTTTTCTGGGTATTTTTTACGGCTGGGTTTTTCTGGGTTGATCATTGGCTCCAACTGGTTTGATGGATTGTGTGTGTGTGGCTCTGTTTAAGGTTTGATGGTTTGTGTTTGTGTGTGTGTGTGTGGCTTTGTGTGTGTGGTGATGGGTTTGGATAGGTTGATCGGTGTATCATGGGTCTGTGTGTGTGTGTGTGGCTTTGTGTGTTGAACTGGTGCTTGAGGTTGAGGGAGAAAGAGAGGAAAAAAAAAGACTGTTGGAAAGCCCAGGAAAACCAAAAGTTACGGTTAGAAAAAAATAATAAAGAAAGATTAAAAAATAATATTTTAATAAAAATAGAGTTTTGGGATGTTGGAGGTATTGTAAAATGGGATGGTATAATGATAAAGTAACTTTTTGGAATGGTAAAATAGAGTAGAATTGGAATTCTCTGATGCTAATGCTCTTAGTCTAAAAAGCAATACAGATAAAGTTGCAAACAACAAAACATAGATAGAGTGAGAAACTCAAACCACACCAAAGATTGCAGCGGAGGCAGAACTGTGGAGGTGGCGTAAATGTCAAGTGGGGCTAGTTTGTTGGTGGCTATAAATGAAGTGATAAAATAATAGAACCTTTGATATTTGGTGTATTGTAAAGTTTGAGTTTTTTTTTTTTTTTTTTTTTTTTTTTTGCAAAATTGTTTATGAGCCAAAGAATGGGCTGGGTTTTTTAGAACTCAAATTGCTATATGTATTTTTTGTCAAACTCACATTTTCACATTTTAAATAATATTACACATTTTTTTACACACTTTTTTACCTATACGTATTTTAAAAAATTACAAACAATATTACTCAAACTACTTTACTAAACACCCCAAAAACAGGTTTTTTTTTTTTTTTTAACTACTATAGGAGGAAATTTTTCAAAATTCGCCGCCGGGGGGTAATATCCACCCCCTGCTGGATTGGATTGGATAGCATCTACTTTTAACTTTGTCCAAACTTTGGATATTTTTTCCACCATAATAATGGGTGATGTTGATTTTTGAGTCTCACGTCTCTTTCACTTGTTTTCTTTAGTTATATTTTGATAATAACGAAACTTTACACCACTTTTATTGCTATACTTCATTCATTAGCCGACGATGATTTCAAAATTTATAATATTATTATCATAAAAGAATTTGTAATATTTGATTTTGAAATGGAATGGATAACCAAGGTTTTCAGACCCGGACCGTTCATTGAATCGTAAAATTGAGAGGTTCAAGATTTTTGAGGTCGAACCGAGGTTGAACCGGGGTCGAACCATGCTGACGTCATAATTAATTTAACAATTAATTAAAGCCTAAATATAGATATTAAATTTATAAAACTAGTAAAATAGACTAATATATCTATATATGTGAGGGAAATTTAATGATTTTCAAGTATATATTTAATAATTAAATAAGAAAGTTAATAAAATAAAATAAAATAATAACCATGAAAACATTAAAATTTATGATTAATTTTTGAAGTAAAGTTGAATATCTTTGAAGGATTTTAATTATAATTTTTTTTATTTCTTGTAAGAGATGGATAATTTAATTAAGTAGAATAAAATCGTGTTAAGTTGTTTTTATTAAAAAAAAAATTGCTAAGGGGTTGGACCGCACGGTTCTTGACCGGTTCGTACGGTCCAACCCCGGTTTTAGGGGTTCACAGAATTGCCAATATGCCCGGTTCTTTATGCTTAAAAAACCGGTTTTCATCACGGTTCACGGTTTTTACAGTCCGACCTCCCGGTCCGGTCCGGTTCTGAGAACTATGTGGATAACTATAAAGGGTCCGGTTAACCGTACATATAAGAGAATAGTTTATTAATTTTATTTTGCTTTTCTAAAGACAGCAATGACTTTTATGGAAAGAAGAGAAATGCATCTGACAAATTATATTTTTCTGAGAAGACTAAACTACCCTTCACTCATTTCTTCTTCTCCTCCTTCTCCTCGAAACTTGAAACACAAGTTACACAACTCAAATAAGTTAACCGAAAACAACACTCAACCACCAAACAAACTCTTACAAAAATTCTCATTAAAAAAAAAAATCCTCTTACAAAAATTACAACTCATACAAATTTCAGATGTTACTAGAACAAACCCCAGAACACATAATCAATAAAAAAAAAATTATGACTTAAATATTTTTTAAAAAGAAATCGATATGGGTTTAAATAGTTGTGAATCTTGGTGCTGGAACCGTTCAAAGCTGAACAACTATTTGTTGCCGATAGGGATGGCAATTTTTGCCCGACCCGCGAGTACCCGACCCTAATGGGCTGGGTTTTACCTGATTTGATTAGGAATAGGGTCGGGTATGGGTTTTAAAAAAAAAAACCTGAAGCGGGTCCGGGTTTTATCAAAAAAACCCGAGACCCGGCCCGAAACCCGGCCCGTTTAAAAACCCGGTACCCTAAATTACAAAAATACCCTCTCTATATATATAAACCTATAATCTAACCCTAATCCTGTAATCCCTCATTTTCATTTCTTCAGCCCCTCATTTCAGCCTCCCTCAGTCCGACACTAAAACTCATTTCTCTCTCAACTCTCAACTCAGCCCACCTCACCCTCACTGACTCTCACTCTCACCCTCACATCTCATTCGCCCCTCACCACCTCACTGACTCTCACTCACATCTCATCCTCACCCTCACTCTCATTCACTTACCGACCCACCCTCACCCTCGTGGAGGAGCGATCTCGTGGTGGTCGTCGTTTGTCGTGGAGGAGCACGGATCTCATGGTGGTCACCGTTTGTCACGGAGGAGCACGGGTCTTGTGAGGTCAGGCGAAGATTGCTGAAACCACCGCTGATGAAGCTACTGTCTGAGTTCTTCATGTTTTTTTTTGGTTCATTTTTTTTTTTTTTTTGGGTTCATTTCCTCTTAGTAGTTTTTGTTTTTGGGTATTTGATGTTTGAGGATTCATGTAAGAATCAGTCCATAAATGGAGTTTGTATTTGGTTTGATTTGGGTATTTGATTTGATTTGGGTATTTGATGTTTTTGGGTATTTGATTTGTATTACTGTTGCTGTTGCTGTTTGTGCTTGTGTTTTTTTTTTTTTTTAATTAATAAGATTAGTCGTATTGGGCCACGGATTAGGCGGTGCAGGCTTAATGTAGGCAAAAATAAATTTGGGCTTAATTTTTTTTTTTTTTGGTTGGGCCACGAATTGGGCCTAATCCCTAAACGGGGCCCCGGAAAAAAACCCGGTACCTTAAACGGGCCGAGTCCGGGCCACGGGTCTTGCCCCGCGGGTCGGGTCCGGATATGAAAAAACCCGGCCCGAACCCGACCCGTCACCATTCCTAGTTGCCGACGACAGGAGGGGCCTTGAAATGGGTGCGTCGACCAGGCGTGGTTCATGATCGGGTGTTCCTTGAAGCCATCCCCATTTCGTGCTTGAGTTCTCTTTGATTTCAATGGTCTCTGTCTGTTGAGGGAATGAAAGAAAGAAAGAAAAAATACAGAGAAAGAGATGGGATCTGAGAGAAAATGAAGGAAAGAAAGAAAAAAAAAATGTAGTGAAACTGAAAGAGAAGAAATAGTACCATAGAAGACCAAGACTTGCCTCCCTTATCGTGGTGTAGCAGTTGAAAGGAAGACAAGAGCCACATGTTGTCCTCATGTGGATACGTGGTAAAACAAAGAGCCACACAGCATTTTTTTTTTTTTTTCGTAAAGGCCTACACTACACAGTAAATAACTTTTTGACTATGGATCCTTGGCTCTTGCTACAAACATTTATCTAAGTTTAATGATTAAATAATGCTAACTATAATAAAATTTATTGTGAAATTTATTATAAGTACTTGTGAAAAACTAAATTTATTGTGAAATTAATTATAAGTAATTTTTTTTTTTGAAGCAAAATTTATTATAAGAATCAATTGTGTCTATTATTCACGTCATTTTTATTTTGTCACGTGACATTATTTTATTGGACAAACTAAACACGTGTAACATTATTTTGTAACACTTAGTGGAAAAGTATAAATGAAGAGGCTACTGATGTAAACAATATACATCTTCAAGAGGTAAAATCAAAATTAATTGGGATGTGCTAGAGCAGCTAGGTGGACTCCTCCACTCTCACCCCACCTCAAAATTAATTTTGATGGAGCTACATTCAAGGAATTGGGATGTGCAGGAATCAGTGTTGTTGTTCGGAACTCCACAAGGGCTGTTATCGGTGCTTTGTCCCAGCGAATCATGATGCCTTCCTCTGCAGCAATTGTTGAACTTCTAGCATGCCGTAAGGCATTGTTTTTTGCTAAGGATCTTGGGGTTGTGCAGCGCATAATGGAGGGTGATGCTGAGGTGATTATAAAAGCACTTAGGCAGAAGGACTCATCTCACCCAGAGTATGGTCATGTGATTCAAGATGTCCTGTTCTTAGCTAGTGATTTTCAGTCTTGTTGTTTTTCCCATGTAAAACTTATAGGCAATTTAGTTGCCCACTGTTTAGCCAGAAATTCTAAGTCTAGTAGTGAGCTACAGGTTTGGTATAATACCACCCTTGAGGATATAGCTCCCCTTGTCACTCGTGACTCTTTGTAATTTCTCTTTGTTTTGTTTTTAATATTATAGGGCCTTAGGGTCCGGTTTCTCAAAAAAATTGAAATTTTAAAACTCTAGGAAAAATAAAGATCACATCAATAAAATCTTTAAATTTCAAGTTTTTATTGAGAGTGAATTTTGAAAAATACACATTCGCACTACATTTTATTCTTATAACCTCTATGCTTGTAACATTTCAAGATGATATGAGGTCAATAAGTATTATGACAATAAAATCTTGTTTCTTGCAAAAATGACCAATTCCTTTTGAGTCCGCAATTTCTATTTGTATATGTGATGGCATGAGCTTGAGTCATTGCATTTTTTTTTTTCTAGTCCTGTACCACTAGCCTTATCAGAGTAAGTATGTGAGAGGCCCCACCCTCAATCCACCAACTATTTGTTGGGACAAACCCACTATATTTTCCCATAGATTTGGGGTTTTACATGGAGTTGACATTTATTTTATTTAAATAGTAAAAATAATAAAATCCAAAATGAAAGAAATAAAAATATTTTATTGATTAGTAGTGGGTTAGAGGTGTTAGAGATTTAGTGTCCTAAGACAATAAAACATAAATAGTAATTTTTAAAATTATTTTAAGTGTAAAAATAGTACCTCGCTATTTTGTGTTTCAAATGTCGTGAGAAGACCGGTTTGCTTTGGATTGAAAAAGTGTCATGATACATGATATGATATGGGACATTAGATTTCAATTTTAGTGAAACGCTATTGTTTCTATGGCAAAACTTTCTATTTTTTTCAAGAATGCATGATATTTATTGGCATAATATTGTCAAAATGATAATATAACACCGACAAAAATAAAAAGTTGACAAACATCATATTGGTGTTTTTTTAAGCAAAAGACCTAACATTTCAAATAAAAATATTGGATTCAATCCCATATCTATTGACTTCTTCATTAAATTTGCAAAAGTCTATTAATCAAATACAAAGTTATTAGAACATGAAAAAAAATAGAAGGATATATACTATTAAACTACTAATTAATCAAATAAAATCGAAAAATAATTGCACAACCTTACAAGATAATTAAATAATTTACGTACCTTCATTAACCATTGAAATGCACTAGTTGTTTCATTTCGAAGAAGTGCACAACCAAAGAGAATTGTCTTTCCATGATTATTGATACCAACAAAAATACCAAAAGGCATGTCATATGCATTTACTTTGTAAGCAGTATCAAAAACAACCACATCTCCATATTTTTGGTACCAATCAAAACAAGGCGCCCAAAAAATATGCTCCAACCTACTCTCTTCATCAATTGTATATGCATATTGAAACTTAGAATTCTTTTCCTTAGCAACTTTGCACAATTGTAAGAGACCCATAGCATCATTCATTGCATGCATCCTTCTCATTTTCACATAAAGGTTATGGATATCTCTTTTAAAAAATGGAAGATCTCCATGCTTCACACCTTTCTCAAGCTCCATAACACGTATTATTTGCCTAACCGAAAGTCCACCCTTTTTCAATAAGAGAATGCGATCTTTATCTTCTTTAGTGATGACTCGATTGGCCGGAAGAAATCTCACTTTCGAAGGGGACAACAATTCATGATTGTGATTTATAACAAACTTAGTGACATGCCATTCTCGTGGAAAAATGTCAAATGACTTTCGCAATGTGATTCTTAAATGAGCTTTGCATCCACATCTTGTAGATATCCTATTTCGTTGCTCTTTAGATGAATCCACTCTTTTTAATTGTTGTCTACCTTCTCGGTGACAAAAGAAATCACGTCTTACATTTTCTCCATTTTTTGTGACAAAACGACCTTTTCGAATTGTAAAACCATATCGATTTGCATAATTTTTATAGAAAATGAAAGCCTCTTCTTCACTAAGAAAACATTGTCCAACAAAAGGTTCAAACTTATTTTCTATTGAATTAATATCTTCATTTTCTTCAATAACTCCTATTTCTTCTATTAGATATTCATTCCAAACCACTATTTCCTCCCCACAAATGTCATTATTTTCTCCATCATTTGGAAGCTCATTTAAGTCAACACAATTCCTTGAAACACTTTGATAAATCTCACTTGCAATTACAATATCATTCATTTGTTCTATGTTGTAACAAGGATTAAAAAAAAAAATCAACATCATATTCAATTATAAATGAAATATAAACTATAAATAAAATAAAATAAAATAGTATACCTTCTTGAGGTAATTCATTTAAGTCAAAACAACTCATTGGAACTAATTGATGAATCTCACTTGCAACAAAATTCTCATCCATTAATTCTACAATAATTTAACAAAAATGATAAATAAATATTAACATCATATTTCAATATATTTGAAAAATAAATTAAGAACAAAAGAAATATATATACCTTATTTATAATTTCTTGAACACTATTCTTGTAGACATTTTTTAATCATTCATTGAACTCATCTTTCTTTTTTGTATTTTTGCTGATTATTGAACTCATCTTTTAGTTTTTTCTATGATATTGGTAAAGTGGGAGAGAAGAAAAAATAAATATTGGTAAAGTAAGTATTGGTGAGAGGGAGATAAAATTGGAAATGGAGGGAAATTGCAAAAGTAAATTTTTGTCTTGTTAAAAAATTGTGAGGACATCATAGTAATTTTCCTTTGTTAGATCCGGCCACATCAAAGGATTGTTGGCAAGATAAAAAAAAAATCCCTGCTCAGCTAATTTCAAGTTTCCATGCAAGGGGGCCACCACTATCATTGGCATAAACGTGTGCCCTTAGGGCACATGGTAACAAATGGGAATTTAGACCCCTTAAACAACCAGATTGCGTAGCCTAGATTAATTAGCCAAGTTGTTACTTAGTCAAATTAAGCAATTCTAGGTTAAAACAATCCAAACAATCATATCAAGAATATAAAGCAGCGGAAAATAAATAACACAAGATATGATCACCCAGGAAATCACACGGTAAAAACCTGGGGAGGATTTGACCCACCGATCCTCAAGGCATAACAGAATTCACTATGAAAGAATTGAAGTTCTTACAAAAGGACTACAAGCTCCCCGCTCGACTTCCTAATGCTACCCACCAGTACGAACTTCCTGACACGACCACGCGTAGGCTCCGAATCCACGGACTACTTCTTTCTTGAATTCCTCAATCAGCTACAAGCTCCCCGCTTGCTTTTCTTTTAAGTTCCAATGGTAGCAACCTTGTTGATCATCAAGATATTGACAACCCTAAGTTTATGTGAAGGAAAGCTGCTCAAAGATCTCACAAGAGATTCACACAAACAACAAATATGAGCAACAAAGACTTAGAGAGGTTTGGGTACAAAACCCTAAAAATAAAAGGAGGCACAAGAGGCACTCTAATCTCTCTCTCAAAAGTCCCAAAAACGTTCTAGGGTTTTCCTTATATATAGGAGTGTTTTACTTGATCCCCAAGACGTTTAAATAGAGTTTGGGCTGAGCTGGAACTCTGCAGAAAACGCATCTGACCCGAGATTCGATCGATCGAGCCTAAGCTTCGATCGATCGAGCCAGGCCGAAATGCTCCAGTACATCTGCAACCACTCGATTCCAACTTTACAATATTTAATAAACTTTGAGCAAGCCTAAACAAGACTAAACATATTGTTTTGATCATGGTTTGCCAATATTACACATTAGAGTTCTAAATACATAAAATCCTAAATCTTTAGAACCTAACAAACTCCCCCTTTGGCAATCCGTGACAAAACACAAATTAAAAGTTCAAAGTTTACAAGTAAACAGCCCATTACAAAAATAATGCTCATAACAACAAATCCAACCTAACTACTATCCATCAGTTGCAAGTATAGACAGCAGCTCAATTGAATCAACCTGTATATTTCCTGAAACACTAAACAAACGCATAAACGCATGTGTGACAGAAAAGAGTAAAACAACAGGTATAACATTCTTTTAAGATTCACACAACACAAAATAAAGACATATATGAATGATCAACTCATAAATATAAATCAATAAGCAGTGAATCATAAAGTAACAAGAATCAATGAATATAACATGTATATCAATCAATAACTCTATATCAACATGATTCCCATAAATCAATAATTTCTCCCCCTTTTTGTCACGTATTGACAAAGACAACTCATACAAAGAGTAAACAGTCAACATACGCAATAAAGGATAAGAGAAAATAGAGAATCAAGGGGAACACAAAACAATCCAACTCTATAGAAAATAGAGACAGCTCCCCCTATGGACAACACAGGTTAAAAAAAAACTTTTCTCCCCCTATAAAAATAGGAAAAACAAAACAAGTTGTGGGAAAAACAGTTTTGGGAAAAATAAAGGGGGGGATCAGCAGCATCACCAACAGGATCAAAGTTAAAAACACATAATCCAAAGTTAAAAACTAAGGTGAGGATACACATGAAGAAAAAATATTCTCTCTTCCAAATATTCTCTCTTTCAATAAAATCCAAAGTTAACCACTTGATAGGTTATTTAGACCCATAAACAGTTGCATAAGTAGAGAAAATATTTGCACATTGATTATCCATCATATCTCTTAAGAAAAATATTTTCTACAGTTCACACATAAGAAATAGCATATACTAGAATGTACAAAACTCAAAAATTAATCAATCAATTTTTAAATCAAGTTGAGTACCCAATGTAGCAAAGTGTATGCATGTTATGTGTGAAAACAAAGAGAGATATGACTGCAAAACTGCAAGATGGATACAGAAATCAATGTAATGCATGTGAATCCTAAACACAAATGATGCATGTACTAATGCAGTGAGCAATTAAAGTTCAATTGAGATTAAATTGACAAAATTGGTTTGAGCATAGAGTTTCTAACAAAAACCCCAAAAAATTTGAAAACCACTTGTTGAATTTTTAAACAAATTGATGAATTGAGCATCACATAACACAACTCACAGAGTATAATGCTTAATTACATCCAAACAACAAGCCAATTTCATCAAATTCAACTCAATTTCACAAAAGCCCCAATTCGGATCAAGAACAAATTCTTTTTAAAAACCTGATTCGCGACTTTCGATTGATCGAAAAATACATTCGATCGATCGAATGAAACAGTCATTTTTAAACAAATTAAAGCACTTTTTCGATCGATCGAAAATCAGACTGGATCGATCGAACTGGGCAGAGGCTCACTAAATTTTGAGAAAAAAACACAGTTTTGAAATACACAAACCTAATTTTGAAAAACAACTCCTCAAAGCATTAAACAATGAAAGCAAAATGCATGAGTATGAGATGGAATGCTTTTTCAAAAACCCCAAATTTTAAATCCAATTTTCTCAAAAACAAGTTTCAATCATTCTCCCATTGAAATTTTCTTAAGCAACAAATATGTTCTGCACAAATCTCAAGATATTTTCAAAATTTTCAAACTTGAAACATATTTTGCATTAAAATCAAGGAACTTTTAATCTTGGATGGCCACAACAAAATCACACACAATATAATGTACCAAGTTTAACTAAGAGTAACTTGTGTAGTGTGTGCAACTAGCAAAAGCTTGAGATACATGTGAGGTGATATGTGAATAGCAATCAATCACAAAGTCTACAAAATTCATCACATAGAATTCAAAAGAGACTATCACCTAAAGAGTTACATCCTATAACTCCCATATCTCCTAGAACAAAAGCTTGCAATCATGTAAGTTTCTTGTATTTTTGCCTCTTAGCATGTGAAATATATTATGTGAAATGGCATCAAGCCTAATAATACACACCGGTTTGAATTAAGTGAATTGGCATCAAGCCTAACAGTACACACCAGTTTTAAGCATTAAGCAATTAATCTGAGGCATCACCTTATGTTCTTTTTGTGCATGTGCTACACTTTCTCGAACACAAAATCTTATGATATGCACTAAGGTGTTTATGATTGACTAGTGAACAGTGGTGAGATGGTTATTTATGCCTTTCTCAAAAGGATCAAGTCCGACAGTCAAATAACATGTGACTTCAAGATTAAGACAAAGTGATAAACACTATAAACATATTTCCCACACAACATGCACTACAAAGTTTCAACTAGTCAAGTGCAATATATAAGCTTATCAAAACTAAACAGGGTACATAAACATGTTATGTAAAGATAATATGGCCAACCTTGATTATAAATCCAAGATATATATAATACAAAACACAAAAATCTTTTTTGGTTTTAACAAACTTTATAACCACTTGTTGAGATTTTAAAAAAATTTATGACCAAAGACAAAAAGCACATATTATGCTAAATGAACAATGCAAAAGCAATGCATGATAGTGCAAAAACTAAGCTATAGAGGGTACACAAACAAGAAATATCAATTTCTTAATTAACCCTTGAGTACATGTACAAACTAGTACATACTCACACAAAATCAAAAAATAGCTTAGCACAAACTATTCAAGTTTCTCCACAATGTCAAGCATATTCTAAATCAAGAGAGAGATATTATAACTCATGTAATCCTCAAGAAAAATAAAATAAGACACAAAATAAAATATTTTTGTCTTTTTGAAATTTTTCAATGTTTTTGGATTTTTCTTTAAAACAAAACAATCAAAGAAAATAAAACAACCAAAAACTAAAACAAAACATGTCCACAATTAATTGAAAGAATTAAATCAAGGACAAGTTAGCAACACTCACCTTGGAGAATCTTTTCTCACCCATTTAGCACGAGTATTCGGCTTTGTAGGTGAAAATCCATGTGAAGCAGAGTGTATTTGAGAGATTACACCAATCTTCTGAGAAAGATTGAAATCTTGCAAATTCCTTTCACAAGCCAACAAGTTCAAATTTTTCAAAAGCATATGAAACAATTTATATGGACTTATGGCAGGAGAAATATCATCACATATCCTAGATTGCCAAACAGAATGCTTAAATTTCATTTTATGACAATTAGGACGAATGTAACCACGAACACCACAAAAGTGGCAAACATGAACAAATTTAGGAACATCAGTATTCCTAACAGCAAATCTAGTCTCAGATTTTGATTTTTGCCTCAACAAAGAACAATTTGGTCTAATATGACCAACAATACCACAATGGTGACAAGTAGGCACAAAAACAGATTTATTAT
The DNA here is from genome assembly GCA_019022515.1 of Quercus aquifolioides. NCBI lineage: Eukaryota > Viridiplantae > Streptophyta > Magnoliopsida > Fagales > Fagaceae > Quercus > Quercus aquifolioides. The sequence continues at coordinate 27,333,914 of CM032331.1, forward strand.
GTTTTCTAATAGTAGGTTTAGACTTAGGTGTAGAAACTTCAGCGTCTACATCAGAACTTTTACCTTTGTCTAACCTAGCAAAATAAGCCTTTTCTTTATTATTCCTCTTGAAAGGAGGGATATAAACTTTTTCAGTTTTAGGCTTAAGAGAAACAGAAACACTTCTGTTATCATCAGCAAGTTTGGTATTAGACAAATTTTCCAATTTAGCTTCAGCCTCAGCTAACTTTTGTCCCAAACTTTTCATCTTCTCATCTTGAGAGGAAATTTGATTTCTCAAAAAATCATTCTTTTTATTAGACTCATCTAATCTAACAAGCAATTCCTCTTTTTCAAGATTAGTCAATTTTAACTCTTCTTTGAATTTCTTAGCAATTTTCAAAGATTTAGATAATTCCTTACGAAGAGTTTCAAAAGCATCAAAAAAATCAGCAGAAACAATAGTGTCATTTTTATTCAAAACATCACAGGCATCAATAAAATCAGCAGAAACATGAGCAGAAAGACACTTCAAATTATCCATGACAACAGGGGTCAAGGATCAGCTCTTAGATCAAAAGATCTAAAACAAACAAAGAGCTACCTGCTCTGATACCACTTGATAGGAATTTAGACCCCTTAAACAACCAGATTGCGTAGCCTAGATTAATTAGCCAAGTTGTTACTTAGTCAAATTAAGCAATTCTAGGTTAAAACAATCCAAACAATCATATCAAGAATATAAAGCAGCGGAAAATAAATAACACAAGATATGATCACCCAGGAAACCACACGGTAAAAACCTGGGGAGGATTTGACCCACCGATCCTCAAGGCATAACAGAATTCACTATGAAAGAATTGAAATTCTTACAAAAGGACTACAAGCTCCCCGCCCGACTTCCTAATGCTACCCACCAGTAGAACTTCCTGACACGACCACGCGCAGGCTCCGAATCCACGGACTACTTCTTTCTTGAATTCCTCAATCAGCTACAAGCTCCCCGCTTGCTTTTCTTTTAAGTTCCAATGGTAGCAACCTTGTTGATCATCAAGATATTGACAACCCTAAGTTTATGTGAAGGAAAGCTTCTCAAAGATCTCACAAGAGATTCACACAAACAACAAATATGAGCAACAAAGACTTAGAGAGGTTTGGGTACAAAACCCTAAAAATAAAAGGAGGCACAAGAGGCACTCTAATCTCTCTCTTAAAAAGTCCCAAAAACGTTCTAGGGTTTTCCTTATATATAGGAGTGTTTTACTTGAACCCCAAGACGTTTAAATAGAGTTTGGGCTAAGCTGGAACTCTGCAGAAAACGCATCTGACCCGAGATTCGATCGATCGAGCCTAAGCTTCGATCGATCGAGCCAGGCCGAAATGCTCCAATACATCTGCAGCCACTCGATTCCAACTTTACAATATTTAATCAACTTTGAGCAAGCCTAAACAAGACTAAACATATTGTTTTGATCATGGTTTGCCAATATTACACATTAGAGTTCTAAATACATAAAATCCTAAATCTTTAGAACCTAACAGTAACAAATGCCAACTATAAACTAACAAAAATGGTTTCTGCTGCCAAAAAAAAAAAAGGGAAGAAAAACCATTTTTCCTAGTAGGTACCAGACCATATAGCCTTAGATCAACACAGAAAAATAAAAAGAAGGTAATGTAGCCTTCCGCTACTGGTTTTAATTTAAATAATTGATACAATTGGACAACATTACAAGCAACTTATCATATTTCATTGTATTAAATGGGTGTATGAAAGTATAGGGGATTCTAGCCTTTTATCCCTATTTTTAAAAATATTTAGCAATATGCCCCTGTTTTGAAACTATTTAGGTCTGTGCCCCTGTTTCAAAACTTGATTTTATTAAAATTGAGTTTCAATAAAAAAAAAACTTGATTGGTAGAAAATCGAGTATGGGGCGATCAAACTTAAAAAAAAAAAAAAAAAAAAAAAAAAAAAAAACTTGCATGGAACTCGAGTTCATGGAGCTCGAGTTCCATACCTATAGCTGCATTTAAGAAGACCTATAGTGGCATTTTAAAAGGAACTCAAGCTCCACGAACTCGAGTTCTATGCAAATTTTTTTTTTTTTTTTTTTTTTTTTTTTTTTTTTTTTTTTTTTTAAGTTTGATCACTCCAAACCTATAGTTGCATTCAGGAAGACTTATAGTGGCGTTTTAAAGGGAACTCGAGTTCCATGCAATTTTTTTTTTTTTTAAGTTTGATCACCCCAAACCTATAGCTGCGTTCAGATCGTGCTATAGTGGCGTTTTAAAGGGAACTTGAGCTTCATGAACTCGAGTTCCATGCATTTTTTTTTTAAATTTGATCGGGCATAACTCGATTTTAAACCAATCGAGTTTTTCATTGAAACTCCATTTTGAGAAAATCGAGTTTCAAAACAGGGGCATGTACCTAAATAGTTTGGAAGTATATTGCCAAATATTTTAAAAAATAGGGGTAAAAGGCTAGAATCCCCTGAAAGTATATGCTATGGCATATACAAATTATGAACAATAACCTCTCTCTCTCTCTCTCTCTCTCTCTCTCTCTATATATATATATATAACTGAAATCTTTGACTTTTTATTGACCTCTTCAGAGCATGCCACATCATTATCTTTTTTAAAAATAAAATTATTTTTGTTTAGTCCAAACTTAACCAGGAGTGAAACTTTAATTCTCTTACAAATCCAACTTAAACTCAAACTCATCATTATTATTTTTTTTTAAAACAAAATTATTTTTGTTTAGTTCAAAACAAGGAGTGAAACTCTATCTCTCTAACAAATCCAACTTAAACTCAATCTCAAATGTTGATAATTTATCTCTAAATTTGTGAGGTTACAAATTTTTTGTAAGCCATTGTACATTCAAGTAATGACTTCTTCATCAAATTGTAATACAAATTGAAGTTATACAAGAACAAATCATGCAGTAGTGTAGGTTCTTAACCAATTTAAGATTTTATAAAATTATTTTAGTCTACCTCACAAATAGGTAGGTTTCCATGCATAGCACAGATTAGCGATTAGTATTTGTGATAAAACACAAAACTCTAAAATAAAAGAGTAATGTTATTGAAAAAACTATTTGCACAATTTTTTTCACAAATTTTTAGTTGATAAGTTTTTCCTGATATTCTTATCTATTCCTATATACTATGGACATTATGTTTTTTTTATTAGCTATTAACAACTAGCCCCCTCAACATATTTTGACTATATGATGGAATTGGTCTGGCACAAACCTGGGTTGGTCCGGGTCTGGTTGGGTTGGGTTTCTACCGGACCTTTACGTACCCAAGGTTTATACGATGGAAACCGCCCCATTACCATTTGATACCCTAAATACAGATGGAATTGGTAAATTACACAATTATGTAAGGGTAAATGGATTAGGTGATTCTCCAAATAATAAACCAGAACTTTGGTAATATCTTAAATATGGCATGGGAGTTGGAGACACTGCTATGAATGTGTGTGTGTACATATACATGTATAATCTTATAATAATCTGATTCATCTTTGGTAATATATTTTCTAACAACTTGTCTTCCCTCCTTGGTGTGTTGGATTGCATTTATGAAAAAGAATGATTCTTTGTCAGGAAAGACTGGACTAAACCTACGACAAAATCAGTGGTCCACTAAACAACTAGCTACTGATAACCTAAATAGCAAAGCAGGTAGGAAATTAATTAAGCGATATTCATGGCTGACTCTCAAAAAGAGTTTAGGAGAATCTCTAATGTAAAGAGTGGTATTGAAGCAATTGGACCATACTAGAAACAACCTATGAATAATGAATGTACCAAAACCTTCAAAAACTTTAAGGGTCTGTTTGGTTGGGAGGATAGAAAATTGTGGAAGGATGAAAAAGTGGGAAGATAGAAAAGATTTAGTTTTTCCTCATTTGTGTTTGGTTGGAAAGGTGGAAAAGTGGAGGGATGGAAAACCTTTTTGTTTGGTTAAGTTAAAAAATGAGAGGATAAAAAATAAAGTTGATATAAATTTACCATTATGTCCTTACTAAATATATAAACAAAAAGTAACACATTTATTATTAAAAAAAAATTGCATGGACACTTTAATTTTTTTTATTTATTTATAAAATAATCAAATGCTAAAAGGATATTAAAAAAAATAGATAAAAAAAAAAAAAAAAAAAAGAACCAACGTCTACTGTGCAAAATTTTATCCAAAAAAAAAAAAAAAAAAAAATCCAACGTGAACATACTACTGGGCAAACCTGAAGAGATTTCATCTAGGCAAAAAAAAAAAAAAAAAAAAACAACGGAAAGACAAAAAGTAGAAAAAGACAAAAAGTTGGCCATGGATGGAGAAGGGCATTTTTGTCCAATACACTCTTCCTCTTTTTCTCCTTCATTTTCTCTCCATTTTGGAGAGATTGAGTTGTGGTGGGCCCAGAGAGAAAACAGCTGGGCCCCACCACTTTTCTCTCCCCCTCCCCCTCTCATCCAAACACCCTTCTCACTCATTTTCTCTCCTATTTTCCACTCTTTTTTTTCCATCCTCCCTAAAATCCACCCATCCAAACATAGTGTAAATGTAGCATGAATGGAAAAGAAGTGCTACATCTACAATATTTTTATAATATTTTCACAAATAATCATAAGTGATTAGTTATTATTGGTTATAATTTGAATCTATCAATAAAATTACTTTTTTGTCTTACTAATAATAACCTGTAATAACCTGCCATTTAAGATTTATTGTAAAAATGTTGTAAATATAAAATTTCTCCCTCTCATACTAGTACGAGTATTCCCTCCCTTGGCTGTGTGCAAAGGGTAATCTTTTTAATTTCCTAAGACAGAATGGCAGATGATGTGTGTGATAGCCTTGACAAGATGAAGTTAACATCTAAAGAGGAAGAAACTATTGCTATTTCGGATGATGGATGATGGAAGAAGGGAAGCTATTGAAAGTTGCAATCTGAGTTTGATTGGAACAATAAGGCAAGCATGGATTGAATGAATCAATGTAGATTCTTGAAGTAGGGCCGAATCTCATCCAATTCAAATTCCAATCAGAGTTTGATTTGGATCGGATCTTGAGAGGAGGCCCCTAGTCTTTTGATAATCAGTTACTATTATTGCAACGGTGGAAGAAGGGCATGACTGTGGGAAATATACGACTGGAGTCTGCATCCCTTTGGGTCCAAATATAGGGTGCGCCATTTGATATGGTTTCCCCTCAAGTAGCAAAGGAAGTTAGGAGTCGATTAGGGGAGGTTGAGGTGGTGGAATGGAAGAAAAAGAAGGACGATCTCAGTATGTTTATGAGAGTCTGAGTGGCCTTACCAATCTCAAAACCTATTCAAAGGGGAGGTTTTATTGCTGGATCAGATGGTGTGAAGTCGTGGGTGTCCTTTAAGTATGAGAGGTTGCCCATGTTCTGTCACTATTGTGGAATTTTAGGTCATGATCTGAAGCATTGTGCAGTCCATTATGCTGTGGAGAAAAAAGGAGGTCGTATCAAATATCAGTATGGAGACTTTCTTAGGGCAGTGGGGGGTTGGTTAAGGGCTCTAGGTAGTAAAGAAGCAGGTCAGAAATTTACCACTGAGGAGGGCACTGGATGTGAGGCAGAGAAGAGCTATGCTCAGGTGGAGCAAGGTGGTCTGTTGGGGAGGATGGAGGCGCATGTGTTCAGCCCTGGAAACCCTAGCAATGCAGATAAGGATAATTCTGTGATTCAAGGAAAAGGTGCTGAAATCATGCACATTGATAGTGTGAGTATTAATTGCCATGCAAACGTAACAGGTACAAACTTTGATATAGGGGAATCAGGTCCTCAAAATTAGCACACTGAACAGCCAGCCACGGTTTTAAATGAAGATTATGACACGGGTTTGATTACTTCTAAAACAGATGAGGGTCACGTGGAGTCTTTACCCCTAGAATGCCATAGTCTTGAACCTGTTAGTCCTACTTTAACCCCGGATTTGATTGGGCCTAGCATTTATAAGCCCAAAGGAACATGGACCCGTATAAACAGAATGGATTTTGGATTAAGTGGCTTCACTAAGGCTATCACATTACCTAGCCTGGGCAAGAGAGAAACACGTGAAACATAGGGGGGGGGCAGATTAAAGAGCAGACTCTGAAGAAAGGAAGACTGAGCACTAATGAGGAAACCAAAGACCATGTATCGGCGGGGGTGGAAAGCCACCCTTGCCGGGAGCAATGAAGCTGTTAAGCTGGAATTGCCAAGGGCTTGGGAACCCTTGGACAGGTTGAAGCCTTCACAAGATTGTGAGGGAGCAAGTTCCCATGATATGTTTTCTAATGGAGACAAGACTTGATAAGGATGGTTTTGAAAAATTGTATGGAAATCTACCGTTTCAGAATAAGATCATTGTTAAACATCTGGATTCTGGGGGAGGATTAGCTTTTTTATGGAAGAATGAAGTTAGCTTAGAGGTTATTAATTTCACTATTAACCATGTTTTAGCTAAAGTCACGGAAGAAGATGGTTTTGTGTGGTACCTAACTGGTTTCTATGGGTGGCCGGAAGCACAGTAGAAAGAAAATTCTTAGAGATTATTGAAATATTTACAAACCTTTGTAGTGGGACCATGGGTGGTAATTGGAGATTTTAATGCTTATTTACATGCTTCAGAAAAGAAAAATGCAAGGCAGCCACATTTTTCATAGATTGAAGCTTTGAGGGAGACTTTGAATTCTTGTCACCTTCAAGACCTTGGATTTAAGGGGTATCCCTACACTTGGAGCAATAAGAGACCCGGGGAAGCTAATACCAAGATTCGGCTTGATAGAGGTGTTGCCAATAAGGAATGGACAGACAAATTTCAGTTAAGTAAAATTGTGCATTTGTCAACTCATGCATCGGATCACCTTCCAATTTTACTACATGTTCAATCCTTTTCACAACCAAGGCAGCAACATGGGAGAAGCTTCAAATTTGAGGAATCATGGCTGCTCCGGATTGAATGTGAAGAGGTTATTTAAGAGGCTTGGGGGAAGGCAGGGGAGGAAAGGGTCGGTTTGGCAACAGTACAGGAAAAAATAAAGGTTTGTGGAGCGGAACTCATGGCTTGGGGTTCTCTCATAACTAATCCAGATACCATTGCCATCAAAGAAATTCAGAAACAGCTTGACAGATTGAATAAGGCTGAACTTATTGAAGCTTCCAAAGCTGAATTTTTGAGTTTGAGTAAAAGGATGGATGAACTTCTACAAAAGCAAGAAATTTACTGAGCCCAACGGTCTAGAATAAATTGGTTAAAACATGGGGATAACAATACAAAATTTTTCCATGCCGAAGCAGCACAAAGAAGAAAGAAAATTTATATATGAGGTATCCGGAAGACACAAGGGCAGTAGGTGGAGGAGTTGGAGGAGGTGGTTGAGGTATCTTCAGCCTACTTTGATAAACTTTTTCATGCAGGAGTGGGGGATCAGATGGAGGAGTGCTTGAATGCAGTGCAGTGTATGGTGACTGATTACATGCGAGAATTTCTATCCACTAAATTTACTGCTAAAGAAGTGAAGGTGGCTCTATTTCAAATGGGACCAACAAAAGCTCCAAGACCTAATGGTATGAATGCCATTTTCTAGAAAAAATTCTGGCATGTTGTGGGTGATTATGTTGTTCTTGCTGTTTTGGATTTTTTAAATAATGGTAATATGCTCCCTGATATTAATCATACACATATTGTGCTTATCCCAAAAGTTAAAAATCCGGAGAGAATGTCTGAGTTTAGACCCATAAGCCTGTGTAATGTTATTTACAAAATTAGTTCCAAGGTGTTGGCAAACATGTTGAAACAGGTACTGCCTCAAATCATTTCACCCACTCAGAGTGCTTTTGTACTGGGCGTTTGATCACTAATAATGTGTTGGTGGCTTATGAGACATTTCATACCATGCACTTTAGAAAAAAGGGGAAAAAGGGTTCCTTGGCACTGAAGCTGGATATCAGTAAGGCCTATGATCGTGTGGAGTGGCATTTTCTTCAACGGATTATGGAGAAGTTGGGGTTCCCTGCTGATTGGATAGAAAGGGTGATGAGCTGTGTGACAACACCATCCTTTTCTATTCTGATAAATGGGAAATCTTATGGCATGATCCATCCATCTAGAGGAATTCGCCAGGGAGATCCATTATCACCCTAACTATTCCTATTGTGTGCAGAAGGCTTTACTGCATTGCTAAAAAGAGCAGAATCAGAAGGGTGGATCAAGGGAATTTCCATTTGTAGAGGGGCACCAAAGGTCACTAACCTTATGTTTGCAGATGACTCATTGCTATTTTGTCAGGCATCTCGAGGTGAAGGGGAAACCATAGCAGAGATCCTCCAAACCTATAAAAGAGCTTTTGGGCAAAGTATTAATTTGGAAAAGTCTTTAGCTTATTTTAGCAGTAATACTTCGGATAGGCAGAAGGGTCAGATCTTGGAGGTTCTGGGAGTGAAGGAGGTCGATCGGTTTGAAACATAGTTTGGTCTAACAACTTTGATTGGGAGGGCCAAGTATCACACATTCTCATTCTTGAAAGACAGAATCTGGAAGAAGCTCCAAGGATGGAAGGGCATGTTATTGTCTAGAGCTAGCAAAGAAATCCTCATCAAGGCTATGGCACAGTCCATACCCACCTACACTATGAGTGTATTTCAAATCCCTTTGAAACTTTGTGATGAATTAGATGCATTATGTGCAAAATTTTGGTGGGGTCAAGTGGGCAATGAATAGAAAATTCATTAGAAGAGTTGGGATAAGCTAACTGTTTCAAAGAAAGAAGAAGGAATGGGTTTTCGGGATTTGAGAGCTTTTAATCTAGCTATGTTGGCCAAGCAAGGTTGGAGGATGGTTCAAGGCAATGATTCACTGCTCTATCAATGCTTTAAAGCAAGGTACTTTCCGAGATCATCTTTCCTTGAGGCTAAAGAATCACCTAATTGCTCATATATGTAGAGAAGTTTGATGGCTACATAGCCTATCCTTCAATCCGGCCACTGTTGGAAGGTTGGTAATGGAACTTCAATCAATGCTATGAAGGATCAGTGGCTCCCTAATTTTCCCATAAACAAAGTCCTAAATCCGGTCCAAGAAAATTGGGGTGAATTGATGGTGTCTGAGCTGATCAATCCAAAGCTGAATATATGGAGATATGAAGACATTATGACTATTTTTCACAGGGACGAAGCTGATGCAATATGCCAAATTCCATTTAGCCGAAGATATGTATCTGATACTATATTTTGGCTGCATAATCCAAGGGGTGTATTTACTGTCAAGTTCGCTTATCATGTGGCTAGGAGACTCCTAACTGATGCATCTTAGGTTGGAACATCTAGGGGCTGTGTTGCAAAAAATGTTTGGGCTGCAATATGGAAGTTTTGGATTCCAAATAAAATCAAAGTTTTTGCATGGCGAGCTTGCCATGAGATTTTACCAACGACAGTGAATCTAACCAGAAGAAAGATAATCCATGACGATAAATGTTTGATTTGTATAAGAGAACTGGAATCCACCATCCATGCTTTATGGGATTGTGCAGCGGCTCAAGACATTTGGGTTGGAAGTGGTCGTAAACTGTAGAAATGTAAGCATGGACAGCCCGATATCATGTACCTGATGGAGGATTTTATGGAGTGCCTGTCTATGGAAGAGCTGGAACTGTTCTGGAGCCAAGCGTGGCTGATCTGGAATTAGAGAAACACTTTGCTGCATGGAGGAAAACTGAAGAGTCCGAATGGCTTGAACAAAAGAGCAGAGGAGTGCATTGAAGATTTCAAACATGCCCAAACCCAGCTGATTGTTCAGATGAGGCAGCAACAAAGTGGAGATGTATGGTGACTACCACCATCAGAGGCGTACAAACTCAATTTTGATGCAGCACTATTTTTGGATTTAGGCAAAACTGGTTATGGAGCAATTATTCAAAATGAAAGGGAGAGGTTATGGCTGCTATGACTGCTAGTGGACCGAAGGTGCGCACCAGTGAAGAAGCTGAGTTACTTGCTTGCCGAAGAGCTATAGAATTTGTTGTGGATGCTGGTTTTTCAAGGATGATTATTGAGGGTGACAACAGCAATGTTATTCATGCCATCTCTTCTTTTGTGGAAAATACTTCACTATTTGGCAATGTTGTGGATGATATTTGTCATTTGATAAGGGGATTACATTGGTCTAGTGTTTGTTGTATTAGGAGGGGTGGGAATAGGGTAGCCCATGCTTTGGCTCAATATGCTAGACATACACTAGATGAGGATTTGTACTAGATGGAGGACTCTCCATTACCAGCCATGGATGCTTTGTATCATGACCTTTTACCCCTTTAATTGAATGAATATTCCCCTTTCAAAAAAAAAAAAAAATTCTCGTATTGATCCCTGAATGGGTGTTAATGTGTCATTTTTAATTCATTTACACTTTTTTTATTGGTCCATTATAGGATTGCATATTGTTCACCAATTATTACAGGTAATAATACATACATACATATATATAGAGATGGGTTCAAGTTACAACTGGTGTAACTCTTGTAAAGTTACACATTTTTTACAACATAGATTCATAAAGATCTAACAGCTAAAAAAATATCATTAAATGCTATTGGTTTCCACCTCATTCGTAATTAATACTAGCATTTTCTCTCTCTCTCTCTCTCCTTATTTATTGTTTTTCACTTGATTAAAGGGCATACTACCATTTTTAACAACTTGCATTTCTATACTTAAAAAAAAAAAGGCAAAAATGCAAAACTGGCCCTCTAATTTTCACTTTTTTTTCATTTCAGTTATGTTAATTTAGTCCTCTAACTTTCAATTTTTGTCAATGCAGGACTCCGTTATAACTGAGTTAGTGGCTGCCTTTAGAACTCCTAAAATGACGCCGTTTTGCATTTTTTTTTTAATTCGGAATTAAAAGAAAATAAGAAAAATCTGCCAAAAAAAAAACATTTAAGGGGAACGACGACGCCTTCCCCTGCAAAGCAATGATGCAGTTTGGTTGAAGAGATTATTTAGATTTTGATACTTACAAATGCTGCCTTACTTTTTTATGCATTGAAAATGAAGGGTTTTGCGCGGATTTTGATTTTGGTGATGCTACTTGAGTGTTTATCTTTTTTGTACAGTGGGTCGTTGTTGTAGTTGTATCAACCTCTTCTAAACTCACCAACTCTCTCTGAGAGCTCTCAGATCCCTATTTTTCACTTACAATCTTTTTGACTATACACCTTATATATCCATCTCCCCCAAAAACCCACTTCAAAAACACACATATCAATCTCATCAAAGTTTCAAAGTTTCAACCCCAAATATCCAAAAACCATGAGTTCCTCACCCACAAACAAAACTGATGGTGTTCAAATCCACTAAACTCGAATTCTCCCAGATTTCCTTCAAAGTGTGAATCTTAAATACGTGAAAACATTTGGGTATTCTTCAGGTCTTTATTTTGATTTTAGGGGAAGGGGTCGTTCCCCTTAATGTGTGTGTGTGTGTGTGTGTTTTTTTTTTTTCTTCAGATTTTTCTTATTTTCTTTTAATTCCGAATTAATAAAAAAATGCAAGACAAAATCTTTTTAGGAGTTCTAACGACAGCCATTAACTGAGTTGTAACCGAGTCCTGCATTAACAAAAATTGAAAGTGAGAGGATTGAATTGACAAAACTGAAATTTAGAGGACTGAAATGAAAAAAAAAAAAAAAAAAAAAAAGATGAAAGTTAGAGGGTCAGTTTTGCATTTTTGCTTAAAAAAAAATATCTAAGATAGATAATCAGTGAGAAATATAATGGTCAAGTAACTTCAACTAAGTGCTTGGAAATAGTAATTCATGTTCATTTTTTATTTGATCGAGAAGAACAAGTTCATTTTCAATTAGTACTATTATGATCTGAAGCAGTTGCAATTTTTTTTTTTTTGGTTTCCCACAGTGTTTTCTCAAAACTTTCAACCAGAGACTAATCACTGTTCGCGATGGGTGGGCCCATATCGGGGTAAATCACTGGCCTAGGGAGTTTTTTTAAAGTGCTGGTGCTCAAACTTGAACTAGAGAGCTCCTAGTAAACTCAAAACAGCCACTTTGAGACCGAGTCTGGCCTTCCTCTCTTTAATAGCCTCTAATGCTTCAGTTGGCCTATCATAGACACAAAAGAAAAACGTAGAGTGTTACAGCCTCACAAGTCTTAAATGGATCTACATAAGGAAGCAACTAAGATAGTAAGATGGAGAATAAGTTCATACTTACCGAATTGCAACTGCTTCGGGTTGCCCCTTAAGATATGCCCTTTTTTTATAGCCAAAAACCAAGATTGCCCCTTAAGATATTTGTCTCATATAGTTTTTTCTTTTTTCCAAGTATAGAAATGCAAGTTGTTAAAAATGGTAGTGTACCCTTTAATCAAGTGAAAAAATAAATAAACAAGGAGAAAGAAAATGCTAGTATTAATTACGAATGAGATGAAAAGTAATAGCATTTAATGACATTTTTTAGCCGTAAGATCCCTTATAAATCCACGGTGTAAAAAAGATGTAACTTTATAAGACCCTAGTTTGTAACTTTTTTTTTTTTTTGAGAAGTGAATACTTGTTGATATATTATCAAGAAACCGGAAAATCATCCAATACAAAAGATATAATACCCGTTGGAACACACTCCAACCATATTTGAGAATAAAAAGATTGTCTCGCTCGCTGGGCTAAAGCATGTGCAACTGCATTGCCTTGCCGACCTACGTGAGCGAAAGAAATACTCAGAAATGAGTTTGATTGAGATTTGATATCCTTAATTATATGCCCTCCCATAGAATTTTCCATGCCGGGTCCCCTTAATGAATTTACCACAGTTTTAGAGTCGCCTTCACATACCACCTGGGCATGGCCCGATTCTGCAGCAAAAGTGATAGCACGCCTGGCAGCAAGAAGCTCCAATATTTCAACTGATGGAGGTTTTACAATTTGCTCGGATAGAGCAGCCAACACCTGACCCTCGCTATTTCGGCCTTATCCGACTCTCTGTACCAAGCACCATCATAGTTTAACTTCACCGAGCCCGCTGCTGGAGGTAGCCATCTGCGAAAAACAACTCGACGTCTGTGAGGATGTGGACTGACCAAACCCTTGAATTCGCAGAGATAATTTTTGGCAAAACCAGCAATATTATGAAGGGGCAGGGGATGGTCTTGTTGACGAGTTTTGTTTCTTTGAAACCAAATTGACCAGGCCGTAGTAGCAAATAGAGATAATAAGGCAAGTTTGGCACGGATTTTTTGCAAAACATCCGAAAAAGATTCAGAAGCCGTTGAGCTCCGATCCACCCAACCGAAATTCGTATTCCAAATCACTTTGATGCAGTCACAGCTCCATAAAGCGTGCATAACAGACTCCACACCACCAGAACAATGAGGGCAGCCCGATTCTTGAAGGATTTTTCGCTTTAGTAGATTTTCCTTTGTTGGCAGCGAATTTGTACAAGCCTTCCAAAGAAAATGCTTGATCTTGTCGGGAACTTTCAACTTCCAGATGCATTTCCAGAAACCCCTCAAAGAATTCGAGACTAGTGGACGATTTGTGTCAAATAAGAAGCTCGCAAAGGAACTTATATCCTGACTTCACTAAGTAGTAGCCCGATTTTTCTGATCTCCAAACCAAAGTGTCGAGTTGCGGAGTAGCACACAGAGGCAGGGACTTGATCAAATTTGCTTCAGGTGGATAAAACCATAAGTCAATGAGATTGGTATTCCACCAACCCAATGCAGAGTTTATCAGAGAGTCCACTGTAGACTCCGGTGCTAGATGCAAAACCGGAGAATTGATACAACCTTCAGGACTTGGCAGCTAAGAGTCTTTATATATCTGAACCGATTTCCCATTACCAATTCTCCAAAAGGATCCCTTTTCAATTAAGTCCCTAGACCACAGAATACTCTTCCATGCGAAAGAGCTAGAAGAAGTTTTAGCTTCAAAAATTGAGCAGTTTGGAAAATACTTTGCCTTAAAAACTCTATAAAATAGAGACTCCTTATCATGTAACAACCTCCAAACCTGCTTTGCCAACATAGCTTTATTAAATTTGCAAAGATCTTTAAAGCCTAATCCCCCCTCACTCTTTGGTTGGCATAAAACCTCCCATTTTGCCCAATGAATTTTTCTCCTATCACCCTTTTGTCCCCACCAAAATTTTCGAATGAGCATCTCAATGTCTTGGCATAGACCAATTGGTAATCAGAAACAACTCATTGCAAACGTCGGAATGGCTTGAACCACCGCCTTCAAAAGAACTTCTTTTCCCGCTTACGACAATAATTTCTCTTTCCACCCTTGGAGTTTACCCCACACTCTATCTTTTATGAAATTCAAGCTCGCCTTTTTATTCCTACCAACTACCGTCGGTAAACCCAAATACCTTTCATACTCCTTAATTTCGGACACCCCAAGCAAAGTCTTTAGTTCTTCCTTTGTAGCAATAGAGGTATTATAGCTGAAAAAGAGGGTAGTCTTGTCCGAATTTATTTTTTGTCCTGATGCCCGTTCATATTTTCCCAACAACTCCTGATTTTTTTTTCCACGTCCCCCACTCTTGTTTGGCAAAACAATAGGCTATTATCAGCAAAAAAGAGGTGAGAGATCTTTGGTCCATTTCTACAAAGAGAGACACCCTCAATATGTTTGCAGTCCACTGTGTGCTCAATTAACCCATTTAGACCTTCAGAGCATAACAAAAAAAGATAAGGGGAGAGAGGATCACCCTGGCGAGTCCCTAGTTTTCATTGCATTTAATGTGTATATGAAAAACTACCAACCGTATTAAATAAACAGCTCGTGTCTCTTTCTTCTTTTTTGTTTGTTTTTTAGCTAAGGGTCAACAAACTACTAGTGTTTTTTTTTTTTTTTTTTATATTTAACTACTAGTGTTCATTGTATAAAATAAATGGATGCAATCTAATGTACAGCCAAAAGGGGGGGGTGGGGGGAAAAAAACTGTCCGCTATTGTATGATTATGATTATATCTAAATTACTATCTAATAGTACTTCTGGTTCTGGAAAGGCAATACACACATATATATATATATATATACATATATTTTTTTTTTATGAATAGAAGATAGAAATATTTTTTTATTGATCATAAAAGTGTCATACATCATGTGTCTAGTATTTGGGGTTTTCCCTAACCACCGATTGATGCATCAGGACACAATAGGCAAATTCAACTAGCTGCATGGTACACTTTTTGTTATCCGACAATAACCCATCAATTAAATAGGGTTAAAAAATAAAAATAAAATAATAATACACACCTTATTATACACTACACACTGACACTAGTGCGTGAGAGAAAGTGAGAGTGTATACGCTTCATATTACTTTCTTGGAATAATATTATTATTGGGAATTGGAAGTAGTTTTACATTTATGGGAAACGAAATCCTTGACCTGTGCTATCAACTGAGACGACTCAGGCAATTCTGGAAACACATAAAACGCATGCATCATGTTTGGATACTCGATTAAGCGAGCCTGTTTCCCAGATTTCTTCAACCACTCATAGTAACTCCTCTGCCGATCCTGTAACGGGTCGAATCCCCCAACAAACACCACCGTTTCCGGATACTCCAAACCCGAAATATCAACCGCTTTGGGCCCACTCACGTTAACTGCCTCATGATCCTTATCCGACCCTTGTGGCAAAAACACCTTCCAAAGCCAATCAGTTCGTTCCAACGAAACGATTGGACTTTTCCGCAACCGAATCTCCGAATCTGTTCTCTCCTCTCCTCCGAAAAACGGTTGGATCGAAATCAACCCGATTATTTTAACGACCCGGAACTGGAACCCTTCCCGACTTGCCCGGACTGCCACGTTGTGTGCCAGGTTGGCACCTGCACTGTCGCCAGCTAAGAAACATTTCGACAAGTCCGCAAAATCCGGGAGTTGTTTAAGTTCGCTGCGATCAAGGTATTGAATGACGTCGAATCCGTCGTCGTATTGAGATGGGTAGCGGTGTTCCGGGGAGAGGCGGTAGTTGACGGAGATGACAACGGCGGGGAGTTTACGAGCGAAGCGGCGACAGACGGCGTCGTATGCGAAGGAGGAAGGGGAGAGGAAAGTGAAGCCGCCGCCGTGGAAGAAGATGACGACGGGGAGGGAAGTGGTGGTCGGTGTCCGTGGGAACGAAGAGGCGGAACCAGAGGTTGCGAGAAGGGTCGACCATGATGTCTGAAGATTTGACGCCTTTCACGGGGTTGGGATTAGGGCTTGCTTTGACGTCGAGGAGAGAGAGGATATGGCGGTTGACGGTGCCGTCAAATCGGCGAAAAAAGTCGGTGATGGCGGAGAGGGCGGAGACGGAGATCCGGGTCTTCCATGGGAGGACCAAGGAATGAGAATCTGATGGTTTATTATTAGCACTCATTTTGAGTTGCAGAAGAAAAAACGTGCGTATGGTTTGTTTTGGTGTGGGTGGTGCTAGTGCTACAAAGTTGAAGAGGGGATGGACTTTTATGGGACGAGAGGTAGGTTGGTGGTTGTGGAAGTTTTGAGTCTGACCCATAAAGTCGTTGTTAATGGGGAGGGTTGGGTCACTTACCAAATATATTGGTGCCACTAGGTCATTAATCCTTCATAAATTCTAGCGTGCAAAATGCATCCAACCCATCTATTTTCGCTGTCAGATCAATGAGCGGTTTGATAAGCTTGTGAAAACTTTAAAAAGAAAAAGAAAAAAGAAAAAAAGGCTATCAAAATATAGTCAATTTACTCATTTACCAATTTATTATTACTAATTAGAATTTTTTTGGTTAAATTTAATTTAGCTCCTATTTTTTTACTCCTATCATCAAATTAGTAAAGTTTTTAATTATGTTCTAGTAAAAGATCTAATTTATTCATACAAATAAAATATTTTGGTACCAATTTAGAACATTTCTTGAGAAGGAATGAGAATTCTCTTCATTTTATCTTGAATAATGCTATAATCATAAACTATTTTACAATATTTTTTCAAATTGTTGATGTAACCAACTTTTTATTGGTTTTCATCTAAGCTCACCATTAAGATCACTTTTTCATTTACCAATAACCACTTGCTACTTCAGCTGTTTGTAAAAAAATTTTGTAAAAAAGTTTGTATCTCTAGCATTACTCTTTTACCTTTTATCTTATTAAAATAAAAAATTTGCATTTATGTAAATGTATTAATTAAATAAGGAAAAAGTTAACATATACTCTAAGGGCATTGGTTGAAGAACTATTTTAAAAAAAAAATTACGAAAAAGACAAAAGTAACTAACTTTGTTTGACAATTATATGTATATATTAAGAGAATTCAGATAGTTAGTTATTACTTTTTTTTTTCTGTAAAAAATATCCCTAAATTAATTAACCAACAACTTAAAAATAGGGTTAAAATAGTAAATTGGCAAAATAAAGTTAGTTATTATTTTTTTTACTGTAAAAAATATCCCTACCTAAAACTTAAAAATGGGGTTAAAATAGTAAATTGACAAAAATAATAAATTCCTACTTCTACGTTGAAATGCCTTCATGTTTCTAATAAACTCCTACTTTTACGTTGATTTAAATTCCTAATTCTACTCACTAACTCCTTACAAAATAGGATCACTCTTTTGTTAGTTTTAAAACTCCTCCAATCTACAAAACTCACCCCACGTATTCCTTTTTTTTTTTTTTTTTTTTTTTTTTTTTTTTGTGATTGAAAAAAATAGAAATCCCAAATTATAATAAATGCAAATTATTAATCTTTACCCAAAAAATAGAAGAGCCTCTGAGCACGCACGTGAGCGCGTGCTCAGAGGCTAGTTATTATTATTATTATTTCATGACAGTGGTATTAAAAATTTTCTAAAATGGTTCATTAAAAAAATGTTTTAAGGGCACCCATTAACGGAACCCATGAAATAAATGCATTGATTTTTATGTATGATAATTCTCTTCCTTAGGAGAAATTATTATTTACACCGAGAGGACTGCTAATGTAGTCCTTCCTGACCAATGAGATGATGTCATCTATGCAAATATACGTTTGGGCTTCTTAATAAGCACAAAAAATAAAAAATAAAAAATACCAAATAATGTCACATTTGTATAAATAACAGCATTTTATTAGTTGAAAAGTTAGGAAGAACCACATTAGCAGTCCTCCTGGTGACCTAATAATTTCTCCTCCTTTAGCCTTACACCTCATCAAAATCAAACATTTGCATCAATGCCAATGTAGTAATTAGTTGTCATCTATTAACGGAGTAAATGCATTTTCATTTATGAGATTTTTCTTTATTTAGTTTTTCATCTCATGAAAATCAAAATTTTGTATTTATGTCAATATATTACTCCATCTGTCCCAAATTATTTGGCCTCTATTCCATTCTATCCATTTTGGGATGTCACAAAATGAAGGCCTCTCAGAAAAATCAACAAATAAATTTCCTAATATACCCATTATTTTATTTAAAAATTCAATACCCCTCATTTACTAAAATTTAAATTAATGAGGGTAGTTTTGGAAACTTGTACCTTTTTATTTAAAAGATAATACATTAAATGATATTCTCTTAAAAAATTGGATTTTCTAAACATAATAAACAAAATGGGATGAAGAGAGTAATTAATTGCGGCATATTAATGGAGCAAAATGTAATGATTTTCATGTAGGAGAATTCTCTTCATTTAGAGTCTTCCACCTTATCAAAATGAAAATTTTGCATTTCTGTCAATGTATTAATGAGTAATGCTACGGACACAGCATTTTAATAACAAATTCTATGTGGTAAGTTGTTATTGACTGTTATTAATGGGCAAAAAAGTAATTTTAGTGGTGGGCCTATATTATAACCTGTTTCAACTTGTCATCTAAGATTTTTGGTGAAATTGTTGTGTACGTAACATTTCCCTTAATTAATTGTGATGTATTAATGGAGTAATGCTATTTATTATAAAAAAAAGAAAAAAAAATGGAATATGGCATTTGTTTTGGAAGCATTTGAAACAAAAATAACAAAAGTTAAAAGCAAATGTAATTTCACATTAAATGGAATCTTTTGCCGTATGTCACTTGTATGCATGTCGCATAGAGGACGCCACCATAGTTTGACCATGCTCAAATACTTTTTACCCAAATACAAATTGCCGATAAAAACACATTAAAATGAGAAAAAAAAATACATATAACTTTCTCATTGAATTAACCCAACAATAACATGAAAAACATGGACTTAACAACAATAATTCCCTAAATGTTTAATTAGTATTTTTGAACTATTGGTGAATGGATATTTTGACACTATTGCAATATAATTTTATGCTTTAAGGTGTTGCTTCAACTTTAGCTATGGTAGGAGTACATATGGTACCAAAGGCATTGTGCTTGTAGAAATATTGCCAAATTTTTTCACAAAATGTCTCTTGTTTTTGCTCATTACTGTGTACGACATCCACACTAGTATTGAGCCATGCCGATACTAGGAGATTATCTTCCTCTACACTGAAGTTGTTACCCTATCTTGTTTTCTTAGGAATGACAATTTGAACTTTAGGTGGAGAATTAGAAACATACATTGGATTATTTTGAAATATATTCACAAAATGTGAGTCAACATCAATATCTCCTTGAATGAAACTAGTGTAAAATGGTAGGTTTGCTTGTGAATCCATAAATATATAATGTAGATAATGACACAACCTACTTATTAAAGACACTCCTACAAAGCACCGAAATCACCAAGAATATGAGATGATTAAACAACACAACCAACTAAAGCAATCATAAGCAACCATTACGATTTCTCTTAGTATAAAATCCCAAATGAGAAGCCATCTTTTATAATAAATTAGAAACAACAAATGTAAGATTCCAGCACACTGGCAATTTCAAAATGTAAAGCCATATATAACAATAAATTAGAAACATCAAATATAACTTTTCAGCAGAATAGAAATTTCCAAATGTAAAACCATTTATAATAATAAATTAGAAACAACAAATATAAACTTCCATCAGACAAAAATTCCAATGTAAAGACATTTTTAACAATAAATTAGATACAACAAAAGTAAAATTCCAGCAAAATAGAAGTGTTAAAACCCTAAATTACCATCTTTGAATTTCAATTACATTTATCATAATTTGAAAAGCAAAAACCCTGTGCATAGTTCAACTTACTTGAAGAAAACAGAGATAACTTTCTGATATTTGAAGTTGAATCAACGAGCAAGCTTTGAAATACTCGATGAACACCAATGATGTCCAAGCTCGTGATAGAAAAACAACCTAAAACCAAACCCTAACCCAAAAAAAAAAAACCAAAACCCAATGAAATCCATAGAGCTTTGATTTGACCCAAATAGAAGCCTAAATTCCCTCCTTTCAAGCTTTTGTTTTGAGATGAGAACAAAGAGGAAGGAGAGCGAAAAGATAAAGGGATTCGGTATAAAGAGAGAAGAGATTAGAGAAATGGGTAAGAAATTTGTCAGAGATGTGAGAAGAGAGAGGCTTTGGGTTTCAATGGTTTCACAGTTTCAGGCTTTGGGTTCAATGACTTCACTATTTCAATAGAGAAGGAGAAGAGGGTGTGGACACAAGGGGGGTGTTGGAGTCGCCACCTTGTTTTTGCAATGGTCTAGGAACTATATATATAGCATCCTCTCGAGGAAGGACCATTGATCTTACTACCAGAGATATGAGTTCAGAGTTTAGGTACGTTCTTGGGAAGGTGTTAGGCACCCAAGACTGCCCAACCTTAAGGTTGGCCTCCCATCATTGTGTCTTACATCTTAAACTCGGTAAAATCACGTTCAATACTTATTTCCTAAACTCACACACACACTAGCATACATCTAAGCATACAATCATGGCATCTTTCATCCTAAAACACATACATATCTACCTTTAAACAAAAGAGAGCCAAACCCAAACGCACATGAAAAACCCTAGCATGTGAAACCCTATCATACCATTCATCTTAAACAAGGCAGCAACAAATCATGGCAGCAAAGCACAAGCATCCACATGGCAACAAGCAAAACATATCATGGATCAAAAACATGGCATCAACTTTGTACACGTATATCAAGGGAGGATTGAACAAAAACCATGCATGTTCATGTGAATGCATGACTTAACTTACTGACCTTACAACATCTCAGCACCTATGGCATTGTGCATGGACATGTGAATGCATGTTCATGAAATTTAAACAAGACATAAACATAAAACCCTAATCTAAACATATTAAAGATAAGCAAGTATGCAAAATAGAGACTCAGATACATACAAACAAGATATGAAGAACAAACAAACAAAACAGAGCAGAAACCTGAATTAGGGTTTTTGGGCAAATGTCTGAATACGCAAACAAAGGTCTGTGCACGCAGGCCAAATCCCATGTACGCAGGATTTGGCCTGCGTATGCATGCTCATGTCATGCATGTGCAGGGTTGTTCAAAAACCCTAACCCAGAAGCAAACCAAACAAAAAAATAGAGTAGAAGCAAAGCAAGACAGAAAACGTAAATCTAGCAACCTAGCATGCTCGAAACATAAAGGAAACTATAAAACTAAACAAGGCAAACATATAAACATAAAACAAGACAAAGAAAACAAGATTAAAACTGAAAAGAAAGACTGAAAAGAAAAAGAAAGCAAGAATGAATACCTTAAAGCAAAAGGCTCCTAGGCTTGATTTTTTACCGTTCCCATCAGTCAAATCTATCACAGTTAATAAAAACGTGATTAGAAACTTTAAACTCAAAGGATTGGGGCCAGAAAAGGTCCTAATCAAATAAAAAAGCCGATTTCCACCACTTTAAATGCCGATCTCCACTTGCCAAACGCCAATCTTCAAACAACCAAACCCCAAACACTAATCTCGACACCATCTGCTGATCTGCAATGAAAGAGAGAAGGAAGAAAGAGAAGAGAAATAATAAGAGAGTGGGTGGTGGCTTGCAGTGGATTGTGACAGTGGGTCCGGCCATGGGTGTCTTTAGTGATGGTGTTCATGACCATGGGTTTCAGCTTTGAAGAGAATGGGTTTGAAGAGAAGAGAGCAACATGAGAGAGAGAGAGAGAGAGAGAGGAGATGAGAGAATGAAGAGAGAGAAAAAAGTCAAATATTTTTGGGAATAAAATAAAATATTTTTATGTTTAGAATGTTGCTACAATTCCATCATAGATTTAGGATGGTATTGTAGCATAATTGTAAATTTTTTTAGAATTGGCAAACTAGGTAATGGGTTTTTTGTGCTTTGATGGTAAAATATAACATATTAGAGTGTATGCAAGACTGGGTACTAATGCTCTTAGTGGATGGAAAGTCGAACCTTAGGCTAAATGAAGGGGTCGAACCTTAGGTACTGATGCTCTTAGTGGATGGAAAGTCGAACCTTGGAGAGAAACTCTTCAAACTTCTCATATATTTCTTTTTTGGGTGTGAATTTTGAAAATCTAACCGTTAAATTTCATGTTCCTTATGTTCTTAACATGCGTATCAAATTTCGTTCAAATTAGATGTTATTTACTATTTGATCAATTAACTTATTTTTTATATACAACTTTAGATCACAAAAACTTGAAATTATAACATTTATTTGATGACATAGCAATTGATCTCTGATCTTCTTGAAATTTTGTAAGCATTAAGGATGTAATAAGAACATGCAATCTAACAGTTAGATTTTCAAAATTCACACTCAATATAAAAATATATGATGAGTTTGTAGGGTTTCTCTCCAAACTAGTTTGGAGAGAAATTTTGTTTGTGCTTGGTAGGTGAACCTGAAATTGTGGGTGCGTTTGAGTTTACTTTTTCAGGCTTTGATTCATTTACAATTTTGCCACTTTATAGGTTCAATTTTTGAGCACTTGGTTGAGGGACTTCTAGACCTCAAATTGATTGATTCTAGTGCCATTTGAAAGATTTCAAATCGTAGATTTAAATGCTTTCAACTCTATATCATTTGGATTAAGGAAAGTTATGCAAGTTGAAAGTTGGTTGGTCCAAAATTTTTGCACTTGAACATGAAAGGATTTTTAGTGAGGTTAAATATGAAAGGATTTTTATAAAAATAAAATTTAGGATTTGTGTGCGCGCCCGAAAGTGAAGCCTGTTGGGCTGGGCCTCTCTCGGACTCACAATTTACTTGTATAATGGGTTTGAATTTCCTACATTGGGTCGTTCGTTACACTGATACTCAATAAGATCACTTTTCTCTTCTCAAGGGTCCGAATCACCTTGTTCTCGCTCTGCTCTCTATCTATCTTCCCTCTTTTACAGTAGATTTTCCAACCCCCATCTTCCCCAAACTTCTTGTATTTATAATCCATAGTTAGTGGAGAGGTCATGATTACTTCCCAGTTAGTGCAACAAGCGGTCCAGTATTATCGATCATAGGTGGGTGGTTAGGTGGGAGTGGGAAGCGGTGAGGATGGCTTTGGAACTTGGTTCCCACCTCCGCGACTGTTCTCGGCAGTGGTGCCTCCCGAGGCACGGCCGGGTATGTAAAGGACGGTGTGTTCCGAACGTCGCCTCTTCATCATTGCTCGGGGAAAAGCTTGTGCCCGCAGCACGTGTGGCTCTGGGATGGGCCGCTAGGTAGAGAGAGATTGGCTTTATGGGCCATACGCCCAGGCCAGGGTCCAAGGCCCAAATGGGCCCTGGTGCGGGGGCCGTACAATAGCCCCCCCTTGATTCGCTCCCCATTCTCGGGGATGAATCAAGGATCACAAGGGGCAGAAATCTACCCGGGCAGTCGAAGAGTCAGTACCCGGCCATTTGATGAGCGTATTAATGCGCGCCTCAAAAGACGCGTTTAAACTTGATTGATGGCTCATCCGTTATCATTGTCTGACGGTTCGTGAACCGAGGCGTTATGCGTGTGGCAGTTGAGGCGGCGATCCGCGTGCTCCCTCGCCAGCGGAACAATCAATGCTACTCATCTCGCTTCCTACACCTATAAATAATCGCTCCTGCCACTTATCCCCACTTTTGCATTCCTCAATTTTCTTTCTTTTACTCTGCCGAGCATCCTTCCTTCGTGGTTCATCTCCTAGCCCAGAACACACTTCCTCCTTTAGAGCCCACAGTAAGTTTCTTTTCTTCTTCTTCTTTCTGTTTGCCCATTTCGTTCTATTCTTCAATAATCTTAGTATTTCTTTTCTTTTTAAGAACACTCGCTCGTAGAATGGGTTACTCTTACCTCCTTTCTTCTGCAAACGCTTTGGCTAGTTTTAGGGATGCTTATAATGTTCCTAGGGACGTAGACATTGCCTACTGTAATATGGATGATATTGACATCCAGAGGCGCCGTGGTGTAAACACGGTGTTCTTTCCCTTGATGGCTATTCTAGAGGGTGGGCTTAGGTTCCCGGTTGACCCTCTGATTCTAAGTACCCTTAGATTTTACAGCCTTTGCCCCAACCAACTCCCTCCCAACTTTTACCGGGTAGTGAGTTGTGTGAGTAGGTTGAACCAGTTGTACGGGTTACAACTAAATCATTATGACATCAATCACATGTATAGTCTGTGTGGCAACATTGAGTCGGATTACTATTTAAAGACTAGGGACGTAAGGGTACGGCTTATTTCGTGCCTACCAGATTCAAACCGAAATTCTACTAGAGATTTTGTTCGGGTGAGCGGCAATTGGTTTGCCGAGGAGCTCCCCTGCGCATTTTCGCCGCGCGATGTTGGTCGGTGACAAACATTTATCTATTTTGGTCTCTTTTGATTCTGGTCCGGGTATGTAATCACTAATTAACTCTTATTCTCTTTGTGCAGAGAGCAAAAGATTCAAGCCGGATCTCAGAGTGGTACACGTTCGGGACCTAACTTTTGTGCTCAGGTCGGAAATTTTTGTTCACTCGGACGGACAACTCCGAGCGTCCCATCTTATCCTCCATGTAGATCCCGTTTACTCAACCTGGCAGGGATTCAGCCAAGCCTTGTTAGTCGACAACCCTATCCTCTCATATATAGATGTCCGGCACGCGAACTTCTTCCCACCAAAGCTAACTGTAGGTGAGGCACGTGATCTTGGCCCCCGGTTCATTTGTTCGGACGAGCGACAGCCCGTGCGCGACGAGTCAGCCGAGCGCGTGTCGCAGGAGCGCCGACAACGCGCACACGAGCAACTTCAGTCAGAAGCTCCTGCCCAGCCCGAGAACCCTATAGAGTTCGAGGCTCCTATTCGGGAAGCAGAAGGTGCAGTCGCAGAACCAGCCGGCTCTTCTGAAACAGAATCCGATCAAGGCAACGCCATGGTGGCCAGGAGGAAGATGACGATTGACCGCTTTGTCCCGAGTGCCCAACCTGCCGCTCAGCAGCAACGAACCCCTGGCCAAGATGCTTCGCCTCCCGTTGTCCCAGCAAACCGAGTTCGAAAAAGGCCGCGCACAACCGATCAGACTCAGACGAGTTCGGGCAATGTGCCCGCCCGGCCATCGACGGGTATTGTCATCCGGGAGCCGGTAGCACAAACCAGGGTAGACTTGGCGTCTACTTCCCGGGCTTCGGCGGGATGGCGACCCTCTTTCCAACTCGATGGCAAGCCTCTTCCGGCGACGGCCAGTGCACGAGTATGGGAAAAAGGTTACGGGGGCCGTGTAGCGCAGAGTCTGGCGTGCGGCATTCTTCTGCCCCAGGACCTGCACGCTTTTATAGAATCGACGGATGAGTCCTTTGGGAGGCGATTGCAGTGGCACACTATAGCGGTAACTGTTCCACTTCTCTTTACCATCCTCGGTTTCCCACTTGTTCATGCATGTGTATTTTCCATTTTTCCTTAATAACGCCATTATTGTGTGGTCAGGTTGCGCAAATGTCGTACATTGTGGACGGGAGGATGAGGGACCTAGCTGAGGATGTTGAGCGGGAGAAGGCTTTGAAGGATGTCGCCGAGGCCACGGCGAAGGAGAAGTTGAAAGTTGCCGAGGAGGCAGAGAAAAAAATTGCTTCAGCCGTGAAGGCCCAGGCTCTTGCCGAAGGGAAGTCTGAGGAGCTGGAACTGCAACTGGGAGGCACCGAGCTTAAACTGGCGGAGGCTCAGAGCTTAAATACTATGTTGGAAGAACAATTGGCCGACTCTAAGGCAGCGTTGGAGGCTTGTGAAAGCAAGTGGTATGACGAGGGGTTTGCAGATGCCGAGAATTCGGCGGAGCCGGTCATTCGCCAGGCTCACAAGCTCGGATACGAGGAGGGTTGGTTTGCCGCTCTTCAAGCCTTGGGGATTCCCGAAGATTCTCCATTGAGGGATCGCTGCAAAATCCCTTTCCCGAGTACCCAACACCGAGCGGCCTACACCCCTTGTCATCGACGAAGAAGAGACCTCCAGCATGAGGGAACTAGTGAATGCTATTGATTCTCATGCGGTGCCGACCGATATGGAGGAGACTAGCCACCCCCATGTTGGGGATCAAACCGGGGAGGACGTCCAGTTGCCAACTTCTTTCGCCGACCAGCGGCCTCTAGAGGATGCATCCTCCGCTCATGCCGCAGATATCTAAAGTTGAAAGCCGATCCTGCTTTGTTTTTCCTTCTTTTTGAGAAATTAGATGAACTGAATTGCCTATGTCACCGGGCTGTGGTGACGGAACAATTTATTTATGTTGTATTTTCTATATTTTGAGTTGCCGGGTTTTGGCAACCAAATGTTAGTTTGAGTTTTATGTCTTACTATGAATGCCTTATTGTGATGTGTTTTCGCTTTGACCGAGTAATGAATCCTCGTTGGTTGCCTCTTTAGGGTTTCCCCCTCGCCGGGTCAGCGAAGTTTGCTTCGTCCGGTAAGTTTAGCCGAGGATTGGTCTCTGACCTTGGAGAAAATAGGCTAAGGCTTCCTACCACTAGGTGAAGAGTATTAATTCGGAGACGGTTTTCTGTCCTTAGCCGACTTTTAAGATCCCCGCCTGCTCGGAAACTGGTTAAGAACCAAGAGGCGAATTCTTGCTTTTGGATAATTTAGGTCTCTACCTGCTCGGCAGTAGGGATTAACCGAGGGTCAGGTTTCTGTCCTTAGAATAAAAATGGCTAAGGTTTCCACCTGCTCAGTGATAGGGATCGAACCGATGACCAGGCTTCTGTCAGAATGAAACGGGTAAGGTTTCCACCTGCTCAGTGATAGGGATCGAACCGATGACCAGGCTTCTGTCCTTAGAATGAAACGGGTAAGGTTTCCACCTGCTCGGTGATAGGGATCGAACCGAGGGCCAGGCTTCTGTCCTTAGAATAGAATGGCTAAGGTTTTCACCTGCTCGGTGATAGGGATCGAATCGATAACCAGGTTTTTTTCCTTAGAATGAAACGGGTAAGGTTTCCACCTGCTCGGTGATAGGGATTGAACCGAGGGCCAGGCTTCTGTCCTTAGAATAGAATGGCTAAGGTTTTCACCTGCTCGGTGATAGGGATCGAACCGAGGGCCAGGCTTCTGTCCTTAGAATAGAATGGCTAAGGTTTTCACCTGCTCGGTGATAGGGATCGAACCGAGGGCCAGGCTTCTGTCCTTAGAATGAAATGGCTAAGGTTTCCACCTGCTCGGTGATAGAGATCGAACCGAGGGCCAGGTTTCTGTCCTTAGAATGAAATGGCTAAGGTTTCCACCTGCTCGGTGATAGGATCGAACCGAGGGTCAGGGGTAGAACGGTGCGAATCTGCATGAGAAACATCATTACTATCATTAACAAAACATATACAAGAGGTTGCACTTAACTTTATGCTCGGCGTATTGCCTATCAGTGATAGTACTTCTTCAGATTATGGACATTCCACGGTCGGGGCAGCTACCATCATCTCATCGTTTTGGGCGGGATCGAACCCCGCTACCCGCGCACTGCATAGATTCACCTCGGCAGGTATCACGGCTTCCGCCCCGTATGTGAGAGAGAACGGGGTCTCCCCGGTGGACCTTCTGGGAGTCGTGCGGTATGCCCACAAGACATTGGGCAGCTCCTCGGCCCAGTTTCCCTTCGAACCCTGCAGCCTGTTTTTGATACCGAGACCACCACAGAATTCTCGGAATGCCCGGCTGTCGAATTGTAGCCCATTGTCCGATATAAGCGAGTTCGGCACCCCAAACCTTGTGATTATATTCTTCCACACGAATTTCTTCACGTCCACATCTCGTATATTGGCCAGAGCTTCCGCCTCCGTCCATTTGGTAAAATAGTCTACGGCTACCAGAACGAACTTTCGACCACTCGTTGCCCGAGGGAATGGACCGATGATGTCCAGCCCCCACTATGCAAAAGGCCAGGGACTGCTGATCGGGTTTAGATGGCCCGCGGGCTGATGGATTAGAGGGGCATGTTTCTGGCACTGTTCGCACTTCAGCACGTACTCGGCCGCGTCCTTGTGCATTTGAGGCCACCAAAACCCTTGAGTCATTGCCCGGTGTGCCAATGAACGTCCCCCCACATGGCCGCCGCACACTCCACCGTGAAGCTCGGCCAAGAGCTCACCCACCTTCTCTGGGCGCAAGCACAAAAGGTACGGTCCTCCGAAGGACCTTCGATACAAAGTCCGGTCTTCCGATAGCCAATACCGATGAGCCATTCTACGGATTCTGCTGCCCTCCTTCTCGTTACTCGGTAGTCGGTCCTCCACCAGAAAGTTGATGATGGGGTCGATCCAGCACGGTGCAGGGGTTGTGACGGCTGCGACGTCGATCCCTGCAGTTCCCGAATCACTCAGTACCATGATGCTCGGCTCCGAAACAAGCTCGACTTTAATTAGCCGCGGTATCTCTTCGGCTACTGACGATGCTAACGTGGCGAGGGAGTCAGCGTGTCTGTTCTGCGTTCGGGGCACCTGGAAAACCTTCACTGTGCCGAACCCGGCCATAACATGCTTCGCCTATTCTAGGTACGCTTTCATCCGGAGATCTCGGGCTTCAAAACTGCCCTGCACCTGATTAACCACCAGACGCGAATCTGAATACACCTCAACTTCCCGAGCCCCTAAGCTTGAAGCTGTCCTCATTCCGGCCAGAAAAGCCTCGTATTCTGCCTCGTTGTTGGATGCTTTGAAACCCAACCTAAACGAGTGCTCTAACCGTATTCCTTCTGGGGTGATTATGACTACCCCGGCACCGGCCCCTGTGGAGCTCGACGCGCCGTCCACGAATACCTTCCACGGGCACGCCTCAAGACGGCAAACCATTTCCCCTTCCCCTTTAGGTGAAAATTCTGCAATGAAATCTACAAGGACCTGGCCCTTTACCGAGCTTCGGGGTCTGTATCGTATGTCGAAAGATCCAAGTCGAGTTCCCCATTTTGCTATTCGGCCCGTGAAGTCTGACCTCTTCAATAGTGACTGCAATGGATACTTGGTCAGGACATATACTGTATGAGCCTGAAAGTAGTGCGGCAGCTTCCTGGTGGTGTGTATTAGGGCCAACACAAGCTTCTCCAAGGGTAAGTATCTCGTCTCGGCGTCAACTAGAGTTTTGCTGATGTAGTACACGGGTTGTTGGATTCCTTTGTCCCTCAGTAGCACTGTGCTCACGGCGTGCTCAGATACTGCCAGATACATGAATAGCTCCTCTCCTGGTTCTGGCGCCGTAAGCATGGGTGCCCGTGCCAAATAATTCTTCAGATCCGCAAAGGCTTCGTCGCACTCTTCACTCCACCGAAATCCAGTCCATTTCTTCAGCAGTTGGTAGAATGGTCTGCAGCGATCCGCGAATTTTGAGATAAACCAATTAAGGGCGGCTAGCATCCCGGTTAATACTTGCACTTCCTTTGGGTTGCTCGGTGGCTTCAGTCTTTTCACTGCTTCAATTTGATCAGGGTTGACCTCAATTCCCCGTATAGTGATCAGGTATCCCAGGAACTTTCCAGCCCCCACGCCAAACGCGCACTTCTCCGCATTAAGACGTAGCTTGTGCTGTCGGAGAACCTCGAAAACCGCTTGAAGGTCCCTCATGTGCAGTACCTCCTGCTTGCTTTTTACCACCATGTCATCGATGTATACTTCGACTGTATGCCCTATCTTGTCCCGGAACATCCTCGTCATCATACGTTGATATGTGGCCCCGGCGTTCTTTAGCCCAAAGGGCATCCTCGTGTAGTGATAATTGGCCTCCGGGGAGATGAACGCCGTTTTCTCCTGATCCTCGGGCGCCAGGGCGATTTGGTGATACCCTTGGAAAGCATCCAAAAAGCTCATCCTCGGGTGCCCATACGTGGCATCAACCAGCTGATCAATCTTCGGCACGGGAAAAGGATCCTTCGGGCAGGCTCGGTTCAAATCTGTGAAATCCACACACACCCTCCACGTGCTGTTCTTCTTCTTCACCACCACGGTGTTTGCCAGCCAATCCGGGAAGAAGATTTCCCTAATCACTTCGACATCCTTCAATCTTCGAACTTCCGCTTTCACTACCTCGGCATGTTCCCAGGCCGACCTCCTCGGCCTCTGTTTCTTAGGAGCGAATAAGGGGTCGACTCCGAGTCTGTGGACGATGAACTTGGGATCTACTCTGGGCACCTCATACGAACTCCATGCAAATACATCTACATTCTGCATAAGGAGTAGCAACATTTCTACATTTTCCTGGTCCTCCATGCTCTCCTCTATTTGGAAGTACTTGTCTGCATCCGGCAATACCTTTACCTTGAGCATACTCTCGATGCACACGGCCCCCTTCCCCTCTTGCGGGCTCTGTAATTGCTATAAAGGAGTCCCCGATGACGGACATTTAGGCTTGGCCTGATCCTTCTGGCCGGTCTGCTCCTTCTTCCAATCGACCATAGCGATCAAACATTGCCTGGCCACCCGCTGGCTTCCTTGTATCACCACGATACCATAATCGGTATGAAACTTGACCTTCATGTGCAGAGTGGACGGGACAGCCCCCATTGCATGGATCCACGGTCTTCCTAGTATTGCTGTGTATGGTGAGAATGAGGCAACTATGATGAAGCTTACCATTACCTCCTTGCCCCCCATATTCACGGGCAGAGAGATTTGCCCCTCGGGAACCACCACTTTCCCGTCGAACCCAACCAGGGGAGTGCTGTACTTCGAAAGATCCTCATTCCTCAACCCGAGCCCCCTGAAGAGGTCTGGGTACATAACCTCCGCCCTGCTTCCCTGGTCTATCATTATTCTCTTCACAACAAAGCCGCCTATCCTTGCCGTGACTATCAATGCGTCGTTGTGCGGCTGAATGGTTCCTTCCAAATCACCATCGTCGAAAGCGGTCGGCTCTCGGGTGGGTCTATTCTTCTTCAGGGGAGGCGGCACGCCCGTACTTCCCTCCACCGATACTACTGTCAACACCTCCTTCCCCCTCGCCGTTGAAAGGCCCCTCGGGGCGACGTGGATAACATCAATTACCCCAAGAGGGGGCGGAAGGGGATTCACTCTTGGTGGGGCGCCCTGCCCTATTCCCCGATTCCCGGCATTCGTCACGAACTCCTTCAGGTGCCCAGCCTTAGCCAGCTGCCCGAGATGATCCCTCAGTACTCGGCACTGCTCGGTTGTATGTCCCCTGTCTTTATGGTAGGTGCAGTACAAGTTCTGATTCCTCCTAGAGGGGTCGCAAGCCATCCGATTTGGCCACCTGAAATATGGTTCATGTTTGATCTTGTCCACAATTTTATGCACAGGCTCCTTGAACGTCACGTTCACCTCCCCTACTCGTGCTTCTGGTTCTTGAACCCTCAAATTCATCTGTGCCCTCGGTTGAAAGCCACTCTGCCGAGGATGATCTGTCATCTGCGCCTTGCCTTTGCTCTGCATTCTGTCATCTTCCAGCCGCTTATATTCTTCAATGCGCCTCATTAACTGCCGCATATCCTCGGGAGGTTTCTTAGTTAACGATTCCCTCAGCCCTGAATCCTCGGGCAATCCCATTCTAAAAGTGCTTGCGGCAATCTTCTCGTTCCCTCTGCCGATCTCGTTGTAGAGCTCCCAGTATCGGCTAGCATAATCACGAAGGGTTTCCCCTGCCCTCATTTTCATAGACAGCAGAGCGTCCACCGGTTACTGCTTCCGGCTGCATGTTACGAATCGGGTCCCGAACTCCTGTATCAGCTCGGCGAAACTGTGGATGGAGCCCTTGTGCAACCCGTTGAACCACCTTAAAGCTGTGGGACCAAGGCTGGAGGGAAAAACCTTGCACATCAGAGCGTCATTGCGGGTATGTAGAGACATCATTTGGATATAGTGGCTGACGTGCTCCACCGGGTCCGTTTTCCCACCATATGAATTGAAAGGTGGGCGCGTAAATCTGTCCGGCATTAGCGCCCGTTCAATGTCTGCCGAGAACGGGGACCGAGCTGCCCTGCGCAGTGCACGGCTCATCGCATCCATGGCCGCATTCTTTGGCCGTTTTTCCTCTAGAGAATCCGAGCCCCGATTTTCATATTCCCGCGAACGAGAGCGATTTCGTCGTCGGCGAGATTCCCTTGAATGTGAACGGTCTCGGCGCCGACGGGACTCCCTTGAGTGTGAACGCTCCTGGTGGTGGTGGGATCTTGATTGATTCGACCCCATTCCGCGTCGTTCTTCCCCGGCGTCAGGCCCTCTCCCTCGGTTGTCTTGATCCATTCTGCGACGCTCGTTTCTTGCTTCCAACTCCAGGTCTTGTACTAACCTGCGCAGCCGTTCAAGCTCCTCATCCCTCTCGTCAAATTGCCTGTGCCGGGAAGCATTGGATACTGTTGGGCTGGGCCTCTCTCGGACTCACAATTTACTTGTATAATGAGTTTGAATTTCCTACACTGGGTCGTTCTTTACATTGAGACTCAATGAGATCACTTTTCTCTTCTCAAGGGTCTGAATCACCTTGTTTTCGCTCTGCTCTCTATCTACCTCTTTTACAGTAGATTTTCCAACCCCCATCTTCCCCAAACTTCTTGTATTTATAATCCATAGTTAGTGGAGAGGTCATGATTACTTCCCAGTTAGTGCAACAAGCGGTCCAGTATTATCAATCATAGGTGGGTGGTTAGGTGGGAGTGGGAAGTGGTGAGAATGGCTTTGGAACTTGGTTCCCACCTCTGCGACTGTTCTCGGCAGTGGTGCCTCCCGAGGTACGGCCGGGTATGTAAAGGACGGTGTGTTCTGAACGTCGCCTCTTCATCATTGCTCGGGGAAAAGCTTGTGCCCGCAGCATGTGTAGCTTTGGGATGGGCCGCTAGGTAGAGAGAGATTGGCTTCATGGGCCATACGCCCAGGCCAAGGTCCAAGGCCCAAATGGGCCCTGGTGCGGGGGCCGTACAATAGCCCCCCTTGATTCGCTCCCCATGTTGAATTAAATCCAAACCAAGAAGCTTGAAAGCTACGATTGCGCTTTCCACTTTTTTTGTATGTCTTTAGAGGAAGTTGGTGCGGACCCTTTTTAATGTAAGCTCGTCGAATTTCATCACGTTGATTAACATAATATCCCCATATTTGTTTGCGTGTTCCAAGATCATAATCCAAAGAATCAAGATCGACTCTTTGAAATTGTGTTTGAGAGATTGGAACATCAACATTTTCCGGAATTGAGAAATGCACATTTTCTAGAATTGGAGCATCCTCCACATTTTCTAGAATTAGAGCATCCACATTTTCTGGAATTGGAATAGCAACATTAGTTGTTGGCAATCCCACGTTAACTTAGGAAGAATTTGAACCTTTTCTTTTGAAAAAATCAAGCATTATAGTTGATTTTTTCATGATCTACAAATAAAATAAGAATCACCGTTATTTTTTTAAATTTGTGTGACAATTTTCTATAATATATGATTTGTTTTTTTCTTTTTGTGTTTGGTTTGCCTTTATTTATGTCTTTGTGTTTGGTCGGCCTTATTTATGTCTTTGGGTTGTCTCAATCTTTTTGACACCGACCCACTAACCTAATGAATCCCACCACCGACACTATAAATTTATTCCTTGCACTACTAACAAAAACTTTTCTTTAAGTTTTTAACTTTACCTTTTTTTTTTTTTTTTTTGGTCACTTGCCCGTTGCCCAACTCCACTTGTCCCTATTATGCCCAACTACCAGTCAACAAAGAAAAAACTAATCTCTACAAACTCTACTCTATGTCTCTCTGTCTCTCTATCTCTCTTATCTATATAAACAAGAGAGAGAGTCACAAACATAGAGTGACAGAGTCACAAAACCAAAAAGCCAAAAAAAAAAAAAAAAAACACCACAGGCAGCAACACAGAATCAAATATTCAATTCACAATCACCAACATCAGTTTAGTTCATCACTCATCAGTAAAAACACAAACATGAAACACCACAAGTCCACAAGGCAATCTCAGATTCTTAGTTCACAAAGTCACAAACATTTTATTAGGTTTTGAACTTTGAAGGAAAAGATAAGAGTAAATACCTGTGAACTGTGAAGGCTGGAGCAACGAAGCTAGGTTGAGCAGATCGAGCAACCGGTGTGGGCGGCAGCAAGTGGGTATCGCGTGGGCGGCAGCAAGTGGGTCTCGCGACTCTCGCCGGTGTGGGTACTAGAAAATGGGTGAGTGAGTGGAGTGGGTCTCTCAGTCTCAGATCGAGCAACCGTCGGTGTGGGTCTCGGCGGTGCCGTTGGCATGGGTGAGTGGAGTCACTTGCGACTCTCGCCGGTGTGGGTAGTAGAAAATGGGTGAGTGAGTGCCGAGTGGAATGGGTCTCTCAGTCTTAGATCGAGCAACCGCCAGTGTGGGTCTTGGCGGCGTTGTCGGCATGGGTGAATGGAGTGGGTCTCTCAGTCTCTCTCACTCTCTATCTCGCATTATGCAATTCAATAATAACTGTACACTTTTATCCTTCTTTGCTAATTATTTATCGAAGAACAACAACAAAACTTGAGGAGACTCTCCCCAAAATAAACACTGGTCATCATTGAAACCAAAACAATTTTAAACAAACTTATCAATCAAATGAATAGCTATGCAAATTTCATCATTTAAATTGGAAAAATTAGCTACTTGGTAAAGGCAGGAACTATCATCAATTTATAATTTACTATAGACAAAAGGACTAAAATTGTATTATTAGTAAAATCTAACAGGTCACTACTAAACTGTTCCAAAACCAGAACTTATCTTGTTCCTAGCAGGGACATAAAACATGGTCTCAGTCAACACGCCATGTTTTCCCTCGAATCTACATTTTATTAGAAGGATCCCATTCCTAGCCAAATCATTTTTCCTTTAATACCAAGAAAAACAAAAAATATTGGTTCCAAAAAAAAAAAAAAAAAAAAAAAAAAAACACCATGCACCAAAAAAAGGTTGTTGAGTTAAGAAAAGGGAGACTTCATGGGAATTGATTTAGGCATTGAAAACAAAGCTAATGGTAAAATTGTTACGCATTAAAATTATTATTCAGCATCAAAATTCATAATAACCTGAACACTCACTTCTGAGGGAATGAACATGAATGAATTGTAATTCTTGGTGTGATGAGCTAATGAAAGAGCTTTGCTTCGTTGCCTACCACTGAAGGTGTGTAATGGAAAAGGACTCTTGGTATTATGAGCAATTTGAGAACAATTCTAAAAAAAAAGAGAGCAATTTGAGATTGAGAATTTTTTTTTTAATCACCATATGGGAGGAGAGAGCCATAGTATTAATAATAAAGAATCTGTATATATAATGTTATGGTTAACCGTAATTTTTAGATGGAATGATTAACATTGACAATCTGTTGTGATAGAAATTGCCAAGTAAAACATCCACATCCCAATCCTATATCTCATCCTATTTTACCATCTCAAAAATCTACTTTTTCAATTATACCATACCATTTACAATACACCCAGCATCCCAAAATTCTATTTCTTATCTCATTTTATTTAAATATTCTATTTTATTCTTCTTTTTTACTATTTCTCTTTTTCTATTCCTCTTCCTCTCTTTCTCCCTCATTACCGGTTTCAACCCAGCCACACACACACACACACACACAGCCAAACCCATCACCACACACACACAGAGCCAACCTCTAGCACCGGTTTCATCACACACAGCCAAACCCATCACCACACACACACAGAGCCACACAAACAAAAACAAAAACAAAAACCCAAAACAAAAACAAAAACCCAAAACAAAAACAAAACACAATCCCATCACCACACACACCGATCACCACACGCACCGATCCACCTATCCAGAACCTTCTCTATTTTCTTTCATCTTCACACCAAACAAAAACTAAACACAATCCAAGAGTTTCAAACCCAAAAAAAAAAAAAAAAAAAAAAAAAAAAAAAAAACCCACCACCGGAGCCCTCACGCCGATCCAAACCCATTTAGGCCACACCGATCACCACACACACCGATCCACCTATCCACCGGAGCCTCACGCCGATCCAAACCCAAAAAAAAAAACCCCCACCACCGGAGCCTCACGCCGATCCAAACCCATTCAGGCTCACCGATGCCCTCACGCCGATCCAAACCCATTTAGGCCACACCGATCACCACACACACCGATCCACCTATCCACCGGAGCCTCACGCCGATCCAAACCCATTCAGGCTCACCGATGCCCTCACGTCGATTCAAACCCATCGGAGCCCTCACGCTGACCCATCCGATTCCACCGTTGAGGAAGCCACGGGGTCTTGGGTCTGAAGAGAGCAGAGAGCAAATGAGAAAGAGAGAAGGAAGAGAGAGAAAAGAAGAGAAATAATGAGAGATGAAAGAGAAATTCCCGGGTTAAAAATGAGGAGAGAGGATTAAATTTTTTTTTTTTTATATAACATTGAGCTACAGTACCATCTTACATTTAAGATGGTACTGTAGCGATATGCCAAAATTTTTTTAGCATTTCACATATGGCCTTCCAGCTGCTGGGTGTGTTTTGGGCTTGTATGCCAAATGTGCTTTGCATTTGGCATATAGCCATCCAAATGCGGATGCTTAGATAGATATCAATACTTTAAAGAAAGCTAATATGATATAAAGTCGTATATGAAAAAAGTATTAATTAAAAGTTAATAGTAAAATTATTTTATAATTTAAAATATTTTCCCATTTGTGAGCGTTTGGTTTGCACGTCTCTCCCCTGCGTCTGCATTTTATTTATTTATTTATAAACCAGCGCCTATTGCACTATTCATGAGACATGAACAGTGCATTTAGGCTAATGAACAGTAACCATAGTATGAACAGTAACTTTTATATCATTTTTTTTATTGTTTTCAGTTTTCAACAAAATAAGCGGTATCTATATGAACAAATAAATTGTAGTAGAATTTGAATTGTAATCAAATTAAGATTTTTATCAACTTAGAAATTATAAGAAAAAAATAAGACTAAAAAAATTATAAAATGATAATGATATGACAAGTTCTAGAGAAGTCAACAAAAAGTCAAAAGGCAAAAAAAAGAAAAAAGAAAAAAGAAAAAAAAGAAAAGCAATTCCAGTGTATTTTGCACAATAAACATGTAATTATCTTAATTCGGTGACATGGCAAGACACTAGTGGGCAAATGGGAAAAGGCAATTGCGGACTCTGAATCTGATTGTAGAAAATCGAAACCCTCTCTCTCTTTTAGTCGCCGGTTTCAAAAGCCAGTAGAAGTAGCAGATAGAAAGAGTTTCCGCGCCGTGCGTGTGCGTACGTGTGGTTTAGGTTTACATACATACATACATAATAACTCAGAAGAGAAGAGAAGAGAGAGCACAAGAATTCTTTCATTCTTTCATTCTCTCAATCTCTGTTTGTTAAACAAAGGAATATGATGAAGACGCTGAGTGCAGATGAGTCGAAGACGCTCTACGCTCTCCTCAAATTGGAGCAAAGTCCGATAGATGAGATCGCCGCCGACTTCAACTCCAAGTTCCCTCGCGCTCGCCACTTCGTTGCTTGCTCCTCCCTCGTCCTCCTTTTACAGGCAATTCTCTCTTCCTCTTCCTCTTAGGGTTAGGGTTTTTTCGTTTCTGTTTCCAATTTTGCCTGAAATTTTGCTTTCCAAAGATTTTGATTGAGCTGTTTGGAAACCATCGATCAAATTCAATATTCATATCAATTCAGATTTTTTGTTTTTTATTAATGGAAAACATACACTGTAATATTATCTTGGGAGTGACTAGGTTTATAGATTATTCTCTTGGTTTATGAGTAATGAATACAATTTTAGGCAAAATAAGCTTGTGTTAATGACTGTAATAGAGTCTTATCTCTAGCTCAATTATCGATTAGGCTTTAGCATTACTATGGTAGAGCAATGCTTTTATTTTGCTTTGTTTATTTTGGGTTTCCATTAACTAATTATAGTTTAAAGTACAAAAAATCGAAGCATATGCAA
Source organism: Quercus aquifolioides (assembly GCA_019022515.1). Taxonomy (NCBI): domain Eukaryota; kingdom Viridiplantae; phylum Streptophyta; class Magnoliopsida; order Fagales; family Fagaceae; genus Quercus; species Quercus aquifolioides. The sequence continues at coordinate 27,372,174 of CM032331.1, forward strand.
TGTTTGGAGAGCCTGGTGCGTGTTTTGTTCACTGTTGGTTAGATTCATTTTTTTTTTCATAGGTCAATGGTTGGGGGTGGGGGGATTTGAACCCTGGATTTCTCCGTTGGTAACAGCAGGAGGTGCCAATCAGTTGAGCTACAAGGCTATTGGCATTGTTGGTTACTTTGGCAACCCTAGAATAATGGTTTTGTGATCGGTGTTGTTAAAAGTGTGCTGCTTATAGTGCAGAGCACTAGAGGAAAAGAACTTCTTACCCTAAGCAAAGAACATGTAACTAAATTGTCAAAAGAATGCTCTACTTTGCAAAGTGCCAAGCCTAAAATTTCTGATTTTGATTTTTTTTTTTTTGAAAAATATGTAATTCAAATAAAAATACTAGATCTGAAACCAATTAAAATTTACCGTTTATTGTTATTACAAATCTTACAGTCTAATACACTTCACACATGAATATGAAATAAAATACGAAATGCTGTCCAAATGAAAATGACATGCCTTTTAAAATGAAGTTATTAATTTTCTTTGCTCTTTGCTTCACCCAAAAACAAAGCATTGGTTCATTTTTTTTTTACAACTTTTTATTAATTTAAGTTTAGTTGCACTAAATATTTTGTAGTTTTAAATTGACCATTGTACTTAGCTTTATTTAACAGATTAGTTATATGATATTATTGTCACCAAGGATTCAAACGTCCCATCTAGCTGACGAGAAGAACAAAAATCACTTGAGATGTAACTCAAAAATGTGTGCTTTACTTTGCTCAGGTGCATGCTTTTGCAATGTGTTTCGGCTCCTTGAGGCCTTTGAGTGTAAATGCGCTAGATATTTTTTTATGACACGGGGTGTGATAATTGGATATCTTTATCTTAAAAAAGGGTAACTTTGACTATGGCTGGCCTCAATCATGCCTGAAGTCTCTCTCTCTCTCTCTCTCTCTCAATCAATTAAAACAACAAAAATGAAGGAAGAGAAGGATAGAGAACATGTGTTCTTGGGTTGAATTCCTGTTAAGGTCTTGGGTTCAAGACTCTCATGGGAGTGTGTAGCTTACCACAAAAAAAAAGTGTGCTTGGTGGGGGGGGGGGGGGTGGTTCCTCTATTAAGTATTCTCAACTCATTAATTCTGCTCTCACCTTTTTAAGTCTATTGATATCTTGATCAAGTTTGATTGTACTTTCTTTTGGTCTTTTATGATTGTTTCTTGGTATCAATTGCTGACTAGCTGGATGTTATAATTATTGCAGGACAAAAAGCTGCTTCATTCAACTCAGCGTTTGGTTGCATTTGCGATTCTTCATCAGACTTATGCCTCCCAGAAATCTTCTGTGAATCCTTTTATAAATTTTATTATAAATGTAAGTGAGGTATTGTTTAAATGAAAATATGAAGGTTTTATTTATTTATTTATATTTATTATTTATAAGCTTTTGGTATTTACTAGTTCTCCTCAAAAAAATTTTGATAATATTTTTTTTAGCATATCTGGTTGATTGTGTCAACAAATCAAACTCTTAATTAAGTAGATGTCGTTGCATTGTTGAACTTTGAAGATGGTTAAATCTTTCGAATAAGCTTGTGGTTTTTTGGTTGAACTTAGTAGATGTTGTTGCACTGTTGAACTTTGAAGAGGGTTAAATCTTTCTTTAATGTTACCTGTTATTTTATATTGCAAATTTCTTTTTTTCATTGATTTACAATATGGTTTAGCTACAATCTTCTTTATTAAAATAACAAAAATATCTGTATCATTTTTTTTTTTTTTTTTTTTTTTTGCATGCGTTATACCGTTGGAATACAGACTGCATCAGATGAAGAAGGTGAAAAATATGAGAGGGCATTTATTCTCCAGTTGCTAGGCTCTGATGGCTCGAGTAGTGGCAAAGAGGTTCTACTTTCTCAGTTTAACCTTTTGATTTGTATAGTTGGACGGTCTTGTCCATCAGTTGTTTTGTGAAATACTTGCATTTTAGGTTATGCATTTTTGAATGTTAATTTTTGGACAGTGTGACATGTAATCAAATGATGCAAATGAATGACAAATGGCTTGATTGACATCATATCTATGTATGTCACCCTTACCAACTGGATATTTGGACTCCTTAGGTGATTAATTTAGCTAAATATTTATGAATTCTGGATTTTTCCTCCTTCTGTACTTTTTGACTACTTTGTGCGTTTTGTGCATATGGTGGCGTCTTTCATAAACTTTTTCTTACCTATCATAAAAAAAAAATTCTGGATTTCACAATCTATGTTGCATGGAATTGTGTATGTTTTCAAATGTCAATATTAGGAAACGAATCTGATTGAGTTCTTGAGGATGCTGAAGTCTGCTTAATAGAGGTTTCTGTTTTAGTTGGCATGTCCACCATGATTATTGAAACTTTTGACAAATTGTGTTGTGAAGAGGTAAAAAATAGCAAATTGATCTTCTGCTGCCTTTGGATATGGTCCTGTTTAATCAGTCTGGCTCTGGCATACTTGTTATGTATCCATCCCATTTGTACATGACATGGTAGGTCTTGCATTTTAAAAATGTGGTTCTTGGATGTGGTCTGTCTAAATTGCATGTTTTAGATTTTCTCAACTCCAAAGAACTGAGTTGGATGCATCTGTGTTTTTGTTAGTATGTTTTAGATCTTCTGCTGCCTTTGGATATGGTCCTGTTTAATCAGTCTGGCTCTGGCATACTTGTTTTGTATCCGTCCCATTTGTACATGACATGGTAGGTTGTGCATTTTAAAAATGTGGTTCTCGGATGTGGTCTGTCTAACTTGCATGTTTTAGATTTTCTCAACCCCAAAGAACTGAGTTGGATGCATCTGTGTTTTTTTTAGTAGGTTGTGCTTGACGTTTTTAGTGAATTACACTATGGAGTTCATGCTCATATTCGATTTAAGCCATATTGCTTTCATTCACATGTTCCACTACATTAGTTTTTGCTACATGTATACTTTTTATTGTAAGATTCTTCTGTCTATGATTAAGGATTTCTGAAGTGGGTATCTCTGTTGCAGTTTCTTAAACAGTCTGTTGCAGATTACATCCAAGGTTTTGATCCTTCCGTGCATGTAAGTTAGACATATATAATGGTGTTAGAGGTGGATGCATGTAGTTAATCTTTTAATGAGTAAAATCATATCAAGACTATGCAAGGGATCCCTATTATTGAGGCAGGGATAATTTCTGAAATTTATTCTTAATTTAGGTCTTTTCTTGATATCCTTCTGTTTTCTCTACTGTCAGTCTTTTCCACAATGTGAACAGTTGCAGCAGCAGTATTGTGATAAAATTCATCCAGAACCATATAATTGCTTATTTAAGGATGGTTCAGTGAAAAGTGTGGTGCCAGACCCTGATGTACCCAGCGGTTGTGATGCGAACTCAATAGAGTATGGACCTTAGAAATGGAGAGGCTTTTCCATTTTCTTTTCTTGTTTGTTTTAACTTTTAAGCTTTTACCACAGAGAACTTAGTCCAGGCTATTAAAATTTTGTGTTCCTGTGTATTCAACAATTTCATACTGTGCATTAGAAATTAAGAGTCATATTTTAGGTTTGACTTGCAACCTGGGGCCAAACCCATACTTGGATCTGGAGATAGAGAAGAAACAGTAATTGGGTTGTTGCGGAATTTGTCACTGGAAGGGTTAGGTCCTCAGTGGATCAGGCCTTTTCCACCAAGGCTTCCAGTACAGGAGGGGGAGGTAAGAAATGTTTTAAGCATTTCTTTCCGATGAATTTGTTTGGCTTATTGGTGTACTTTATTTATGCTTGTAAAGTCCTTTTCAGCTAGTGTGGCTCAACCCTGATGACAATCATGAACTTTTATGGGACTATGGCATGTGTGTTGATACAAGTAGAGGGGCAGCAGTGAGGGACTTAATTGCAAAAGCTTTGAAGGGACCACTTGTGCCTCCACAACAAGAGGTACTTATTTTTATTTTATGATAAATTATAATATACTATGTACGATATATATTGATAATATATTATCAGTCTAAGATTTAATTGGTCAATATACAAATGGGTTCCTACATGTTTGGGTTGACTCTCTATTAGGTCCTTGAGTTTTGTATTTGTTGTCATTGTATCCCTTCTGTTCAAATCCATTAACCTTGCTCCATTAAATGTAATTTGACATGCTCATAAATTGAAAATTTTAGTGAACTTTATCAAATAAAAAACAAGAGGAAATGATCATTTTTCTCATTTTTTTGTTGTTGTTTATTTTATGTTTTCCCTTAGGGAATTTTTAATTTAAATAATGTTTTCAACTCACATGGATATGACATTACATTTAGGTAATGGATTTGGATAGAGGGATGACATTGACAATGAATATGAACTTCAATGACCAGGTTGATCAAATTCGAACTTCAAGGACCAAATTGAGAGCAATCCCAAACATAAATGGTTCAATATGTATTTCAGCTTTGAATTCGTTATCCAATGCTTCTTTATAAACAAGTGTTTAATTTATCTATGCCATGGGAGTTTCAAACCTTGTGATGTTCAGCTGCTTTTTTTCTAATGATTTGGGAAGTTTTACCATATTGGTCATGGGAATCCTCTCATGTGTTTTTTTTTGGGGGGGGGGGGGGGGGGATTAATTTATGGTACATGGTTCTAGGCTTATAGCACATTTGTATGAAGCATTTTTCATCACGTGCATGGATGATTAGTTAGTTGTTTTGTACAACTTGTGTGAGTTAAGATGCAGCTTGTCCTTGCTATTACTGGAGGGATTAAAAAAGAATCAGGTTGGGGCTTTGTGAGTCGTCCCTTTGAAATTTTAGAGAGTTTTTAGTAAGGGTTTGGGACCCCACTTAAATGATGTACGTTACCTATACAAATGAGATGGAATTGCAATAATTTCTTCACTAACTATAAAATGGTTCCAAATAGAAGTCAGTACAGGTCATTTGTTCTTAGCAGTTTGCTTAAAGTTTTTTTTTTTTTTTTTTTTTTGGTATAAGCAGTTTGCTTAAAGTTAGCAATTTTCAATAATAAATAGATTGTGTTGGCTTGTTAGACCTCACACAACTTTTTAGTGTGAAACACCAAGGGTTTAATCTTCTTAGTTTTAAATAATGCTACTCATTCCCTTGTTCTAATTTTTTAGAAATGCTTGATCTTTGTAATTTATGTGTTTGATGTACTGTTTTCCATGTACTCCCCCGGTGTACCTGGGCTTTTGATTAATACAATTCCGTTATTTATCAAAAAAAAAAAATGCTACTCAATTTTTTTGAAGAAAAGTATGTTTCTGCTTGTCTCCTTTAATTCTGCAGCAAGTCGTGGTGGAGTTGGTGAACGACCCCAAGCTTGTGTATCATTGTGGACTGACACCGAGAAAGTTGCCAGTATGTGTTTATATAATCAAACAGTTTATTCAGACTATTAGAAGAGTGGTTTTGCCTTCCTGTTCAATTCCTCATTTTTTTTTATTTAAAAAAAAAAAATCAGGAACTGGTGGAAAATAATCCTCTAATTGCAGTTGAAGTTCTCACCAAGTTGATACATTCCCCTGAAATTAATGAGTATGTCTTGCTGTATTAATTTACTTTATGTATAATTCTGCAGCAGTGATACACTTCCTGACATAGTGGGCTTCATTTTCTTTTCTTGATGCTATGTATACAGATACTTTACGGTGCTTGTCAATATGGACATGAGTCTACACTCAATGGAAGTTGTTAACAGGCTTACAACAACAGTTGAACTCCCCTCTGAGTTCATACGCATCTACATAACTAACTGTATATCATCTTGTGAGAACATCAAGGTTCTTCACTTTTCCTTGTGGCTGTTTGTTATTTTTGTAGTTTTAAAATTATAATGTCTTCATATTCTTAGCATTTTGTGTATAAAGACAATGCAAAAGTTGATTTACATAGGTTTTGCTGTACTGGGTTTGGATACTGGTCTCCATTTGATGGGTTATTAATGTAGGTTAGATTCAGAGGTGAAGAAAAAGAAGAAGAGTATTGGAGCTTGACAGAAAAGAATAGTTACAAGAAAGACTTACTAGACATATAAGGAAGATGGGGTTGGAACTATGAGAAAGATAAGAAATGAATTTTTTGTTCTTCTCCAGGACCCTAAAAATTAGAGCAATCCATCTTGAGTGACATAATTGAATCAAATGGGAAAACATTCTAGATACTTCTTTTTAGTTTTTATTAGCCTAATAATGAGATTCTCTTGACTTATATGTATATAAAATCTGATTCTCTTGAAAAATGTGAAGAGATGATTCATAGGGTTTGAAAATAATTGAATAAAACATTCCCATTTTTTTATCTAACTTGTCTCTAATAGATCTTGAAGATTAGTAGTTATCATGTTATGTTAGTTCTCTAAATGATGTATGGAAACGTACTGTGAATTAAAAGATCTATTAAAAGTTATAAGCAAATTTTGCATTGCCATTGCTGCTTTGTAGTGGATATACACTCATTATTCTGCTCCATGATTTGGAGCATAATATGAATTGCCACGTTGCATTGGAATAACATATATATTTTGAGACTACAAAGTAATACTGTCATCTCTTTGGCATTGATCTCCACCATCAATTTTGGGATATATGGGATGACACGCTGATTTTTAGTGGAGGTGATTCTGATCAGTTGTATTTGAGATGTGTTCTGTTATATTTTGAAGCTATATCTGGATTGAAGGGTAATGTGGCAAATCTTAATTGGTACCAGTTGGGGTGGTGAGGCACTTAGAGAAATCGGAAATATTCTTTGGCTGTATGGTGTCCTCGCAATTACGTATCTGGGATTACCTCTAGGAGCACAATTCAAGTCCAGAAATATTTGGAATGGAGTGCTGGAGAGGATGGAAATAAAATTGGTTGAATGGAAGAAAATTTGTTTGTCAAAGGGAGGTAGACTAACTCCTTTAAGGAGTACACTGTCTAGCCTTCCTACTTATTATCTATCTCTGTTTCCATTGCTAGTCGGTGTGGCAAATCAATGGAAAAGCTCCATCATGGTTTTCTGTGGGGTGTTTTGGGTGATGAGCAGAAGTTTCATCTTGTGAATTGGGATGTGAAATGTAATTCCATTTCCTTGGGGGTTTAGGGGTAAGGAAGATGTTAATTTTTAATCAAGCTCTTTTTGGGAAATGGTTGTGGAGGCATGTGCGAGAGAGTGATGGTCTTTGGAGGAAGATAATTGATTACAAATATGGAATGTGGAAGTATATGCAGAATGGATGGGGTAAATTCTTGAATTTTGTTTAGTTTAAGGTAGAGAATGGATCGAGAATCAGCCTTTGGCATGCTGGCGTGGGGACGACTGCTTAAGGATGCTTATTGTGAGTTATACAACATTGCTAGGGATAGAAATGCAATGGTGGTGGATTTTTTTTTGACCAGTAACTGAATTTCATTTAAAAAATGCAAAAGAAGGCCCAATCCTAGTACATGAGAGTTGCAAAGGAAAAGCCAAAAGGAAAACAAAAAAGGAATTTAATTTTGATAAGTGAAATAAATACAATAAAAATTAACATATGAAAAAAAATCATAAAATAAATCCACGATAAGATGGAAAATTGAGTGGAAGTTGAAGTCCACTCATAAAAGGTCTTGAGGAAAACAAACCTGTGCCGTGCTACTGATAATCCTTTTTCCTTCAGAAGTGCGCAAATTCCTCTCTCCAAAGCTACCTCATTAGGCATAACGAATCTATCATCAAAGTCTCCCCACTATTGAGTTTGCCAAAGTTCCCCCTTCAATGAGGCCAACGGAGCAATTTGCTCATTGAATTGGGCATACCCAGCTTACTCTGAATAAGCAGAAAAGTAAATCCCATAGTTCATGAATGATAAAACAATGTAATAGAAGATAATTAATCAACTCCCCATTGGATTTACAGATGCAATACCAATCTACAATTATTATTCTCCGTTTTCTAACATTGTAAAAAATGTAGTAGTGGCGGATTATTTAGAGTGGAAAAATCGAGGTATTCATTGCAACCCTATTTTAGTCCATTCTTTACATAATTGTGAATTAGTTTTTATGACTAAGTTCTTAGAGGATTTATATGCTGTTGGCCTAAGTGTGAGGGATGAAGATGGAATGCTTTGCCTTCTTTGATAAGTAAGGGTTTCCAAGTTAAAACTTATTATAAAAGCTTGAAATTGGGGAGCAATAAATCTTTTCCTAGATGAAGCATTTGGAAGTCTAAGGTGCTGCCTAGAGTGGCTTTCTTTTGCTTGGCCAGTGGCATGGTTCTGGATTGGTATTGTATACGTAAGATGGGCAGAAAATCAGTGGATCGTTTCATGAGCTTTTCGAATGTGGTATTCTGCTTGGTTGGGATTTAATTTGGCAATGCTCTGTGCGGTAGTTGGTCTTTTGGAATGCTGGAAAGGGAGGTTTGGTAAGCATGAAGGAATTGGCCATTGGAAGGCCATTCTACTATGCTTGTTGTATGAAGAGAGAAATGCATGGACATTTGAGGAAAAGGACTCTGGTAGACAGATTGAAGAATTCTTAAGGGCTTTCCATGAATAGACCAAAGCTACAATTCCAGCTTAATTCTCAGGCTTTCTAGAGTTCTTAGATATGTTGAATTTTTATACTTAATTTTCATTTTTTTTTAATTGTATTTGCAGTCTCTCTTTTATACATCTGGTGTACAAGGGTGTTTTTAGTGTTAATGAAATTGGTTATTATTTGTCAATATTTTTTTGAGATCTATGCCAAAGAGATGACAGTTTATTTGTGGTCCCACCAACATGTGGGTGGCTGTGGTATACATAACATATAAGCAATTTTAGTCACTTTATATCGATAACTTAGTTGCCATGTCATGTAGTAAAAAGTTTTGTAGAAAAATGGAATAGTATAGTATCTTCCAATGTTAAAAATTCTGTTGTTTTGAAGTCATATCTTGGCAGTTGGGAGGTAGATTTAGGAATTTAATGTTTAATGTTTGTATTTATTAATAGATGTCATGGATACAACTTAAAACTTTAAGCTTTCTCTTTTCTCCCAGGATAAGTACATGCAGAACAGGCTTGTGAGACTTGTATGTGTTTTCCTACAAAGTCTTATCCGAAATAATATCATCAATGGTAAGTGTTCTATTCTCTTTTCAGGTTAAATTGCAATTTATCTCGAGGTGATTTGATGTATTGGGAAGCTGTAGTAACGAGAAGAAAGAAAGGAAAACTTTTGTAGCCGCGTAGTTTATGTTTAGATTCACCATGTAAATATGAGTTGCTGTATATGTTTATAGAATTAGTAATTATTGCTTGCTCCATATTAAAAAACAGTTATTAAAATAATCGATGGGATGCAGAAATGGAAAGAAACAAGGCAGGAACATAGCAGATACCAAAATTCATATATAATGATGCTCAAGTCTTAAAGATGTCATTGTCTTGATAATATAGGTGTTTTCATCTTTGTTTTGAAAAATTGTCAATGAAATTGGAAGCATCTTGACAAATGACTGGTTATGAATTTTGTATACAACTTTGGATGATGACATTAGGTATAGAAATGCATAATCAGAACATGTTTGAAACATGATGTGACAGCATATTTTGAATAAATCTAAAGTCTTAAAGATGTATATTTTAATAATCTGTAGGAACAGGGTGAAATGGTAATCATTTTTGAATTTTGAAAGTTCACTAAATGAGTAATTTTTCATAACAAACTAGTGGTGGAAAATGGAGCTTGCTTAAGTGAGGGACGTTGTCCAATGGTGCATTTGCTGAGAAACTATCTGGAAAAGAAAAGGCCAGAATTTTTCCAGATAGGGTTGGCTTAGGTATAAAATTTTCTTTGGTTTCTTCTGTTCTGCTGTGAGTTCTCAGTGATCAAATAATGGATTTTTGACAAATTAAATTTACCAGCAACTTCTGTAGACAACTGAGTTCAAAGGGCCTCCAACCCACCCTTTCCCCTAAAAAAAAGAAAAAGAGAAAGGGTTTCCCCAACTTTATCAGAAATTCCTGGACACTTCCTAGGCTTTCTTCCATGATGTTTTAAAAATCTCAGCGTGTATACCAGTCTTGAGAATGGTTTTCTTTTGAGGAGTGAACATGTGGAGAATTTTTGTGATGCATGATTATCCAAATATGATTATTTATTTAATTATTTTTTGGCTAAACTAAGTTGAGGGGACCTTGCCCACAGGGTTTGAACCTGAGCTCTCCCCACTGGAAGTGCCATTGAGCCAAAAGGCTCTTTGCATGCTCTGATGTGTTTCATGGGATAAGATCCCTTCTAATTTAAATACTCTGATGTCCTTTAATTTTTATCTAGACATGAGACTTGTGTCATTTATTTAATTTTGTGTGGTTTGCATGAATATTTTTAAATTTTTTTATGACCATTGGATTTTAAAAATGTATCGTGTCTTATATATGGATTAAAATTGGAGGAAATTAGAGGGTTCAAATGGGAGGGGATCATTTCCTGTGTTTTATATGCATAAGTTATAACACCTAGTAAGTTTATCAGAAGTCGAGATAAGCAGTTTAACTGTGTTATTCTTCAGTTATTATATTTCGGTGGATGAGAGAGATGCAACTATAGTGGTTAAAAAATCTAGTGAAAACTAGATTAACCATGCTCAGCAAGATGTAAATTAATAATTAGATAAAATGAAAAAGGGTTGACCAATTGAGGCTGCATAATTGTTCCAATAATTAAATCATGAGGTAGAACCTTTGACCTTTAGCTGATGAACATTAGCACACGTCAGAATGTTTATGTTTTTACATTTTATTTTTACCATCATACTGAAAAGGAGCCTTTGAAAGACACAAATCTTAAAATAATGTTTCTTATGCTGTTTTTAGTGTCTGGAAACTGTCCATGCATGTATTTATGCAAGAACTTGTCTTTGTATAAAAATACTATTGTTAACTAGAGTGAACTATTAAAAAAAAAAAAAAAACTGAAAGAGTGAATTTGGTGGAGTAGTGTGCGTATTATGTTTCTGGAAGCTGTTGAATGTAAATATACTTATTATTATTAACCACATGGTGTAGAAGGAATATTTTTATATAGTATTTGTATGAATGTGAATTTTGGTGGCAACACAGCTGATTTCTGTCACTTGTTGTTCATCCTTGCAGTTAAAGATCTTTTCATTGAAGTCCAAGCCTTCTGCATTGAATTCTCGCGTATTAGGGAAGCAGCTGCATTGTTTAGGCTTCTCAAGTCCTTGGAATGAATTAATTCTAGTTTTCTTGGGTCAATTAACTAGCTTTTTCTATTTCTATTCTTACTCCCTACTTGTAGATAGTAACATTATCATTTAGTTGCAAATAGTGTTCATTTCTTCTTATCACTTTTGTTGGTCCGCTTCATATTGGTGTACTAATTTGTGGCTAAAAATAATGAGACGAGTCCGTTGGCATTCATGTTGGTAAATCTCCTCCCATATTTAGCCATCACTCACTGTTTTGAGTTTGTTATGGTCGCACCATAGCTGTTAATGCAATGAATGATGATTCACTTTACTCTATACACTGTAAGAGAGAGGGAGGTGTATGTATTTGTTGTATGAGATAATTATTGGCATTGGGGGGGTAAGGTGTATTTTACCTTATATATTAATCATTGATCAATGCTAGCAAAAGCATAATACTTTTTATATTGGCAATCTTTAGATGGATCTATTTTTAAATTACATATTTTTTAGGCTTCACTTCTGATGCTCTGACCTTACGGGGGTTAGTTTGCTTCTTTACCTGAGGCTTGTGGCAACGCTTGTGATGTTCACTCTCGATTCGGATTTGGTCACTAATCCTGATTAGGCATCATGGGAGGCACTGATCTGAGCTCTTGATAGTTGGATTTCAAATTTGATTTGAGGTCAACGATAATTGCATTGAATTGAGGCATTTCTTACCGTTTTAAAAAAAGGTTTTGAAATTATGGACAAAGCAAAACAGGATAATAACTTTATGAGAGTGGAGAAACAATTTCATGAATGTTTTACCGAGTTGTCCCAACTAGTTTTTGAACTCAATAACGATGTAGACGAGTTTTTGGCTACAATTGGTGTCACTGTCGGTAATGGGAAGAGTCGGCACCCTATTCAAAAATGGTTGAAGAACGGTTCAGAATTGAAGGATAAAACTAGTAATTTACGAAGAAAACCAAACGTAATCTAAAAATAATTAGAAGCTGACAAGCATTACAACTACTTGTCGTTTGTTTCAATAGGAAGCTAGTTAACTATTCACATACTATATATAGATAACATTATTTTTATCTTTCTACTTTTCTATCACTCCAACCAAACAAATATGTGAGAAAGCTAAATCTCTTATATTCTTCCACTTTTTTTATCCATTCTTCATTTTATATTCTCCTACTTTTCTATAATTCCAACCAAACTAACTCTTAAACTTTGGCACTCTTGTCTAAGTTATGTGTCTATTTCTAATGTCAAGTTGTTTATGTCTAGGGGTTTGTTAGGTTCATTTCTACTAGTCATTTTGATTGTATGCTATGTCAACTTGGTAAGTAAACTTTATGCCTTTTAATAAAAGTAAATCTCATGCTTCAGAACTTTCTCATCCTTTCAAGGTTGTCTCATAAAATGTATCGACTACGATGGACATTCTATGGAGAATCTTTTCTCATGAGATAGTATCACCAATAGCAAGATAGTTGACACAACCTTTGAGAACAACAATCACTTGAATACTCAAGAAGGAGAACCTTTTCTTGATACAACTCTTTACCGACAACTAATTGAGAGTCTAGTCTATCTCACTATCACTTGCTTGGACATCTCCTATGTAGTGCACATTGTTCGTCAATTCATGGTTGCACCATGGTCCTCTCACTATGCCACTAGTCTTAGATTTGTTCAGCATCTAATAGACATCAAGTTCTATGGAATTACCTCTTTCCCTTGGTCACTGCTAACTCTCTATGCTTACTTGGATGCAAATTGGGTGGGTGATTCCACTTATTGTGAGTCCACTACAGAGTATCGCTTTCTTCTTAGTGACTCCCTCATCTCTTTGGCGCAACAAGAAATAGATTGTTGTTGCTTGCTTCAACAAGAGGCAAAATATTTCACACTTGTAGACACCACAATTGAGTTCCTTCAGATGCGTTGTCTTCTACAAGATCTTGGCGTTGATTGTTCTATTGTGACTCCAATCTACTGTGGCAATTGAAGTGCCATTTAGGTTTCCCACAATGATGTCTTCCATGAGTGTACCACGTATATTGAGAGTGATTGCCACTTCATTCATCAACATTTGCTTTAGGGAACTTTACAGTTATGGTATGTCTCTTCACAAGGTTAGTTAGCTGATATATTCACCAAGCCTCCTTTATCAGGACATTTTTGTGAATTGGTTTCCAAACTCAGATTAGTCTCACTTTACCCAACATAAGTTTGAGGGGGACTATCATTATACAAGCCCAACGGGTTTTAAGTTCTTTGTATTATTGTGCTATACTTGTATTGTACTCCTGCTATTTGTATAGCAGGCAATCCATTATACGTTATTATATACCGTTCAATACAACATGACATTCAGTTTTTAACATGATGAAAATCACAATGACTCAAAAAAAAAAAAAAGAAAAAAAAGAAAAAAAGAAGTTACACATTTCAGTTGGGCTGTGGTTATATGGCTTCTCCATTTAGGTACGGGCTTTAACAAGGGATTTTTTTTAGGGCTGGGGGGTGGGTTGTTTTGTCTTCTAATGAGTGCAGGTAATTTTCCATTTTCTTTAATATGTGTGGAGCACACTTTAGATTTCAATAGGAGTTTTCTGTTGAATTGGGCATGTGCAAATCATTGTATATGATTAATATAGAATTTTCAAATAGGCGGGATACATTAGATCTATTTCTTTACTTTTTGTTATAATTCAATATTCAGGGAAGAGTAGATTTAAACTTTGGATATCTTTGTAAGAAATACTAGAAAATGCCAAGCAGTTAATCTACAAGGTTATTGGCTACATTATACCAATCTTGAGTATAAGATCAAACAAGAGGAAAACGTTAAGAGTAATAAGTTAGCACTTTTATGCAATCCTTTTGCGGCTTGTAGGCTTCAGCGAATTAGGTGTATCAATTAGGTTGAGCATAACGAAAATTGATCCTCTTGATTTAATTGAAAATGGAGAGAGATTATATATATTTTTTTCTTAAGATTAAATATTACAAATCTAAAAGTGTATGGAATGTATGACAATTTGAACATTGTTAAACTATGAAATAAAATTTGAAACATGAAATGTACTCTCACTATTTTCAATGATATAGATCAGCTGCCAGTGCATGTATTGAGTTTTGTTATAAATCTTTATTATTATTATTATTGAAATAAAGCTTTTGAAAATAGAAAATTAGCCTAATTAGGTAATTTATTTAAATGGATTTGAGTTGCTGCCAAAACCAATCCCAAATTCTGTTATACTAATTGTCTTTAGTCGGCAAATTTTAAATTTAGATACATGCATTAGTCCTTAATAAGAGATCAATAATGATGTACATTTTGCTGTACGGCTGGGGTTCTGTAGGGCATAGTATATTGACTCCTTTCATGTGAACTTCTAAACATATCTATACTCCTTTAGACATGCTATATATTTAATTAAGTGCATGCTGCACTCCATTATGTACTTTTGTCCTTTCTTGTTATCTGTTGGGTGTTTGGCTTTTTTTGTTTGAGCATTTGATTAATCTTCAAGCACGTATACTCTTTCCTTTTTATAATAAGGGTCCGGTTAATGTGTGCCCTTAGGGCACACATTAAGCTTTCTATTTGTGGAAATATTTTCTCGGGAATTGAAAAAGTTGTCATTACTTTTTCAATTCTCGAGAAAATTTTTTCCAAAAATGGAAATTAATGTGTGTCCTAAGGGCACACATTAGTAAAATCCTTATAATAAATCCCTTAAGGTGATGACCATAATAAAGTAAGATTTAATTTGAGGCAACTTATTTTGAGACGTTTTGATCAATCCAAGTCAAATAGCAATTCAGTGGTTTATCCTTGAGATCTAATATCAAGTAACTTCATAAAAATTCTATAAAGAAAAAAGAAAAAAGAAAAAGAAAAGTAATTAACTTCATAAAAATAAATAGGTGGCTCTATAAATTTTGTTGAGGGGTCATTAAGAAATTTAAATTAAACAAAATTTAATAAAAATAGAACTTAAATATATTGAGTTATTGACACAAAACACACACACACACACACACACACACACACACACACACACATGCAAATTTATGAAGTTTTACAATTTTTTTTCTATGAGTTTTCATATTTTGATATCACTACATAATAGTTTATTATTAGTTGTCATTATCTATTGTCAATGTGGGTAGGTGTAACCATTTAAGTTTGTATAACATTTTTATTTTTATGCATTTTTCATTATTTAATTTGTCATTGTTTTTATAAAAATATTTTAAACCAAATGACAAAATTCAACCCACTAGCACTATATTAATTATTGACTCACACATCCAAACTCATCCATACATAAATAATAAACTATATATCTACTTAATCGATCAAATGCTTGAATAATTACTAACTTTACTTTTTTTTTTTCTTAAATTACTAAATTTATAACAAAAAGTTATTATTATATGATAACAATACACACATGTAAAAAACCTTATGTATTTTCTTATAATCACTATACACACATATTTATACCCATCATAATTCACACAAATAATATTATAACAAAAATATAATAATAACACATACAATCAATATCAAGCACACACTCACGTACATATAATATAAATTTATAATAAAGAGATAGACACACACAACTCATAAACATTCACTTTTTACATTTAAAGTCGGAGTTATTGAAATAGTAAGATAGAGAAAAGAGATGAAATGAGATTCATCTGTGAGAGAGAGAGAGAGAGAGAGAGAGAGATTGTTGTTTGGTTTTGAGATGAGTTGAGTTATGTATACACAAAATTCAAAATTAAAAAGAAGTAATAATTGTCCTCAAAGAATAGCTTAAACTGCAATTATGCCCCAAATCCAAAATAGTTAGCTTCTCCTCCTTTTCTAACAAACAGGTCAAATATAAAGGTACTACAGAGGTTTTTGCTTTAACTATTTTTTTGCCTTTATATATTTTCAGTAAGCAAGCCTCCACATGCAGGTACTAACACTTGTATCTGTTTATCTTGCAGATAGATTTGAGAGCCTAAATTAGGTCCAACCTTTTTCTAACTACTACTTGCCTTTGGTCAGAAAATTTTATATTCGCATACATGTATCAGTCCCCTTATATATATATATTTTTGATGGAATAATTGTATAGGTACGTACTTCTATCAATAAGGATGAACATTCTTCTGTACGGTAGGGAAATTATTATATATTTATATTGTTCATTATAGTATACATCATATGGATTACTGCCTTTCAATCATATCCTGGCTCCTATAAAAGCATGTGCAAGATTCAATTAATCAAAAAAAATGCTCCATTGGCCAGTGGCGACTTCAGGAATTTTTCTTAGGGTGTTCCTTAAGAAGCATAATTTTTCCTAGTAGCAGCTCCAGGAATTTTTCCCAAATGTATTGTTGTTTAGTTGTTTCATTAATTTGTTTTTCTTTTATAAACTATAATTTGTTATAATGTTGTTTCATTAATTATAAAATTATTAATTATTGTTTAGCCTAACATAATTTAATTTGTTTGTCTTTTATAATGTATTGGTTAATTAAATTATTAATTATTGTTTATTAGTTTCTTTTCCCAATTAATTATTGGTTAATTAATATCCCAAACAAACAGAATTAATTAGTTCAACTAATTACTATGGTTGTTTGATACTTGGAATATCACACTATTACTTAACAAAAAAAAAAAGAAGAAAAGTTAATAAATTGTGCAGCACAAAAATATTTAGGCCGTATAGCTTAAGTCCAAGTCTAAAAAAGAATGATTTATTACATATTTTATGACCATTAGTTGAACTAATCAAGTAGCGCATAGCACACAGCCATATTTATTAATTATTAGTTGCACACTTGCACTAGTACTAACACACAACACACTAGCACTACCCCGGCCCCATGCCCTCATCCAACCCCAATTCAACAGACAAGCCCCGATGCCCCCATGGCCCCCAATCACAAGACTAGAGCTAATTAGATAAAGCCAATTTATTGCATCTCACCAAAAGACACCAACACCAACACTAAAAGACAATTAATAATGTCACCAGTCACCAACACCAACACCAACATCGGATAAAGCCAAAAACATTGTTTAAGATAATATAACTTGATTCTTGACTAGTCTTCAAATGACAAAAGCAAAAGAAACTAGGGAACTAAACTACACTTGTGTCTGTGAAGTGTTTTTAATTCAGTATATTAGGTTAGGTTTTTTTTTTTTTTTTTTTTTTGAGAATCCATGGGTAATTGGGTTTGCTACCCTTTGTTGGGCTTGCTGTGGGCTTGCCATCCGTTTTTTTTTTTTTTTTTGAGAATCCGTGGGTTTGCTGCTTGCTCTGTTAGATTTATTTATTTTTTTTTTTTTTTTTTTTTTGCTTGAAAGTAGAACAAATAAATTTTTTTTTTTTGTTAGGGTGTTCCTAATTTTGATTGAGGGTGTTTTTAATTCTTTTTTTAAGGGTAAACAAATAAAAAAAATTAATTATTATATATAATTTTTTTTAAAAAATAATTAATTTTTTTTTTATTTTTTTATTTTTTTATTTTTCCGGTTCAGGGTGTTCCTAGGAACACCCTGGAACCAACGTGGCGTCACCACTGCCTCACCCACGGGTATAGGCTATTTAGTTTTCTCGACGCTTGGTTTTATCCAAAAGCGTTGTGAGAAGTTGTCTTTCCTTGCGTTTTCTTTAGCGATTTGTCAAATACAATGGAAGATCAATCAGTGATGTGGAAAAAACTCTCTTTGTCAGAAGAGGAAGGAAGTGAGTATAGTGGTCAATCACCAGAAGTACTAGGGGGAAAAGTCATTGCGGCTAAGTTTTACACGCGACAAGTTCTCAATATGGAGGCCGTTGCTCGTACTTTCAAACAATTGTGGTTAACAAAGAAGGGTTTTGAAGTTAAAGATATGGGTAACCATGTAGTTCTCTTTGTGTTCTCTGATAAAACAGATGCGGACAAGGTGTTGCTAGGCGAGCCATGGAGTTACGATAAATATTTAGTGTCTTTGTGCAGGTTGGAGAAGAACAGTGCAGTAAAAGACCTAGTGTTTCATAGAACGGCCTTCTGGGTACAACTACACGATATTCCTGTCTGTGATATGACACCGGAAGCAGCCACAGAGATTGGTAAGGTCTGTGGGGATGTCCTGCCGGGTATCCGGGATTAGGGTAATTAAGATGGTAGAATGTTCATGAGGATTAGGGTAAGAATAGATACCTCAAAACCACTATGTCGTGGACGGAAACTCCGCAGAGAGGATGGGGAGATCGGATGGATAAGGTTCAAATATGAGCGGTTGCCAGTACTGTGTTATTGGTGCGGCAGACTATCTCACAGTGACAAAGATTGTGAACTATGGATTAGGAGTAATGGATCTCTGACTGAGAACGATAGACAATTTGGTGCGTGGCTTCGAGCCCCACTTTTCAACACAAGAAGATGCTCAGTAATTCGGGTGGGGGTGGGGGGGGGGGGGTGAAGCAGATGATAGAAATGATGGTACAGAATTGGAGGAGGACGGTGAGGAAGCTACAGTTTTGGGACGTCGAAGAGGGTACGGCTTTAGCTCAGAGCACGACGGAAACCACCAACAAAGGGAGGAGGTCCGAGAGCAGGTTGTTACAGAAAAGGAAAGTGGCAATAATTCCATAACATTGATCACAGGAGTTGAAGTAGATGCAGTGCGTGAATCTCGCGGAGAAATGGATTTTCAGGATACGTTACGCGGGATAGACGCTGCCATTTCAAAGTATGACAATGCTGAGGTGGTTTTTGAATTAAGTGGCTCTGTTTCTACTTTGGGCCAAACCGAGGCCCAAAACAAAGAAAACTCGTTTGGAACGATGGGCTGCACCTTAACTGGTGACGAGGAGATGCTACAAACAAACAGCCCACAAGTTAGCGATCATAAGTCTCGTGGTTGGAAGAGACTAGTGACTGACCGGGCCAGATTACTCCCATGCAAAGAAAACGACATGTACGTGACGAGGAGAATGAAACTGAAGTTGGGGTGATGGGAAAGAAGTTCTGCGCAATGGACACCTTATATAAGCAAACGGCGGAGGCTGCGGGACAGCCCTGCCGAGAGCAATGAGTTGCCTTGCTTGGAACTGCCGTGGGCTTGGGAACCCACTGGCAGAGGACGAGCTCGAAGCCGTTATTCGAGCACAAGATCCCTTAATTGTTTTCTTGTGAAAGATCTGGTCTAGTAGGAAACAACTAGAAAAGATATGGTGCAAGATCAAATATGCTGGAGTATTTACCGTTCCTAGTCAGGGTAGGGGCGGAGGATTGGCTCTCTTGTGGAAGTCAGAAGTAACGGTATGGGTGGACAGTTTCTCAAAGTATCACATAGACGCTGTGGTTAACGGAATGACGTTGGAACCTTGGCGCTTTACCGGTTTTTATGGTGAACCAAATAATAATTACAGGGAGGAAGCTTGGAGTATGTTACGGATGTTGCGATCAAAACCGCATTTGCCGTGGTGTTGTATGGGTGATTTCAATGAAATACTAGGGACTGAAGAGAAGAGAGGTGGTAGAATCAGATCGCATGACCAGATGCAAGCTTTCCGTAATGTGTTGGATGAGTGCGGTTTCGTGGATCTTGGCTTTACTGGACCTGAGTTTACTTGGCATAGTAGAAGATATGGTCACTTGATATGGGAACGGCTAGATAGAGGGGTGGCCAACTATGATTGGCTAGCAAAATTCCCAGCTGCTTCGGTTCGCCATCTTCATTGTTTCTCATCAGATCATTGCCCCATAAAGCTGGTTTTGATCCCAACAGTGAGTCACAAAGATGGTTTCGGCGACCTTTCTGTTTCGAAGAAATGTGGTTGGCAGATAGGGGATGTAGTGACACGGTTATAAGAGCTTGGGAAATTCAACAAGAAGGCACTCCCATGTTTAAGGTGTCTAAAAAACTCAAAAAGTGTAAAAGATGCTCAAGTCATGGAGCAAGGACCACTTTGGTAGTGTAAAGAGACAGATTACCAAGACAAAGTAGCGGCTATGGAAAGCTGAAGAGGAAGCAGCCAAAGGTGGAAATTATGGTACTGTTGTCCAACTTAGAAGGGAACTCAATATTTTGCTTGATAAAGAAAGTAGAATGTGGCGGCAGAGAACTAGAACACAGTGGGTGGCAAAGGGAGATAAAAATACCAGATATTTTCATGGAGTGGCTACTCAAAGGAAAAGAAGGAATTTCATTAAGGGTATTAAAGATGCTGAAGGAGTTTGGCAGACTGATGAGGGTGCTGTCTTGGGCATTTTTGTGGAGTACTATACTAGTTTGTTTACCCAATCACAACCTCATGATCTTGACCGTATCCTTGAAGGAGTTAAGAGGGTTGTTATAGTAGACATGAATGCTGAGTTGGTGAAGCCGTACACCTTGGAAGAAATTGATACAGCCATTAAGCAAATGGCTCCTTTGAAAGCTCTAGGCCCATATGGAATGCCTCCTCTTTTTTTATCAAACCTTTTGGCAACATATCGGTCCAGAAGTGTCAGAAGCTGTCCTTTCTTGCCTAAATTCTGGTACTCTTCTTAAATCCATAAATCATATTTTCATTACTCTGATTCCAAAAGTGAGTAATCCTGAAAATGTTTCAGAATTTAGACCTATCAGTTTATGCAATGTGATTTATAAAATTATTAGCAAAATTATAGCTAACCATCTAAAACCTTTGCTAAATTCTATAGTTTCGGAAGCCCAAAGTGCTTTTATAGCTGACAGACTTATCACAGATAATATTTTGATTGCTTTTGAGTCTTTGCACTATATGAAAACTCAAAGCTCTGGTAAGGAGGACTTTATGGCCTTGAAGCTCGATATGAGCAAGGCATATGACAGAGTGGAGTGGAGTTTCCTTGAAAAAATCATGTTGAAGATGGGGTTCCAAGATTCTTGGGTGGCTATGATTATGCAGTGTGTATCCACAGTGACTTATTCCATACTTTTAAATGGTGAACCAAAAGGGTTTATACGACCATCTAGAGGTTTGAGGCAAGGAGATTCCCTTTCCCCTTTTCTCTTCTTGTTTTGTGCGGAAGGACTAAATGCTCTTCTTAACAAAGCAGTAGATAATAGGGAAATTAAGGGTTTATCTTTATGTCGCCAAGGTCCAAAAATTACTCACCTCTTTTTTGCAGATGACTGCCTTCTCTTCTGCAGGGCTAACAGAGTAGAATGTCAAAAAATCCAGCAACTTCTTGATTGGTATGAGGTTGCTTCTGGCCAATTGGTGAACAAGAACAAAACCACTCTTTTCTTTAGCCAAAACACAGCGGAGGAGGTCCAACAAGAAATCAAGGTCTTGCTAGGTGTGCCGGCTATCAAACATTATGAAAAATATCTTGGCTTGCCATCATTTGTGGGTAGACAGAAAAAAGCTTGCTTTAATCAGATTAAAGAGCGAATTTGGGCAAAAATGCAAGGGTGGAAGGAAAAGCTACTATTTCAAGCAGGGATGGAAGTCATGATTAAGGCGGTAATTCAATCTATTCCTACCTATTCGATGAGTGTTTTTCGGTTACCTTTGGGCTTAATTAAGGATATTGAGGCGATGATCCAAAAGTTTTGGTGGGGCAACCAAGATAACAAAAGGAGAATGCAGTGGGTGAAGTGGAATACCTTATGTTCTCCTAAGTCTTTAGGAGGTATGGGGTTTCGCGATCTTAGACAGTTCAATGATGCCCTCCTTGGAAAACAAGTGTGGAGACTCTTCCATGAGAAGGATACGTTGCTGTACAAAGTATTTAGACCAAAATATTTTCCATCGGATAGTATTTTGGAAGCAGTTTTCAGTCCACGAAGTTCCTTTGCGTGGAGAAGTATTCTTCAGGCAAGGGAGGTCATTTGCAAGGGTGCAAGGTGGAGAGTAGGAGATGGTTCTTCCATCAACATATGGAAACATAGATGGTTGGATTTCCCCGGGGGGGGGGGGGGGTCAGATTGTATCTCCCAATATTAACCCTTCACTGATCACAGTAAAGGACCTCTTCATCCCAGACACAAAAGTATGGAACAAGGAGCTTATTGAACATAATTTTTTACCATGGGAAGCTGAGCGCATTCAAAGTATCCCGGTTTGTCACTTTCCAATGGAGGATTTGCTTATTTGGCCACTCACCATGGATGGGAGTTATTCAGTTAAGAGTGCTTATCAATTGCTATCCGCTGAGATCAGATCTGCTCTGCCTAGTTCGTCTGCTATAGAGGATTGTAAGTCTTTTTGGAATGAGATTTGGAAGTTGCAGGTACCAAACAAAGTGAAGCATTTCTTATGGAGAGCTTCAAATGAGTCATTACCCACCAAACTTAACCTGTTTACACGGCATGTACTACCTGACAAGTTATGCAGCCTCTGTGAAGAACACCCTGAAGACACTATCCACTGTTTATGGCTGTGTGATCGGGTCAAATGCATTTGGCTATCGGACTCTATTTTTAGTCTTCCTCGATCAAAAGTTTTCAGATGTTTTGGTGATTTAGTTTCTGCTGTGTTGATCGAGACGAGCCCAGACTTTGCTGCTATGTTCTCTATGGTGGCGTGGTGCATTTGGATTAGATGGAACAAATTGAGAGAAAAGCAAGCGGTTTGGGACGTAGGTGAGACGGTGTGACGAGCTCGTGAGTTATTGCACGAATTCCGGGATGTCCAGGTCCGCCCACCTCGGTCTGTTGTTCAGCGCACGAGGCAAAAATGGTCGCCACCGGGGTTCGGAGTTTACAAGCTCAACTTCGACGGCGCCATCTTCGAAGGTTCAGCGAGAGCAGGTTTGGGGGTGGTAGTGAGGGATGCTGAAGGTAAGATCATTGCTGCACTTAGCCAAAACTTTCAACTCCCTAGTTTAGTGGACCTGGTTGAAGCCTTAGCTGCTCGGAGAGCCATCCTTTTT
The DNA here is from genome assembly GCA_019022515.1 of Quercus aquifolioides. Lineage (NCBI taxonomy): Eukaryota > Viridiplantae > Streptophyta > Magnoliopsida > Fagales > Fagaceae > Quercus > Quercus aquifolioides. The sequence continues at coordinate 27,395,276 of CM032331.1, forward strand.
GCTCAAGAGATTAGCCTTGCTCACGTGGTGGTGGAGGGTGATTCATTGAAGGTCATCACTGCTATTAATAGCCAAAAGCAGAATAGGACACAGTGGGGTCATGTTATAGAAGATATTAAGAAAGCTAGCTCTTGCTTCCAAGTTTGTAGTTTCTGTCATGTAAGTAGGGGGGACAATAGTTTAGCCCACTCCCTTGCTAGAAGAGCAGTTTTAACTGCTGATACAGATGTGTGGTTAGAAGAGTTACCACAGGATTTGTTTGAAGTTTTTCAGGCTGATTTGCCTTAATAAAATTGACTTACCGGTTTCTCAAAAAAAAAGAAAGAAAGTGTGTAATACAAATTAATTCTTCACATATATAATATATTCAGACCACTTTGTGACCCTAATCATATGAAAATTTTAAGACATTGTTTAATATATGGCATAATCAATGGATGGGATTATTACGTATTTACGTTTCAAGGGTGGCACTAGCATCAATAAAAAACAATTAAATAAAAAGGAAAAAAAGAAAAAAAAGGGTGGCACTGGCACCCATAATTTCTACTTTTCTCTCGATTCGTCTTCTTTTATGGGAAAATGAAAAAGAGATCTTTCATTGCCTAAAGAAGTTCACTCCCAAGTTTTTACACATTAACTAGAAATTTGCTAGTGATTTCTGTGTTGAAAAATTGTTTACACACGACATGTGGGAAAATCAAAAGATAAGTTTCGGCCTTTCCACTCACGTGTCATTCACCATTGCCTAAAAACTTTCAGTTTTTAACACTCGAAGTAGAACTTGCTAGGTCTTCAATTGGTTCTGAGATCATCCATGGTGGTTTCCTGTGCTGGTTCCAGATATATTAATTCCAAATCTTTGCTACTAACCAAAAGGATAATTCTTTTAAAACCAAGTTCGTTTGCCTTCATTACAACTCTTTCATTTGATTTCATGTTGAAAAATGCTTGTTCTATAGTTGGAGCAGAAAGTAGAAACCAAAGGGCATATACAATTATAACCACTATATGTAAATAGATTGATTTTTCTAAAATATTCATTCGCACAATTCCAATATATTAAACATTTTTTGGAAGTCCACATGTTGAACTATATCAAGCTCAAAATGTTGAAGTTCCATTTTCAATATTAGTTTTTCATTATTTGGTGAATTTTTTGTGAAACTTGTTTATCTACAAGCAAACATCATCATCCTAAAAAGATTCATATACATGTCGAGGATATAAAGTTAAGCTAAAAAAAGCCAATGATTTTTAAGTCCTATAATTTATAATTTCATTCAATCAAATGATGCTCAATTATAAAGTTATCTTATTGGTGATAAAAAAAAAAAAAAAAAAAATCAATTGTTCTGTGGAGCTAGACAACATGATAACACCACATCTTGAAGTCTTAAAACTTTCAATTTTGGATCCCAAATATGCAAAAAATAGCCAAGTGTTATATTGAAGGTGTGAGGGAGCCAAGGACTGAGGAGACAATCTGAGGATGAAATTATCCAATTCAAGTAAAGAAAGATAGGCAAACTCCAAGGACTGTGCTCACCCGAGGAAAGCAAGAGAGCTGAAGGATGGCTGGTACCCCATTGAAACCTAAGGATAGCAACAGGAGATAACGGGATCTGCGAGGGTGGTGGGAGGAAGTTTTTGGAAAAAGACACCTCCCACCTAATTAGCTGCATTAATGAGGAAATGACTCCTGAACAGCAACATCACAGGTAGCAACTCTCTCTACCACCTCCAGAAGGGTCTTGATGGGACAAGTATCCTAAAGGATCACTTGAAGCGTATAGGTGGAGGGTTGGAATGCTAGGGAAGGGACCATAAAAGAGAGGGATCCCCCTAGAAAAGGGGGATGAACAATTTCCAAGAAAAAAGAAACAAGAGAGAGAACTAAGGATTACCTTGTGAAGGGACTTGAGCTTAACTTATTAATAAGAGATTTATCCTTGGATCTGCCTGAGGAGGATATTACCTTCATCTGTTGTTCTGAATACATTGATCTTGGATTCAATAGTCTTAGAGTTAGACCTATCTTTATATTGTACTTGAGTCTAAAACCCATTCTCTTAAAAATTTATTGTTTGGAGTAAGATTTGTAGGACAAGACACCATTATTCTTAGTGGGCTTGGGTCTTTCTTTTTTCCACCCTTACAATTGGTGCTGTTTGTGGAAACCATCTGCAATCTTCTTTATCTAAGCTATGGCTAACTCCACACAGAACAGAGAGGAATCCGTTGGCTCTCAATGTGTAGATCATTTTGTCAATTTGGAGTGGAGGAAAGATCGAGAGCACAATCGAACCCCTAACGTGAGGGTGGAAACAGAACATACCGAACATATTAATGAAAGTCAGTAAAGAATGGGAAGTTGTGTTTCTCGTGAGCAGGAGACCCAAAATCTTAGGCTGGAGGGGAAGGCCAAAGTCTTCCCCTCTGTAAGGAGAGATCCTCGACTAGAGGGGTATAACCATAGTCAACCCAGAAGAGAATTTGTTAACCAGTCATTAAGGGCCAATGCACAAGTAGTTAGCTTGGTGTTTAAGGAGTCGGTGTACCAGATCCTTGACAAAATAAAGAATGAACCTTATTTCAAGTGGCCAAATAAGATAGGAGGAGATCCATCTAAGCGCAATCAAAGCCTCTATTACTAGTACCACCAAGACAGAGGACACACAACCGAAGACTGTAGGACCTTGCGTGATCATCTGGATCAGTTGGTGAAATCAAGGAAACTGAAATAGTTCATGCACTAGCCATCGAGGCAAGGAAGTCAAATCGGAGTAAGGTATCAAAGAGGAGCTGCTCCTCGGCCACCCTTGGGAACCATTAATGTGATCTTTGCCACCCTAAACCAAAATGCAAGCTCTTTGTTAGGTGTCATATCTGTGGCCTCGAAGCCAAAGCTTGAGGAGCGGATTCGAGAATCTAAAAGGGTTAAGCATGAGACACTGTTGACCTTAGGCTTCTCGAAAGAAGATAAAATTAGAACTTTCCAACCTCATGACGATGCCTTGGTGTTGACCCTACGTATTGGAGGGTATAATGTGAAGATGGTACTAGTGGACCAGGGAAGTGAGGCTGAAATTATGTACCTAGACTTATATAAGGGACTAAATCTCAAGCCTGAGGATTTGAGTAAATTTGATTCCCCCCTGGTAGGGCTTGACAGAAGAATGGTAATCCCTCGTAGGATGATCAAACTACCCATGCAAGCAGGGAATGAAGTGGTGGAAGTGAACTTTATAGTAGTTGAAGCCTATTCTTCTTATACGGCCATTTTAGCAAGGCATTGGTTCCACACCATAGGAGCAGTGTCATCAACCTTGCATACGAAGGTTAAGTCCCCTACTGAAGGGCGAATTAGAGAACTTATGGGAAGCCAAACAATGGCCAGGCAATGTTTGGTGGCTGCTATCAGGCACCAATCAATAGAAAGGGTTTCTCCGGCTTTAGAGGAGACTTTGTAGTAATTAATGGAGTCCGAAGGCGAACCCAAGACTGAGTTGAGGGGTTTGCTCTATAAGGAATTAGAGAAGGTGATGCTTGGTTTGGATGAAGATAGGTATTTTTAGGTGGGAACTCAACTATCCCCTGTTGAAAAGGAAGAACTTTAAAATTTCTTGAGGAAGAATATAGATGTTTTTGTGTGGAATGCATAGAGGCGCTTAGAGTTAACCCAGATTTTATATGGCACCATCTCAATGTAAGTCCTACGGCTATACTGAAAAGGCAACCACCTCGGCACTCTTCAAAGGAACACGCCGAGGCAGTAAAGGAAGATGTGAATAAGCTTAAGCAAGTTGGGGCGATCAAGGAAGCTTTTTACCTCGAATGGCAAGCTAATACTGTGGTAGTGAAGAAGAAATCGGGAAAATTGAGGGTATGTTTGGATTTTACCGATTTGAATAAAGCTTGCCCTAGAGATCCTTTACTAGTTCCTTGGATTGATCAATTGGTGGACGTGACAGTTGGTCGGTTGGTCATCCTCGGATAAGCTTTTTAGATGTCTTTCAGGGCTACCATTAGATACCTTTAGCCCTCTCCGACCAAGAAAAGACAGCTTTCTTGACCCCAACTGGGAATTACAACTACCGAGTGATTCCTTTCAGTTTAAAGAATGCAGGATCAATTTGTCAAAGAATGGTAACTCGGATGTTTGAGTCTCAGATTGGCAGATTGTTGAGGCATATATTGATGACATGGTTGTGAAAAGCAAGCAAACTTCAGAGCATCTAAATGACTTGGGAAGCGTGTTCTCGGTTCTTAGGAAGCACAAGTTGCATCTCAATGCCTCCAAATGTTCTTTTGGCGACGGCTTGGGCAAGTTCTTGGTATACATGATTACTTGAATAGAAGTTAACCCCAATCAGATCAAAGCAATAAATGACATGCACCCACCTCGGAACCCCAACGAAGTACAAAAGTTGATGGGGATGACGGTTGCACTAAATAGATTTATTGCTCGGTCGGCAGATTGATGTCGGCCCTTCTTCCAGCTCCTCCATAAATGGAAAATTTTTGAGTGGACCAAGGAATCTGTTGCTGCTTTTGAAGAGTTGAAACAATATCTTGTTGGAAAAACATGGTTTTTATTAGGGATGGCAATTTAGATCCGACCCGCGGATACCTAGCCCGGCCCGACCCTAATGGGCCGGATTTTACCCGGCCTGATAAAGAATAAGGTTGGGTATGGGTTTTTAAAAAAAAAACCTGAAGTGGGTTCGGGTTGGGTCCGGGTTTTATCAAAAAAACCCGAAACCCGGCCCGAATATGACCCAGTTACCAGGAAATTACTAAAAAAGCCCCCCTTATATATATATCATTGTAAACCTTAAGTCATTAACCCAATCCCCAGCCGCCTCTCATAGTCTCATTCCCATTTCAATTCACGCCTCACCCTAACCCTCAGTCTCTTTGTCACTCCGGCCATGCCTCGGCCTCACTCTGACTGTCACTCACACAGTCACTCACTCACTCTCAAGCACACAGCCACTCCTTGGCCAAGCTCACAGAAAAGCAAGGTGTTTCATACTTCTTAGCTAAGGATCCCAATAAAAAGAAGTTTCTCTCTCGAAATTTCATACTCCTTTCAATACTACTCATCGTGCAAATATAAAAGCTTTGAGTTTCAAAGTGCATCATTGATGGTGTTCTTTAAATCTTGTTGATGCTGACTAGCTTTCTTCATCTATTGGTCAGATTATTACTTTTCTGGGGTTTTCAATTTCTGGGTTTTTTTTTTTTTAGACCGGTTGATTGTTTATTGGATGACCCAGTTTTGTGCTTCATGTTTAATTTTCATATGAATCTTTATTTGGTCTTGAAGTAAGGCCAGGACCATAGGATCTTATTAGTTATTAACTGGGAAATGAGAACTGTATCTATATATGTGTCATTGTTCTTGAATTCTTGTGATGATGATAAGTGAAAGTAAGCACAAAGATTCGATGTAGATACAATAAATATGTAAGTAGGAACTTGCAATTTAAGCTGCTTTTGTAATTTCTTAGCATTTTTAATTTGTTGGTTTGTGGAGGATAAGACATTTTGTAATGGTGATTTTTGGACTCATGAACAAAAGGGGTCATCCCATATTTGACTCATTATTATTATTATTATTATTATTATTATTTTTTTTTTTTTTTGCCTTTTGTTTTCGTGTAATCATCTTAGGAGATAGGCTATTATGAAAGTTCGCATAAAGCCACACAAAAAAAGAAAAAAGAAAAAAAAAGAACTAAATTGGAAATGTATTAGAGCCTAAACTTAACCGAAAATAGCATACAACATTTGATTGGGCTTCAAATTTTTTTTTTTGTTTTTGGTTGGGCCAGATCTAAACGGGGCTCGCGGGGCGGGTCTGGGCCCGGAAAAAAAATCCGATTAATAATCGGGCTGGGTCTGGGTCGCGGGTCCAGGCTCATGGCTCGGGTCTGGATATGCAAAAATCTGACCCGAACCTGACCCGTTGCCATTCCTAGTTTGTATCGCATATAAAACTTATGCAACGGAAAATTAACGGATCTATTTCATTCACAATTGATAACATGTACTATGTAAATTTCATAATTTAAGAACAAGAAAGCATACCTTGGTGTGGTGAAATTCAAAACCAAAGATTAGAAGTTCTTGGGAACACTTTTAATCTTTACTCCAATTCCACTTATGCCCAAGAAGTGTGGTCTCTCAATCAGTTTATATGTATGTGTTCAAGGGAGAATAAAAGAGTGGCTTACACTCACATACACACCATTTCCATTCATTTGAAATTCTGTATGTTTCTCTCTTAATATATAACTGATTATCTAATTGGGTTAGCCTTTTGGGCCATTCCAATTGTGCTTTAGTATGTGGCTTGGAGTGGGACCAAATGGACAAATAAGACACTAGCTTCAATGGGTTTTGGGCTTTTCTGTCAACTCTTGACAAGCCCAAAATTATCATTAATTATATTTAATAACACTATATAAATATAATTGCATTCTACGCCTTATTAATAAATTATATCCCAAGACTTTATTATACATTCAACCCCTTCATTAAAATATTCGTAGTAATACAAAGTCATGAATGTTGACTGTCACTTTGAAGATTACTACATCTTAATCCTTGAGTACCCGGTTTAATCCTTTAAGTTATTCATCATATATTTATGAAATCCAATTTCATAAATATATACTTTAGTAACTTTTTACTAAAGTAGTTAGGCCTAACATTCTGAATAACCAAACCCATTAAACTTATTTCAAGGGAATATTTGATATCTCCGTTAAGGGATTATGAATTTTATCTTGTGAATATATGTTCCTTCAACATTAAATGTGGCTACCCAACATATTGAGGTTTTGATCGTAACTTTAGATTTTACTCTTGATATATCAAAGCAACCTACACTTCATGATCAGGTTCGTTATACTCTCAGGATTAAGAGTTGATGTAAATAGAAGTCGTGAGATTTATTATTCATTTGACAGTTGTTAGTAGAATAATAAATCTCACAGTGTTTTAGTTTAATATGTCTTAACACTTAAAACATATCAACATATCAACTAGAAGTCTCCACTTCCATAATTAAAAAAAATCATCTTAGTTGATATGTTATAGTCTTCGCAGATGAAATGCCTAACTTCATCACTGACTACGAACTAAAATTCTGAGTTTACAAAGAACTTGTGATTTATATCTTCTGTGACTAAATCACATAAATCACATACTATGCATCTCATGGGCTTTATGATAATGTCCAAATATTCATATTACCATTATTTTAGACAATAATAAAACAACTTTATTAATTACAACATAATGTCATACATAGCATCATACAATAAGATTTAAAGGGCACATATCCTAACATATCTATCACACCCTTCTATTCTCCCCTGGCCCGAGAAGGAGGAGGTCCTATATACCTATATAGTGGTCACTGATCATGCAGTAAGCCTAGTCCTGATCAGATCAGACGTCGGGGCGCAAAAGCCTGTCTATTATGTTCGTAAGTCTCTTCAAGAAGCAGAGACTCATTACTTACCCTTGGAGAAGGAAATTCTATCTATTGTACATGCAACAAAGAAGCTTCCTCATTATTTCCTGGTGCATACTATGTTGGTCCTTACCCAACTCCCTCTACAAGCACTGTTGTGGAGATCAGATTATACGGGGAGGATTGCCAAGTGGGGGATGATGCTCGGGGCTTTTGATATTAAATATATGCCCAGTACATCTATAAAAGGGACAAGTGTTGGTGGATTTGGTTACAGAGTTTATCGAGGGTGCCGAGGAGGGCAAGATGTCGGGTCCCGAGATCTTGATAGTCTCCACTCCCTATCCTCCATTGTGGGAAATTTATATTGATGGTGTGGCTAATCAGAAAGGATCTGGTGTGGGAATTGTCCTAGTGTGCCCTGAGAAGATAATTGTGGAAATGTTTTTAAGGTTAGGCTTTCTAGCCACAAATAGTGAAGCAGAGTATGAAGCTTTGCTGGCTGGGATGATGATGGTTAGCAAGCTAGAAGGAAATGCCGTAGAAGTCTTCTCGGGCTCAAGATTGGTGGTAGGGAAAATCTATGGAGAATTTGAGGCCAGAGACCAATGAATGCAAGGACATCTTATCAAGGTTAGGTAGGCACAGTCCAACTTTGAAGTTTTTTCCCTAAAGCAGATCCCAAGAAGCCAGAATTCTCATGCTGATTCATTGGCCACTTCTTCGGGATCTGGACTCCCCTGGGTTATAATTGTAGAGGGTTTGATAGCTCCTGGCTATCATGATCATGCCATGGTTGGAATACACATCATACAAGTTGGACCGAGCTAGATAGACCCAATAGTTTCGTTCTTAACGAATGGAACACTTCCCGAAGACAAAATTGAGGTAGAAAAGATACGAAGAAAAGCTCCACGATATTAACTTTTCGAATTGCGGAGCAAACATTGTATAAGCGCTCCTACTTGGGGCCATATTTATTATGCGTTTACCCTGAGGTTATCGTAGCCCTTATTGGAAGAGTTACATGAGGGAATCTGTGGCATCCATATCGGAGGAAGGTCCTTATCACATAGATCCCTCACCCAAGGGTATTGGTGGCCTAGCATGCAAAGGGCTGCTCAAGAAAATATTAAAAAATGTGATAAGTGTTAGAGATACGCCCCGACTATCCATCAACCAGGAGGAATCTTGAACCTTCTCTCCAGCCTTAGGCCATTTGCTTAGTGGGGAATGAATATAGTTAGGCCTTTCTCGAGGACAGCTAGAAACCAAAGATGGCTTTCGTCAGAATAGATTACTTCACCAAATGTGTTGAAGTTGAGCCCCTTTCTAACATCAGAGATTCAAATGTTAAGAGATTTGTCTGGAGGAATATCATTACTAGGTTTCGAATCCCTCATACGCTGATATCAAAAATTGGAATTCAATTTGATAGTAAAGCCTTTAGAAGATATTGTGGAGAGTTGGACATTAGAAACATATACTCAACCCTAGCCTATCTGTAGGGAAATGGGCAAGCTGAGGTTGTCAATAAGGTCATAGTGAATGGACTAAAGAAAAGATTGGATGAGGCAAAAGGGAAGTGGGTTGATGAGTTGCCACATGTACTATGGACATATCGTACCACACTCCGAAGATTAGCAGGGGAGACTCTGTTCTTAATGACCTATGGTTTCGAGGCAGTCATCCCCCTTGAAATTGGATTCTCGAAGTTGAGAACGAGTCAGTTTGATACTGAAAAGAATGGTGAGCTGCTCTTGGCGAGCTTAGACTTAGTTGATGAGAGAAGAGAGGTGGCTATGGGCCAATTGGCACACTATCAATAGAAGTACAAGCCGGGATACGATAAGGGAATCAAGGCGAGACCATTGGTCCCTGGAGACTTAGTCCTGAGGAAGGTAATGGGTACTGCATGAAATCCATCATGGGGGAAGTTGGGACATAACTGGGAAGGACCCTATCGCACCACTTCAACAGCTGGAATAGATGCTTATTACCTAGAGGATCTATATGAAAATATTATGCCACGACAATGGAATGTAAATAATCTTTGAAGATATTATTACTAATGAAAGGCTTTACGACCATCTTTTGATCTTTATATGGTAATTGAGTTTCTTCTCTCAGTTAATGTTTATGTGATTTACTGCTTGTTAATTAACTAAGTGTTAAATAGAACCTAGGCCATGTTTGACTCCTCAGGTCACTGGCCTTGGGTAAATTAATTCTTATTTGAAATTGGTTAAGTGTTAAATAGAACATCGACCATTTTCGACTCCTTGAGTCACAGGGCTTGGGTAAATTATCTCTTATTTGAAATTGGTTAAGTGTTAAATAGAAACTTGGCCATGTTCGACTACTCAGGTCACTGGCCTTGGGTAAATTAACTCTTATTTGAAATTGGTTAAGTGTTAAACAGAATCTCGACAATGTTTAACTCCTCGGGTCACAGGTCTTGGGTAAATTAACTCTTATTTGAAATTGGTTAAGTGTTAAACAAAACCTCAGCCATGTTCGACTCCTTGGGTCACAGGCCTTGGGTCATTTAACTCTTACTTGAAATTGGTTAAGTGTTGAACGAGACCTTAGTTATATTCGGTTCCTCAGGCCACATGACTAGAATAAGCTATCTTAAAAAAAAAAAACAAGAATAATCTATATGCAATGGCTTGCGAGGCAAAAAGTGAGTGCATAAGTAAAACATGATTGTCATAAAATTTTTTGATCTATTCATTCATACTTGGAATTCTTTTTACAAAAAGGCATGGAGAGAAAAGCAGAAGAAAAAGAAAGAACAATTGCTAGGTCTAGCCTGTTACAAAATTTGCCTAAGTCCCTAATTGACAGAACTATTCAATAGTTTTCTTCTCTTTCTCTTTGCCTTTACCCTTGGGTACGCACCTGCCTCAACCTCTTCAGCTTTCAACTCCACTACTTGAATTGGGCCTTGTCTCTCTTTCTCTGCAGAAGGTTTGGAAGGTGAAACTGTTGAAGACTATAGTGTCGAGGGAGTAGGAGTAGAACTAGGCACTAGGGAAGTGGGGCTAGGAGTAATGCGAAGTGCAGGGGGATAGTAAATACTAGAAGACCCCCTGAGGTCCAAATTGGCATCAACTCTCGCTGCATTTAAAGCCTCCCCCCACACTTCGAGACAGAAGGCCTGAGCGATGTCTAGAAGTTAGGCAATCAGACTTTAGGCTGTCTTGTTCATGTCTGTGTCGTGTGCAGCTTGCTCAACTTTTGCCTTCTCGGCATCCTTACCTTCTAGCTCCTTCAATTGGAGCTTGATTTGTTCTTTGTCCAAAGTTAACTGCGTTTCAGTTTTCTTCAGTAAAACCCGTATCTCCTTGGCCTGCCTCTTTGCCCCTCCCAAGGCAGCCTCAGCGCTCTTGCGCCCCTTTTTAAACTTGGCTTGCTGGAAGAGAGAATCTTTATACTTCTTCTTTGCCTCAGTTAAAGCCTTCTCCTAGGTTGCCAGTTTATTTTCCGCCTTTTGGGACTTAGAGAGAGCGTGGTCAACCCATTCGTCGGCCATAAAGGATGCTTGCACAGCTTGTAAAAACAAATATGCATGTTGAAGTCTTAACACTAAGGGTATGAATAAATCATATGGTAACTTAGGTATGAGAAGAAAACTTATTTTGGCAAGGTCCCTCTTCAGTGAGAGGAACACTTCACGTTTCCTTATGTGCTTCAGCTCTTGCATGTCTAGGGGAAGAAGTAGGGCTTGTTCAAGACACTCGAAAATTAACCCGGATCTGCCCTTCTAGGCATCCCTCAAAGTTGCCTCAGATGTGAGAGGGTATTCTATGCTAAGCACGAAGGCAGGATTCTAGATGGTGGCCTTGGTGCGCTGCTCCCCTTCAGCGCTTTTGCCAGACCCCTCAGAATGGCCTTTCTTTTGTTGAGCCTTCATAACTCTGGGCTCCTTGGAAGGCGGCTGTTGAGTGGTCAAGGGTATTTCCCTTTCCTTAGAGCTTTCCTTTAAGGAAGGCTTCCCTTTCTTCCTCTTCTTTTCAGTCGTTTCCAAAGTAAAGGGATGAGGTGGAACAAGAGTAGGTGGCCAAGGAACAACCGGCACTACGAGGGCATTTCCCCTAGTATGGGCAGTGAGCAGCGCAAGAAGGTTGGGCATTTTTTCTCAAGCACCATCCCTTTAGGAATATCAGTGACCTCTTGGCTGGTGTTGACTTGAGCAGTGACACGAGGATGACGACTAGGCTCGGGAGATTGTTCAGTGTCAGCTCGGTAGAACACTTCAAAATCTTTCTCTATGTCAGCTTGGGTGGGTTTAGAGGATGGTTCTTCCAACTCATCGTCAAAGGGGATCATCTCCTCATGGGAGTAGAGGAGCTTAGCCGTAAGCTGGGCAGGTAGTCCAGCGTCTTGGGTGCTTGGTGGAGGAGGGCCAGTCAGAAACTCGGGGACAGTTATGTCAATTAATACAAGTCTTAAATCTTTGGCTTTGATCACGTGTTTAGGGGATTGAAAGTGCATAGAAATGATCTTGAATCTAAGGATCACGTGAACCACCCGAAGTTGCCCATCTCAGTGGAGAAAAATCTCAGATTGCAAAATCCTATTGAGGTTTGTGAAATTCACCAAGTTGTGATTTGGAGCAGTATGGAACTCGTCTGTAAAAGAAATAGAGAAAGGAAACTAGTTAGACACGAATTGAAAATAAAAGAAGCTAGAAGAAGTAGAGAGGGTACTCTAGTTACTCTAAGTCCTTGGGCACCCCATTTGGTTCTCCATCTTGGGTAGGACAATGCAAACCATCGTGCCATTCACCCGAGACGACGAGGAAGTCTTCATCCATACCCTTATTGGAATCGGGAATGCAAGAAATCAATCTAACGGGGGGAACTCTACACTTAAAATAGTAATCCGCTTCCTTCCCCTTTTGGCAATTGTAAACCCTGTTCACGTCATGCCAGGTGAGATTGGTCCCCATATTTCAGTTTAACATATCCACACTACTGAGGACCTTAAAAAGGTTGGGAGAGCATTGGGTGGGGGAAAACCTGAAATTAATAAGGAAATCCCTAGTTACTCTACCCATGGGAATCTCCATACCGCCTTCAGTAAAGGCAATTGTGGGGATAACAACTGCCTTGGGGGGTTTATTCACGAGCCACTCTCCTAACTCACAATGTTGTAGTTCTACGTTTTCAGGGATTCTATACTTTGCCCTAAAGGCAACCATATGCTTAGGAGTATCAACTAACTTGGCAAACCTGCCCATGTAATCCTATTAGATAAAACAAGAAGCAAAAAAGAAAAAGAGTTCCTTTTATAACAATGGGCGTAGGGCTAGAGGAACTTACGAGCTTTAAAAGAAGGTATCCTCAGATTGTTGCTTCAAAGGAAAATTATAAAGAGTGTGTCAATAGGAAAATTACTCCCACTCCCCATTTATATAGGGATGGGAAATGAGTGGTAAATTTCCCGCTCATTAATTCCAAGAAATTTGGGTTGTTAATCATCATCGCACTATAGAACATGGGGGGACAAGCAGCTACCTGAGGCACTAATTCCAGCGACATGGACACTGAAGCGTTAAGAGTGTTCACAGGACAGGTGAAACGACATCCCCGTGTGGGAACGTGTTTAGCATGTGACAGCTCTCCCACCTTCTACTAAAACCTCGCTCTCGGAATGTCTCCCGAGAGTAAGGTTTTAGAGGGCTATTGTGAGGGAACCGAGGACGAAGGAGCTGAATCTGAGGATGAAATTATCCAATTCAAGCAAAGAAAGATAGGCAAACTCTAAGGACTGCGCTCATTCAAGGAAAGCAAGAGAGCCGAAGGATGACTAGTACCCCATTGAAGCCTAAGGATAAGGGAAATGATAGCAACAGGAGATAACGGGATCTGCGAGGGTGGTGAGAGGAAGTTTCTTGAAGAAGACACCTCCCACCTCTGCATTTAATGCTTTACACCAACCTAATCAGCTACATTAATGAGGAAATAACCCTTGAACAGCAACATCACATCTAGCAACTCTCTCTACCACCTCCAAAAGGGTCTTGATGGGACAAGTATCCTAAAGGATCACCTGAAGCATACAGGTGGAGGGCTGGGATGTTAGGGAAGGGACTATAAAAGAGAGGGAACCCCCTAGAAAAGGGGGATGAACAATTTCCAAGAAAAGAGAAACAAGAGAGAGAACTAAGGATTACCTTGTAAAAGGACTTGAGCTTAACTTATTAATAAGAGATTTTTCCTCAAATTTGCCTGAGGAGGATATTACCTTCATCTATTGTTCTAAATACATTAATCTATTGCTTTGGATTCAACAGTCTTAGAGTTGGACCTATCTTTATATTGCACTTGAGTTTAAAACCCATTCTCTTAAAAATTTATTGTTTGGGGCAAGATTTGTAGGATAAGGCACCACTATTCTTAGTGGGCTTGAGCCTTTCTTTTGCCGCCCTTATAGAAGGCATGTGTATATATATATATGTGTGTGTGTGTGTGTGTGATTATAATACATCAACCATTTTTTCAAATAATGGATTTGTTTGATTTGTTAGTAAAATTTTTGTTTTGGAAAGGTGGCCATTGACCACAAATATAGGCGCTATGTGCATGGCCACTTTAAATATTACATTTTTTTGAAGCCAGAATTGTTTTTTTTTTTATTAATTTTTTTTTTGGGATTTATGACTTATGAATATTTTGAACCAAATATTTCAAATATTAGCTATTAATATAATATTAAAAATTTCAAAGTCCCTGGGGGCCGTGATGTATCCCTGGTCTATTCTTCATTGCGCCATTTGCTCACGTACGGTACAATAAGTAATCACTATGATAAATTAATGTCCCAAAGAATTGATAGCTCAGGAGAAAATATTAGATCAACTTCTTGAGCTCAATTTTATTCCCATTCTAGTATATATGTTATATTTGTGGTCATGACAAAATGTAAAAAGACGTTCTGTAGTTTCGTTCAAATCAAATAGACCTCGTATATTCTTATTTTAGTGTTATAAATCTTAGGATATATATCATAAATAACAAAATTAATCCAAATTTAATAAAAAAAATTTCATATTAATATATTTTAAAATGTTAATTTGAAAAAAAACTCCGGTTATATATATATATATATATGTGTGTTTGTGTGTGTGTATTTATTTATTTATTTATTGGGGTTTGAGATTGATGGCCTTTGATTCTTTTATGTAAATATACATTGATTTTGGAATTATTAATTTTTTTTAACAATAATTAGGATATGTTGCTAATTTCACAACTCGAATTTCCCCCTCTAGCACCTAAGTACTTTGTATATGAAGATGTGTCAATTAAGTTATAAGACTCTTGACTAGGTAAGTACTCAGAAGATAAATTGAGTCTTTGTTTTCTGGTTCTCCCATAATTGTGAATTTTTATTTTTAATTTAGACTAAAAAGGATTTCTCAAAGGTTTGATATGCTTGTTTGGTCCATTGCTCCTTGTTGGTGGAGTTTCAATTGGTCTGCAACTATGTTTTGGTGTCGTTCTATGCTCAATTGTAATTTTTTTCTTTGTCCCTAATTGGTAAACTTTTGTGATGCTTCTTTTAAGATTCAATTTTAATATTTTAGCTATTAATATGCAATGGTAGTAAGATTCAAAATTTTATTCCTTTAGATTAATTTCCTTCATTTTCTTATTAACCAAACAAGATTTAGTCTCCCATTTTTTTTTTCAACATTCAATTCTAATTTTTTATAAAATTAAATTTAAAATAATTTTATTACATTTTATCTTAAAAGGTTATTTTTAAATATTTTTAAATAATCAAGTGGCCACATGTAGTGCGCATGATAATATTTTTGATAATTCAATAGTTGGAGGTGAGGAGATTTGAACGCTAAATGTCTTCGTTGAAAAAACTATTTAATGCTAGTTGAGCTACAAGCACAGTAGTCAAGGTAAGGATCCTACGTAGGGTCGATCGGTGAGAGGGTTTTGCAAATCAGATTGTAGGATTGGATCAAGAATCGTAAAATTTTACTTTCCATATTTTTTAAAAAACATAATGAAAAATCATCAGTAATGATAATATATGTTAAAGAATAAATGTGATGCAAATTACTCATAAGTACTAACTACTTAGTACCAAATTATCAATACATGAATATATGACAAACTTCAAATTCCAAGTTACTTTGTCATTGGCTAACAAAAAGAAAATCATCTCAATTCTAAAGTTACAAAGATTTTGCAAATATTTCAATTGTATTAAGATAATGAGAAATGCGAAGCCCTTCAAAACCCATCACAACTTGATCAATAGGGCTGGACAATCCTAATCTCACCATAGATAGACATAATTACAAATAATTATAATAACTTTAATAGATGTTGGCTTTGTTGCATAGAGGCTATATGAACAGTCCTACACCAATCCAAATTGATTCTATGGGGTAAAATCACAAGGACTTTATAGTGTAGGATCGTAAGATCTTACATTTTATCATCCAAGATCGTGGTCCCATTTAGATCCTACCCTACTTTGATTCGGATCATTTTTATGGGGTAGAATTGTAGTACCTTTAGGATTCTAAGATCTAGGATAGCTGACAACCATGGCTACAAGGCTCTTAGTGCTCATGACAGATTTTTGTTACTTATAATTGACAAATGTGAGATAGAATAAGAATTTTGGCAACAGATCAAAGGTCTTTGTACACTAAATTAAGAATATAGAGGACCTGCTTGAAATTACCTAAATCTTAACGAGTTTTAACTTTCACGTATAGAAAATTCAAACTTAGGTTCTTCGTATAAGAAAAATTAGACAATTTCAAGACTTTTGGCTTTCTGTGGTATATTAACTTGCTTTCATGTGTGTAGAATAAAAATTATAATTTGCAGAGTTGTAAGACTTGATAAAACAGGAAATTGCCTTGCCAGTATGTTCCCCGTCAGCACCGTTGGACGATGGATGTTTCTGTTTAAGAGAAAATGCCAAATAATGAAAGACATCGGTTTGGGGCCCGCCAAGGACCTTCCAATGCTTAAGTTAGCTTAAAAATCTTTAGGAATCAACAATCTGTTGAGTAATTTGTGCGTATTATAGAATCATGTGTACTTACTTGTTCCTTCTCGTTTATATAGCCTATTTGTAAGTAAATGCGCAGCTGGTTGGTTTTCTCTTGTGTTGCGCCTAAGCTGGAGGATTAAATGGCTTAGTTATGGTCATTTAATCCTATCACTTAATGTTTTTAACGGTTGTGAAATGGCTAGAAAAGGACAACCGTAATGGCTCCATATCTATTCTTCATTCGCCATTAAATGCAGAGTTTATGTCTGAGGTTAATGTGCTTACGATCGTCCATGTTAATGATGCCCCCTTGTGTGGACGATCATTATATAGATGACCATTTATCACTACTCTTCGATTGCCCCCTTTATTCCTTTGTTGTCCTTGTTTTTTGACGAGCATAGGAATACGAACGGTTTTGGCAGTTCAACTCTTTCTTCATTTCTTGAGATTCTCGTTCAATCACAATAAATGCGACGTGACTTCCCTATCAGATGATGGACACGTGTTCCTCTTTCATTCACCTCGAGTGTGAATTCTGCCTTGAATTTCCTGTGTCTTAATTTTTGCTTTTCCTTTTAAAGAAACCGTTCCTCTTCCTTTCTTCTTCACTGCCTCTGTGTTTGAAGTTTGAAGCTTTCATAAACTCCTAACAAACTCGTCCTGGTAAGATTTCTTCACTCTGAATCTCTATTAATGGTTGATTTGGTTTTTCTTAGGCAACACACCCCTTCTATTTCCTTCTTCTTCTTCACTAGGCTAGGAGTTTTTCTCAAATATTCTGGTGGAAATTCCCCCAAGTAGGTTTACTTTTACCTCGTTATTTTGTTGCTTTTAGGCCTGTTTTAGTCACCCTTTATCCCTTAATCTAACGTTCTCTAATTCAATATCACTTAGAGATGGCCATCGTAGAGGAGAGGGATTCTGAAGTTAGGTCTAGCGATCTTGAAACAGGTCTGTCTTCAAACAACGGGTCTAAGGAAAAGGATGTTGATACTGTTGTGTCGAAGCTTTTACAACCCTCAAATCCTTCTTCGTCTTCCTCTTCAACCCCTTTTCACACCCTTTTTGAGTCTTGTTCCTTGAAAACGAAACAACTAAAATCCATAAGAAAAAGGTTTCAATTCCCATGTGTCATCGTTTTACCTCGTCCAAATGAGAAGGCTTGTGCTTTTACCCACGGTGAGGTGTGCTTCTACAAAGCTGCCTTTTTGTGCGGCCTTCGCTTTCTAGTCCATCCATTCATAATGTTGCTTCTCTCTTCCTTCAATATCACTCCTGGATAGCTTGTTCCAAATGGTTGGAGGACGATCATAAGTTGCATGTCAACTTGGGTGTCTGTCCATGAAGGGGACATGATATCCCTAAATGAATTTCTGCATTTATACTGTCTAAAACCCCCTACCCATTACTGGTATTACGAGCTTTTGCCCTGGAGTAGAAAATCTAGGATTGTCTTTGGACTCCTTTCTTCTTTTCATGATTGGAAATCACAATATTTCTTTGTTTTTGGATCTAGATGGGAAACCATGTCTGACACAATCTTTGGGGCAATGTCCTGCGGTTACTACGGAAATGGGAAATCCCATCTCTTGGTGCGTTCTTTCAACCCCTTTTCCTTTTGATTGATGACTTTTATTTCATCCATGTGATCATTCTTTTGCTGTCTGTTTTGCAATCTTCGAGCATCCTGATTTTGAGAGTTGTTACCAAGGTCGGGTTCAGGTTGCCTTAGAATTTTCTCGTGAGATTGACGATTTTGAGGACTTGGTGGATCCTCGTCACTTGTACAATTATTGCCTTGGACCCGAACCCACATAATACGTGCTAAGGAAAATCCCTCGGGAATTGAAAAGTATGTGTATTGCCTCCTTTCCTTTTTTATTTTTTATTTTTTATTTTACTCGACTCAAGACTTACTGCTTTCTTTAATCTTGTTTTTGTAGGGATGGACACCAGATATAGTAAGGATAAATATGCTCATGTGAAGGGAATGAAGAATGAACTTTTGTCTTAACTGGCCACTGATATGAAGAAATGCAAATTGAACGAAGAGAAAAGTGAGACGATCATCTCTTCTTCCGTCCACACAATTCCTTCTTTTCTAACCCCTTCTCTTGAGATGATGATTGTCATGCCTCCAACTACTTGTTCCAAGGGCAAGAGTAAAATTGGAAAGATTGTTTGGGAGGATCCAGCTACAGCCCTTAGGCGAGCCCATAACGTAATTACAGATGAGGAGCTTAATGGTCTGGCTTCCATCGCATCTCATGAACTAGTTAGTCATCATATACATAAACTGGTGTAGGTATTTTACTCAATCGTTATATTGTCATTGAATTTTTTACCTCGACCGTAGATTTGATTTTGTACTTTTCTTTTAGGTACTTAATGAATCACTACGTTTGATGACTGATTACTTGAGCAACGAGGAGAAGGTGGTGGTGGCCAACTCTAAGTTTGAATTTGTCGAGGCTAAAAGCTCGAGGTTGAGAAAGGACTTGATCAAGGCTATGGATCAAGCTACAAAAGCCAAGGAGAAAGTCAAGGAGCTTAGTGAGGCATTGAAAGTTGAAAACCTGCTCGTCGCACAAAAGGATGAAGAGATCCAGGTTGCTCTTCTAAAGACCGATGAGGAGCGTGAAAAAGTGATTGCCCAGTTTTTGAAGTCCGAATGCTTTTCTGACCTTCAATTTATCTAGTATTACAATGGTTTGAGATTCTTCGCAGATGGATGATGAAGCATCATAACCAAGCAGTGGACTTTTCCAACCTCGACTTTGAGACCATTGATACTAAGATTCTTGTCGACAAATCCAAAGAGCAAAAATAAGTTACTGCTATTGGTGTTGCTAGAGGGGACGATGCTACGATGTTGGATGAACAGACTAGGGCCATGAAGACGAGGTCGTTGTTGCACGCTAGAAGACTTTCAGTCCTCATTTTTCTTTTTTCAGAACGTTGGTTGCCTCCATGTTTTGAGGCTTTTATATTTTTGCTTTAAAAGCAATGATTATTTTGAATGCTGCTTTAGCTTTTATCGATCCTTATTTCGAATGCAGCTTTAGCTCTTGTCAGTATCTTCTGTTATGTCCCAGCTTTAATTGCTAGGACCTTTTCTTGGAAGGACCTTTTCCACAATTTGAATTGAAGAAGTTCATAAATAAAATTTTTTGACGAATCATCAGTTAAATATCTTGATGAATTTTTCTTTAGGGACTTTTCTATGACTTAAACTCATTATCGGAGCTTTTATCATTAATAATAGTCCTTTATGATCTAAACTCGTGATTGGAGTTTTTACCATTAGTAATAGTCCGTTATGATTTAAACTCGTCATTGGAAATTTTACCATTAACAATTCCTTTCTAGGGTTTCATGATTTAAATTCATCATTGGAGTTTTTACCATTAATAACTCTTCTTTATGATTTAAACTCGTCATTGGAGTTTTTACCATTAACAATGTCTCCCTAGGAAATTCATGATTTAAACTTGTCGTTCGAGTTTTTACCAT
Organism: Quercus aquifolioides; assembly: GCA_019022515.1. NCBI lineage: Eukaryota > Viridiplantae > Streptophyta > Magnoliopsida > Fagales > Fagaceae > Quercus > Quercus aquifolioides. The sequence goes on from CM032331.1 coordinate 27,415,323, forward strand.
TAATAGTATTTTCATATGATTTAAACTCATCGTTGGAGTTTTTACCATGGGTAGTTTTTCCTTAGAAAATTTATGATCGCTTCTACAACTTTACCTTTGGAGTTTGTGTTGTGATGGACGATTGAATCAAAGATCAAGCCTTTGAAAAAAAAAAAGGCTTGGGAGAGCCTTATTATTTCATTCATCCTTATTTATGAGGGGATTACAAGGGAAATAACTTGAATAAATTGAAATGCTAAAAGAAAAGTAATTGCAACAAAAGACATCTCACTTAACTGATGTTTTGTCAGACGAGGTACTCCTATAGACGGAGTTTATTGCTGTCAGTACTTTCTACTTATAGTACTTCTTGAGGTACTCCACATTCCATAGTATGGTTGACCTTATACGGACCTTCCCAAGTAGGGCCTAATTTCCCCTGGGTCGGGTCCTTGGTGGCTTGTGAGACTTTTGCAGCACCATATCATTAGGATTGAACCTTCTGAGCTTCACCCTTTGATCATGGTACTTTGACATCTTCTGCTAGTATCGGGCCATTCGTTGAGTTGCCTTATCTCTGATTTCACATAAATAATCCAAACTTAGTCTCAGCTCTTCATTGTTTGAATTCTCGTCATAATAAGCTCGACTTAGGCCTAATAGCTATATTTCGACGGGAATGATTGCTTCTGTACCGAAGGCTAGCTTGAATGGTGTTTCTCCTATTGGTGTCCTTGCAGTCGTTCGATAAGCCTATAGTACACCTGGTAACTCTTCTGGCCATGCACCCTTTGCCCTATCAAGTCAAGCTTTGATGAGTTTGAGCAAAGTACAATTTGTGACCTCTGTCTGACCATTCGCTTGTGGATGGCCAGGTGACAAGTAATGGTTCTTTATACCTAGCTCTCCACAGAATTCTATGAACTTTTGGCTATCAAATTGTTGTCCATTGTCACAAATGATTTCCCTTGGGATTCTAAATCTACATACAATGTTCTTCCAGATGAAATTTTGTATCTTGCTCTCCGTGATTACTGCCAAAGGTTTTGCTTCGACCCATTTCATGAAATAGTTAATAGCGACAAATAAAAACTTAACTTGCTTCTTACCTTGTGGCAGGGGGCCAACGATATCAATCCCCTAGGTTGAGAATGGCCATGGGGAAGAGATGCTCGTCATTAGTTCCCCTAGAATATGTTGCACATTTCCAAACCGCTGACATTTATTGCATTTTTGGACGAGCTCAACTGCGTCCTTTTGCATGGTCGGCCAAAAGAAGCTTGCTTTGATTGCCTTCCCGCCTAGAGATCGGGGTCCCGAATGGTTCTCGCATATACCTTCATGGATTTCTTGCAATATATACACTACTTCTTCTGGATTCAAACACTTCATGGAGGCAATAAAAATCCCTTCTTATAGCGTTCGTCATTCACGACAGTGAATCTTGCGGATCTAACTTTAACCTTCTTTGCTTCAGATGAGTTTGATGGAAGCTGGCCATCTTTGATATAAGAAAGGATTGGATCCATCCAGGTACACGACTTCCAAATTGGGAAGGCTTGTAATCCTTCTATGCTTGGGACCATTTGTACCACTATACATAACCAAGGTTTCTTTGCATCATCATCAGACGATGCCAACTTGGCCACCTCGTCAGCATCTGAATTGTTCTCCCGCGGGATTTTTTCGAATCTGACATCATCAAAATAATCAACCAATTGGTTTGTTAGCTTCAGATACCTCTTTATTCTTTGCTCATTCGCTTGTTATTTACCCAACAACCAGCTTGGAATTAGTTCTCAGCCTCATATTCTTGAATCCTAGAGCTTTTGCTATCCTTAAGCTGGTGAGGATTGCTTCATACTCTGCTTCATTTTTTGTTGCTGGAAATTGGAGTTGAACTCCATATTTAAGGAAGTCCTTCTCAGGTGAGGATACAATTACACCAACACCTTCGAGCCCTGTAACAGACGAGCCATCTGTGTCCATTGTCCAATATTCTGCTTTTAGATCAGGGTCTAGAAGAGTAAATTCAGTGATAAAGTTTACTAGTGCTTGGCTTTGATTGCTATCCTTGGCCTGTATTCGATATCAAACTGGCTTAGTTCAATCACCCATTGGACCATGCGTCCTGCTGCATCTGGTTTACTCATGGCCTTCTGAATGGGCTGGTCTGTCATTACCATGATGGTCTGAGCCTGAAAGTACGGACGAAGCTTTCTCGAAGCAACAATCAAGGGCAAGGCCATCTTTTCTATTTGCAAATATTTTATTTTAGCAGCTTGAAAAGCTTGACCAGTGTATTAAACAAGTCGCTGAACCCTGAACTCTCCACAAATCAAGGCTGAGCTAACAGCCGTCTGCGATACAACCAGGTATAGAAATAGATCTTCCCCTTCTATAGACGGACTTGAGAGTGGTGGTTTAGCCAAATACTCCTTGAGGCTCTAAAAGGCTGCTTCACACTCTTTTGTCCATTGGAAGACTTGCTTAAGAGTTTTGAAAAAAGAGAGGCACTTATTAGTAGCCTTGGAGATGAACCTATTTAGAGCTGTGATCCGTCTAGTTAGTCTTTGCATCTCCTTCATTGTCCTCGGTGAAGCCATATCATGTATAGCTTTTACCTTCTCTAGATTAACTTCAATCCCTTGTTGAGAGACCATGAGGCCAAGAAACTTCCCCAATGAAACTCCAAACATACATTTAGCAGGATTCAGCTTTATTCAATATTTCCTCAAGGTATCGAAAGTCTCTTGAAGGTCGTCGAGGTGAGACCTTGCCTCCTTACTCTTTACGAGCATGTCATCCATATAGATTTCCATATTCCTACCTATTTGCTTGCTGAACATCTGGTTCACTAGTCTCTGGTACGTGGCTCCCGTGTTCTTTAGCTCAAATGACATGGCTTTACAACAATACAAACTTTGGTTGGTTACAAATGCAATTTTATCTTGGTCTTCCTTATTCATGAAAATCTGGTTATAACCTGAAAAAGCACCCATAAAGGTTAGTAGTTCATATCTAGCTGTTGAATCAATGAGCTGGTCAATTCTGGGAAGAGAAAAACTGTCTTTTGGGCATGCATTATTTAAATCTGTGAAATCCAAACTCATCCTTCATTTTTTGTTGGACTTCTTCACCATGATGACATTGGCAAGCCATTCGGGGTAGTAAACCTCTTGAATAAAGCCTGCTGTCAGGGGCTTCTCTACCTCTTCTATGACTACATTGTTTTGTTCTGGGGCAAATACCCGTCGTCTTTGCTGGACGGGCTTCTTCATCAGATTGACATTAAGACGATGCTCTATCACATTGCCATCCATTCTTGGCATATATTTGTGGCTCCATGCAAAGACATCCAGGTTCCTTTTCTAGAAATTCACCATTTCCTTTTTCAAGGATAACTGAAGCTCCTTTCTTACCTTGATAGTTTTCGAAGGATCACCCTCTACCAACTCTACATTCTCTACCTCTTCAATAGGCTTTGTCGATTCTTCCTCCGCTATCCAGGTGTGGTTTTCTTTGGATGCCAATATTGCTTGGTAACATTCCTTGGCTAAGAGCTGATCTCCACTGATTTCTCCAATCCCTCGAGGGGTTAGAAATTTCACCTTTAGGCAGTATGTAGAAGTTACAACCTTGAGACTATTAAGAGTTGGTCGTCCCAAAATCACATTGTAAGATGAAGGGCAATCAACGATTAGAAAGTCTACCTCCTTTGTTACCTGTGTTGGATAACTCCCTGCCATAATCGAGAGGGAAATGATGCCCTTTAGGAATACACGATCCCCATTGAAACTGACTAGGGGAGATCCAAAAGGTCGGAGTCGTTTTGGATCCAACTTCATCTGTTGATATGCTGTCATGTACATCACATCCACCGGGCTTCCATTGTATACTAAGACCCTTCTGGTATTGTACCCTTCGATCGTTAGCAAGATAATGAGTGGGTCGTCATGCGGTTGCCTGACTCCCCTCGCATCTTGTTCAGAGAAAATGATGTCTTCATCTCCTGAGTGTCGATGCTTTGCTACTGGATGCTTTACATGAACATTATTGACTTGTCTCTGAACTGCCTTTCTCAAGGACCTATATAATCTCCTGCGACTGGTCCTTCAGTGATCACCCTTATTTCTCCTACGACCTGCTTAGGACGGTCCCGCTCATCTTCTTTATGGTCATCATTAGACTTTTCTTCCATCCTAGGGCAGTATTGATAGTCTTTCTTGACAAACTTTTAAAGTTTCCCTTTCTGAATTAACTCCTCAATCTGTTCCTTTAAATCGCGACACTCGTCTGTGTAATGGCCATGATCCTTGTGAAAGCGACAATACTTCTTTGGATCTCTTTGTTTTAAGGATGAACTCAACGGTTTAGGCCATTTCAAAGCGGGATTGTTTTTTTTTATATTTTTTTTTTATCTACATTAGAATTTTGTCCACAGGCATTAGTAAAGGAGTAAAATTTAATTTTTTCTTTAATGATGCTTCTGGACTACTGTAGACATTTGATTTTGCACCTATAATTTAATTTAGAAAGATGACTTGAGTGACCATTCATATACCCACAATTTAGAGTTGCATTAAATGCATTAATTCATTCATTGCATATTATAAAAATGATCTTGAGGTTCTAACGGTCATGACAGTATGTCTGATTTCCAAATCGGGCCGTCGGATTGAAACATATCGCATGATCAAGTTTGCACGGTCTGCATGCATTTTGTTTAGGTGAAACCAACCACGCATGATTAATTTAAATTAATTCTGATTGGTTGAGCAATCAAAATTAATTAAATAATTTTGTAATTGGTTGTTGGTCAGTGTCAAAAATAGACTTGCTTGCATGGTAATAAAGTGGATAATCAGACAACAACGAAATTGTGGATAATCAAGACTTTTTTGGAGTATTTATCTACAAGATAATTATCACTTTAAAGACTTGAATATCCAGAAAAGCGGTTTAATTTTTAGAATACGGATTAAAAATGCGTCTAATTGCAATTCCCGGCTCAAAAATCCTCATAAAAGGATTCCAAAGTGCACCAAAATTCAAAGGCGGATCCGGCACCCAAGAGGGCCATTCGGCACTCTTGGAGTGCTGATCAACACTTCTTAAGTTCCGATTGGCACAAACTCAAGGCTCGGCCTGAGGACTCTTGGATTGAGATAAACTCTTTTTGATTTTTTGGAGATAAGGACACGTCCCAGTTCGTATATGATCATTCTGCTAATTTTTCAAAGCATTCCAACCTCTATAAATAGAGGATGCCTCTCAAAATTCAACACACTTTTTACACTTTTTGACCCCCCCTTCTGGCTCTTCTCTTTTGACTTTTCAATTCCCCTTATGTTAAAGTTGTTCTGGAGGTTTTTGCTTTAGGAACTTTTTTTTGTAAGTTAAGTATTTTAAGCTTCAAAGAGGTGAACAAATTTCTTTGAATCCTAAAATATTCTTTCATTAGAAAAGCACACTCATGCAAGAGGTATTCTATTTTTCTTCTTTCTTTTCTTCTTTCATTAATTTTGGTTATTGTTTGATGCATGAATATGTTTAGCATATTTTTATTATGTTATGTTCTTGATATGGTTTCATGCTTAAATACATTGCTAGATTTCTCAAAAAAAAAAAAAAAAAAAAAAAAAAAAAACTGATCTGTATTTTTAGATCTGATTTTCTTTAACACAAAAACTGATCTGTATTTTTTAGATTTGATTTTATTTAAACACAAAAACTGATCTGTATTTTTCAGATCTGATTCTTTTAAAGACTCAAAAACTGATCTGTATAAGTACAGATCTGAGTTTTTTAACACAAAAACTAATTTGTATTTTCATGAAATACGAATTTGATTTTTTTTAGAAAAAGTTTTCTTTGTTACAAAATTGCATAGTTTGAAATTTAAAAGAAGAAATTGAAAGTTAGGTTGAAGTCTTGTCTTTTTTTTAATATATGATGCATGTATAATAAATTTATCTCATGAATGTGGATCCTCTTTCCAAAAGTCTTTTTTTTTTTGGTATATATTTCTTTTACATAGAAAATAGATCTGATTTTTCTTGATAAAATCACTTTTTTTTTTAACCTTTACACAAAACAGATCTAATACTTTTTAACAAAAATCTTATTCTTTCTTTTACATAAAAACAGATATGATTTTCTTTACAAATCCAATTTTTTTATTATTCACAAAGCAGATCTGAATTTTCTTGGAAAAAAGGACACATCCATAAGGCAAATTTACTTAAATTAATTTTGTCAAGTGTGCATCGTGTGTGTTCAACATATCATTTAACATCATGCAAAAAAGGGATATATTGGTCATTAAAGTCTAGAAGACCAGACTTTGTCTAAGCGGAATGGGTGCCTAACACGTTCCTATTCCAGAACCTAGCCCCCGAGCTTAGGGTTTTTGGATAGGTAGATTAGTGTTTTGTCTTTTAATTTTGGTAGATTGTAAGTAGGACCAAAGTTTTGTATTCTTTTGCATAGACTGTAACTAGGACCCAAAGCATTGTAAGGTTAATTTACCAAAGTTGTACTTTTCTTTATTCAATCAATGACAATGAAGTATTTTGATAATGTAATTTGTATTTATTTTTTCTTATTTTTTTGTATAAAAAAATAAGTGGCGACTCCACACCACTTACTCAAAAAGAGAAGTGCCCTTAAAAGCACCCAAATCTCTTTTTTGAGAGCACCCAATTTTCTGGTCTCTCACAACTACTTTTGCTGGCCTTGGTGTCTGAAGAATTATCTTTACGATCTCTCTTTTTGCTCTGCAAATCAGTATTTTCTTCTTTCTTTTGTTTGCCCACCAACCCCTTTGCGGTTAATGTGTCTTCTCCATTCATATACTTCAAAGCTTTGAATAGTGGATATGTCATTGAAGTTGGTGGAGTCTTCCCCTTGCAGAAGACGAAATCGAGATTAGTCAACCCTGCCTGGAAGGTCGTCATTATCACCTGATCATTGGCCATGTCAATCTCTAACACTGCTTTGTTGAAGCGTTTCACATACTCCTTTAAGGTTTCCCCCTCTTGCTACTTTACAGTTAGCAGATATGAAGTGGGCCTTTTATGCCATTGGCCTCCAATAAAATGTTGGACAAAAGAGCCACTTAATTGCTCAAAGTTTGCAATTGACAACGCGAGCCATTTACTAATCCATACTCTTGTAGCTCCTCTGAGGGTGACTGGGAAAGATCTGCAGATCACCTCGTTTGGCGTTTGTTGGAGGTTCAATATTGTCTTGAATGCCCCTATGTGATTTAGAGGATCTTTAGTACTATCATAGACCTCCAACTGTGGAAGGCGGAATTTGGGGGGTAGGAGATACTCCAAAACGTTAGCGGTGAAGGGTGAGTTCGACCTTTTGATCATGCTGTCAAGGTTCATGGCCGTTTTTCCTTTCATGGCATTTTTCATTTCATCTAACTCCTTTATCATACTTCTCATCATCTGATCATTGCCGTGGGTTGACTACTCAGTATGCTCGGAAGTCTCCCTCCTGTTGTTTTTCGAACTGTTGGCTTTGTCATCGTTATTGTTCCAGTTACGCCGTGTCAGGGGCATATTAGTGTCCTTTAGACACACTCGCTGTCTCAAATCTTCATTCTGATTCATCAGCTTCTACACATTGGCTGTCAGTGCTTGAATTTGTTGGGCCATTACCACCAGATTTGGTGGTGTAGTTGTAGTTGAGTCCATGGGCTTTAAGGAACTCTGTCGGTAGAGATATGACGGCTTGTCGAATTGTAACTCGTTGCTCCCCACAGATGGCGCCAAACTAATAAAATAGGAAATTGCCTCGTCAGTAGGTTCCCCATCAGCACCGATGGACGATGGATGTTCTTGTTTAAGAGAAAACACCAAATAATGAAAGACATCGGTTTGCGGCCCGCCAAGGACCCTTCGATGCTTAAGTTAGCTTAAAACTCTTAAGGAATCAACAATTGTAGAGTAATTTGTGCATATTATAGAATCATGTGTACTTGTTCCTTCTAGCTTTATATAACCTATTTGTAAGTAAATGCGCAGCCGGTTGGCTTTCTCTTGTGTTGCACCTAAGCTAGAGGATTAAATGGCTTAGTTATGGTCATTTAATCCTATCACTTAATGTTTGTAATGGTCATGCAACGGTTAGAAGAGGCTGACCGTAATGGCTCCATATTCGTTCTTCATTCGCCATTATATGTAGAGTTTATGTTTGAGGTTAATGTGTTTATGATCGCCCATGTTAACGATGCCCCTTTGTGTGGACAATCTTTATGTTTGAGGTTAATGCGTAGTACAAATCTTGTGTTACAATGAATCATAACATATGTATATATAGTAGACTAAACCTTAGACTAATAGACTTCTAGTACAAATAGGAGACTTGGCTTGCACACAAAGTAGAATTAGACTTGGGCTTATGTTAATGGGCTAATATATCTCTAACAATATATATATAAAATGAAGGGAGGGAGCATGGATCTTAATCGTGGCAAACAAAGAGACAACATAAGCAAATGCTACATTTTAAGTGCATGCCATGTGGAAATGCTTAGCCTCGACATGATGTTGGAGGTATATGCTTTGCCGTCGTTAGTACAAAATCTTTTGAAGATCTGTCTTTCATTTCCTAGGTCTCCTTTTCAAAACTCACCTTTCGATATATACACACACACAAATTACCTAAGATAGGGCCACATTACCCTAACCAAATCCACACAAATAAAGCCTTAGATATTTGGCCTAATATTTTATATATTGTTTGTTATTCCCAGGATTTTATATAATTTCGTTTTGTTTTTTTCCTTTTTTTTGTTTTGTTTTGTTTTGTTTTTGTTTTTTTTTACTACAAAACCAAGTGAATTGACTCACTTCTTTCCATTGACTCAAGCTCAAACTCAGGTAAATTAATAAAATATATTAATAAATGATTTCCTACTAAAGAGGTTCTTTAATATATGTGAAATGTATTATTAATTAAAGAGGTTCTTAATAAACTAAACTTTGGGACTAACAATACATTTAAGTCTATACCAAATATTAGTTCATCATAATTGTCATGCTTTGGATTAAGCATACAAATTTCCTTTTAAAAAAAAAGGGATTATGAATACAAAATTATTTTTAATCGTTTTTCATAGTATTTGATTTTGATAAAAATTTATATTATTCAATTTTTACTAATTGTTTTTTGCGAGTTTTAAAATTTGGAAAGACTTAAGACCAAATGATGCTTACATTCTGTTCAGACTTTGAGAGGGAGTGTACATTAATTGTCATTGTTTTATTTTTGGCTAAACATTATTATAGATTTTTCTAACCGTTCTGGATATCTGGACAAACATTCATATGAGGACCCAATCAAAGAGAAAAAGTGTGTAACCAAACCAATAATCATCAATGGCCCAACTTAGGTTGCAGCAGAAGTCCGTCTTTGAGTGAAAAATCCAATTTCAAGTCTCAAAGTTAGTGAGAGTGAGGATTTTAACTGGCACCAGCACAATATATGCAATGAACCAATGACATCTGCCTCAATCTAACCGGCACCCATTAACTATACGTGGTTCTCTCCTGGTGAACCACGATTTCCAATACAGCTCACAATCATCAACCATTGTAGTCCCCAATTATTTGGTACCCAAAATATATATACCTGCTGATGATGTGAGACTCCGAAGCCTGATCTCTGTCCATTGACCCCACTTTAAAGGAATCCAGGGCACAACTTTCAACAAGTGGGATCATGAAATACCCAGCTTGCTTCTATTCTAAAAATTAGACACCCATCACAAGATCTACTATCATATTCTAATGTTTTGTGCTAGTAGCTTTTTGACATGTGTAGTTGGTCACCATATATTGTTGGTACACCAATTATTATATTTTACAATTTACAACCTCCACCTTATTATATACCGCAATTATAGAGATATATTGGGCACCACTACGACCTTTATATATGTTCATAGAAAGATTGTGTTATCAAGCTTTGAACCAAAGCAAGAAAGATGAGGCCATCAACAATCCTTAGAAGTCTCTCTTTGAGAATTCCAGCGAGGCTATTGGCTTCTCCGGCTGTTGCACCATTGCCCATCAGAAGCAATTTCGACCAACAAGTCTCGGAGGAGCTCAATTGCTTAGAGGGGGCTAGTGAATCCACATACACTAGTAGTGCTACATGGTTAGTTCAAGTACTTGATGCTTCCATTGCCACCCAAAAGATAGCCTTCGATTCACTCACCAATGTCACTGGTAGAGATTCGTATCACAAAGCCATAGATAGGTACCTTGATGATGATAGTACTGAAATGCTTGATGCATGCAACAATTTATCAGAGAAAGTAGAGATTATTCGAAAGTACTTAAAGAGTCATTGAGAGTGGTGTCACACTTGCTTGATGGGCAAGTTGAGCCTAGTGCAATGGCACTAGCTCGTGCCCAATGTAGGGAATTCAACCGAAATGCCAACTTGTGAGAAACAAAAAAATAGAGAAAACACACGTAAAAAAAAACAATCACACGCACAAGACAATATTTACGTGGTTTGGCAATTTGCCTACGTCCACGGAGTTGCAGGGATTTCACTATTATCAGGGAAAAATATAAAGTGCGGCTACAGTGTTTCTCTCTCTCTCTCTCTGAAACACGACAACAATAACAAACCCTAATCATAAAAACGGCTTCTATATCTTGCACACAGGCTACGGCTTGGGCCTGTCAGCCCAAGCCTTCGCTCCATGGACTAAAGCCTCAGAAAATCTCCCATTAAAAAACCACGCAACATTATTCGGGTCGGGTCGGGTCGTCAACCGAATCAAACATAAACTAGGCTCCACAAAGCCCAACAAATCTCCCACTTGGAGACTAGTTCAATCACCAACATCAGCCGCTATCCTCCAAAATCAATCCCTCATCCCTGCAACTTATCCTCCTGTCCTCAAGCTAGAAGGCCAACTGAAGCTGCACACAGCTTTAACTTCTCAATAGTGACACCCTTAGTTAACATGTCTGCCCGGTTCTTAGATCCACAAATCTTCTCAAGTATTACCAGCTTATCTTCAACAAGGTACCGGATAAAATGGTATTTTTTTTGTATATGTTTCGACTTTGAATGAAAAGCCGAATTTTTAGCAAGAAAAATTGCACTCTGATTGTCACTGTGTAGAATACCCATCTCTTGCTTCTTACCCAATTCATCTAAGAAACCTTGTAGCCAAATCATCTCCTTTCCAGCTTTAATTGCCGTAACATACTCAGCTTCTGTAGTAGACAAAGTAACAATCTTTTGTAGATTTGAAGCCCATGATATAGCTGTACCATCCAAAGTAAAAACAAACCCAGTAGTACTCTTTCTACTATCAATATCACAAGCAAAATTAGCATCTATATAATCCTGCAGTTTCAAACTTGCACCTGTGAAGTAAAGACATGTATCTGATGAACCCTTCAGATATCCTAGAATCCACTTGATTGCCTCCCAATGCTGCTTTCCAGGTCTACTCATGAATCTGCTCACAACTCCCAGTGCATGTGCATTGTCTGGCCTTGTACACACCATAGCATACATTAAGTTGCCAATAGTTGAGGCATAGGGCACCTTGCTCATATGGTCACTTTCTTCTTCTGTCTTCGGTGACTGTTCTTTGCTTAATTTGTAATGACTACACAAGGGTGTGCTCACTGGTTTAGCTTCATTCATGTTGAATCTGCTGAGAACTTTCTTCACATACTCTGACTGTGAAAGCTTCAATGCACCATCAACCTTGTCTCTAATGATTCTCATACCAAGGATTTGCTTTGCAGCTCCCAAATCCTTCATTGCAAACTGTTTTGACAATTGCTTCTTCAGATTATTAATCTCCTCAATGCTAGACCCTGCTATGAGCATATCATCCATATACAACAGTAAAATGATATAAGAATTGTCAAAGAATTTAACATAGCAACAATGATCAGCTTCACATCTCTTGAACCCAATTTTATGCATAAAACTGTCAAATTTCTTGTACTACTGTCTAGGAGCTTGTTTTAGCCTATACAAGCTCTTTCTCAGTTTGCAGACTAGATTCTCTTGTCCCTGAACAATGAACCCTTCTGACTGAATCATGTAAAGGTCTTCCTCCAAGTCACTATGAAGGAATGCCGTCTTCACATCTAACTGTTCAAGATATAAATTTTCTGCAGCCACCATTCCCAGTACTAGTCTAATTGTTGACATATTCACAATTGGAAAAAATATCTCTGTGTAGTCAATGCCTTCCTTCTGCTGGAACCCTTTAACAACTAATCTGGCCTTGTAACGTTTGCTACCATCGTGCTAATTCTTTATTCTGTATACCCACTTGTTGTGCAAAGCCTTCTTTCCTACTGGCAATTCAGTCAGTTCCCATGTTTGATTCCCCAACAGGGAATCCATCTCATCCTTCATGGCTAACTCCCACTTGCTTAAATTCTCATCTTGCAAGGCTTCATCATAATACTCTGGCTCACCATCATCAGTCAACAGGAGATAATTTAGAGTGGATGAATAACTCTGTGGAGATCTAATGTTCTTGGAAGATCTGCGGACTTCAGCTACATGTGTACTTTGATCTACCTGTGAATTTACATTCTCCTTATCTTCTTCACCCACTTTCTGGATAGTACTTTCGGTCAATTCATCTAAGTTGACAAACTCAGATTTATTTTGATCTATCTCTGTAACATCTGGCACTACAGTTGACCTGTCCTTATACATAACCTGTTCATTAAATATTACATTTCTACTTTTGATGATTTTCCTGTTTTGTTCATCCCAAAACCTATAGCCAATTTCTCATCACCATAGCCAATGAAAAAACATATTTTAGACTTTGTATCAAGTTTACTACGAGCATCAGAATCAATTTGAACATAGGAAACACAACTAAAAACTTTTAAATGTGAAAACTTTACATCTTTACCGCTCCAAACCTCCTTAGGAAGTCTGAATTCCACGGGAACTGATGGCCCTCGGTTTATCAGGAAAGCTGCAGTGCTAACAGCATCAACCCATAAAGTTTTTGGTAGTTCAGCATGCAACGTCATACTCCTAGCACGCTCATTGAGAGTTCTGTTCATGCGCTTAGCCACACCATTCTGCTGTGGTGTCCCAGGAATGGTCTTCTCCATCCTAATTCCCTATGCAGCACAATACTCACTAAACCCTCCATCTATGTACTTTCCTCCATTATCTGACTTTAAATATTTTACTTTCAAACTTGTTTCTATCTCAACCATGGCCTTCCACTTCTTAAAAGTTTCAAATATATCAGATTTATTTTTTAGAAAATAAACCATACCTTTCTGCTTGAGTCATCAATGAAAGTGATGTAGTACCTTGAACCTCCAAGGGATGCAACCGGAGAAGGCCCCCACAAATCAGTGTGTACTAACTCCAATTTTTTAGCCTTCGGTATTCTGCCAGTTTCAAGAAGCTCACCTTTTTCTGCTTTCCTAAGATGTAGCTTTCACATATGTCAAAATCAATGGACTTCAATTCTGGTAGTTTTCCTTTTGACAGCAGCATCTTCATCACTTTCTCACTCATGTGACCAAGTTTGTGGTGCCATAGGATTGTATCAATACTTGCATCAGCAACTGCAATTGTGTCTCTTGGACTTGAGGTCATATATAGAGTACCAGTCTTCTTTCCACGAGCCAATACCCTAGCTCCCTTTGTAACCTTCCAAGTATCACCAACAAATAGTATTGCATGCCCTTCATCATCAAGTTGTCCAACAGAAATCAGATTCCTCCTCAGGTCAGGAATATGTCGAACCTTCTCCAGTAATCAAACAGACCCATTGGGCAACAATATCCAGACATCTCCCATACCCACAACATCCAAGGCTGAACCATCAGCCAAATACACCTTACCAAAATTACTTGCAACATAATTTTGTATGATTTCTCGGTGTGGAGTGGTATGAAATGAAGCTCCTGAGTCCAAGAAGTAATGCATCCTATACCTCTTCTATTACAGCATTAGCAGAATCATTTTCATTCTTCTTCTTAGGACTTTTGCATTGGTTCCTAAAGTGACCTGTTTTCCCACAATTCCAGCATTGTACTTGTTGGCCTGATTTAGATTTACTTCTGTCCCGATTAGTATTTCTGGATTTTGAACTGTCCCGATTTGAATTTCTGTTATTACCTCTGCCTCTTGTCTCAAGGTTTAGGGCAGAACCAGATCCTGAGGTTTCACTTGCATCTCTTCTGCGAATCTCCTCAGCCAGAATTAAATCTCGTATATCATTGTACTTGAGCTTTTCCTTTCCTGTAGAGTTGCTTAATGCCATCCTCATTGCCTCCCAACTGTTTGGCAAAGAAGCCAAGCCGATCAGAGCACGAATCTTATCATCAAAATCAATTTCTACAGATGACAATTGATTTGTGATAGTGTTAAATTCATTCAGATGTTGTGCTACTGATGCGTTCTCTGCCATCTTTAGATTGAATAGTTTCTTCATCAGATGCACCTTGTTATTTGCTGACGGCTTTTCATACATACCAGACAAAGCCTTCATTAGATCTACTGTGGTCTTCTCCTTTACAACATTGTGTGCAATAGACCTAGACAGAGTTAACCTGATGACTCCGAGTACTTGTCTGTCAAGAAGAGCCCATTCCTCAGCCTTCATAGCCTCAGGTTTTGTCCCCAAAAGAGGCAGATGCAACTTCCTCCCATAGATATAATCTTCAATTTGCATCCTCCAATATGCAAAGTCTGTGCCATCAAACTTTTCTATTCCAGACGCCTTTCCTGCTTCCTCTGCCATTGCTCCCACTTAAACCTAACCTTAGGCTCTGATACCAGTCGTAGGGAATTCAACTGAAATTCCAACCTGTGAGAAATAAAAAAAAATAGAAAAAACACATGTCAAAGAAAAACAATCACACGCACAAGATAGTATTTACGTGGTTCGGCAATTTGCCTACGTCCACGAAGTTGCAGGGATTTCATTATTATCAGGGAAAAATACAAAGTGCGGCTACAATGTTTCTCTCTCTCTCTCTCTGAAACACGACAATAGTAACAAACCCTAATCACAAAAACGGCTTCTATATCCTGTGCACAGGATTACAATGGGCTACGGCTTGGGCCTGTCAGCCCAAGCCTCTGCTCCATGGACTAAGCCTCAGAAAATCTCCCATTAAAAAACCACGCAACATTATTCGGGTCAGGTCGGGTCGTCAACTGGATCAAACATAAACTAGGCTCCATAAAGCCCAACACCCAAGATGTTATAGAGTCATGCGAGGCAATGCAAAGAAGATTTACGAGTCAAAGGCTTGCTCATGGAACAACCATTGTGGCATGTCACGAGTCAGAATTGGGAGAGATCCTTAATGGGTCTAAAGCTATGGCCTTAATGGCATGCAGATTTCTTGGACTTTCACTATCATTCAAATCGAAGCACGGTTTGTGTTGATCCACAACTGTAATTCAGTCCCGGAGGTCACCTATCAGTAGTTCTTGGTTGAGTTAATTGCATCAATTGCAAAGGCATGTAAAAGTGGAAGGTGAGAAATACAAAAGATCCAGCTTCTCTATGACCTTGGAAGAGTTGAGAGAGACAGTGATGGCGGCTCGGGACTTGCAAGAAAAGTTGAAGTCTGGAAAGTAAAGTATGCTCGGTGTAGCTGTTGAGGAATTGAAGAGAAGTTGTGGGGAATTATTTTTTATTTTTTTATTTAGAGAGTTTCAACTTATGGCGTCCGCTCTTAATGATAGCTCTTTATCATCAGACCAAGACACCAATTAGTTTTTAGTGTAGGCAGGGATTGAACCCCAGATCTCTTATTCAACCATCAGAGACTTTACCAGTTGAGTTAACTGGAACCCACAAGTTGTGGGGAATTAGAGGAAGGGATTGATGTTTTAGAGGGAAGAGTTAAGGAATTGTATAAAACTTTAACAATTGGTTTTTGTCGACATATATAATGTATAGATTCGATGAGATTAACCCACGCCTAGAATAACATCCCAGGCCTTCATTTTTGTCGACATATATAATGTATAGATTTGATGAGATTAACAATCCATTTAATCATAACAATTGGTTTCAACATTCGTGCATATATATATATATATATATGATTATCAAAAAAAGAAAAAAAAATACATATATATATATATATATATATATATGTATACACACATTTGCGTACGTATATACATATATCTTAAATTGTTAAATTGTTTCTTATTAATCGTATTATCAAAGTTTTAGATTTTTTTTAATCTTATAAGAATAATACATATATGGGATGGAAAGCGATCCAACAATGTTGTTTATTTAGATTGTATAAATTTCCACATCTTCAAATTACTTTTTCTATTTGATGATGTTTTACTATACTGCTGGAAAAATAGTATTAAAGAAGGAATATATATATATATATATATATATATATATATATATATATATATATATATATATATATATATATATCAGGACAACCCAAATAGAGCTGAATATGCAATTGACTATTTTGGCTCGAATGAGAATATACTACTGATAATGGGAGAAAATGGGCTTTTGCCATTTCTTTATAAAATATCCAGCAAAATGTTCCATATCTAAAATTATTTAGGAAAATACCCCGTTTTGAAACTCGATTTTCTAAAAATCAAGTTTCAATTTAAAACTCGATTATTGGACAATCGAGTTATAGCGAACTGAAAAATAAATTTTTTTTATTATTTTATTATTATTATTATTTTTCTGGAACTCGAGTTCCTTGAAAAAATTCAAGTCGAACTCGAGTTCCATGAACTCGAGTTCCAGGAATTTTTTTTTTCTAAGTCTATGTTCGCTATAACTTGATGTTCCAAAAATCGAGTTATATATTTGAAACTCGATTTTTAAAAAATCGAGTTTCAAAATAGGAGCATTTCCCTAATTAGTTTTAGAGATGAAGCATTTTGCTGGATATTTTAAAAAGAAAGGGCAAAAGCCCATTTTCTCCTTGATAATGATATAATTAGTATTCAGTTAACTATTTCATGGCATAGACACAGACTAGGCCATATATGGACCACTATCTAGAGGCATAACAAAAGTACTTGCCAATACACTGCTCTAGCGATCATACAATATTAAATCAATAGGTGAGATTGAAAGTTAAAAATTCACTTTAATCTTAGTTCTTCATCTCACAACTCTATAATAATTGCAACATGCAGTTAATTTTGGTTGGGAGGTTTTTTTTTATTTTTTATTTTTTATTATTTAATTTTTAGTTTTTATTTATATTTATTTAATTTTTTTAATTTTTAATTTTTTAGGTTAATTCTGGCTGAGAGATTAAACTTCCTACTCTACACAATTGGATGGAAAGTGGGTGTTCAGTAAATTGGGGTATGGTTATTTACCCTTCAAGTTATGTGATGAAGCTATATATGAAAAGTGGAAGAAAAAAAAGAACTTGATTCTTCTAAAAGTCGATAGGTTAGTTGTTGACAACATCAATTTAATTGACCTAGATAGGCGCCTATTCAAAATCTCTTTGCTCTTAATCTTCAGGCGGTTTGCAACATCTATTTAATCAATAAATATCGTATTATATCACGTATTTACTCATAATAAAAGTTGGACTTAAAAATCGTAGATGCACTAAATTACAACAATTTTTTATATAGAAATAATAACTTAGTTGTTCTAATCAAATTTTCATTTTTTTTACTTTATCAATTCTTGAGATAGACATAAAAGCTTAATTGTTGATATTAACTTTTTTTTTTTCTCCTTTTTTTTCTTTTCACTTTTTTTTTTTTTTTTTATATATATTTTCTATGGAAAAGAATATTGTACTGGCCATTGATGATTAAGAATCTTCCCTCATATGTTACATTGCTTCCATAAGTCATGCCAAAAGCATTCAAAAACAGTAGGAACAAATACAACACCTATAATATTTTCATATTGCTTTCTCAATTCTCAATATCAGTTGCACGCTGCTCTTCATTTGTTTCAATAACTCTCTATCGTATAAAAATGAGTCTTTCTTTGTGCTAGAATTTGCTTCCAGTGGCTAGAGGGATTTGAATGGACGATCTTTATCTAATATCAATACTACTACGTAACTTTTAACATGTTAAAAAGATAGAATTTTTGGATTGGTAATGTTTGTTGCATACAAACAGTCAGAATGAATGATCGGTAACACCTTTTTCAAAACCAAAAAAATATGCATTTTCATGACTTCGAATCCAATTTAGAATAGTCTACACTCTGCACATGCACATAAGCTGGACAACCAAAATTTTAATACTCAAATAATCAATTGGTCAACCTAACCAAACCTCTTTTGGAATCTTGAAATCAATGGCTAATAATGGAGATCTATTGATAATGAAACTTGCAGAGTTAACTGCCTCTGCCTAAAACACCTTAGGCAGCCCTGTTTCAATCTCATGCATCTGGCTCTTTTTGCCAAGGTTTTGTTCTTGTTCTTTGCAACCATATTCTGCTATGGAGTTCCTTTAACTGTGAAGTGATGAGTAATGCCTTCTAAATCACGAAATTTTATGAATTCTTTATCTCTATACTCTATGGTATTTTATTTTCTGGCTAGTCTAATTTTCAACCTGTGCTTTCCACTTTTTAAATATGCCAAACACATTAGACTAATGCTTCATAAAATAAATTTGTACATTTCCAGAATAGTCATCAATGAAATTGACCAAGTACTAAGTACTGCTATGGGATAACATGGTAATTTCCACTTATCATGTTTTGTACAATCTTCCATTAGTATTTGGGTAATCATTCATAAGGTTTCTTCACAGAGAGAGAGAGAGAGAGAGAGAGAGAGAGAGAGAGAGAGAGGTAAAAAACTATTTACCAATTATAAAATTGGAGAACTTGACATTCAACTTGTACCATCCATATAAACATTATCCAAACCGAGGATCCCATTTGAACTTGATTTCTTCATAGAAAAGCACTTAAGGCCTTTTGATGGGTTTGTCATAATTCATTCCGTGCTCATCAAAGCAGTGCATAAATTTTTTAACAACACATAGTTCTCGAAGTTGATAGAACACTATGCTTTCCAATTTTTCACAACGTATAACACGATTTCTAAGGCAAACATGAAATGGTTCTAGCACATTATCAAGTTTGGAGGAATGAGGTGTTAGGAATAATACACAAAGTAATAAAGGAAGAACAATGTTAACACAAAAGACAAACATAAATAGATAACTTGGAGGCGCAAAATTGTTAACTTTAAACAATATTTGCCCTCACACTCTTGTTGCTAAAGGGTTATAGCAAAATTGTCTCCAGGATACAACCAAGTTGTTGGATTGTACAGATAGCAATTCTGGAGAATAACCACAAGATTTCTTGTGAACATAAGTCTCTCTAACTTACTATTTTGTGGAGTTATTTTTCAAGTGAACATAAGTCTCTATTTATACCTATAGGGTTATATTTCATCAAAAGGCACGTATGGAGAGTTAAAATGTTTCATAAAACTGTTCACAAGGCTTGAAAC
This sequence comes from Quercus aquifolioides, assembly GCA_019022515.1. NCBI lineage: Eukaryota > Viridiplantae > Streptophyta > Magnoliopsida > Fagales > Fagaceae > Quercus > Quercus aquifolioides. The sequence goes on from CM032331.1 coordinate 27,434,825, forward strand.
CTCTTCAAACATTCAAAACAGTTACCAGAAAATTCTGTAGAAAACTTAGTTTTACGAGTTTTGATCGGTTGAGAGTTCCTTTCGATCGATTGAATGCTCTTTTCGATTGATCGAATAGGAATTGAATAGCGATCGAATCATATAGTGACTCCAAGATTATTTTCTTCATCATTTTGATTGATCAAACAAAAGTTTCGACCGATCAAAAATCCTTTAGTTCGAATTTCACTTAGAAAATTTCAGAACTTGAATTTTTACTTTATGAAACAATACTCTCCAAACTCAAATATCATTATTGATGGGACTGACAAAATCAAGCATAGACGAGATAAACTGGGCCGACGAGACAGGCCCGCACTGACGAGTAACCACTTCACTGACGAGGTTAAACATCTCATTCAATGCCGCCAATAAACACCCTGGACGGTTACAAAACCAGTTGTACAGACCGTTGGGATAAAATTAAAGCAACATGATGAGGCCAGAAAACGTTACCCAGAGGGGTATTAAGAACCACCATAATTGCCCAACGGCTAGAGGCTACAACAACATATATAAAGCCCCCACATGGCCAAGAAGAAGGTATGAACACATTGAGATAGATACTGTGAGATTTCTTTGATTTTGATACATTATATTGCTCATTCTTAAATAGCTTCCGATACTGACTTTGGCATCGGAGACGTTGTGGCAGGCACCACACCGGTGACCACACTCGAGAATACATATTTGCAGGAAGCCGGAGATCATTTTTGTCTACATACATTGACTGACGAATTCATGCTTCATCAGTTTGGCGCCGTCTGTGGGGACGACATTTTCGTGTTCAATCTTGAAAAAATAGTTTCCAATCAGCAATCACTATCAGATGGAGTCCAATCAAGATTCCACAGCCTTGGCTCAGTAGGTTCAGGCTCTCGCAGCCACTGTAGAAGAACTGACCAGGCAAAATCAGGAAATGAAGTTACGACTTCAACAGGAGGAGAATCGGTCTAAAGGGAACTGAGATGACGAGGGAGATAGCCACAGAAGAAGTGACCATCAAAGGCCTGCTACTCCAACCGAGCACAACTCAAATCTTCTCCAAGAGATGAGGAGGGAGATGGACGAACTTAGGACCGCCATCAAGGAGAAAACAGAGCGGAGTGTAGACCGAATGGTTAGGGCGATGGATTCGCCATTCACTCCAGCAGTCCTTGAATGTCCAGTACCGTCAAAATTTCGGTTGCCCCAGCCTGAACCATTCGATGGGCTAAAGGACCCTCAGGATCATCTTAACACCTTTAAGACGACCCTAGGGCTCCAGCAGCCCCCAGACGAAATACTGTGTCGTTCCTTCCCAACAACTCTTAAAGGAGCTGCAAGGGAATGGTTCACAAAGTTGCCAACGTCGTCCATTGACAACTTTGAGCAGTTGAGCAATGCCTTCCTGCGTCATTTCATTGGAGGACAACGTCCTAAGAGAACCGCGGACCACTTACTTACCATCAGGCAGGGAGAAAAGGAAACCCTAAGGTCATACGTGAAACGCTTTACTCGCGAAACACTGGAGGTCGACGGAGCAGACGATAAGGTGCAACTGACGACCTTCAAGGTAGGATTGAGGTCCAGAGAGCCCATTACGTCACTTGCAAAGAATCCTCCAAAAACAATGGCCGAGATGCTCCTTAAAGCACAGAAGTACATGAACGCTGAAGATGCATTAGCAGCCATCAGGGATGCAGGAAGACCAGCGGACAAAGAAAGGAAAGATGACGATCGTAGAGGGCAAAAACGGGAGCGCTCAAATCGTTGGACCAGTGACGGGATCTGGAGGAAGGACGATAAGGGACCACAAACGGTAAAATTTACCCCTCTTATTATGCCAGTTGATAAAATTTTAACGCAGATTAAGGACGAGCACTACCTGAAATGGCCGCGACCATTGCACTCATCTCTTAACGCCCGTGATAAGAATAAATACTGCTGATTTCACAAGGACCACGGCCATTACACCAAAGATTGTCGGGACCTCAAAGAGCAGATAGAAGAGCTGATAAAGAAGGGGAAGCTACAGAAGTTTGTGAAGAAAGGGGAGTTCAGTAGGTTCCGGGATGGAAACAAGGGCCAGCACAAGTCCTCATCCGGGAGCAGTGACCGTCAGTTCCAGCCTCCCCAAAATGTGATAGGGGAAATACAGACGATCGCAGGAGGATCGTTCAAGTTCCTTAAGAAAGCATGTCAACGACAGGTGAACAGTGTTTACATGACACCCCCGTTGAAACACAGACGAACTGATCAGGACATGATTTTCAACGAAGGGGATGCTAGGGGAGTGAAGCAGCCTCACAACGACCCATTGGTCATAGCACTTACCATAGAAGGATTTAACACAAAAAGGATCCTCGTGGACAATGGTAGCTCTGCTGATATCATCTACTTCCCTGCGTTCCAACAGTTGAAACTAGATCCAAAAAGACTGCGTCCATTTGATTCTCCCCTCGTCAGCTTCAGTGGTGACAGGGTATATCCCAAGGGCATAGTTACGTTGACGGTGACAGTGAGAACCTACCCGAAGCAGTTGACTAGTCATCTGGACTTCTTGGTGGTAGATTGTCCCTCGTCCTACAATGTGATCATTGGAAGACCAGCGCTCAACAAGTGGAAATCATCCACGTTAACCTACTACCTGAAGATAAAATTTCCAACAGAGAACGGGGTAGGAGAAGTCAGAGGAGATCAAGTTTTAGCTCGGGAGTGCTACCAGGCCGTCGTGGCTACAAAGGAGAACCATACATGGACGATCGAAGAAAAGGAGAAAGAAAAGGTGGAGGCCTTGGAGACAGTAGAGTTATCCGACGAAGAATCAAATAAGACAACCAGAATAGGGACGACTCTAAGTCCTAAGATAAGAACAAAGCTGGTCCAATTTCTTAAAGAAAACCTAGACGTCTTTGCCTGGAGCCACGAGGACATGCCAGGTATATCTTCAGAAGTCATCTAGAATAGGCTGAATGTAGACCCGGAAAGGAAGCCCGTCAAATAGAGACGAAGAGTTTTCGCACCCGAAAGAGACTAAGCGGTTACTGACGAAGTTAACAAGCTCTTGACTGCAGGCTTCATCCGCGAAGTATATTATCCAGACTGGCTTGCAAACGTCATCTTGGTGAAGAAAGCAAATGGGAAATGGAGAATGTGCGTAGACTTCACAGACCTGAACAAGGCATGCCCAAAGGATAGCTTCCCTCTCCCGAGAATAGACCAGATGGTAGATTCCACAGCTGGACACAAACTTCTGACATTTATGGACGCTTTCTCTGGGTACAACCAAATAAAAATGGCAGAAGAGGATCAGGAGAAAACAGCCTTCATCACCAGCCAAGGGCTCTATTGCTATAAGGTCTTTGGACTGAAGAATGCAGGAGCCACTTATCAGAGATTGGTAAACAGAATGTTTAGTAAGCAGATAGGCAGGAGTATGGAGGTGTACGTGGATGACATGCTCGTCAAGAGCAGGGAGGAACTCACCCATCTGGACGACCTTAAAGAGACTTTTGCTACCCTCAAGCAATATCATATGAGGCTGAACCCCAGTAAATGCGTCTTTGGTGTAGCCTCAGGGAAATTCCTGGGATTCATGGTGTCCCAGAGAGGAATTGAGGTGAATCCAGAGAAGGTACAAGCCATAATCAACATGGCCTCGCCCAAGACCGTCAAGGAAGTCCAGAAGCTGACAGGACGGATTGCAGCCCTCAATAGGTTCGTCTCTAGAGCGATGGACAAATGCCTACCCTTCTTCAAGACATTGAAACAGGCTTTCGCTTGGACTGACGAGTGTGAGGCCACTTTCCAGGAACTCAAACGTTACCTAAGCAATCCACCCCTTCTAAGCCTGTAAAAAAAAGGTGAGAAGTTATACTTGTACCTGGCAGTGTCAGCTACGGCCGTCAGTGGAGCCTTAATCCGAGAAGAGGACAGGAAGCAACTCCCAGTCTATTACGTCAGCCAAGCCTTCCAAGGAGTTGAGTTCAGGTATCCTCAGATCGAGAAGATTGCATTTGCGCTGGTAGTAGCTTCACGCAAACTCAAGCAATACTTCCAAGCATATCCTATCCTAGTAATGACGGACCAACCAATCAAGAAGTCCATGAGCAAGCCCGAGGTGGCATGAAGAATGGTCCAGTGGGTGATTGAGCTCAGTCAATTTGATATTGAATACCACCCCAGGACGGCCATAAAAGCACAATCTTTAGCAGACTTCATCACGGAATTCACCCTCCCGGATGAAGACGACTTCACCATCAAACACAAGCAATGGACAATACAGACTGACGGCTCGTCAGCCTATAAGAGAGGAGGAGTAGGGGTAGTCATAATCACCCCCGATGGAGAAAAGCTAAAATATGGAGTTCAGTTGAAGTTCCCAGCGACCAATAACGAGGCCGAATATGAAGGGATTCTGACGGGGTTAAGGCTCGGAAGAGAGTTCGGAGTTAAGAATCTGTTGACCCAGAGCGATTCAAAGCTAGTAATTGGGCAAGCCAGGGGAGAATACAAAGCAAAAGAAGAAAGAATGCAGAGGTACCTCAGACTAACGAAGAATCTGGCTCAAGAGTTCGAAAAAGTGGAGTTCGTGCAGATTCCCAAAAGCCAGAATGTGATAGCAGACGAAGTCTCAAAGATAGCCTCGTCAGATGAAGGGGCATTGGAAGAAGGCCTGATGATGGAAGTCCAGAAGAACCCCAGCATTGAAGAAGTTTCAACATTCGCAATCCAGAGTACAAACAGCTGGATGGCACCCATTGTATCCTTCCTTCAGGACGGGCACCTCCCACAGAACATAGAAGAAGCCAGGAAGATCAAAAAGAGAGTAGCCAGATTCATGATCCTCAATGACGCCCTATACAAAAGAGGCTTCTCCATGCCTTACCTAAAGTGTGTTGACGAGAAAGAAGCAAGGTACATCCTGGAAGAAATCCACGAAGGTGTTTGCGGGGATCATGCTGGTCCCAGATCCCAAGCAGGTGAGATAATTCGGACAGGCTACTTCTGGCTGACTATGCAGGTAGACGCAGCAGAGTTCGTCAAGAGATGTGACAAGTGCCAACGGTTCGGAAATGTTCAGCGACTTCCAGCAGAAAAACTGACAACGATTACATCCCCATGGCCATTTGCACAATGGGGAATCGACATCGTCGGCCCGCTGCCCCAGGGCAAAGGTCAGGTAAAATTCTTACTAGTTGCTATTGACTACTTTACAAAATGGGTTGAAGTAGAGGCACTAGCAACCATAACCGAAGCCAGAATCCAGAGCTTTGTATGGAAGAACATCATTTGCAAGTTTGGGATTCCAAAGACGATCATATCAGACAATGGACGACAATTTGACAGCCAAGGCTTCAGGGAATTTTGCTCAGGCCTAGGCATCAAGAATCATTTCTCGTCCCCAAGTCATCCACAAGCAAACGGACAGACAGAGGTGACGAATCGAACGTTGCTTAAGATTATCAAAACGAAGCTGGACGATGCGAAGGGAGCCTGGCCAGAAGAATTGCCCAATGTCTTGTGGGCTTACAGGACAACAGCGAGAACGCCAACAGGAGAGACCCCCTTCAGACTCACCTACGGCACTGAAGCAGTGATCCCGGTCGAAGTAGGAATAACCAGCATCAGGCGAAAGGCATTCATTGAAGAAGTCAATGATGACCATTTGCGACTCAACCTGGACTTCCTAGACGAAGTAAGAGATAAAGCTTGTAGCAGAATGATGGAATATCAACAGAAGATGACTGACTACTACAACAAGAGAGTAAAGCTTAGACAACTTGATATTGGTGACCTCGTCCTTCGCAAAGTAACCCCAGCAACCAGGGATTCTTCTCAAGGGAAACTCTGCCCCACATGGGAAGGGCCCTACCGGGTCATTCATTACTCCAGGAAGGGCAGCTATCACCTGGAGACTCTAGACGGACAAAGACTCCCTCGGCCATGGAATATCGAACACTTGAAGAAATACCATCAATAAACGCAATTGTGAAATGTATTCATTATTCATTGTTGAAACTAATAAATAAGTTATTCAGCTAACGTTTCTCTACAAGCAGGCATATCCGATCACAAGTCATAAAGAGTAAAAAATGGTTAAGTAGCAAGATTCCGCTCTGACGGATGTAAGCTATTGACGATGACAAGATCCTTGAAAAAAGGTGTAAGTCATAATGTAAGTCATAAAGAGTAAAAAATGGTTAAGTAGCAAGATTCCGCTCTGATGGATGTAAGCTACTGACGATGACAAGATCCTTGAAAAAAGGTGTAAGTCATAAAGAGTCAAAAATGGTTAAGTAGCAAGATTCCGCTCCGACGGATGTAAGCTACTGATGATGACAAGATCCTTGAAAAAAGGTGTAAGTCATAAAGAGTCAAAAATGGCCAAGTAGCAAGATTCCGGTTTGACGGATGTAAGCTACTGACAATGACAAGATCATAAAAGTAAAAAATGGCCAAGTGGCAAGATTCAGCTCTGACGGATGTAAGCTACTGACGATGACAAGATCGTAAAAAGTAAAAAATGGCCAAGTGGCAAGATTCTGCTCTGACGGATGTATTATACTGACGGATATACAGATGTATATCATTCCAAAAAGGATATATCTCACAGAAACGGGAAATGCTAGTGAAGAGAAGGAGATATAAGAGCTTCACCAAGCACATCACATAGGCAGTTAAAAGCATGCAAATTACAGACACAGGTAAGTGCAAGAAGTAAATTAGAACCAAAAGCATGCAAGCAAATTACCATTGTTTTTACAAACCCATAAACACTGGGTTAAAACATTGTTCCCATAATAAAAAAAAAAAAATGTGTTTCAATGTAAGATTTACAAAAAGGCCATGACGGGCAATGATCAACAGACAAAAAAGAAATATTTCTGTTAAAACGTAAGTGACAGGTTCAGGCTTCCGAGGCTGGAGGGGCGTCAACAGCAGCAGCATCGTCAACAGGAGCAGCATCGTCAACAGGAGCATTCTTTGGAGCGTCACCAGCAGGAACCATGGACTGAGCAGCTTCATCAGCGGCCATCTCTTTGTCCACTTCTTCCAAGTCCAGGTTTTCAATGTCAACGCCAGTTGGATGCTTGACCACGTACCTTCGAAGAAGTTCAAAGCCTTTAAAGTACCAACTGAAGAGCACAGTATTGTACTCATCAGTGGTTTGAAAAGCCTCAACAGACCTAGCCGCGATTGTCTTCAGCGATTCCTTGGCACTTTGAAGCTGCTCGTCCTTCTCTAGGTTCAGCTGGCGCTCAACCCTAAGGTCGTCACCTAGCACCTTGACCTTCTCCCTCAGAGTAGTAGCTTCGTCCATTGAATCGATGAGGTTCTTCTTCAGCTTTAAGTTTTCACCCTCCAAGGCTTGCACCTTTGACGAAAGAGATGCCAGCTTGGCCTCTTGAGTAAGATACTCAGAAGCAATATGCAAGCTTTCTCCCAATGCCTAAAAAGAAGTACCAAGTCGTCAGTAAAAAAAAAAAGAGGGTTGCTCATTAAAGAAGTAGGAACAATTTACCTGCACAAGCTTGTGGACGTGACCACCAGCGACAGTATTAAACGGAACCCCAGAAAAAGCCCTCAGATCATCAGCCGTCACGATGTTGTGGGCCCTTTCAACTGCCAGCTTCTCGTCCCCCCAAATTGTAGAGTGACGAGAATCCCCTTTCTCCTTCTCCTTCTCCTTCTCCGTCAGGCGCGGCCTCTTAGAGACGGGTGTAGGGAGCTCCTCCACCGAAGTAGACGGAGAAGCGGTCCTCGTCGTCTCAGTGCCGGAGACAAGGGGAGTGACGGAGGCTGGCGAGGTGGCTGTCACACGCACGATTTTTTTCCCTATGTTCGACAAGGGCTCGTCCTTCTTTGCCTTCATCTTCGCGTACATATCTTTATTAAATTTGGACGTCATTTCTATCAAAAGAAGAACATTAGTCCCGAATAAAAACACAAGAAAGTAAGGGGAGAGAAGAGAAGGCTACTGACGAAGCTGGAACTTACTTTATAAAAACACAAGAAAGTAAGAGGAGAGAAAAGAAGGCCAATACTGACGAAGCTGGAACTTACTTTTCTTTCCTTCTATATCAAGGTTTCGCAAGACGAGGGCAGAAGGTTCTGGCCCGAGGCAGTAAAACGCAAGAGTCTTAGGATCAACGAGGTCGTCCCAACTCTCGATTGTTTGCGCGTACTCAATAGCCTTCTGAACCCGCTCTTTGTACCTGCTCTTAAGCTTTGGTTGTCTCTTGATTAAAAAAAAAATAAAAAAAAAATAAAAAAATTTTAGCAGCCATAGTTGTAAGCACAACAGAATCCAAGAAACAAAGAGGAAATATTGACGCACCTAAAGTCGGGGTTTCCCATTGACGACGTAACCTTGGGAGATCACCCCAAAACTCGCCCGAGGGTGTCTCAAAATCGTCCCCAGACACAAAGAAGAACCTCGACTTCTAGTACCTGAAAGAGGATGGAAAACCCTTGACGATCCTAGTCCTTCTTTCCCAGGGCACCAGTTCATAGTACCCATGCTCTTTAGATGCTTTCAGACGGTAAAGGTAAACAAGCTCGTCAACCCTGAGCATGTCCCCGTCATTGGTAGCCAACCAAATCCCCATATAGCTCACTAGGATCCTCCACGAGTTGGGCATGAGCTGCCCGGGAGCGATACCAAAACGGTCCAAAAGCTCCATAAGGAAAGGATGGACCGGGAAGCTCAATCCACAGACGAAGGCAGATTCGTAGAAGCATACCTCCCCGGGAAAGAAGTGACAGGCCCGATCCCCCTCACCGGGCAGACGAACCCTAACCTGATCTGGGAATTGAAATCTATCCCTAAATCTACCCAATGTATCCGCGTCCAACCCACACTCCTCCTCCAGAGCATAAAAAGCCTTAACCTCTCGGGGATTGGAAAGGGCTGTATCCTCCTCCACTGGGTTACCGCTAGACGATAACCCAGTCTCGAGCTCACTAGACCTAATCTCTGACATCGTCCTGCCCTCCTTCACTAAATTTTCAAACCAATCAATTGATTGACGTAGTAAAGGCAGTAAATCAACCAATACCACAGCCAACTACTACCCTCGTAAACAAAATTTTCAAGATAGGGAAAATTCCCTAACGACCCTCCTAATCGAGCAAAAAGAAATGAAATTGAAGGGCAGTCTAATCTGACCTCAGAACTACTGATCATGGGAAACTAGAAAACGCAAAAAAAAATCTATATACCCCAAAGCCAAAAAGAAGCCAAACAAAAGAAAAAACGACAAGGAAAGAAGAAATGGAAAATCAGAAATTTGCTACAATGTGTATAGGCAAAATAAAAGGAAGTAGAAGGAAGAACATACCTTGAACAAGAAAAACTATTGCACTACACACCAGTCAGAAGGAAAAATTGCAGAAAGAAAGGGTGGAGAAGAAGATGGTCAGAGCAATGATTGAAGGATTTTTTGAAAAAAGTAAGAAAGGAAAAGGGAGAAGAGGGGAAGTTTGAAACCAAAGGTTGGGAAGCTAAAAACCAGCAGGAAGATCAATAAGACCCATCATATGGAGCATTAACTCCCCCAATCAAAATGTGCCACGTAGGCCACAACCCAAAAGGCGACGCCGTAACGCATTTAATACGGCTCAAAGACCCAACCGCTTACAACTCAGAAACTTTTCACCTTCCCTGGTCAACACGACATGTCACGACGACCAAGGAATCCGGGGGCAACTGATGGGACTGACGAAATCAAGTATAGACGAGATAAACTGGGCCGACGGGATAGGCCTGCACTGACGAGTAACCACTTCACTGACGAGGTTAAACATCTCATTCAATGCCGCCAATAAACACCTTGGACGGTTACAAAACCAGTTGTACAGATCGTTGGGATAAAATTAAAGCAACATGATGAGGCCAGAAAACGTTACCTAGAGGGGTATTAAGAACCACCATAATTGCCCAACGGCTAGAGGCTACAACAACATATATAAAGCCCCCACATGGCCAAGAAGAAGGTATGAACACATTGAGATAGATACTGTGAGATTTCGTTGATTTTGATACATTATATTGCTCATTCTTAAATAGCTTCCGATACTGACTTTGGCATCGGAGACATTGTGGCAGGCACCACACCAGTGACCACACTCGAGAATACATACTTGCAGGAAGCCGGAGATCATTTTTGTCTACTTACATTGACTGACGAATTCACGCTTCATCAATTATTACAATCTATCTATGTATATACCTATATATACAACATGAGGGAGTATAATCGGAATTGAAGAATGATGGAAAGATGTATAGATAATATCAAAGAAAAGGATGACGAAATACATCATCACTACCATAAGTTTAATCATAAATAATTTGGATTGAGGGCTTGAATGTTGCCTTATATACAAAATAATATGACACATTTTGAAAATAAAAAGGAAATTTGAACTATAAATTGATTTATCCTTGATAGGCCACAAACTGAATGACCCCTTGTGATTAAACTAATTAATTAATTAGCTAAGTTATTAATTAATCAATTTAACATGCAAATGCGTGAAAGCACAAACAAATCACCAATAAACTAATTATGTAGCGGAAATTAAATGACACGGTGATTTGTTTATGAATGGGGAAAACCCTTACAGCAAAAACCCCACCGGGTGATTTTCAGGTCACCACTCCCAAAACTCCACTATTATCACAACAAGAGGTTACAAGTAAAGGAATCCCAAGTACCTTACCAACTTACAGTTGAACCCTTACCCCAATACCCAATTGGACTTGTTCTGTGGTGACAGTTTCCCCCTTTTGATGCACGGCTCCCAAGTATGTGACTAACCAGTTTGATGCGCGGATCCCAGTACGCGGCTTACTCCTTTGCACGAATCCAAGTACATGACTAACTCCACAGCAACCCTTTGATTGTTGTAGTTGATTTGCAGCAGCTTCACAAAGAAACACCAATAAGATCTTCAATGTTGGTGCAAGAGACTTTGCTTGGTTACAGAACCCAAAGGCGTACAAGAAACGCAGCAAGAACTCTTTCTTCTGTAGGAGGAGGCTAGGGTTTCAAAAAGAAAACCTTATGAAGCTTTCTAGGTTTAGGGCTTTCTTTTTCCACCTCCTTTAAATAGGAGCTTTAATGGGCTCTCCCATTCCAAATAGGTTTACACAAACCTTGGGCTTTCCTAGTCCAATAAGGATTATACAAACACATAAACAAATAGCCTTTTAGAATAAAAACGTTGTGGCTATAATCTGAAAACTCAAAGGTGCAAATACACAGCAACTTCTTCAAAAGAGGTGAACTAGGGCAAGAACTCCATCTCTGGTCACAATTTGCTTCAATAGAGTTTTCTCAATGCTTGTGCAACTTGTGAACTGTTTGATGGCCCTAAAAACAATCCTTTTATATGTCTAGGGTTAGGAGAAAAGAAGGCCCAAAGACACATTCACGGATCCCAAGAAATCAGATCAGAATTCTGAATTTCCTAAATCTCAACAGATAGGAGGTGTCGAGAAGCTGTCAAGCAGGTGTCGAGCTTACGGGCTTGAACGACTTTCTTAAGCTCGATAGATGCAGCTGTCGAGACAGCTATCGAGCTTTAATGAATTTGCACTATCAGCTTGTTTTCTTGGACAGACTTGATGACTTTAACACTTGATCTTGAAACCTTGTTTCTTGAAGTATTAAAAATATGTAGAACTACCCAATTACAAGTAAAGTGTGTTTTGTCAAAGGATTAGCCAATTACATAAAAGAATGACATATGTTCTTAACAAGTGACACACATATGTCCTAACAATCTCCCCCTTTGGCAATCCGTGACAAAACCACAACAAACAAATGAACATATGAGAGAAGTTATAAATCACTCAACTCATATTCGCTTGTTGAATACAATAAAATCTATCCTAACACAAACCCTTGAAAAACTTTGCAAGAAAAGAGTTTATGGCAAGTAGACTTTGACAACCTGTATTTCTGAAACACTTTAAACAAAACTCATCAAGGCATCTTGTGTGAAGCAGAAATAATAGATTGCATACAAATATAAGAAACATGTGTATAAAGATAGAGAAGAAACAACACATGTAGAGATAGGTGAAAGAAACATACATCCACATATAGAGAATATAAGTACAATGTATGTAAAACTAGTCACAAGACCTCATATACAAGAACAATGTATCTAAAAGGTAAGAAAAGAAAAGAAACATTATATCCTCACTACATCCCTCAAGTATCAACAGTATCAACACTCCCCCTAACAAAAATGTCCTAGACTAACTCTCCCCCTAAGATGACTACTCTCATATCCCAAAACTACTCCCCCTTTTTTCTCACGAGTGAGAAAGGGTAGAGTGTTAAGTAGACATCTCATCAGTAGAGCTAGCATCTCTATCATCATCATTCGAAGCATCATTGTCCTCGTCATCATCATCCTCAGAATTAGAAGCCGCTGGAGGAGGTGGTGAAGGAGTAGCCTCAGGAGCAAAACCACCCATGGTCGCCTGCCGTTGTGCAATACGACCAACACGAATATTCACCTGATACAACTCAGTGGAGAGTGTATCGAGGCGAGCATCCATGCGCTGCAGCTGCGCCATGATGTCTCCAAGTGAAACATCGCTTAAGGAGGAAGAAGGAGCTGATGTAGAAGGAACAGATCCAGATGGAGCTGAACGGGAGGGAGGAGTGGAATCCGGTTGTCTCGACCTAAACTGAGCCTCACTACTTTTTACGGTAGCGGCATCTATGGCACACATGAAGGTGAAAGGGTCGGACACGGGAAAATGAATGGAAAAATGGTGTAGAATCCTTGTGATAGCAGAAGGAAAGATGAGCTTATCACGGGTCGCCGCATCCAAATGAACATCTATAATAGACAAAATGACATGAGAAGGAAAATCTATGGTAAGATGCTCAAGGAGGGATAACAAAAATCGAGCACGAGGCTCTGTGATGGAGTTGTAGTGAGAAAGCGGATGAAGTACAAAAGTCATCACCATGTTTAAGAATCTAGAACCTTTAGCAAAAGGTCGACATGATGTGTATTGACACTCACCCCACTCCGAAGGGCGCTCACAGAAAGCAGATATGAGCTCATCCTTGGACACAGTCCTCAGACGATCACAAGAAGGATAGTCAGGAAAGTCTATCCTAGGAACCCTAAGCACATCCGCAACAAGCTGCGGTGTGACAGGGATGCGTGTACCTTGAACGCAAGTGAAAAAGAGAGGTACTGAACGATCAATCCCGGCATGTTGGAGTAAAACTCCTGAATGAGCATGAGAGGACATGTGACCGGGACGTCACAGAGTGACTCCCATCCCCTACTGTGAATGACAGAGGGAAGGTCAGTGTCAGCGAAGTCTGCCAAAATGACTTGGCGTTCCGAATGAACACCTCGTCTAGAAAAGTTCTCTGAAAATGCCTTGTGGGCATCATCATCACAGAATCGAAGATTACGAGGAGCAGAATCAGAAGATGAAGAAGCTCCAGAATGCAAAGGGTTCCGAGCCGGAGTAGATTTACGCTTAGGTGCCATAGACACTAACGTAAACAGAATGAGAGAGAGAGAGAAAGAAAGAGACAATTAGAAAAGTCCCAAAGCAATTCAAATATATCAAATATATTGAATAGAGAGTACGTATGCATGGGGATGCATGAACATGCGACATGCAAAAGAAATTTCATCATGGGCTCAGCCCAATCCAAACTTACCAGCACACAAACATAGTACACACATCTAAATGCATGAAAATACCATTCTAATGCAAATGTGATGCAATGCATGAGACTTTGAACACATTTAAATGAAAACCCATACCAAAATTTCAAGAAAAACTCATTAATTTTGAAAAACCCCAAAATTTTTCAAAAACCCCAAACCTAAGATTCAAAACATGAAATGCATGAAGAATGAAGGGAAAAGAGATCATACCAAGTGATTTGAAGCAAGGAAGGGCCGAAAATCACGTGGGTTGAAGGTTTTGAGTGAGAAAACAGAGTTTGGGAGATGAACAGACGCGGACAGATCGAGAAAATGAGAACCGGATCACGAACAGAGCTTATATAGGAACCTCAGTAAATCTCGACAGATGAGGTATCGAGAGGTGTCAAGACATCTATCGAGGAAAGTGTCGAGAAAATGCACGTCGACAGCTGTAGGTGTCGAGGAATGAACACCAGAACCAAGAATAGAAGCTTGATCGATCCACCAGGTGTCGAGAAGGTATCGAGGAAGCAAAAACTTTCTCGATCGATCCACCAGGTGTCCAGGAGGTATCGAGATTACGATAAAGAAAAGCTTGAGAAGCTCGACAGATAGCTAGGTATCGAGGAGGTGTCGAGCTTGCTTTTTAAAATAGTTTTTTGAGAAGTAAAAAACATAGACATGAATGCAATCCAACATGTACCTCAATCAATGATCCAATCAACATATTAAGCTCTCAAAATCATCTTTCATAAAACATTTTAAGCACATGGATCCTCAGAAACACACACACACACTAAACAAGTCTAACCAATTTTATTTTTCAAAAACAAGTCAAGATAGTTTAGTGAGCATACATTAGCACATGTAAAACACTTGTGATGGCCAAATCACATTGTACTTGCACATGTAACAAGAGTAGCAAAGAATATTGCGTGCTGTGTGTGAAAAACACCGCAAGATTGCATATGTGTATACATGTTATGATGATCTGAGATATGAGAAAATAACTTTAACTCACACACAATCATAACTGTTTGATGGGGACTATCACCTTTGAGGTACATCCTATAACTCCCACATCTCCTAGAAAACACGCTTGCAATCATTTTAAAGCATTTTTGATCTTTTTGCTTTTTATTTTCTTTGCATATTTTCTTTTAAGCATATCATGCATGGGCATATATGAGAGAGAAAAGAAATACCCAACATGTTAAGCATTGACATTGCACTTTTGCTATGCCGAAGCATACGGATGTCTTTGACACTGCACTTTTGCTATGCCGAAGCATACGGTGTCATATTATGATTGGCGGGCAACAATGGTGAGATGGTTATTTATGCCTTTCTCTTAGGATTTTCTAGTCCTACCCGTCAAAAAGAGTGATATGAGTGTGAAGTTCAAGAGATGACTTAATCTTACTCATCACAAACAAGAGCCACAAAGCTCACTTGCTTACTTGTGCATAGAGATGCTCATCTAAGCTACAAAAGATACAAAGTTTAGAAAACTTTGTTTCAGTGGCCATCCAAGGTACACAAGTACCAATGTACACAAAACACACACTGTTTTTGTATTTTCTGATTTTTCAATTATTTTATTTTATTTTATTTTGAAAACAAAACAAAATAAAAACTAAACAACCAAACAAAAACAGACAAACAACATGAAAGCATGAAAGAAGGATGCATATGCATGAAGACATGATTCCAAAAACAAATAAGAAATCAAGAAAGAAAGTCCAACTTTAGATAGAAAGAATTAAAGCAAAGGACAAACAAAAAGACAATTAAGTCTTAGGATCCTTTATCACCCATACAACACGAGTCCTTGGCCGTGAATATGAAAAGACACGTGTCCTAGTATGACTACTAAAGGACATAGAGGAATTAGAATTCCCTTGAAATTGAGTCAAAAAGCTCAAAGCTTTTAATAACTCACCAAGAATAGGTACAGAGCCTTTAGACAAAGGATGAGACCTATTGGACACTCGCTTATGAGGAAACAATTTGAAACAATTAGGGCGAGTGTGACCAGAACCACCACAATGGTGACAAACATGAGTAGTTTTAGAGCTACTCAACTTCCTAGAAGGAGGTCTAACCTTAGAGGTTGACAACTTAGGACAATTTGGCCTAATATGACCAACAATATGACAATGATGACAAGTGGGGACAAATTCAAAATTTTTATTCTTCCTAGGAGGAGTTTTAGACATAGGTTAAGAAACTTCAGCGTTAACATCAGAATTTTTACCATTGTCTATCCTAGCAATATTAGCCTTCAACTCTTCATTATTCCTTTTAAATGGGGGAACATAAAAATATTTTTCTTTTGAGTTAGGCTCAACAACAAGTTTGGCACTAGTTAAATTTTCAACTTTAGTTTTAAATTCAACTAGTTGCTCTTCCAAACTCTTAATTTTGTCCACTTGAGATGAGATTTGATTTTTAAAATTCTCATTCAAATTATTGGCTTCATCCAATTTTGCAATTAAATCATCTTTTTCAAGCTTGACCTTTTTAATCTAGCTTTTAATTTTGTAGAACATTCAAGAGATTTCATACAAAAATTATAAAGCTTGCAATAGGCATCTTGAATACCATCATCATCATTCAACATAAGATCATGCAAATCAAAACAATCAAGAGTTTCCATGACAACAGGGGTCAATGGATCACACAGCAAAGATTAAACCTAATCAGAGTGTGTCTGCTTTGATACCACTTGATAGGCCACAAATTGAACGACCCCTTGTGATTAAACCAATTAATTAATTAGCCAAGTTATTAATTAATCAATTTAACATGCAAACGCGTGAAAGCACAAACAAATCACCAATAAACTAATTATGCAGCAGAAATTAAATGACACAGTGTTTTGTTTACGAATGGGGAAAACCCTTACGGCAAAAACCCCACCGGGTGATTTTCAGGTCACCACTCTCGAAACTCCACTATTATCACAACAAGCGGTTACAAGTAAAGGAATCTCAAGTACCTTACCAACCTACAGTTGAACCCTTACCCCAATACCCAATTAGACTTGTTCTGTAGTGACAGTTTCCCCCTTTTGATGCACAGCTCCCAAGTACGTGACTAACCAGTTTGATGCGTGGATCCCAGTACGCGGCTTACTCCTTTGCACGAATCCAAGTGCACGAATCCAAGTACGTGACTAACTCCACAGCAACCCTTTGATTGTTGTAGTTGATTTGCAGCAGCTTCATAAAGAAACACCAATAAGATCTTCAATGTTGGTGCAGGAGACTTTGCTTGGTTACAAAACCCAATGACGTACAAGAAACGCAGCAAAAACTCTTTCTTCTGTAGGAGGAGGCTAGGGTTTCAAAAAGAAAACCTTATGAAGCTTTCTAGGTTTAGGGTTTTCTTTTTCCACCTCCTTTAAATAGGAGCTTTAATGGGCTCTCCCATTCCAAATAGGTTTACACAAACCTTGGGTTTTCCTAGTCCAATAAGGATTATACAAACCTATAAACAAATAGCCTTTTATAATAAAAACATTGTGGCTATAATCTGAAAACTCAAAGGTGCAAATACATATCAACTTCTTCAGAAGAGGTGAACTAGGGCAAGAACTTCGTCTCTGGTCACAATTTGCTTCAATAGAGTTTTCTCAATGCTTGTGCAACTTGTGAACTGTTTGACGGCCCTAAAAACAATCCTTTTATATGTCTAGGGTTAGGAGAAAAGAAGGCCCAAAGACACATTCATGGATCCCAAGAAATCAGATCAGAATTCTGAATTTCTTAAATCTCGACAGATAGGAGGTGTCGAGAAGCTATCGAGCAGGTGTCGAGCTTACGAGCTTGAACAGCTTTCTTAAGCTCGATAGATGTAGCTGTCGAGACAGCTGTCGAGCTTTAATGAATTTGCACTATCAGCTTGTTTTCTTGGACAGACTTGATGACTTTAACACTTGATCTTGAAACCTTGTTTATTGAAGTATTAAAAACACCTAGAACTACCCAATTACAAGTAAAGTGCGTTTTGTCAAAGGATTAGCCAATTACATAAAAGAATGACATATGTTCTTAACAAGTGACACACATATGTCCTAACAATCCTTAAAATATTGTTGTTCATAGAACGATTATGAAATTTATACTTTTTTTGATATAATAATTTTTTAGTCATGTGACTTGCAATTTATTTAATGAATGTCTTTAGTTAGGGTCACAAGGTTTTAAAATACTTTTTATGCTAACATATGTTTTTTTTGCATAGGCGAAGTTTGTTGTATCTCGTATCTAATTTATAAACTATACTACTATAATACTATTTGATTCTCCAAAAAGAAAAAAAGAAAAAAAGAAATTATATATATATATTTCTTAAAAAAATTAGATATTTTTTTACACACACATTACTACTATTATTACTTAAGGGGCTTTCTCTATTTGGCATGGACATTTTGACTTTTCCAAAATACCCATTCAACTTTTGAAAATTTAAAAAAGGTTTCAATAATCGGGTCAGCAATAATAATTTCCTTTTTCTCAAGAAAATTATTTATTAAACGTTTAAAACACTTAAAACTTCTTTGTTTCTTATCAAGTTGTCATAATTTTATAAAATAATTTTCTTTGTGGTATTCAAAAGTTTTGTACTTCACTCATGGCAAATACTTTAGTGATTTCTCATCCCTCTTTCTCATTTTGTTTTTCTTTTGATAATTGATGTTGCATTTTGTTTTTTGTTTTGTTTTGTTTTATTTATCTTTTTTTTTTAGGTATAATTGACGCTTTTGTGTGTTTAAGAATAGAAGTTGTAGCATGAGAGAAAAATTTATTGGGTAAATCCTACATGTGTGAACGAAATAGCCCTACAAGTACAAAATTATGGCTTGAACTTTTATCAATTTCCTTTTCAAGAATGATGCATTCTTTCAATTTCGCTTAGGAAATACTTGTTTTTTTTTTGTTTTTGTTTTTTGTTTTATATCTTTATTATCTTTAATACTTGGGAATATTCAAGAAATCTTTATTGGATTTTTTTCTTTCTTATAGTATTTAAGCTTCAAGACCCTACCGCATAAAAAGTGAAATAATTTATCCAAAAGCAAGTAAAATTAAGAAAACTGGAACTTGCAAAGTGCAAGATGAGAGAGAATTTGGGCAAAGCTTTTTATTTTTTTTTTTTTTTTTTTTTTTAATGAACAAAAAAGGGTCTCACGTGTGTGATCATGGTATAGGGCACTGTAGACACCGCATTTTGTACCTTTTACGACTTAGGCTCCCGTTCTCCAATGATGCCCAAACTCTAAGGCCCAATTTAGAGTCCAATCAGATATCAAATTGACTTGAGGAATGTTAAAATGGAAAATATAACATTTTAAATGAGCAAAAATCAAATTTTGAAAATAAAATGACCAAAGTAGCCCTTGACCCATTTATGTGGGTAGCAGCCTGCGTACGTGGGCCAAAGCATGCGTATGCAGGGACACTCCTGCGTACGCAGCTAGGGTTTCAGAGACATAAAAAATGCATGTTTTCTGCAATAATGACAAAGGTTTGGAATGAATCCCACATTGTCCGAGAGCCGTTCCAAACCCCATTTTTTTCACTATATAAAGCCTTACATGGTATATTTTTGAAAGACAAAGAAATCTCACTAGAAAAAAAATACAAGATTCACTAGAAAATAGTGAATCAAAAGGGAGTTTTTTCATAAACACCCTCAAGTCAATTTTGTTTGATTGGGACCTTTTCTGGCCCCAATCCTTTTAGTTTAACATTACTAATCACTTTCTTATTGGTTTATGAATAGATTTGACTGAGGGGAGCTGTCAAAATCAAGCTTGAAGAGCTTTTCTTTGAGGTATTAGTTCAAACTTTGCATTTTCCTTTTCTTCTCTTTTTATGCTTTTAATTCTTTTGTTTGTCTTGTTTTCTTGTTATAACATGTTTTGATATGCTTTTCTAGTCTAGGTTTACGTTTTTATACGTTTAAAATGCATGTAGGGTGTTAAATTTAGTGTTTTAAGCTTGGTTGTTCTTTTAGGGTTTTCTGGGCAAGAACTTGTGTATGCATAATTTTGCCTACGCACAGAGGCTTAATTATGCTCACACAGGCTTGTTCTTGTATGCGCAAGCTGCTACCCAAAAACCCTAATTTTTATTTTGTTTATTTCGTTTCTGCTTTCACATGTTTGTTTGTTTAGCTTCTTTTCCCATGCCTTTATGCTTTCTATGTCTATGTTTTCACATGCTTGTTTTGTCTCACATGTTAGGATTAGGGTTTATTTTGTATTTTCTTTGTTTCAATGCCATGATCATTCATTCACATGCTCATGCATGATGCCATAGGTGTTGAGTTGCTGCAAGGTGAGTAAAGATAAGTCATACATTCACATTCACATTCACATGCATATGTGTTGTTATGTTTTGTTTGATGAACATGTACATGTGTTGTTGTGTTGCGTTTTGTGTTTAATTGATACATGATGTACTTGCTGCCATGATTAAGTTGCTGCCTTATATATGGCATGATAGGGTTTTCACATGTTTGATGAATGCTAGGGTTGTATATGTGTGGTTTGGTTTCTTATGCTTTATGGATGGATATGTATGTGTTTTGGGATGATGATACCATGTTGTATGCTTAGATGTATGCTTTAGGACATAAATGTTGAACATGATTTTATCGAGTTTAAGACGTAAGACACAATGATGGGAGGCCAACCTTAGGGTTGGGCGGTCTTGGGTGCCTAACACTTTCCCAAGAATGTACCTAAACTCCAAACCCATATCGCTAGTAGTAAGATCAATGGTCCTTCCTCGAAAGGATGTTATATTCATGGTTCCTAGGCCATTGCAAAAACTAGGTGGTGACTCCTTCGTTGTGTCCATGGTGGTGACTCCATTGGGGATGATGAGTTTAATTCTTATTTGTCGTATTTCTTAATCTTGATAAAAACTATTTCAATACTTGTTTGCACACACATCATTTGGTTCCTTTTGTCCCTTAACCTCGGTTGGTGATGAGTGGGAAGATGGAAGGCTCTATTCGGGCCCAAATCTTCCGAAGTTCAGCCCACCAACTCACAATCGGTGCCATCGCCTATAATGGGTTTTGAGTACACTAAAGGTTTGCTGCCAATCCACTATGGGGTCTACTTAGGCCATCGGTTAGAATCATAGCCCACCAAGTTGTGAGTGACCTACGAATCTATCCCTTTAGCCATAGGGAGCCTACCTACACTAGGGAGATCCTAGACCCTAACACAAAGGATACCCTTTATATCTCTTGTTTGTTCAACCATATATCATGTGATCACCTAATTCTAAAGAACAAATAAAAGATGTAAAAATGGAAGGATGGCCCTAAAGTTATGGTATACCCTAAGATGTTTTGGGATAAAAGAAAAGAAGTTCTCACATATAAGAGGCTTGTCCCTAAATCCAAAGGTATATCTTAACTTGAAAGGTTCATAAGACCATAGCCTAATTGCTATCATAGGCCCAATTGGAAAAAAGCCCTTTTGAAAACGAGGACTTTAGGCCTAAGGCAACAAATATGCTATGGACATAGCATCCAAAATCCTACTAAGCCAATATGAACTTCCTTAATCTTGGGCCTCCTTGTTGTATGCCTAGTCTCAAAATGATGAGAACTTCATTGACTTTGAGAGGAAGGCTACAATGTATTCTAGCTAAAGGGCTATTTCCTAAAAAAAAAAAAAAAAAAATGAAATGATGAATAAAAATGAAAAGACCAAAGGTGATGAATACATTGTAAGCCCATGTTTGAGACAAAGGGTTGAAAATTTCTAAGTGCATTCTAATGAAAGCCCATGAGAGTAAGATGAGAGCTTTATTGTAAATGGACCAAAGCAAGGGGCAACAATCCATGAGAGGGAAAGGAGTGATATTGTAATTGGGCCTTCATTAAAATGAACTTACAAATTTTCTAAGGACACCTAAAAAGTTAAAAAAAAAACCTTTAATTAGGACATGAACTTAATGAAAATGGAACTTCTTTTCAGGCATCATTGCATCGTCAAAGTTAAGAATACATGACCCCATTCCCATTTGGATTCGAGAGAAAGGAAAGTGCTTGATCAAGATTGAGGACACACACCAAGAAGAGGAAGAGACCCCCCAAGAAACAATGACTACCTCCATGGAAGACTTAATGGCAAAAATGATCCTTAAGGCTTTGGATGAACATGGAGAGGCCCTTAAGAAAATGGGAGGGCGTCTCACTAGGTTGGAGGAATCTAAGCTTAAGAAGCCTTCACACATGGAAATCCATGATGATGAGAAGGAAGTGGAAGAATAGGACGAAAAGGAAAAAATGAAATATGAAAGGAACAGACAATTTGAGAAGCTCACCTTGGAAACCATAGCCATGAGGAAAAAAATGGAGAAAATGCAACTCGCCTTCCACAAGGCACAAGGGATGGATGATTACCTCTATAACATGGGGCTAGTGAGTTCAAAGGCTCTTATTGCATTGCCTCCCAAGTTCAAGATTTACGATGCCGAAAAGTTTGATTGGACCGAAGCTCTGAAGCAACACTTAAGAAGATACCTAAGCATCCCTGAAATGAAGGGGCTAGATGAGAAGCAAACTTTGCATGCATTTCCCCTCCCACTCACAGGAGGTGCATCAAGGTGGTGCTATAGCCTTGATCCAAGCAAAACTAAGGTGTGGAATGAACTAGTGGAGTTGTTTCTGGACCAATTCATCTTCAACACCATGATTGATGTGACTCTAAGGGATTTGGAGACTACCAAACAAGGTGTAAGGGAGACATTTTCTGAATACATGACTAGATGGAAGACCAAGGCGTCTAGAATGTTCAATAGGCCAAATGAGAAGGACCAAATCAACATGATCATCAAGAACTTGCTTCTAGCTTATAATAGTAGGCTTTTGTCATCGCCTATTAGCTCATTTGGAGAACTATGTGATTGTGGGACAAGAATTGAAGATGCTATCAACAATGGATAATTAGAGAAAGATGAAAGTAAGCCTCCAACCAAGAAAACATATAGAGGGGGAGCAACCACCACTAAAGCCCTCAATCCTGTGAATGTGAATGCCATCATACCCCAACAAACACTAGCCTACCCAAAGAAAGCTCGCTAAGAATTCTCTGACCTAGGAATGACCCTCACCCAAGCATATGAAAACATATCCTCCAGAGGATTCATCAGACCTTTAGACCCTACACCCATTCCTAATCCCATACCTCCCATTTTGAATCTCAATGAATATTACCACTACCACCAAAAATCTGGCCACAAAACCGACAATTGCTTCCTCAAACACGAAATACAAGACCTCATAGATAATGGAACCCTTCTAAATCACAACATTATCACCAAACCCAACATTAGAAAGAACCCTTTGCCCGATTACCATAGGGCTCCTCCTACATATCAAAATTGGGTGCAAATAGATGAGATTGAATGGGATTGCTCAATGTTGATAAAAACTACAAATGTCAACATCAATGTCGTGGAAGTCCAAGGAATATGGGATGAAGAAGATGAAGTCTTAAAGGAAGTGGTTGCAATGTGGGGAATACTTCCCAAAGGAGTGACAAAATTTAAAAAAAAAATGTCTTGGAGGACAATGTAGCAAATATCACTAGGAGTGGGAAGACTATAAACCATCCTTTTTGGAAAAAGGATCATCTTGGTAGAGATTTAAGGGAAGGGTCCAAGCCCACGAAACCTAAAGGAAAAGAAGACAAAGAAGAAGAAGATAGGGTCTTAATTCAATTAAAGAGGACTCAAGCTCATGTGTCCGTATGTGGCTTACTCATGGCCTCTCAGAAGCATTGTATGGCTTTCTTGGATTCCTTGAATGGGAAAGAAGTACCTATAGAAACTACACCACAAGAAGTTTTGTCTCTCATGGGAGTCGAGGGTTCCTCACACCCTTTCCTTGCCTTTTCTGATGAAGATCTCCCTCTCGAAGGAGCTAC
The DNA here is from genome assembly GCA_019022515.1 of Quercus aquifolioides. Classification (NCBI taxonomy): domain Eukaryota; kingdom Viridiplantae; phylum Streptophyta; class Magnoliopsida; order Fagales; family Fagaceae; genus Quercus; species Quercus aquifolioides. The sequence continues at coordinate 27,458,514 of CM032331.1, forward strand.
TCACACTAGACCCTTGCAAATCACCATTGAATGAATGGGTGCCAAGGTTCTGATGGTAATTATTGACAATGGGTCTGCCTTGAATGTTTGTCCTTTTAGGACCACCCTTACTATTGGCCTAAAAATGGGGACTATCATCCCTTCCTCTTTGATCGTAATAGCATATGACAACACTTCAGAAAGGTCATAGGTACTTTCAAGGCTCCTTCCAAGATTGGGCCAATAGAAACCATTGTGGAGTTTCATGTCGTGGACATCATCCTAAATTACAACCTTCTTTTGGGAAGAGCTTGGCTCTACCCCCAATGGGGTAATACCCTCCTCACTACACCAAAAGATGAAGATCTAATGGAAAGGAGGGATTGCCATAGTGCTTGGAGATGGTGAAATTTTAGCACCAACTTGTGGACTCAAGGAAGGAGGAAGTGAGTTTCAAATGAGTGGCTTTGAGTTCGTGAACATGGCTGATTATGGGTTGAAGGATGAAAGGTATACTACCGACTTGTTCCCCTATTGTAGCCATGAGGTGATTGCAATGATGAAGAACATGGGATACATGCCTAGTATGGGCCTTGAAAAAGAAGGAAAAAGGGTAGTCAAGTTCTCCAACGTCAAGACTTAACTGACTAGGGAAGGTTTAGGATTCTTTGAAGGCTACAACAGAATCAAGAAAAACCTTGGCACTCTTAATGGGAACTTTGTGATGGAAGGGGAAAACTTCCCTTATTGTGGCATCCTCGAAACCTTGGGTATGTAAGGATGGAATGGTGTATCCGGGTTGGGAAATGTTCTTTAATGAAAAGATCACCTTTAAGGAGAAGCCTACCGTGGTGATCAAAGAGATACAAGAAGAGGTCGATTGGGTGAACTACATGGATGCTGAAGCAATAAAGACCACGACGAAGATGAGTGGGTACATGTTTGCCATAACCAATGAAGAGCCAAGTGATCCTTCCAAATTCATCACGCCTGCTGTGGGGCCCATTAATAATTGGACTTGGGTTGGGTTTTTTGAAAACATGGGGAAAATGTTTTGTAATGCGAGTTTCAATGTACTTTTCAATATTTTCAATAACATAAATTCTGTACTTAAATGATTCAAATGAATTTGAAAATGAAATTAATAAACAATTGGAAAAGAAAATTGAACCAATGGAACCAACTCTTGAAATTATTAATTTGGACAAAAATGAGAATCCACGCTTAATTATAATTGGTTCAACTCTAAATGAAAAAGAAAGAAAAGATCTTTAAGAGCTCCTCACAGAATTTCAAGAGGTGTTTGCATGGTCCTATGAAGATATGCTCGAACCCCGAGATAGCTCAATATCACATTGATACTCATGATCACATGGTACTCGTCAAACAAAAGTTGAGAAGAATGAGGAGCGAATGGCTCTTAAAAATCAAGGAGGAAGTCACTAAGCAATTAAAGGTAGGGTTCATCAAACCCGTACTCCAAGTCTAATGGATAGCCAATGTTGTGCCTGTACCTAAGAAGGATGGAAAGGTAAGGATGTGTGTGGATTTTAGGGACTTGCACAAGGCATGCCCTAAGGATGACTTTCCTCTCCTTTAGATTGATGTCTTGCTAGATAACATGACAGGAAGTGCCTTGATGTCTTTCATGGATGGGTTCTTGTAAGGTTGAATTTTATCAACCATCTTGTTGGCTTTATTCCGTGCCAATTTGCTTGTAATTTAGCACTTAGTAACCCTATATTTAGGTCGGATTCATGTAAGGGTAGTATGAGAGAGAGTGTGAAGAATTGCTCAACAATGTGCAAAGAAGCAGGGACTCGCGGCTAGGACTCGGGGCTGACTCGCGACTTGCAAGTCGCCAACTGCAGCACACGTGAGAAGCATGCGGAGAGGTGAAGGGTCACGCTAGCTGTCGCACTACAGGACAAAAGTCCCAAGCTGGCTAGGCCGTTAGCTCGCGACTTAGACCAGTCGCGAGGCCAAGTTGCCAACTTGCCCTGTTTGGGAAAAACTGTCTCTTTGTATTCCAAACACACACCACTATATATAGACCCTTATACCCATGAAATGTAGAAAGCTTCCAGAGAGAATTTTGAGAGAGAAATCCTAGAGAAAAACAAGATTGCCTCATCCCCAATCTTCACTAAGAGACTCTTCAAATTCCTCTACTCTCTTCCTCTCCATTGATACATCCTTGAGAGGTTATTGACCAAATCCTTTTCTCATCACACCCACGTCTGTGAGAAGGTCTTTTGGTGCTAAGGGAAGCAGTTTGGAAGGAACCAATGGTTATTGGTTGATGCTATGGGTTATAGCGGAATCCAGTAAGCTAGAGAAGAAAAAGGTTCGGCGCAACCTCGTTGGAGCAAGAAGCTTGGAGGGCTTAGGTACCTGGGTAGATTAGGCTTGGAGGGTCTATTGCTGTTCATGTATCCCAACTACATTTTCTAGTGGATTATTGACCACTTGGAGGGCGGTGGAGAGGTTTTATGCCGAGGGCTTCGGTTTCCTCTTCGATAACACATCGCGTGTTGTCCTTGTGTTTGCATCTCTCTTCCCTTTATCTTTGCCTTTTATTTTATACTGTGGATGCGATTTTAATTGGCTTAGATTGTTTATCAATTCTGTGTTTGGCTTATGTTCATGTTTCGCACATTAATTGTTTGATAATAAGCTTGAATTGATAATTTATAATTTGGGGTCTAAACGTTCATAGTGTTTTCAACGCTATTTGAACTTTCAATTGGTATCAGAGCGGGTGCACTTGTTGTGGTTTAAATAGCTTAGTGCGATCCTTGACCCCATTTTGAGATGGACAGGTCTCAATCTCTAACTGTGCCACCATTTTTTGATGGTAATAATTATGCATTTTGGAAAGTCTGAATGAAAGCATTTTTGTGTTCTATTGATGATGCTGTGTGGGATGCAGTTGAAGTTGGTTGGACTAGATCGGAGGCTGCCAAATCCACTTGGGATAAGGCAGCTCTCGCGGCGTCTATTGCAAATAGTAAAGCCTTGAATTCCATTTTCTGTGGTGTCTCTCCAGAAAAATTTCACAGGATTTCACATATCACCATTGTGAAGGAAGCATGGGAAATTCTGGAGACAACTTATGAAGGGACTAAGAAGGTGAAGGACACCAAATTCCAGATGCTGACCACTCGCTTTGAGGAGCTAAAGATGAGTGAGGATGAGTCCTTTGACTCTTTTTACAGTAAGCTGAACGAGGTGGTCGTCGGCAAATTTAATTTGGGGGAAAAGACGGAGGATTCTAAAGTTGTAGGAAGATCCTTCAGTCACTGCCAGAAAGTTTTCATGCCAAAGTAACGGCCATTGAAGAGAGCAAGGATCTTAATGACATTAAAGTTCAAGAGCTGGTCGGTTCATTGCAGACATATGAATTGTCACTACCCACGCAGAAGAAGAGCAAATCTCTTGCTCTTAAAACAATTAATGAGAGAGTGGCATCTCATGACTCTTTGGAAGAGGAAGCCATAGATAAAGATGTGGCGTACCTTGTAAAGAACTTCCGGAAATTCCTAAAACTCAAGAACGGTGGGAAATTTGGTGACAAAGGAAAATTTCAGAGTTCCGGGAAGGAGAAGAAAGAATTCCGAAGGAAAGATAGTAAAGATTCCCAATCTTCTCAAGGAATCACATGCTTCGAGTGTAATGGACATGGACACTTCAAAAAGGAATGTCCCAACTATTTGAAGTCGAAAGGAAAGGTCTATGCTACTACTTTAAGTGATTCGGATTCATCAAACTCTGACTCTGAAGAGAGCTGCGATGGAGAAGGAAACTACTTCGCATTCATGACCATTGCACATGTGGAATCCTCAGATGATTTGGGTTCACTTGTGAAGGAGCTTGGTGAGCATTCTGATTTGGAATCTATTGGGATTGTAGATGAATCGGAAGCTGAAGAAGATGAAGATACATCTGGTCTTCAAGAGAATTACGCCTTACTTCTTGAGAAATCGGGTGAGTATGCAAAAGTGGCAAAGGTGGCTGTAAAGAAGATGAAGGAAGCTGAGGAAGATTACAAAAGTTTGCTGGTACGATACAAGGAGGCAAAGTGTGAGATTGAAACACTTAATGGTGAGCTATCAGAAGCTTACACAAAAGTGAGATTTCTTGAGTAAGAGGTAGTGCAAGCTCATGCCAAGATAGATAGGGTCTCCTCCAAGAAGGTAGATGATGTTATTTCATCTCAAAAACATGCCTCAGACAAGTTCAGGTTGGGATATACCGAAGGGAGTAGCTCATCAGCCAATGTCACCAAAGAAGTGAAGTTTGTGAAGGCCAAAGAGACGATTGTGGATAAGTCTATTCTTGAGAAAATTAAGGCTGAGAAGAAGAAGAATGTGGCTGATCAATGGGTGTTAAATAAGTCTCGTAATCAATCAGAATCCAGATTTGAAGCTAGGGGAAGATCACTTCCAAGATCACAACGGGGTCCTAGAACGAGTCATTTCTGTCACTTTTGTGGATTGCAAGGACATACCAAACCCAACTGTCATAAACTGAGAGTGTTAAACAATGCAAGCGCTCCTCGATCATGAGGAAGAAGAAATGACAAAAGGTCTTGGGGTGGTGAACAACCAAGAAATCAAATTCATGATCTTGGAATGATGGACGTGATGAAGATGATCGGTGCCTTCACCAATTGCTTGGAAAGCTTCACAAGAAGGTTTGAAAGTCCTAACTCTCATACCCAATCCGTCAAGGACATCACCCTAAACGCACGTGACGTGTGGGTGACGAAGGGTACTCATGCATAAGCATTACAACATATCCATGCATTAATACTTCCCATGTTTGTGAATATGCTTGGTTGTGTGCTTCTTGCAAGTTTTTTTTTTTTTTTAAGTTGTTATATTGTTTGTGTGTTTGTCTTTGGTTCAAATGTTTTTACATTGTTATTTATGTTGCTTTTGTTAAATCTTTTACTGATTTTGTGTCAAAAATCCAAAAACACATGAAAATCCTAAAAAGTTTGATCGGCTTTGTTGAGTTTTGTCTCAAAGCATGTTTTGCCTTGTACCTTTGTACTAATGGCTTTGTGCATTTACAAGCTGAACTTGTTTCTTATGCACTCATATCATTGTGGAAGAAATTCTGAAATCTATGTGACTGTTGTAAATAGATCTTCAACCTTGTCATGAATGATTAGTGAATGGTTTTGTTGATCTTGAGACATGCATAGACTTGTGCCTATATATCTTCCCACTTTTATTTTATTGCTTTACTCAAAGAGCTCACCAAATGTAAATCTCCAAATGAAAAGAGATATTGAGCTGCAAAAGCCTGTCACACATACTAGTATTTGACTAGGAAAAAGGGAAAGCGACCAAAATAAATTGTATGATGCCCAAAAAGCCAAAGGCTAACTTATCAAATTGAAATATTAAAAATTTTAGGCATCAATCTCACAATGAGATATGTTGATTCTAAAAGATCAATTGATATGTTGGAAATGGAGCCAAATGAAAAGCTTCAAAGAAATGTACTCAAGTTTATGTGGGAGGTCATATATGCATACTTCTATAATTGAGATAGGTCACAATATCTAGTGCTAGTTGTGTATGCCTTGATTGAATTGATCATTGAAGCTTCACATTAGACTAAGGACTATCCCATTTTTGATACTCACACACATCACACAAGTTTATATTCAATGAATGCCATATTCATTTGTGTGATTGTACTTGTTTAAATATGTTTTCACATGCTCAATCTCTGTTGATCAAACACAAAAATATTTTTGAGTGTTTTAGCTCGTTTTTGGAAAGTATTTTGTTTTTACAAAAATGTCAAAAATTTCAAAAACAGTGTTGCCCTGTTTTGGCGACTCAGTTGCGGGTTGTCCTAGTCGGATGTTCCAGTCGCGAGCCCACTCTGAGATTTTTCGCGGCTTTCTGGCGAGTCAAGGTCTCAGTCGCAAAAAATACTTAGAAATTTTTTCAAAATGTGTGTTTTGGTGTCTTTCGCTGCTCAGTGTGGTGACTTGTTCGCGGGTGGAGGGTCCAGTCGCGAGGGTACTCAGAAATTTTAGCGGCTCACCTCGCGACTCTCTCGCAGGTAGACCTTCCAGTCGCGAAAAACTCTTAGAAGATTTTTTGAGAATCTTGGTTTCACAGTGTTTCGCGGTTTAACCTGGCGACTTTATGGCGACTTGATCCAGTCACGAAAAACGCGTGTTTTGCGTTTTAAAGTCAGTTTTAAAAACTTTTTTAGTTTTTCCCTCGTACTTTTGTGACTGTTCATTGTCTTCCCCATTTCACTCTTACATACACTCTGAGTATTTCTTCGAAAATCCTCCATTTCTGCATCATTTCTTCTCAAATCTTCAACAAAAAGGTATGGGTTTTCCTTCCCTCACTTCATATTTCATGATTTGAACATTATTTTCTTGATTTGTGCTGTTGACATTATGTTCTGAGTTATTTCATGCTCATATGGGGGTTTGTTCTTTTTTGAGTGTTCTTTGTTTGAGTGTTATTGTTTTTGATGGACATTTGATTATTTTTCTATTGTCTATAGAGAGACTGTGCTCTGTGATGTGTTTCATGAATGTGTTGCTCCATTCATATCATGTTCTTGGTATTTTGTCACTTGTGACTTTGTGATGCACATTGCCCACTTGACTCTGAGTTGTTACTGTTCTTCATCATATTTGTTTGCCTATTTCACTTATTATGTCAGTATTGCTTATGTCTTCTTGGTGTTATCCTGATTCATGTTTTTGTGTTTAAGTGAAATCTCTCTATTTCACACTCTTATATCTGAATCTAATCAAACTAATGTTTGTACCTTGTGGTATTGCATTTGGTTCTCTGCTGTGTGTTTGATCTTTTTCAGATGACTCGTCGTTCCTCCAAAGGCAAAGACATTGTAACTGATGACCCGTCAACCCCAGTTGCTAAACGGACACAGCTATCATCTAAGTCATCTAGAGACTCTACCATTGAGAGATTCAGGACACCTATTGACTTAAAGACCTACACAAACACTTTTAGAGAGGCTTCTCCCATTGTGGAACGAATTGTCAAGTTTAATACCCTAGGGACAATGTTTATCCCTAAGATTTTTGAACAAAGAGATTGGGCTGACCTTTTTGGAAATTTTGAGGATCCAATTGAAGAATTGGTTAAGGAATTCTACTCTAATGCCAGATACACAGGATCATCTATAGGCACTGCATTGTTTTCGCCTAAACTAACAACTCTAAAGCTAATCATGTTCTCCAACCTCTACCCACTGTCAAACACTGCCTTCATCAGTCTTGGAAGGGCTAAATTCCTGTGTGACCTCATTTCCGGTGTCTCGATTGACATCTGTGCTCACATATTTCAGATCATTAGGAAAACAGCGGCTCGATCAGCAACACGAACAATTCTTCCGTTCTGTAGTCTAATCATGAAGATTATCCTTCGTGAAGGTGTTAGTCCTTCATCAGATGAGAAAATTGTTCCTCATCCTCGACCAATATTCATATACACTCTCTAACCAAGCAAGAGTCACTCCTCCAGAAAACCTAAGAGTGAGACATCCACACATGCATCTCCATCAGCTCATGCTACAGTTACTCCTGTACAATCAACTGGGACTCCATCTGTTCCCCCTGGATTTCAAACACCCAAGCAAAGTTACTTTATTGAAAATGTGCTTCATCTGATTTCTGATTTGGAATGGCTCCTTCACTCCTTTCACAGTCAAACTCAAATGCGTCTCGAAACCATTGAGTTACAACTAGATGCTATTCAACAGAAGCTGGAAGAAAGCCTTTAGCTATTCGTGCCAAAAAGGGGGAGGTGATGTTGGCAGGGGGAGTTCAACGAAAGGGGGAGATTTCAGCAAACAGGCCTTTGTTTATTGCTTTTGTCTAACTTTAGCGTATTTCAGTATCCATGTTATATTATTCAGTACTTTATATTTTCTGAGTTTGTACCTAGTACCCTTGTAGGTTTTTAAGGTTCTTAGTTTTTGTTTGTACCTGTTGCTTTTGTAAGCTTTTAAGGTTTCTAAGTACTTGCTGCTAAATGTTATGCATTTTCTTTAAGTACTCTTACTCTTGTGCCCTTGTAGGATTTTATTCCTAGATGCATATACATCATGTAATGTTCATTGGTTGAGTGTTGCTCATTCAAGTGATTTGCTGTGTGTTTATTAGCTTGAATATCCGGATGTTCATTCCAAGTGTGAATGAGCATTGTGATCACTTGTATGTAGTAATTGCCTATTTAGGTCTTGCCATGGTCTATTGCTATATTCCATTTTGCTTGATCGCATTGTGCTTGCTCCATATGCATTACATGTTTTCTGCATACAATGAACTTATTGTGTTGTTGTGTTTCAGGAGATACTTGTTCTTATGATTCAAGAGCTACACAGATTCTAGAGTTAGGTGTGAGTGAGTTTTCCAACTGTTCCCAACTCATGCGTTAAGTCTAGAGTTTGTTATAGGGTTTTGTCACGGGATAGCCAAAGGAGGAGATTGTAAGGTTGAATTTTATCAACCATCTTGTTGGCTTTATTCCGTGCCAATTTGCTTGAAATTTAGCACTTAGTAACCCTGTATTTAGGTGGGATTCATGTAAGGGTAGTGTGTGAGAGAGTGTGAAGAATTGCTCAACAATGTGCAGAGAAGCAGGGACTCGCGGCTGACTCGCGACTTGCAAGCCGCCAACTGCAGCACATGTGAGAAGCATGCAGGGAGGTGAAGGGTCATGCCAGCTGTCACACTACAGGAAAAAAGTCCTAGGCTGGCCAGGCCGTTAGCTCGCGACTTAGACCAGTCGCAAGGCCAAGCCTCCAACTTGCCCTGTTTGGGAAAAACTGTCTCTTCGTATTCCAAACACACACCACTATATATAGACCCTTATACCCACGAAATGTAGAGAGCTTCCAGAGAGAATTTTGAGAGAGAAACCCTAGAGAAAAACAAGATTGCCTCATCCCCAATCTTCACTAAGAGACTCTTCAAATTCCTCTACTCTCTTCCTCTCCATTGATACATCCCTGAGAGGTTATTGACCAAATCCTTTTCTCATCACACCCACGTCTGTGAGAAGGTCTTTTGGTGCTAAGGGAAGCAGTTTGGAAGGGACCAATAGTTATTGGTTGATGCTATGGGTTATAGCGGAATCCGGTAAGCTAGAGAAGAAAAAGGTTCGGCGCAACCTCGTTGGAGCAGGAAGCTTAGAGGGCTTAGGTACCTGGGTAGATTAGGCTTGGAGGGTCTATTGTTGTTCATGTATCCCAACTACATTTTCTAGTGGATTATTGACCGCTTGGAGGGCGGCGGAGAGGTTTTACGCCGAGAGCTTCGGTTTCCTCTTCGATAACACATCGCGTGTTGTCCTTGTGTTTGCATCTCTCTTCCCTTTATCTTTGCCTTTTATTTTCTGCTGTGGATGTGATTTTAATTGGCTTAGATTGTTTATCAATTTTGTGTTTGGCTTATGTTCATGTTCCGCACATTAATTGTTTGATAATAAGTTTGAATTGATAATTTGTAATTTGGGGTCTAAACGTTCATAGTGTTTTCAACGCTATTTGAACTTTCAGTTCTCAGGGTACAACCAAATCAAGATGGCTCCTAAAGACATGACCAAAACCACTTTCACTACCAAATGGGGAATATATTGTTACATGGTGATGCCGTTAGGCCTCAAGAATGCCGGGCCAATCTACCAAAGGATGGCTACAGCCTTGTTACATGATATGACTCATAATGAGGTGGAGGTGTATGTCGATGATATGATAGTGAAATCCAAGGATAAAGAAGGCCACACCTTAAACTTGAGGAAGTTCTTAGAGAGGATTAAAGAGTATAGGCTAAGATTGAACCCACAAAATTTTACCTTCGGAGTAACCGCCGAAAAATTGCTAGGCTTCCTGGTAAGTGACAGAAGGATAGAAGTTGACCCATCCAAGATCAAAGCAATATTGGAGATGCCTCCACCCAAAAGTGAGAAAGAGATAAGGGGTTTCTCAGGTCGATTATAATACATTAGTCGATTCATTGCCAAGCTCACTTCCACTTGTGATTCCATCTTCAAACTCCTAATGAAGAATGAACCATGTACATGGAATGATGAGTGCTAAAAGGCCTTTGAACTTATCAAGAAATATCTCATCCACCCACCTATCCTATTGCCTCCACAACATGGAAAACCCTTACTCCTATACCTCTCTATCATAGGGGATGCGGTTGGAAGTATGCTTGCACAAGAAGATGATGACAATAATGAGAGGGCCTTATACTACCTGAGCAAGAGGTTCCATGATTATGAAACTAGGTACACTCCCATAGAAAAGTCATGATTTGCCCTTGTTAGGGTTGTACAGAAGTTGATACATATCATCTTACCTTTCCAAATATGGGTGGTAGCAAGAATGGACCCATTGAAGTATCTCTTTGAGAAGCCTGCTTTGAGTGGAAGATTGTCAAGATGGTTGATCTTATAAGCAGAATTCGATTTGAAGTGTGTGGCTAGAAAAACTATCAAAGGGAGTGTCGTTGGATTTTTGTACCAAGAATTCTATAAAGAGGGAAGATGGTAAAAAAGACTTTTCGGATGAGGAAATTTTGGATGTTGAGTTAGGGAAATGGGAGATGTACTTTGATAAAGTCGTAAACCAATATGGGAATGGGATAGGAATACTCTTGATCACCCTCGAGGGATCTCACATACCTTTGGCAATTAAGTTGAACTTTGAAGCAACTAATGACATGGCTGAATATGAGGCTTGTATTACCGAAATGGAAGCTCTTCAAGAATTGAGGGTAAAGGAGGCTGAAGTCTTGGGAGATTCAACTTTGGTTACAGCCCAAGAACAAAAGTTGTGGAAGGTGAAGGAGGAACACTTCAAACCTTATCAACAATACTTGGAGGAATTGACTAAGACCTTTGACAAGATTGAGTACACAATCATCCCTAGAGCTCAAAATCAATTTACGGATGCCTTAGCTACCTTAGCCTTTATGGTTGAAATACCATAGGGAGTATGGACATGACCCTTGGAGATTGAGCAAAGTTATGAGGAAGTGCATAAAGGGAAGATGGAAGCTTCAGTAATGACCATAGAGGAAGAGGAAGTTCTGTGGTGCTATGACATTATGAATTTCTTGGAACTAGGAGCATATTCGGATGGTGCTGACAAGAGAGAATGTCATTCCGTTAAGATGGTAGCAATACAATACATCCTATGTGGAGGACAACTCTATAGAAGGTCCTACGATAGTATACTTCTTCGTTGCTTGGAGAAGGAAAAAGCTGAGAAGGTAATGGAAGAAGTTCATCAAGGGATTTGTGGCCCTCATATGAATGAGAGAATGTTATCCAAGAAAATCCTAAGGATGGGGTACTATTGGAATATGATGGAGACCGATTGTGTGGATTATGTGAAGTGTTGCCATGATTGTCAGAGGCACACCAACTTGAACCATGTACCACCTAGTGAGTTGTACAACATCACTTCTCCATGGACATTCTTGGTTTGAGGTGTAGATGTGATAAGAGGGATAGCTCCTAAGGCTTCAAATGAGCATGAATACATCCTAGTGGCAATTGACTATTTCACCAAGTGGGTGGAAGCAGTCTCCTACTCCATATTGAAGGCTAACCATATTGCTCGGTTCTTAGAAAACAACATCATATGTCGGTTTGGGGTGCCTCGAGAGATCATCTCCGATAATGGTTCCCACTTTGAGGGTGAAGTTTGGAGAGTCATGGAAGAATATGGCATTGAGCATCACAAGTCTTCACCATATCGACCACAAGCTAATGTGGCCGTAGAAGCAGCTAAAAAGAAGGTGAAGAACATCCTAACCAAGATGGTAATGACATACAAAGATTGGGCTCATAAGCTTCTGTTTTCCTTATGGGGTTATAGAACTTCTATTCGTACGTCGACTGGGGCAACACCTTACTCTTTGGTTTATGGTAGTGAGACAGTGCTTCCTATTGAGGTGGAGATACAATCTTTGAGGGTATTGATTGAAACCAAGGTCCTAGAAGAGGATTGGGCTAAGGTGAGATATGAACAATTGGCTTTGATAGATGAGAAGAGGGCTAGGGCACAATATCATGCACAAGGGTACCAAAAAGGATTGCTAGAGCATTCAACAAGAAACCTTAAAGAATGGGACTTGGTCCTAAAGGTGCTTAGAGATGATACTTTTGATTCAAGAGGAAAGATGAAGCCGAGGTGGTTTGGGCCATTTATCATTAAGAAGATCATGTTGGGAGGTGTTACGAAGATCACAGATTTGGATGGGGAAGAGATGCTTCACCCAATTAACATGGATAGAGTCCAGAAATACAACATTTAAAGAAAAAAAAAGAGAGAAAAAAAGCATGCTAGGTTGAAAACTCGAAAGGGCGGCCTAGGCAAAAATTAAGGCAAAAGAATCCCGCTAGAATGAAAACCTGAAAGGGCAGTCTAGGCAAAAGTTAGGGGAAAAGACCATGGGCATGGCGAAAATTCCTGAAGGGACATCATGGGAAAAAATTACATGGCAAAGGAAAAAGAAAAGAAAAAGAAAAAAACAAAGGAATGAGATGACAATAAGCAAAGATAATAAAAAGTGATTCTCTTATTGCTCAAATTAAAAGGTAACAAGATTGTTTTCATAGGGGATTTGGAACATTCCAATCCTTTATTAAATTCAAAAAAAAAAAAATATATATGAAACTCGAAAGGGCAGTCTAGGCAAAAGTTAGGGGAATAGACCATGGGCATGGCGAAAATTTACGAAAGGATGTCATGGGAAAAAATTACATGGCAAAGGAAAAAGAAAAGAAAAAGAAAAAACAAAGGAATGATATGACAATAAGCAAAGATAATAAAAAGTGATTCTCTTATTGCTCAAATTAAAAGGTAACGAGATTGTTTTCATAGGGGATTTGGAACACTCCAATCCTTTATTAAATTCAAAAATAAAAACATGAGAATCATAAAGTGCAGAAAAGTAAAATATGGGGCATATCAAGGTGGACACTCAGCCCTCCTTGCTTTCCTTGCTTTCTTGCTAGTCTTCATGCAAGCTTTCTCATCCCTTAGAATCCACTTCTTGTCATCCTCCAACCATTGCTTGTACCTTGTAGTGGGACAGATGTATCGAGGAGGAGCAATGCCTCTAGTCACCCTACGGCATGGCCAAACCTCACGAAGCCTAACCAAGATCCTGTTAGTAAACACCTCAGTGTGGAAGGCACCTTCACCACTAGGAGCTCCTTAACGCTCTCCAAATTTCCTTAAGATACGACAAGTGGAGTAATATGAGTAGCAACGAAGTCCAACTAAATGTACACAGTAGTCCTTGTAGTAACGGTGAACCTTGCTGGAGATGTGCCACCCGTCCATAACCCATTGAATGTTGGTCTCCTTGATGTGACCTATAAGCTCCTTGTACACCTCAAAACTCATGTCATTTTGATGAAGTTGACGGTCCCTAAAATGGCTAGGGACGTATGTGCTGGGGGGTACAGAGGAATCCTGCTAGGTTGAGAACCTAGGCAAAAGTTATGGATTATACCTAAAGAATAAGAGGACTTCCCACAAAGAAATGTGCTTCCTTCCTACGAAAGGCATCCAAACCATTAAGAGTTTCCGCCAAGATCAAGCCCATTGGGTTACCTCTCTTAAGCTCATAAACCACCATACGCATCCGGAGGTCCACACAATATGACCTTTGGACCAAGAAGTACTTTGCATGAGCACATAAGCAAAAGGCACGAAGAAAGTGTGAATGTGGCCTCTCATCTATGGGAATGGCCAAGTCAGAAAAGTGTACAAAAACCAAGCTAAGGTTAAGTTTACCAAAGACGCACCACCTATTTGACGAAGCAAGAGGGACACCCAACACAACTTACAGCAAGGAAGGGAGATCCCCACCCATGGTAGGGAAGATGAGATCGTCAATCTTCCGTTCACCCAAGATGGCATAAAATTCTTTAATAGTAAGGCATAGTTCTACTCCATTGTAGCAGAAAACATGCCGAGTAAGGACCCAATAGTTGGCAGCAACAAGAAAAAGAGGCTCATCCACCCTTATTTGATGGTATGGAAAGACACAAGAAAGACTATAGGGGGTGATGGAATCCTTGAAATTTGGACCAACCCTCCTAATCCAAGCTGAGACATTGAGTGGAGAGTTTTCTGCCATTAGGGGACCTTAGAAAAGTGCTCTCTAAGTTAAAAATACACTACCCAAATGACTACTTTTATACTTAATTAGGGCGGCTAGGGTTCACTTTGATTCGCAGCCCACATCTGCAAGGTCAACCCTGTGTACGCAAAGTTAAAGCTACGTATGCAGTCCCATCGCCACGTATGCATAGAGCTTGGCAAAAACTCATTCTCCTCTATTTTAAGCATGGTTTTTCCACTCTAGGGCATCCCTAGGGTTCCTACAACCTAAAGGATCATTCAAGGAATGTTTCAAGCACAAGATTTCAAGCATTAAAGAAGCAATATTGTATGGAAACATACAATTAACCATATATCTTGAAAATTAAGTACTAGTCCCAATTAAAAGCATGAATGTAAAAACAAGTTCTTAAGTACAACCCTTTGCCTTAAACTGAATTCAAATGTTTGCTAAAAGAAAAAAGAAAAAAGAAAAGCAACAAAAAGAAAGAAATATGTGTGTTGTATGCCTATGTGTCTTGATTGCAAGTAATCAATGGTGTTGTCGCTTCCTTGGTTGGTAGCTAAGAGTTGCTTTCGAATCCTTCTCATCACCACCACCACCACCACTACCACGATCATCATCATCACCACCACCATCACTGCCCGGGTAGGCTGCCCCTTTAGGGCCATACAAGATCCTTGAATAGCTGGTCACCTTCACCTTGAGATTCCCCACCAACCATACCAACTCTTTATGCTCTTGGATGGTGGGCTGCAGTTTGAAGAAAGAGGGGTTAGTGATTGGAAAAAAAGGAGAGACAACAAGAAGAAAAAAGAATAAAGGCAAAAAAGAACTCAGTGTTTATAGGAAAAGGGTAGCCCATAACATTAGGATTACGGGGCACAATGCGCTTTTGAGCAAAGCCATAAGGGCCATAAGCATAGATCGTCCAAAGGAGATGTGGAGGATCAATTGGCTCACCAGTAACAGACTCTTCTTGCTACAAGTTTTCCACCATTAGAAGCCATGCAAACAAGGTAAAGGAAAAGGAAAAGAAGGAGAAGAGATCAAGCACATACCTAAACAGTAAGGGAAGACATAAGGTGGGTGATGTTAAATTCCTCATAGTCCAATCCATCAATGAGCCGCTCGACGTAGGGAATGCCACTCCTCCACAGGTTGTACTCAGCACCGGTCATGGAGCAGGGGGCAAGCGTGAACTCTGGAGGATCCCATAGAATTTGTGGGTCATCTCTACCCACCATTTGACACCACATAATCTCTGCCAAGTAGAATGCCCTCAAGCCTTCTCCTTTAAAAGGCCAGGTAATCTTTGAAGCAATGATGGCAGCAGCTTCCAAATCCAGAGATGTGGGAAAGGCCTGGCCAGCCCGTGGAGTCCGGTTGACCTATAATGATACATAGTTAGAAGAAGAGTATCCTAAAGGAAATGCATGAAGAAGCATGAAAACTGGAACTCTTAAACTTACCTTATTCGAAGTTAACCTAACAAGATGGGTCCTCACTCGAGGGAATTCCCTCAAATTTGGATTGGTGCCCGGAGTTATGAGGCCATACCTAACAATCCACCACTGCAAAAGGAAGCACATGCTGCAGGTTAGATACAAGATGGTACAGTTTGCAAGATAGCAGTTTACAAGATAACAGTTTGCAAGATGATACAATTTGCAAGATTACAAGCTACAAATGAAAATACATGAGATGGAAAGAGAACTAACTTAAAAGAGCTTCCAAGGCCCCACAAGCTACCGCAAGGTGCCCCAGCTAAGAGTGCCGAGGATAGAGTAAAGATAGACAATACATGCCTACCCCCAGTTAGCCCTCCGTGCATTCGTAAAGTCTTGAAAGAGGGTCATCCACTTTAAGGACACCATTTTCCTACCATTAGTGAAGAGATAAGCTCCCAACAAATGTAGAAGAAAAGCCCTAGCCATCTAGAACTGCTACTCCGTAGTCCTTTGTGGTAGAAGTGTGTAATCTAACACCATGTCAGAGTAACAGATGGTCTCGGTGGAGTACTTCGTCCCTAACATGTCAAGACCCAGCTGGATGCCTGACACGCCGACAAAATTAATGATGGCCCCTTTGAAGCTAAGGCCAGTCATGCTGTAGAAGTCATAGGGAGTCACCGTCATCTCCCGCTCAGCAATATGGAAGGTATGTGTAGTATCCCACCACCCTTCTATGAGGCATTGCACCAAAGTAGCACTTACAAACTTTTCTGGCAGAAGGCTAAGGATAGGCTCAAAGCCCACTTCCCGGATGTAAGCCTTGTTTTCGTGAACAAAGAGGTTGTACCACTCAACCACCTTGTTGGTGCTTCCCTTACCAGCATAAGGGGAAGAGGACTCCAAAATAAGATAACATTAGATTCTTGATTCTCAAGTGAAAATGATGAAAAATGATGATTTCGATGCAAGAATAAAAAGAAAGATGCAATGATGTTCAGGTGAAAAAATGACAAAAAAGGTGTCAGGATTGTATATAAAAGTGAAACAATTGGAAAAGAAGTGAAAATGGGTAGAGTAAGGCCTCTACCAAGCGTCTCACGTACGCGGGTCAAGGCCCACATATGTAGACAAGACCTTGTGTATGTATGCCAAAACCCACATACGCAGAGCCCCAAGAACAGTCATGCGTACGCAAGAACAAAGCTACGTACGCATAAGTCCAAGCTACGTACACAGGCTCGAGCCTGCACATGCAGAAGCATGGACAAAAAGTGTCCTTCAATATTTTCAAGCATATATCATCCAAAATCAATTGTAAACATGTTCCTACCCTTCCTAATGTGTTAGGTTTTCATCTAAACCCATCCCACAACAAAACCCAAGCACTTACATGGCCAAAAACACATCAAAACGGAATATCATAGAGAAACTTGAAAATGAGAAAAGTTTAAAAAACTTACTGATTCAGCCCTAGGGATGTGATTCTCTGGTTGATGTGTCAATGAAGGAGGCTATGTCAATCTCACTGCTCCATTCTAGCAGGTGAGGAGAAATGCATCAGAGGAAAGGACATAGGAAGTCTTCTTAGCCTTGGGTGCCACTGAAGGAGATGAAGAGAGTCTAGAGAGAAAATAAGAGAATGATGGAGTATTTAAAGAATGGGAGAATCAGATGATGTAAGGAAAAGATAGAAGGGGGAAGTTTTGTAGAGAAAAAAAAAAGGAAGTTGAAGAGTTATGAAGGATGTGAATAGATGAGGGAGATGAAGAGAATGAAGAGGCAAGAGCACACCTGACGGCTAAACTATGTGTAGTTTAGACCTCACCACTAAACTATGTGTAGTTTAATCATGAACGGTATAAAAAAAATCTCAAGATTGCCCAATTAGGCACAAAGTCACTAAGACCTCATAGTGAGCAGTGAAGGATGCAAAAGACTCTTCCCCCAATGAAGCATGTACATCCTAAAACCATTTCCCGCAAATCACATAAACTCAAGAACACTATCTCTAGTAAGAAAGCAAAAGATTCTTCCCCAATGCATAAAGTACACCAAAAGTATCTAAGTAAGGAAGCAGAAAATTTTTCCTTAAAGTCCTCAGCATATCATGAAGGAAGCAGAAGATTCTTCCCCAGTGGATCACACATCTACAAAAGTTACACTACTCCTCAGTGAGTCCATTTCTACTACGCCTCAGCGAGTTTCTCATCCTTAAGTAAGTCATGAAAGAGGCAGAAGATTCCTCCCCATACAAACCTACTTCTTAGCGAGTTTTCACCACCCTAGTGGATCTAACAATCAAGACTACTCGTGCACATATCCTCTAGGAATTGAACATGCTGGCATGGTAGAAAAAGGTAGAGATAAAGATAGAGAAAGAGACCAAAGTCAACCCGAGGCAAGAGCCTCACCAGAAAAGGTAGAGAAAGAAGTGAAGAAGATAAGAGGAGTGAGTCACTTGGAGAAGTTTGAGGCAAGAGCCCCGGATGGACACCACAGAGACTGAAAGCGGAAAAATAGGTTCTGGGATAATGAACTTGTCATTTCTTGTTTCTCGAGCAACAAAGATGGGACTTCAAACATACGAATCCCACGCAGCTCTCTAGAGTTGTACCCCGCCTCATGTATGCGTGATGTGTGTTGTGTGCGTGGGTTAGGTCTGAGTTGTACGTTGAAAAAAAATATTTTGTCTCTTATTCTTTTGATTCCGTTAGCAAAGCTCACGAATCAAAAGAGGGGCATCTATAGACATCACATTTTGTTCCCCTACAACTCGGGCCCTTATTCCCCAATGATGCCCAAACTCTAAGGCCCAAGGCCAGTTTACAGCCTAATCAGATGTCAAATTGACTTGAGGATTATTAAAAAAATCTATTTTTGGAAATAAAATGACCAAAGTAGCCCTCGGCCCACGTACGTGGGTAGCAGCTTGCGTACGTAGGCCAAAGCATGCGTACACAGGCACACTTCTGCGTACGCAACTAGGGTTTCAAAGACATAAAAAAGGCAAGTTTTCTACAATAATGGCTGAGGTTTGGAATGAATCCCACCTCATCTGGGAGCCATTCTAAACCCCATTTTTTCCACTATATAAAGCCTTACATGGTATATTTTCAAAGGATAGAGAAATCCCATGAAAAAATACAAGATTCATTAGAAAATAGTGAATCAAAAGGGAGTTTTTCACAAAACACCCTCAAGTCAATTTTGTTTCATTGGAACCTTTTTTGGCCCCAGTCCTTTTAGTTTAACGTTGCTAATCACTTTCTTATTGGTTTGTGAATAGATTTGACTGAGGGGAACAATCAAAATTGAGCTTGAAGAGCTTTTCTTTGAGGTATTAGTTCAAACTTTGCCTTTTCCTTTTTTTAAAATTTTTTTTTTATGCTTTTAATTCTTCTATTTGTCTTGTTTTCTTGTTATAACATGTTTTCATATGCTTTTCTATTCTAGGTTTATGTTTTTATACGTTTAAAATGCATGTAGGGTGTTAAATTTAGTGTTTTAAGCTTGGTTGTGCTTTTAGGGTTTTATGGGCAAGAACTTGCGTGCGCATAATCTTGCTCGCGAACGTAGGCTTAATAATGTGCACGTAGGCTTGTTCTTGGGTGCGCAAGCCACTGCCTAGAAACCCTAATTTTTATTTTGTGTATTTCATTTATGCTTTCACATGTTTGTTTGTTTAGCTTCTTTTCCCATGCCTTTATGCTTTCAGTGTCTATGTTTCACTTGTTTAATTGCTTGTTTTGTCTCACATGTTAGGATTAGGGTTTATTTTGTATTTTCTTTGTTTCAATGCCATGATCATTCATTCACATGCTCATGCATGATGCCATAGGTGCTGAGTTGTTGCAAGGTGAGTAAAGGTAAGTCATACATTCACATTCACATGCATATGTGTTGTTATGTTTTGTTTGATGAACATGTACATGTGTTGTTGTGTTGCGTTCTGTGTTTAATTTATAGATGATGTACTTGTTGCCATGATTAAGTTACTGCCTTATATATGGAATGATAGTGACAGGTTATTTAGACCCCTTAAACAACCAAATTGCGTAGCCTAGATTAATTAGCCAAGTTGTTACTTAGTCAAATTATGCAATTCTAGGTTAAAGCAATTCAACAATCATATCAAGAATAATAATGCAGCGGAAAATAAATAACACAAGATATGATCACCCAGGAAACCACACGGTAAAAACCTGGGGAGGATTTGACCCACCGATCCTCAAGGCATAAAAGAATTCACTATGAAAGAATTGAAGTTCTTACAGAAGGACTACAAGCTCCCCGCTCGACTTCCTAATGCTACCCACCAGTACGAACTTCCTGACACGACCACGCGCAGGCTCCGAATCCACGGACTACTTCTTTCTTGAATTCTTCAATCAGCTACAAGCTCCCCGCTTGCTTTTCTTTTAAGATCCAATGGTTGCAACTAAGTTGATCTTCAAGATGTTGAAATCATCTCTACCTTGAAAACCCTAAGCTTTGTGTAAAGGAAAGCTCCTCTAAGATCTCACAAGAGATTTACACAAAACAGAAAATATGAGCAACAATAACAATATGGACAACATCAAAAACGTGGCTAGGGTTTTGTTTATATACCTAGGGTAAAAACATAAAACCCTAAACGTTTAATGAAGTAGGGCTGAGTTGGAAATTCTGCAGAAAATTCAACCTGTGCAATTTTCGATCGATCGAGTCTAATCTTCGATCGATCGAGCCAGGCCAAAAGTCCCAAGTACTTCTGCAGCCACTCGATTCCAACTGTACAATAATAAACCAACTTTGAGCAAGCCTAAACAAGACTAAATACAATGTTTTGATCATGGTTTGCCAACATTACAAATTAGAGTTCTAAATACATAAAATCCTAAGACCTTAGAACCTAACAAACTCCCCCTTTGGCAATCCGTGACAAAACCATAATTTAAAAGCTCAAAGTTTTACAAGTAAAAGCCCTTTACAAAAGTAATGCTCATAAACTCAAATTCAGCCTAACTACTATCCATCAGTTGCAAGTGTAGACAGTAGCTTTAGTTGAATCAACCTGTATATTCCTGAAATACTCAACAAACGCATAAACGCATGTGTGACAGAAAAGAGTAAAACAACAGGTATAACATTCTTGTAAGATTCACACAACACAAAATAAAGACACATATGAATGATCAACTCATAAATATAAATCAATAAGCAGTGAATCACAAAGCAACAAGAATCAATGAATATAACATGTATATCAATCAATGTTACTCCCCCTAACATGAATATCCCCAAAAATGATATACAAAGTGAAGCACCTAGATACAATCTAAAAAACTCCACAAGCTCCTCAAAACAAAAAGTCTCCCCCTAACTACAAAAACCCCTCTACAAGTCAAAATACCACTCCCCCTTTTTGTGACGGAATGCCAAAGAGCAATCACAAGTCGCCATCAAAAGGAGGTGGTGAGGGTGAATGAAGACGCGCCAAGTCAGCTCGTAGAGCACGAAACTCATCAAGCAAGTCCACCAAAATCTGTCCATGAGCCGCCTGAACGGTCATGACAGTCTCCAAAGTACGACGAACATCGAAGTCGGCCGAAGGAGGTGGAGGAACATCAGCAGCAGCAGCATCATCACCAACTGGATCAGTAACATCCTCACCAGCAATACCTGCAGAAGAAGAAGGAGGAGGTGCGCTACTAGAGGGCTCAGACCTAGGGTGTTTAGAACCAGCTCGAAGATGAGCAGCCCTTTGTCTAAGAAAAGACGCACCTATAGGAGCAATAACATGAACGGGCTCAGAGTAAGGGAAGCCACCAAGATCAAGATGAAGGAGAATCCTATGAATGAAAATAGGATGAACAAGAGCATGAGCAGATGATGAACTCCTATAAACATCGTTCAAAGAACGAAGAAAAAGATGGGGAAAACTAATAGGAGCATCAGTAACTAGAGCGTACAGAAATACACACCGCTCAAGAGGAATGGTGTGAACATGGGAAATGGGCCAGATAGAATGACACGCTATCCTAAAGAAAAGATAGTGTAACCCGGAGAGCTCAGCAGAGGTGATCCGAGGATCAGAACCCCACTGGACAGTAGTCCCAGTGATGTAAGACAAGACATCACTAATCTCGGGAGACACATCATATGGATAGACAGGATGTCGAACCAATGGTACCCCTAGAGCATCAGCCACTACCGTAGGAGTAAGGGTGTACTCTACGCCTCGTATCCAACTCTTGACTAGAGTGTTGGAATCATAGATGCGGATAGAGATGTTCGAATAGAACTCTCTAATCAAGGCAGAAGGTGGAGGAGGATCAGAAACATCCACCAAGGGTAACCAGCCCCTACGCTCAAAGTTTGCCCTAATGGCAGGATCAAGTTCATCTAAGTGAACAGAACGCTCAGCCCAAATTTTTCTCCTTACATTCAGCTTCTCATAAATCTCTTGGTTTTTCTCACTAGAAAACTTCTCACTATCATAAGATGGAGGGGGTGAAGGAGAAGGTGAGGGAACATTCCTACGGGCTCTAGTTTTCCTAGGCATAGTGCTAAGGAAAGGACAGAGACACAAAGGAAAAACCAAAAGAACAAGAGAAAACAAAACCAAGGGCAGACTGCAAATTAGCACAATAAAAAATATAGAACAAAAATCTATATGATGCATGAACATTAATAATGTTGTGATGCATGATCTAATGCAGTAAACAAATAAGTTCAATTGAGATTGAAATTGACAAAATTGGCTTGAACATGGAATTTTTATCAAAAATCCCAAAAATTGAAAACCACTTGTTGAAATTTTATACCAAAAAGATGAATTGAGCATTATAAAACACATTACATAGATTATAATGCTTAATTACAACTACACAACAAGTCAATTTCATCAAAATCATCTCAATTTAACAAAAGCCCCAATTCGGATCATGAACAAGCCCTAGATTTTTCAATTTTTCACCAAACTCAAATTTGATCAAATTAACAGGTAAGAATCATGTTAATGAAGTGACCCCACAAAAACCCAATGATCAATATCATAAATTAAGGCTTGAATCAACAGAAAATCCAAATTTTGCATATTCCGAAAATTACCCTTAAAAACATGGATTTATGCATGAAATGATGAAAATAAAATCAAAAGGAAGGGTAAAAAGGTCTAACCGGCTTGAGGAAAGAGAGATTGTGCAAAAACTTCGGAAGAAAACGACAAAAATCCCTAAGGTGGAGCCTTGCCAACGCGGAGAGAGAGAGAAAAAGTTTGAAAAAGATTTTGAAAAGTATTTGAAAAAGTCAGATCTGATCTTTTAAAAAAGCTTTTTCACGATGTTCGATCGATCGAAAATCAGATTCGATTGATCGAAACACTCAGTCGTTTTGAAACAAACTAGAGCACTTTTTTCGATTGATCGAAAAGCACATTCGATCGATCGAAACACACAGTCATTTTGAGACAAATGAGAGCACTTTTTCGATTGATCGAAAATCAGGCTGGATCGATCGAAATGGGCAGAGGCTCACTAAATTTTGAGAAAAATCACAGTTTTGAAAGACAAACTAAATTTTGAAAAAAAACAACTCCTCAAAGCATTAAAATACAGAAATAAAATGCATGAGTATGAGATGAAATGATTTTTCAAAAACACAAAATTTTAAACCCCAATTTTCTCAAAAACAAGTTTCAATCATTCTTCCTTTGAATATTCTCAAACAACAAATATGTTGTACACAAATCTCAAGATAATTTCAAACTTGGTTGGTCAGACCAAAAACACACACACTAGCATGTACAGTGTTTAACAAAGAGTAACTTGTGTAGTGTGTGATACTAGCAAAAACTTGAGATACATGTGAGGTGATATGTGAATAGCAATCAAACACAAAGTCTACACAATTCATCACATAGAATTTAAAAGAGACTATCACCGAAAGAGTTACATCCTATAACTCCCACATCTCCTAGAACAAAAGCTTGCAATCATGTAAGTTTCTTGTATTTTTGCCCCATTATTTAGGTGAAATTTGGCATAAAGCCTAATAGTACACACCAAATTAGATTATGTGAAATGGCATCAAGCCTAATAGTACACGCCAGTTTTAAGCATTAAGCATTTAAAGAGGCTACACCTTATGTTCTTTTTGTGCATGTGCTACACTTTCTCGAGCACCAAATCTTATGATATGCACTAAGGTGTTCATGATTGACTAGTGAACAGTGGTGAGATGGTTATTTATGCCTTTCTCAAAAGGATCAAGTCCGACAGTCAAATAACATGTGACTTCAAGATCAAGACAAAGTGATTAATAACCACAAACATCTTTCCCACACAACATGCACTACAAAGCTTTAACTAGTCAAGTGCAATATTTAAGCTCATCAAAGTTAAACAAGGTACACAGAACATGACATGTGTCAAAAGATAGACCAACCTTGTTTTTCAAAAACCAAGAAAAGTAGTGTCTAACATAATTTTTGCTTTCACTTTTCCCTTTTTTTTTTTTTTTTTTAAAAAAAAAAAAAAAAGAAAACAGATACATCCTAGAATGAAATGCATGAATGTAATGCAATGCAAGTCCTAGAACAAAAACAACAAAAAGACACAAACCAAAGAACAATGGTCACCAAAGAATAGAGCAATTAAGCACAAGGACCATGTCAGAAAGACTCAGTTAGTTCGAGTCTTTTGCATCCAAAACTTTTTAGATGCACCACGAGCATTGGAGTTCTTATTCACATTAGAGTGATTCCCAACTCCAGGATTGGAATAAAGGTTTAACACCTTTACCAATTCACCAATTAATGCCATAGGATCATGTGCTTGAGGCACAGGCACTTTTGGTTTAGTTGCTCTCTTATCAGCTTGAAGCTTGTAACAGTTAGGACGAATGTGTCCAGACTTACCACAGTAATGACAAACCCAAGCAGGTTTACCATGCATCTTGTCCTTAGATTTGATTGGCTCCTTAGGTTTGGATTCTCTTAAGTCTACCCTAATCTTCTTAGGTGGTGAAACTTCTACGGGTTTAACTATCTCACTCACAGGTGGTTTGACAGTTTCACTCACAACCTCACTCACAGAAGGTTCAGAAGAAGAAGAAGGAACAAAAGTAGTGGAATGTGGTCTAGAATCAAAAATGCTTTCAACATATCCTAACCCAGTTTTATCAGCAGGAGACTTTTGAACATTCAGCATGTGATCAAGTTTAGAACTAGCAGATCTAGCAACAGATAAATCATGTTCCAAAGTTCTAACTTTATCAAGCAAAAGCATGTTCTCAGATTTAACATTATTCAAAAGCTCATTAGCATCAAACAGTTTAACAAGCAAATTTCTCTTTTCAAGCTCAAGAGAATCAATTTTCTTTAGGCCAAGTTCAACTTTCATAGCATCCTTTGCAGCAATTTTGCAAAGTTTGTTATAGGCCTCTTGAAGATCTGCATCTTCAGAGAGTTCCCCATCAGAAGGGTTCTCCTCAGCAGATATGCTTTCATTGACTATAGCAGTAGCCGTGAAAGCAATGAAGTTTCCATCCTCGTCCCCACCGGACTCATCATCAGAAACCTCATTATCACTAAGGGTTACAGCCATAGCTTTACCCTTATTCCTCAAGAATGTAGGACATTCAGATTTCACATGACCATACCCTTGACAGCCAAAACACTGAGGACCCAAAGAGTTATTAGAAGATTGACCAAAATTTTCTCTAGGTTTTTCAAAATTGTTAACCTTAATGGGATCATTCTTCCTAAAATTTCTAGGTTCAGCAGTGTAAGTCCCTCTTGCCTTTCTATTTGTATTCCTCAGAAAGTTCTTAAAGTTTTTGGCAAGATAGGCAATCTCTGTAGCAGAGAGCTCATCATCAAATCCACCACCCTCAATATCATCAACTGACTTAAGAGCCATTGATTTGGATTTGTTTACTTTAGGGAGGTCAGACTCATAGGATTGAAGAGATCCTACAAGCTCATCAACAGGGATGGAGTCCACATCCTTGCTTTCAGTGATGGCAGTCACTTTGGGTCTAAAATCTTCAGTTAAAGATCTAAGAATCTTCCTAACAATTTTAGGTTGATCATAGATTTCACCCAAATTAAAAGCAGAATTGACAATATCATTTAATTTAGCATAGAATTCATCAAAAGATTCATCATCAGACATTCTAATGCTTTCGAATCTAGAAGTCAATTGTTGCAATTTATTAATCTTAACTGCCTTTGTGCCTTCATGCACAGTTTGGAGGATTTTCCATGCAACATGAGCAACCTCAACATTAGAGATCCTCTTAAATTCCTCCATAGAAACAGCATTAAAGATAGCATTCATAGCTTTGCTATTGAAGATTGCTGCTTCTTTTTCAGAAGTTTGCCACTCACTCACAGGAGTAGCGGGTTTCACCCATCCGTATTCAACGGAATTCCAAACCCTTTCATCAATGGATTTCAGGAATGCTTTCATCCTTACTTTCCAATAAGCATAGTTGTTCCCATCAAAATGAGGAGGAACAAACAAAGAGTGTCCATGCTCCATGACAACAGGGGTCAAGGATCAGCTCAGAGATTAAAAATCTCAAACACAAGGAGCTACCCGCTCTGATACCACTTGACAGGTTATTTAGACCCCTTAAACAACCAAATTGCATAGCCTAGATTAATTAGCCAAGTTGTTACTTAGTCAAATTATGCAATTCTAGGTTAAAGCAATTCAACAATCATATCAAGAATAATAATGCAGCGGAAAATAAATAACACAAGATATGATCACCCAGGAAACCACACGGTAAAAACCTGGGGAGGATTTGACCCACCGATCCTCAAGGCATAAAAGAATTCACTATGAAAGAATTGAAGTTCTTACAGAAGGACTACAAGCTCCCCGCTCGACTTCCTAATGCTACCCACCAGTACGAACTTCCTGACACGACCACGCGCAGGCTCCGAATCCACGGACTACTTCTTTCTTGAATTCTTCAATCAGCTACAAGCTCCCCGCTTGCTTTTCTTTTAAGATCCAATGGTTGCAACTAAGTTGATCTTCAAGATGTTGAAATCATCTCTACCTTGAAAACCCTAAGCTTTGTGTAAAGGAAAGCTCATCTAAGATCTCACAAGAGATTTACACAAAACAGAAAATATGAGCAACAATAACAATATGGACAACATCAAAAACGTGGCTAGGGTTTTGTTTATATACCTAGGGTAAAAACATAAAACCCTAAACGTTTAATGAAGTAGGACTGAGTTGGAAATTCTGCAGAAAATTTAACCTGTGCGATTTTCGATCGATCGAGTCTAATCTTCGATCGATCGAGCCAGGCCAAAAGTCTCAAGTACTTCTGCAGCCACTCGATTCCAACTGTACAATAATAAACCAACTTTGAGCAAGCCTAAACAAGACTAAATACAATGTTTTGATCATGGTTTGCCAACATTACAAATTAGAGTTCTAAATACATAAAATCCTAAGACCTTAGAACCTAACAGATAGGGTTTTCACATGTTAGATGAATGCTAGGGTTGTATATGTGTGATTTGGTTTCTTATGCTTTATGGATGGATATGTATGTGTTTTGGGATGATGATGCCATGTTGTACGCTTAGATGTATGCTAGTGTGTGTGTGATTTTAGGACATAAGTGTTGAACATGATTTTATCGAGTTTAAGACGTAAGACACAATGATGGGGGGTTGCGGTCTTGGGTGCCTAACACTTTCCCAAGAATGTACCTAAACTCTGAACCCATATATCTAGTAGTAAGATCAATGGTCATTCTTTGGAAGGACACTATATTCATGGTTCCTAGGCCATTGCAAAAACTAGGTGGCGACTCCTCCGTTGTGTCCACAGGCACCCTGAGTGCGTTAGGGCTATCTATGTCGTGGCATAACATTTTTACGAAGCGTATGATTCGAACCAAACAAATCCTGGGCTTGCAGGTGTGATCTAGACTGAGACTCTTACCATTGTGCCAAGCTCTTTGACCATATGAGTTATGCCACACAATTAAAAAGTTTAGATAAGACATATGACACGAAATTATACTTCAATTGAAATCCAATTTAGATTTTAATTGGAATTTATCTTAGTTTTGACTTTAAATATATATATATATATTGTAGACTAAAATACCACTCATGTGAATTTTAAAAATTATTTTAATGTTTGAAAAACAATAAAAGATAGCATAAATAATAAGTTATTAGAAAGAATGATGTTATTTTGAGTTTAATTTAAAAACAACATCAATTTATAAAGTTTATAATATAGTTATTTTCAATTTTTATTAATTATACACAATCTTATGAAAAGTAATAAATTACTATAATGAATTTAAACTAGTAACAAGTTTGAAAAGGAAAAAAAATATATTTTTTGTACTTTTTTCTTAAATTAAAACAATTACTTCTTTATTATCTCCATATTCTATATCCTTATTTTTCTTTTGTAACTTTTGAACTTTAAAAGAACATTGATAAGATAAGATATTTTTAATGAAGATTGTCAATTATATATATATATATATACATACATATATATATATATATATATATATATATATATATATATAGTATAAAACTGAAAAAAAGCATACAAAGGGGTGAGCGCACAATTGCCCCCACCCTTGTCCACGACCGATCCCTGAATCCACTTTCATGTAAAAGGAAACGATTTCATAAACAAATTTTACTAAATTATTAGGGAATATAATCATGTATGGTGCAGGACATCGTCTTGTAAGAATAAAAATCTTTTTTTTTTTTTGGTTGAGAATGTTAAGTATTTTTAACACACACACGAGGTGGGGGAGAAGGTTTTTTAAAGAAAATTACAGTGGTGTATATCCAAAAGGGCCTAACTCTTGGATACACAGCATAGACTTTAAAACTCTTTAACTCAGAATAAAAATCAAATTAAGTCTATCATCCTCAATAAAATCAAACCAACACATTGCCGCAATGAACCTTTTGCTAATCCACCTTTTAAGTTTCTTGGTAATCGTTTTTTAATTTTCCTCCACATTTCCATATTGTTGAAATGCTCCTCAATTTATTTTAGATATTCTTCAAAATCTTCAGAGTAAAGATTGGAATTTAAATCAGACAATTCAACTTTAAGGTGACAATCTTGTGACCTACGTAGCCTTGCTGCTTAATTTGTGGAATCTACACAGTAAGTAGTGCCTCCGTATTTTTCCATCATCATCATAAATTTTAGGGTTTAAATGCTTAGAACAATTGGCAAACTGTGAACATAAACTTGTTTAGGTGTAGATCATAGTGTCTATAAGTCATATTAGACAATGTTCAAGGTGCTGGAAGTTAGAATACAAGAATAAGGAAGATGCAAGTTTAGGAATTCGAAATATGACAAATTTGACTGATCAAGACTATGCTTCGATTGATCGAATTACGAATCTGCAGAATTTAAATTAAGGTCCATTAAACCATTGGGCCATCAGATGATTAGGGTTTCAGATCTAATTCACATAATATTTAAAGGAAACCCTAAGACACATTTTGAGGAGACTTTAGAGTTGCTCTTTTGAGATCTAAAAGGTTTTGTACCTTCTCCTTTCAAAGTCACTACTAGAAATCATCTACATATTATTAGAATCGGTAGATCTGAGGTTGGTGCATACCAGTCATCAAATGTGCTGGATCTAAACCTTTAAGGGTGGTCTTGGAGTCATAGACTGGAGGTCTAAGTGATTCAAAACTTCAGATATCAAGCGTATTGAAGAGCAAAGCATGAACTTGAGGTTCATATTGGAGTAGATCTATATCAAAGATGTCTGAGGATTTTAGAGCTAGGTTTGATAATCATAGTTAAGTTTACTATGAATTAATTATTCTTGACTTATAAACTTCTATTTGATAGTGAATTGTTCTTCCTGGGATTGGTCCCCCCCGTGTTTTTTACCTTAAAATTAGTTTGTTTTATTGGTTTTCTTGGATCATCATATCTTGTGTTACTTAGACTTTTCACTGTATGATATGTTTGATTTATGTTTAACCTAAGGCTTGCATAATTGACTTAATTAATAACTTGACCATAAAATCATATTAAACATTGTCTGTTCAGAGGTCTAGAACTTACAATAAAATTCCACATATTTGCTCCTTGTTCCGTCTATATTGTTTCACAAAAATTTAAGAACCACCGAAGTTTGTACAAAACATTTCACAACCTCTCACCATTTTTGTATTGAGATGGGCTCCAAGTGAAGTGAATTATGAGAGTGTTGTGAAAATTTTCGGAGGAAGTTTTCGTTGTTTCTTGCAAAGCTCATTCATTAATACATCCATATTTTCCATCATGTTGTAAATCAGTATTCTCCCACTCATGCATTTATCATGGCATGTCTGTATCTTTCAACATGCCCATTCCTTTAATCACACACACACACACATATATATGTATGTAATTTACAAGATCACTATCTCTCTCATATGATCTAACATTAATAATTATGCAAATAAAATAATTTATCTCAATCTACGTATTTCACTTTATGCTCCATTAATCATATTTGTTATATATATATATATATATATATATCTTTTTTTCTTCATGATAAAATAAAAAAAGTATAAAAGAAAAATCGCACATAACATATTGTAGTTGGAATACTATAAAATGGAATACACAAGATTTTTATTCTAGTTTTGATTGTATGATGTAGGCATGTCTCTCTTAATAGTCCTTGAATGTTCAATATGTGTCTAAAACACCCTTGAACGTTTAGACCCCCAATTACAAAGTTACCAATTCAAGCTTTAAATCAAACAATGTATGTGCGGAAAATGATAACAAGCTTATAACAGAATTGATAAACAATCTAAGCCAAATATAAACACATCCACAGCAGTAAATATAAGGCAAAGATAAAGAGAAGGAAGATGCAAACACACGGACAACACACGATGTGTTATCGAAGAGGAAACCGAAGTCCTCGGCGTAAAACCTCTCCGCCGCCCTCCAAGCGGTAAATAATCCACTAAAGAATGTAGTTGGGATACATGAACAACAAAAGACCTTCCAAGCCTAATCTACCCAAGTACCTAAGCCCTCCAAGCTTCTTGCTCCAACGAGGTTACGCCGAACCTATTTCTTCTTTAGCTTCCCGGATTCCGCTACTAAACCATAGTATCAACCAATAGACATTGGTTCCTTCCAAACTGCTTCCCTTAGCACCAAATGAACCTTCTCACAGACGTGGGTGTGGTGAGAAAAGGATTTGGTCAATGACCTCTCAAAGATATGACAATGGAGAGGAAGAGAGTAGAGGAATTTGTAGAGTCTTTTAGATGAAGATTGGGGATGAGGCAATCTTGTTTTGCTCTAGGGTTTCTCTCACAAAATTCTCTCTGGAAGCTCTCTCAATTTAGTGGGTATAAGGGTCTATATATAGTGGTGTGTGTTTGGAATACGAAGAGTCAATTTTTGCCAAACAAGGTAAGTTGGTGTCTTGACCTCGCGACTTGTCCAAGTCGCGAGTTCAAGTCGCGACATAACGGCCTGGCCAGCCTGGGACTTTTGTCCTGTAGTACGACAGCCGGTGCGACCCTTTAGCTCCCCTGTGTGCTTCTCACGTGCCTGCATTTGGTGGCTTGCCAGTCGCGAGTCAGCTGCGAGTCCTAGCCGCGAAACTCTGCTTCTTTGCACAAACTTGAGCTTTTCTTCACACTCTCTTCACACACTACCCTTACATGAATCCCACCTAAATACAGGGTTATTAAGTGCTAAATTACAAGAAAATTGGCACGGAATAAAGCCAACAAGATGGTTGATAAATTTCAACATTACAATCTCCCTCTTTGGCTATTCTGTGACAAAACCCTAAAACAAACTCTAGACTTAACGCGTGAGTTGGGAACAGTTGTAAAACTCACTCACACCTAACTCTAGAATTTGTGAAGCTTTAGAACCATAAGAACAAGTAACTCCTGAAACACAACAACACAATAAGTTCATTGTATGCAGAAAACTTGTAATGCAAATGGAGCAAGCACAATGCGATCATGCACAATGGAGTAAAGAAATAGACCATGGCAAGACCAAAACATGCAATCACTATAACCAAGTGATCACAATGCTCATTCACACTTGGAATGAACATCCGGACATTCAAGTTGACAAACACAAGGCAAATCACTTGAATGACCAACACTCAACCAATGCATAGTACATGAAGTATGTGCATCTAGGAAAAATCCTACACGGGCACAAGAGTGACACTACTTAAAAAGAAATGCATAGCATTAAGTTAGAAGTACTGATTTAACAAAGCACAAAGGCTGCATAAAGCATGGTACAAACCACAAAGGCCTACAAGTGCATAGAAACAAACCCTTAAAGCTTACAAAAGCAGCATGGGCACAAACAAGATAAACCTTAAAAACCTACAGAGGTAACAAGTACAAACCAACACAAAAAGAAAGATGTGCTGAATAAATACAAAATGGATACTGAAATATGATAGAAGCTAAAGATAGACAAAAGCAATAAACAAAAGCCTGTTAGCTAAAATCTCCCCCTTTCGTTGAGCTCCCCCTGCCAACAGCATCTCCCCTTTTTTGTCATGGAATAGCTAGTCTTCATCATCTTCTAGCTTTCTCTGAATTTGATCCAGTTGAACTTGAATAGAAGTGAACTTCGTATCCCACAGAATGTTGAGATGGTGCAAGATGGATGTAAGTCCTGACATCTTTGTACTCAGCTCATTGACAGATGCTACAATAGAGTCTAGCTTCTCGTCGATGGGGAATGAACTAGAGTGCGAACCACTGCGGGACGCTGAAGCTTCTGTTTTGATTCCTTTCTTGCTATGGCCAATGCTAGCGTTGAACGTGCGCATGTTGATTGGACATGGTTTTGGGCAGGGAAATTCATTCTCAGAGGGATGGATCCCTTTCAACTTTAAAATCCTTGAAATGAGGCAGCAAAAAGGAATGCAGATCCTTGACTCTGTTCGTAGAACAGTTTTGCGAAGGATATGAAAGATATGAGCACATATATCAATCTCAACATCAAAAATCAGATCATGAAGGAACAGTGCACGTCCGAGGTTCATATACCCTGTGCTGGATAAGGGATACAGGTTGTGAAACATGACAATCGTAAGCACCCTCAATTTTGGAGGAATAGATGAAACACTGACTAAGTTCCCATTTGAGGAAAATTCCAAGTCTTCTCTAAGAACTACCCGAAGTAAGTCCTCATCTGGATGTAGGTCATCATAGACAGGAGAGATTCCAAGTATTGGTCGGTTGATGTGAAGAATCTCTGCGAGATATGTGGGAGAGATGGAGAAACTTTTTCCTCTACCCAGCACTTAAGTTCGTCTCCTACAACAATTGCATTGGCATAAAATTCCTTTACTAGATTTTCATATGCATCATCAAGGTCGGAGAGAAGATAATTCCAATCCTTGCGGGCAAACCATTGAGGGATGTCAGTGTCAAAGAGAGAATGTTGGTCAACGACTCTTTCAATCAGTGGTGTAGCCATTTTGAAGTAATTTTCATAAGTCTGAAAAGCAGCATTCGATCGGAACTTGTTAGGATCGAATACACCGGATGGGGAAAGAGTTCGTTTTGTTCTAGGAGAGAAATCATCAATTTCAATGACAGGTTCCTTCCCTTTGTTGCTACCTCCATTCACAACTGATCTCTTGAATGGAGACATTTTGACACTGCAACATGATTTAACACACACAAGATACACTAGACAAGACACCAAACATTATTAGCAATGTGTCAGTTTCACACCATGGATACTGAAGAGAACCCTAAATACTTGAGATTTAGGTTCAAATCATGACAATGAGTATGTGTATACACCCAAAACCAAAGTTGGTACACAAGATAGAGAAAATCAATGTATAGACCATCACAAATAGACATTACAACCAGAAAATCAGAAACCTATGTTCAAACATGATAAATCACAAACCACAATAAATCTCCACAAATCAGGAAAAAAAATGCCCAAAGCAGTAAGTATGAAGGAAAAGAAAGAAAACCCATACCTTTTTTATGAAGATTTGAGAAGAAACGATGCAGAAATGGAGGATTTTCAAAGAAATACTCGGAGTGTTTGTGAGAGTGAAATGGGGAAGACAATGAACAGTCACAATAAGTACGAGGGAAAAACCCAAAAATTTTTAAAACTGACCTGGAAATGCAAAACACGCGTTTTTTCACGACTGAGAAAAGTCGCCAGTAAGTCGCCAGGTTAAGCCGCGAAACACTGTGAACCCAAGATTCTTGAAAAATCTTCTAAGTGTTTTTCGTGACTGGAAGATCTACCCGCGAGGAAGTCGCGAGCCGAGCCGCGAAAATCTCTGTGTACCCCTCGCGATTGGACCTTCCACCCACAAACAAGTTGCCACACTGAGCCGTGAAATATGCAAAAACACAAATTTTGAAAAAAAATTTAAGTCTTTTTTGCGACTGGGATGCTGACCCGCCAGTGACCCACGAAGATCTCAAAGAGAGTTTCGTGACTAGAGCATGCGACTAGACCTACTCGCGACTGAGTCGCCAAAATAGGGCAACACTGTTTTTGAAAATTTTGATATTTTTGTAAAAACAAAAACACTTTCCAAAAACAAACTAAAACACTCAAAAATCTTTTTGTGTTTGATCAACAAAGATTGAGCTTGTGAAAACACATTTAATCAAGTACAATCACACAAATGAATATGGCATTCACTGAACATAGACTTGTGTGTTGTGTGTGGATATCAAAAATGAGATAGTCCTTAATCCAATGTGAAGCTTCAATGATCAATTTAATCAAGGCATACACAACTAGCACTAGATAATGTGACCTATCTCAATTATAGAAACATGCATATATGACCTCCCATATGCACTTGATAACAATTCTTTGAAACTTTTCATTTGGCTCTATATTTAACATATCATTTGCACTTTTTGAGCAAAGAAAATCTCATTGTGAGATAGATGCCTGTAATTTTTGATATTTCAATTGATGAGTTACCCTTTGGCTTTTTGCGCATCATAAATTTTATTTTGGTCACTTTCCCTTTTTCCTAGTCGAATACTAGTATGTGCGACATGCTTTTGCAGCTCTATATCTCTTTTCATTTGGAGATTTACATTTAGAGAGCTCTTTTAAGCATAAAAATAAAAAGTGGGAAGATATATAGGCATGAGTCTATGCATGTCTCAAGATCAACAAAACCATTCACTAATTATTCATGACAAGGTTGAAGATCTATTTACAATAGTCATATAGATTTAAGAATTTCTTCCATAATGATATGAGTGCATGAGAGACAAGCTAAGCTCGTTAAATGCACAAAGCCATTAGTACAAAGGTACAAGGCAAAACATACTTTAAGACAAAACTCAACAAAGCCGATCAAACTTTTTGGATTTTCTACTTTTTATGTGTTTTTGGATTTTTGACACAAGCAGGAAAAAAATTTGAAAAAAAATATCCACAAAAAAATGAAGACAAACATAAGACACACAAAGCAACCAAGAACACAAGAAGATATCATGAAAGATTGAGTTTAAGGAATGATACCGACACCAATTGTCTTACGCAAGGATTCAAACCTCGGGCCATCAAGAGGTTTGGTGAATATGTCTACTTTTTGATTGTCAGTATTGATGAATTCTAGACATACTGTCTTGTCCTCTACCAAGTCCCGAATGAAGTGATAGCGGATCTCGATATGCTTTGATTTGGAGTGCTGAACTGGATTCTTTGACAAGTTTATGGCACTAGTGTTATCACAAAACACACACATAGTGTCTTAAGAAATTCTATAGTCATGCAATAGCTTTCTCATTCATAACAATTGGGCATAACAACTTCTTGCTGCAATGTATTCAGCTTCAGCCGTTGACAGGAATACTGAATTTTGCTTTTTGTTCATCCATGAAACCAAGTTATTTCCAAGATAGAAGCACCCACTAGAAGTACTTTTCCTATCATCAATGCACCCTGCCCAGTTAGCATCTGAATATCTCGCCAAACACTCATTCGAATCTTTTGTATACCAAATCCCATAGTCAGATGTGCCATTTACATAGCGGATGATTCGCTTAACTACTATTAAGTGGGATTCTTTAAGTGCAGCTTGAAACCGTGCACATACTCCGACACTGAATGCAATATCTGGCCTACTTGCTGTGAGATAGAGAAGACTGCCAATCATACTTCGATAAAGTGTTGGATCAACATCAACACCGGCTGCATCAATGCTTAACTTTGCCGAGGAACTCATGGGAGTAGAAGTATGTTTCTTAAAGTCCAAACCAAATCTTTTGACAAGATTTTTGGCATACTTCTCTTGAGAAATAAATATTCCATCTCTCTGTTGTTTCACTTGAAGCCCTAGGAAGTAGTTCAACTCTCCCACCATGCTCATTTCAAATTCCCTTTTCATTTCTTCCGAGAACTCGTGAGCTAGTTGATCAATTGTGGATCCAAATACAATATCATCCACGTACACTTGAGCGACAATGAGGGATTTCTCATCTCTTTTAATAAAAAATGTTCGATCTGCTTGACCTCTTTTGAACCCACGATCCAATAGGTAAGTAGTGAGATGATCATACCATGCTCTTGGTGCCTGCTTCAACCCATACAAAGCTTTCTTCAATCTTAGTACATGACCCGGAAAGTCAAACCCCTTTGGTTGTTCAACAAAGACTTCTTCCTTTAGAAAGCCGTTTAAGAAGGCACTCTTCACATCCATTTGGTACAACTTGAAATCCATGATGCATGCTATGGACAAGAGAATTCGAATGGACTCTAGTCTTGCTACTGGAGCAAACGATTCATCAAAATCTATGCCTTCCACCTGAGTGTACCCTTGAGCCACCAATCTTGACTTATTTCGAATAACTTCACCATCTTTATCTATTTTGTTTTTAAAAATCCACTTGGTTCCGATCACATGTGTATCTTCAGGCCTTGGAACCAATTCCCACACATCATTTCTAACAAATTGGTGTAGCTCCTGGTGCATAGACTCTACCCAATTCTCATCTTTCAGTGCTTCTTCTACCCTTTTAGGTTCAAATTGAGCAAGATAGCAGTTGTATGTTACATGGTTAGCAGTATACTTTGGCCCTTTTCTCAAACGAAGTCCCTCGTTCACATCCCCAATAATATTACTTGATGGGTGATTGAGAGTCACTCTTGATGAAGGTTTCTTGGAAGTTGAGAGTTCCTCATCACGAGAAATTGGGGTTTGAACTTCTGGAGGAGTGAGTGGACTTGAGATTTCTTGTGTTGATCTAGTCTCTCTTCTTGATATAGGAGGTGTGGACTCCTTTCCGGGTGTTTCTTTCTCAGCATCCTCACTTAGAGACATATCATCATCATCCTCTTTCTCCTTGAGTTTGAGCCCCTTTCCACCATCCTCAATTTCCTTTTCAGATATGGTGTCATCTATGACCACATTGATTGACTCCATCACTGTCTTAGTACGCTTGTTGTACACTCTATAAGCTCGGCTATTTGTGGAGTAACCTAGGAATATTCCTTCATCACTCTTAGCATCAAATTTTCCCGGATTTTCCCTATCATTTAGAATGTCAAATGTGCTCCCAAATACTCTAAAATACTTCACCTTGGGTCTCTTTTCTCTCCATATTTCATGTGACGTCTTCTTTGTCCCAGCTCGGAAATAGATTCTATTACATATGTGACACGATGTGTTCACAGCTTCAGCCCAGAACCTTTGAGGTATGTTTTTGTTGAGTAGCATGACTCTTGCCATCTCTTGGATCACCCGATTCTTTCTTTCAACCATCCCATTTTGTTGTGGAGTCTTTGGAGCTGAAAATTCCTTCTTGATACCATGTTCTTCACAAAACGTTTCAAATTTAGCATTCTCGAATTCCTTCCCATGATCACTTTTGATTTTGACTATGGGAACTCCTTTTTCATTCTGCAGTCTCTTGCATAGTCTTTACATTTTATCACATGCTTCGGACTTCTCTCTAAGGAATTCCACCCAAGAGTACCTTGAGAAATCATCAACTACCACCATAATGTTTCTCTTCCCTCCTAGGCTTTCAGTTCGTGTAGGCCCCATTAGATCAACATGAAGAAGCTCCCAACATCGTGAGGTAGCAATCACATTCACCTTGTGATGGTTTGCCTTTGTTTATTTTCCCATTTGACATGCTCCACATATAGTCTTCTCCACCTTTCCAAACTTTGGAAGTCCCTCAACTGCCTTAAGTTTAGAGACTTTACATACTTGTTTGAAGTTTGCATGTCCAAACCTATGATGCCAAAGTTTCAGCATATCAACGCGAGCACTTCTACATGAAATAGGTGTCGTAGGAACTACTCCATAGCAATTATCAGTAGTCCTATTTCCCTCCAAGACTTGAATCCCTTTTTCATCAATGATTATACACCCCTTCTTTGAGAATTGGACAAGAAAGTCTTCATCACATATTTGAGTGATACTTAAGAGATTTGCCTTCAATCCTTTGATGTATAGCACTTCCTTCAGTAGAGGTAATCTCGGTATTTCAACCGTCCCTTTGCCGAGAACTTGAGCATGACTCCCATCACCAAAAGTCACATAATCACATGCTTTCTCTTTAAGAGCCTTAAACAATGATTTATCTCCTGCCATATGACGAGAACATCCACTGTCAAGGTACCATAAGCACGAGTTAAATACCTTCAATGAGGTGTGCACAAACATACAAGCATGGGACAAGCATTCTTGACCATCAAACAGAAATTTATCTTTATTTTCCAAGCTTTTCCTAGATTGAATTTTCCTTTTCAGATTATCAACCTTTTCACACAATGTTCTATTTCTTCTTTTGTATTTCTCAATCAAAGAGTTAGACTCACATAGATTATTGTGTAGAATGTGGTTCTTATTTTCAAAGTATTTTAGCATGTGAATGAACATCCCAGCATGTTTCTTGAATTTAATTAACTCTAAGAGTTCATTTTTAGAATACCTTTCAAACATACTCATAGAGTCATTATCACAAACACCTAAACCACAATTCTGCATGACCCTTTTTACAGCTGCATCCATAGCCAAGGGGTCTAGGATCGCACTTAGGTAATCAAACCACAAAGAGTGCACCCGCTCTGATACCAATTGAAAGTTCAATATGTGTATAAAACACCCTTGAACGTTTAGACCCCCAATTACAAAGTTACCAATTCAAGCTTTATATCAAACAATTAATGTGTGGAACATGATAACAAGCTCATAACAGAATTGATAAACAATCTAAGCCAAATATAAAACATCCACAGCAGTAAATATAAGGCAAAGATAAAGAGAAGGAAGATGCAAACACACGGACAACACACGATGTGTTATCAAAGAGGAAACCGAAGTCCTCGGCGTAAAACCTCTCCACTGCCCTCCAAGCGGTAAATAATCCACTAAAGAATTTTAGTTGGGATACATGAACAGCAGAAGACCCTCCAAGCCTAATCTACCCAAGTACCTAAGCCCTCTAAGCTTCTTGCTCCAACGAGGTCACGCTGAACCTATTTCTTCTTTAGCTTCCCGGATTTCGCTACTAAGCCATAGCATCAACCAATAGACATTGGTTCCTTCCAAACTGCTTCCCTTAGCACCAAATGAACCTTCTCACAGACGTGGGTGTGGTGAGAAAAGGATTTGGTCAATGACCTCTCAAAGATATGACAATGGAGAGGAAGAGAGTAGAGGAATTTGTAGAGTCTCTTAGATGAAGATTGGGGATGAGGCAATCTTGTTTTGCTCTAGGGTTTCTCTCACAAAATTCTCTCTGGAAGCTCTCTCAATTTAGTGGGTACAAGGGTCAATATATAGTGGTGTGTGTTTGGAATACGAAGAGTCAGTTTTTGCCAAACAGGGTAAGTTGGCGGCTTGACCTCGCGGGTTGTCCAAGTCACGAGTTCAAGTCGTGACGTAACGGCCTGGCCAGCCTAGGACTTTTGTCCTGTAGTGCGACAGCTGGCGCGACCCTTCAGCTCCCCTGTGTGCTTCTCACGTGCCTGCATTTGGCGGCTTTCCAGTCGCAAGTCAGCCGCGAGTCCTAGTCGCGAAACTCTGCTTCTTCGCACAAACTTGAGCTTTTCTTCACACTCTCTTCACACACTACCCTTACATGAATCCCACCTAAATACAGGGTTACTAAGTGCTAAATTACAAGCAAATTGGCACGGAATAAAGCTAACAAGATGGTTGATAAATTTCAACCTTACAGTCCTGATAAATCCTAAGTAAATTTGCAATACTATTGCCAGCATTAGTAGGAATTTAGTCATGAAAATTTTGATTGCAACCTTATCACCCGTGTGAACCAATTTTGTATCTAAGTTGATTATTAGATATGTTATGGAAGATTTAGGTTAAACATATAATCATCAGTATCATGCAAGTTCGGAAATACAAATAAGTGACGACCTAGGAAACCTAATAAAAAAATCGTTTCATAGGAAAAACCTGGGGGATTTGACTGTATCAATCCCAAGGTGAGCATATTCACTATTAGATAAAGATTTACAGTCAAAATAAGTTATAATTATTAAACTCGGAGTGACCCAGCCAGTTGGATCGAAAACCCAGTGACTTAG
Source organism: Quercus aquifolioides (assembly GCA_019022515.1). Taxonomy (NCBI): domain Eukaryota; kingdom Viridiplantae; phylum Streptophyta; class Magnoliopsida; order Fagales; family Fagaceae; genus Quercus; species Quercus aquifolioides. The sequence continues at coordinate 27,498,713 of CM032331.1, forward strand.
CACCTAGATTGGTTCGAGTGTTTACATGGACCGTTTTTGCATAAGACCCGGTCAAATCCAGTCAAATCTAGCAGGTTTGTGGTGACTGGGGTAACCTGGATGGGTTTCTACAACCTGGTTGGTTTTGTGAAATTTGTAAAATTACATATATGTAGGTACACTTTATTAATTCCTATACTGTTTAATGTGTTATAAGATGGTAATTGGAAGAGGAGAAAACCTAAATATTTCACAAAAAATGCATGTTTCTATTTGTTTACCTACCCCCAAGACTCCTATCCTATCAAAAGACTACTTTGTTATTGTGAAACCTTGATTTTGAATTATAATTGCCAATTAAATTTAGGCATATGATTATTTTTTTGATTTACATATTTATGTTATAATTTCTCAAACTTATATATATATATATATATATATATTGATAGGGCAAAATGAATTGACCCCTTGCAAATTAATTAATTACCAAAGTTAATTAATTAGTTAAATTACATGCAATGGCGTGGTAGCACAAACAAATCACCAATTATACTAAATGCAGCAGAAAATAAATTTGACATCGGTGATTTGTTTACGAATGGGGAAAACTACTGAGGCAAAACCCCACCGGGTGATTTTAAGGTCACCACTCCTAAGAATCCACTATTATTAATCACAAGCGGTTACAAGTATAAGAAATCTTACCAAACACTTTGTCCTATCCGAAATACCAACCTACAGTTGAACCCTTACCCCAATACCCAATTGGACTTGTATTGTAACTGCAATCTTTCCGTTCAATGCACGAATCCCAGTACATGGCTAACTCCTTTGCATAAATCCCAGTACGTGACTAACTCCACAACAACCCTTTGATAGATGTAGTTGATTTGCAACAGCTTCACATAGAAACACCAATAAGATCTTCAATGATGGTGTGAGAGACTTTGCTTGGTTACAGAACTCGAAGGTGTACAAGAAACGTAGCAAGTACTCTTTCTTCTGTAGAAGGAGGCTAGGGTTTCAAAAAGAAAACCATATGGAGCTCTCTAGGGTTAGGTTTTTCTTTTTCCACCTCCTTGTTTAAATAGGAGCTCAATGGGCTCTCCTATTCCAAATAGGTATACACAAACCTTGGGCTTTCCTAGTCCAATAAGGATTATACAAACCCATAAACAAAAAGCCTTTTAGAATAAAAACGTTGCTGGCTATAGTCTGAATCCCGTAAGCTCGATAGATCGAGACATGTGTCGAGCTTTAATGAATCTCGATAGATTGAGCTTCCGTCAAAGAGGTATCGAGACCTATAGATTAAGTAATCTTTATGTCTTCAATGTAACCACTTGTAATGATCATCTTGAACCTACTTAGATTTATCCAAATACAAGTAAAGTGCGTTTTGTCAAAGGATATGCCAATTACATAAAAATATGTCCCTTATATATATATATATATATATATATATATATATTAATTCTTTTATTTGACCCTATGGTTTAACCAATGACCCACTAGTTAAACCGGTAATCCAGTGACCCGACTCAAAGACTGAGTCAATGTCTAGGCCAGGCTTAATAACTATTTATAACTTTATTCGTTGTGAATCTAACTATAATTATCAAATTGAGTACTGAATCCCACAGACATCTCTGATAGTAATCTACTGCAATGTGAACCTACAATCCATGACTCCAAAACCACCCTTGAAACTTTTCTTCAATATAGACCTTTATTCCACAACTTCAAGATCACACTTGAAGGTTTAGATCGAACAATCTTGACGATTGGTCTGCAACAACTTTAGATCTACTGGATTAGGTTGTATGTAGATTGATTTCCAGTAGTGACTTTGAAAGGAGAAGGCATATAACTTTTTAGATCTCAAAAGAGCAGCTCCTAAGTCTTGAAAAATGTATCTTTGGATTTCCTTTAAATACTTAGTAAAGTAGGTCAAAAACTCTAATCATCTAATGGACTGATGTTCCATGAATCACTTGAAATCTTGTTCTTGCACATTGAATGACAGTACCTTGAGCATTGTGCAAAAATTCGTATAGATTTTATAAGCCATAACTAGACAAATTTATGTTCATGAGTTTTCCAACAAAACTATATAGATTTAAAACCTATAATTGATTGCTGCCTATATGTTAGAACAAAAAAAGCTTTAACACTAATTGCGCATGGCACAAGTTGTGGAGAGTTTGTATGTGATGCCTGTTGGGTTAAGATAGCTTAACCCTGTTTAATTAATTCAATTACCCAAATTGATTAATTAGGTTCAATTGCATTCAAATCGTGAAGGCACCAACAAATCACAAAATAAACTAAATGCAGCGGAAAATAAATTTGACACGGTGATTTGTTGACAAATAGGGAAAACCTCGCAAGGCAAAAACCCCACTAAGTAATTTTAAGGTCATCACTCCCAAGAATCCACTAATCAACAATTAAGCGGTTACAAGTATAAGGAATCTTGCCAACTACCTTGGCCTATCGTGAAATAACAACTTACAGTTGAACCTTCACTCCAATACCCAATTGGACTTGATCTTGTAGTAGCCTTCTTTCCCTTGATGCACAAATCTCCAATTTGTGACTAATCCTTTGCACGAATCCCAGTACATGACTAACTCCAACAACTTGGACAGATGTTGTTGGCTGCGAATTTCTTCACTTCATCAACAATGAAGATCTAGAAGCACTTGGTTACAAAACCTTGTGGCGTACAAATGCAGTAGCTTCTCACAAAGAAAATAAATCTCTTGGTCTTTGTATCCATATATGATGGCTTTTAAAATAAGCCTTATATATGTCTAGGGTTGTGAGAAAAGAAACCCTAAAAAAATCCAAAAGCCTGGGCCGAAATTTAGATTTGGAAAACTGAAAATCGTACTTCTCGATAGATCGAGCTGCTGTCGAGCTATCTATCGAGCTTCACATTAAGTCTCGATAGCAGGCATCTGTCGAGCTATTTATCGAGACTTAATGAATAGCTTTTCTTCACTTGTTTCTTGGATCAACCTTCATGTCTTTAATAATTGACTTGAATAACATGTTTTTGAAGTACTAAACCCATCTTAGATCTACACAATTACAAGTAAAGTGCAATTTGTCAAAGGATTAGCCAATTACAAACAAAATGACCCTAACAATCTCCCCCTTTGGCAATTCGTGACAAAACAACAAACAAAAATTATGTGAGAAGTCTAACAAAAGAAGTATATAAGTCTAACCCTACTACGAACTCTTGAAAAATGGTAGACTTGCAACTTGTCTTAACTGAAACACTTAAACAAGATTCATCAAGGCATCAAGTGTGAAACATAGAAATGCTGTATAGAAGAAGAAACATGTGTATAAAGAGAGAAAAGAAACAACACATGTGAGATAAGGTTGAAAACACACATCATCATATAAATAGAAAGAAGAATACAATGTATGTAAAAATGGTCACAAGACCACAGTACATGAATTGAGAAAAGATACACCAAAACCTCACTACATCCCTCAAAGCACTCTCCCCCTATTTAGTATTGTTAGGATTAGTACCCTTAAATCCTATTGTATGATGCTATGTATTATATTATGTATGACATTTTGTATGACTTAATATTGTAATTAATAAAGTTGTTTTATTATTATCTGAAATAATGGTAACATGAATATTTGGACATTATCATATAGTCCATGAGATGCATAGTATGTGATTTATGTGAAAAGTCACAGAAGATATAAATCACAAGTTCTTTGAAAACTCAGAATTTAGTTCGTAGTCGGTGATGAAATTGGGCATTTCATCTGCGAAGACTATAACATATTAACTAAGATGATTTGTCTTGATCATGGAAGTGATGACTTCTAGTTGATATGTTGATATGTTTTAAGAGTTAAGACATATTGAACTGGACCGCTGTGAGATTTATTATTCTCCTAACAACTGTTAATGAATAATAAATTTCACGACCTATATTTACATGAACTCTTAATCCCGAGAGAATAATGGACCTAATCATAAAGTGTAGGTCGCTTTGATATATCAAGAGTGAGATCTAAAGTAACGGTCAAAACTTTAGTATGTTGGGCAGCCACATTTAGTGTTGATGGAACATATATTCTCAAGATGAAATTCATAATCTCTTAATGGAGATACAAAATATTCCCTTGAGATAAGTTTAATGGATTTGTTATTCAGAGAGTTAGGCCTAATTACTTTGGTAAGAAATTACTAAAGTATATATTTATGAAATTGGATTTCATAAATATATGATGAATAACTTAAAAGGATTAAACTGGGTACTCAAAGATTAAGATGTAGTAATCTACAAAGTGGCAGTCGTCATTCATGACTTTGTATTACTACGAATATTTTATGAAGGGGTTGCATGTACAATAAAGTCTTGGGATATAATTTATTAATAAGGCCTAGAGTGCAGTTATATTTATATAGTGGTATCAAATATAATTAATGGTAACTTTGGACTTGTCAAGAGTTGACAGAAAAGCCTAAGGCCCATTGGAGCTAGTGTCTTATTTGTTCCCTTTTAGTCCCACTCCAAGCCACATATTAAATCCCAATTGGAAAGGCCCAAAAGGCTAGCCCAATTATATAATCAATTATAAGGAGAGAAACATACAGAATTTTGTAAGCGTATGAAATGATTTGTGTGTGAGTGTTGGACACTCTCTCATTCTCTCCAGTACATACACATATAACTGATTGAGAGACCACACATCTTGGGTGTTAGTGGAATTGGAGTGAAGATTGAAAATGTTCCCGAGAACTTCTGATCTTTGGTTTTGAAATTCACCGCACCAAGGTACACTCTCTTATTCTATATTCTAAAACTTACATAGTGCATGTTATCAATTGTGAATGAAGTAGATCCGTTATTTTTCCGCTATGTACATTTACTTTTCCAACAAATATATCCTATGCTGGCTCTCCCCCTAACACAATGACTACTTTCATATACAAAACTACTCCCCCTTTTTGTCACAAGTGACAAAGGGTGCATCACTGAGAGGTCGTCAACTCATCATCACTAGAAGAGCTAGAACCATCAGCACCATCATCATCATCTCCACTAGAAAAGGACCCCTCAACAAGCTCGGGTGAAGATGAGGGTGCGAAACCACTAAGGCAAGACTGGCGGCAAGCAATGCGACTGGTTTTGGTGTTCATCTGACACATCTCATCAGATAGATGGCCAAGATGACTACCAAAATCAGCACGCATGTGTTGAAGTTGATCTATGATGTCAGCGAGGGAGACATCTACCTTAAAGGAGGAAGAAGGGGTAGATGAAGAAGAGGGTCAAGGGGTAGGGGCTGCATTCGTTGTCTCCACATGAGGCCGCTTTGTAGCTAGCTGCGTTAAACTCCTTTGGATAGACTCCTTGCTAATGGCACCCATGACATGGAAGAGAGGAGAGGGAGGAATGGTGACGTGCATGTGTGTGAGGATGCGTGTGATAGCTGAAGGAAAGATGAGCTTATCACGTGTAGTAGTGTCTCAATAGCAATCTATCATAGATACTATCATGTGTGATGGAAAATATATAGAGAGATCCTCTATGAGAGAAAGAAGGAAACAAGCACGAGGCTCGATGATAGTGTTATAGTGTGACTATAGAGTGAGTACAAAGATCATCACCATATTAAGGATTTGTGGACCTTTAGCAAACTTGGTGTTGGAGAAAATTAGGGTACCTCCCCAGAACATGGCATTCTCACAAAATAGTGAGGCCAACTCGTCTCTAGAGATAAAAGAAAGATGCTCATGACTAGGTTAATCTGGATGATCCACCTTAGGGACACATAGTACCTTGGAAATGAGCACCAAGTTAACTATGAGGCGTGCTCCTAGGAATATCATAGTAAACCTCGGTACAGAGGTATCGATGGCATGCATGTTGGAGTAAAACTCTTGTATGAACACATTGGGACACCTCGAGGGTTTCTCAAATAGAGAAACCCATGCCTAAGAGCTAAACGCACCGGGTAGAGGAGTGTCTGGAAAGTTAGACAGATGACCTGGAGTTTTGAATGAATTGCCCAGTTAGAAAAGTTCTTAAAGAAGTAATCTCATGCCTTCTCATCACATAACCCAACAGAATTAGGAGGGAAGGGAGCAGAAGAAGAGGAAGAGGAAGAGGAACCACGACGTCTTATTGGGTTCTTAGAAGGGACAGAGTTTTTAGGTGACATGAGAAGGAGACTAAATGAAAGAGAGAGAATAGAAATAGAGAACACAGCAGGAACATAAAGCACAAGAAAGAAGAAAAAGACGACGTGCAATGCATGAACATGTTATGTGCTAAAGAAATTGCATCATGGGCAAAAACCCAATCCAATCTAACAGCACTCACATTGTATAATTAGTCACACAATCCTAGAATGTATGAAACATTATTATAATGAACATAGAATGTAATAAATGAACATGTGAGATCATATTAACAAAACCCAACCCCAAAAATTTCATAAAACTCAAATCCCAAATTTTCCCAAAAACTAAAAATTAGGTCACAAAATGCATGAGGAAGGAGAAAAGGAAAGTTTTAGAGAACTTACCAAAGGATTGAGGCATGGATTAGGCCGAAGTCTTGAGTGGGAGAAGGTTTATGGTGAAAAGAAAATGTTTGGATTAAGAGAGAAGAGAGAGAGATCGAGATATTTGAGTTTGAGCAAAACCGGGTTGGACCTCAGATATATATATATATATATATATATATAAAACACAGCTCGATAGATCACAAAGGTATCGAGCTACTATTGAGAGGTTTGGAAGAGAGTTTCAAGGAAGAGAAGCAGCACAAGGTGAAAGCAAACAAGATAGACACCAAAACAAGCAATCACAGAGCATGTTAAGCATAAAAACACATCCTCAACTCTAGATGCAAAGCATTCCTAGATCAAAAGCACACTAAACAAGTCTAACCAATTTTTATTGCAAAAACATGTTTAGACAGTATAGAGAGCATATACTACCACATGTATCCCTTATGATGGCCAAATCACATTGTACTTATACAATAGTATCAAGAGTATACGTGTTGTGTGTGAAACTATTGCAAGAGAGCATAAGTAAATCATTATATGAAAAGTAATGATATAGGAGGATCAAATACATTTACACACAATCATAACTGTTTGATGGGGACTATCACCTTCGAGGTACATCATATAACTCCCACATCTCCTCGAAACACGCTTGCAACCATATTGAAAGCATTTTGATTCTTTTTGCTTTCATGTTCTTTGCATATTTTTCTTTTAAGCATATCATGTATAGGCATATAGGAGAGAGAAAAGAAAGTACCCAATTATGTAAATTGAACATCCTGATTTTGCTGTGCAAGTGCTACACCTTACCGAGCACGGCTTTTATGAATTGCACACAGATTTTTTGCGATTGACAAGTTTTAGTGGTGAGATGGTTATTTATGCCTTTCTCTTAGGATTTTCTAGTCCTTCCCATCAAAAAGAGTGATTTAAGATATGAAAGATAAAAGATCAACCAAATCAACCAAATCACATAAAAGAGCCACAAAGCTCACATTGCTTAGCTATGCATGAAGATGCTCATCTAAGCTACAGGTGATACAAAGTTGAGAAACTTTGTTTCAAAGGCCATCCTAGGTACAGAAGTACCAATATACACATACACACACTGTTTTTGTATTTTTTGATTTTTCCTCCTTTTTATTTTTTTATTAAAAACAACTTGAAACAAAACAAAGACAAACAAACAATCAAACAAAGCGTCAAAACTAGACTGACTCAAACCATAACACAAACCATGGAAAAATCAGAAAAGTGAAGGAATCGCTTGGAATCTTTTTCCTTCCTGATGGGAGACCTAGATGGGGATCATTTCTTTTGCATGAACCTTTGTTTAGATGGATAAGGAGGAGAGTTGAAACCATTGAAGTTCGAGAGAAGCATGACTGCCTTAAGAAGTTCTCCAAGAGGGGCTAAAGAAAGATGAAGTTGATTTTGGTTCCCCATAGATGACACACTATTGCTTTGTTGAGTGGCTAACCACTTATAACAATTTGGACGAGTGTGTTCATTTGCTCCACAGTAGTGACAAAAGTGAGGCTTCCTTGGAAGAGATTTCTTATTGGTGGAGCAATGATTATTCTGCTTAGTCTCTTTCTTACCAACCTTAGGGGGTGCTCCTAGAATGGATTTTCCCTTATCACTTTTATCCTCACTCACATTTTCAGTTTTAGGATTAGTTACCTTAAAGTTATCATTATTAGCAGGGGGAACAAAAATAACTCTATTTAAAGCATTAGAAGAGGTACGATAAGAGGAGAGAGAATGATCATACCCAAGACCTGTTTTGTCAGATGCAGATTTATGGAAGTTCAGCATTTCATCCATCTTGGCACTTGAAGTCCATTCCAATTGCGCTCTTACCTAAAAGAGTTCAGCATCTAGTTTCTTGGTCTTTTCAACAAGAAGGTTGTTCTCAAATCTCAGTGCTCCAATTGTTTAATTAGCTTCATCAACCTTGGTGGAGAGTTCCTCACATTCCAACTCCACTTCACTGAGCTTTCTCGTAGCCAACTTGTAGAGCTTCTCATGCTTCTTAAAGACCTTGTACAACTTAGTGTAAGTAGTGTGGATGTCATCTTGGTCATCCATCTTCTCAAACTTTGATTCTATGAGCTTTTCTTCCTCATCAATTTGGTTTACTGCTTCCTCAGGTGACTCAATAGTGGCTGTGAAAGAACTCATTATCCCATCTTGGTCACTTTCATCAAAATCAGCTTCTGGTTCTGTATCACTCAAGGTGGTAGCTAGGGCTTTGCTCTTTCCAATGGATTTGAGATAAGTTGGACATTCTTGCTTCATGTGTTTATACCCTTGACATCCATAGCAATTAGGCCCAGAAGGAATACTGTTGCCTGACCAGCATCCTTGAATTCTCTCTTGCCTTTGTCTTGGGACTTGAATTGAGAGAATGCAAATGGTTTGCGATCCTTATCACCTCCTTTGACATTCACATTTTTTATAAACTTCTTGAATTGTCTGGTGATATAAGATTTTAACTTGGTATCCTCATCTTCAGATGACTCATCGTTATCATCATTCTTAATCTTAAAGGCCATGTTCTTGCCTTTGCTATCCTTGCCAACCCTAGTTCATAGGTTTGCAAGTTCCCGATTAGCTCTGTCAAAGGAATAGAGTCAAGATCCTTTGATTCTTCTATGGAAGTGATCTTGGCATGGAATCTTTCCGAAAGAGATCTAAGGATCTTCTTGACAATCTTGGTCTCTGGAATCTATTCTCCAAGATTGAAGCCTGAATTCACTATGTCCTTGAGCTCGAATGACTCATCCTCATCCATCCTTATTTCCTCAAAACTGGTAGTGAGCCTTTAGAGCTTGGAGTTTTTAATAGCTTCTGTGCCCTCGTAGGTATTCTGAAGAATAGGCCATGCTTCCTTCACATTGTCAGTCAAAGAGATCTTCTTGAATTCTTCATTGGTCATAGCACTAAACTGAACATTCAGTGCTTTACTGTCAAAATTTACAGCTTTGATATTAGTATCATCTCACTTTGCTGGTGGCTCTTCAGGTTTCTCCCAACCTACTTCAACTGCAAGCCATACTTTCTCATCTAAAGATTGCAAAAAGGCTCTCATGCATACTTTCCAGTATGCATAGTTAGTTCCATCAAATAAAAGAGGAATAATCAAGGATTTCCCATGATCCATAATAGCAGGGGTCAATGGATCACACAACAAAGATTAAAGCCTAATCAGAATGTGCCAACTCTAATACCACTTGTTGGGTTAAGATAGCTTGACCTCAGTTAATTAATTCAATTACCCAAGTTGATTAATTAGGTTCAAATTGCATGCAAATCGTGAAGGCACCAACAAATTATCAAATAAACTAAATGCAGTGGAAAATAAATTTGACATGGAGATTTGTTGACAAATGGGGAAAGCCTCGCAAGGCAAAAGCTCCACCAGGTGATTTTAAGGTTATCACTCCCAAGAAACCACTAGTCAACAACAAGCGGTTACAAGTATAAGGAATCTTACCAACTACCTTGGCTTATCCCGAAATACCAACTTACAGTTGAACCTTCGCTCCAATACCCAATTGGACTTGATCTTGTAGTATCCTTCTTTCCAATTTGTGACTAACCCTTACACGGATCACAGAACGTGACTAACTCCAGCAACTTGAACAAATGTTGTTAGTTGCAAAGTTCTTCACTTCATCAACAATGAAGATCTAGAAGCACTTGTTTACAAAACCCTATGGCGTACAAATGCAACAGCTTCTCATAGAGAAAATAAATTTCTTGGTCTTTGTTTTGGTATATGACGTCATTTAAAATAAGCCTTATATATGTCTAGGGTTGTGAAAAAAGAAACTCTAAACAAATCCAAAAGTCTGGGCTGAAACTCAGATATTAAAATCTGAAAATCGTAGTTCTCGATAGATCGAGCTGCTATCGAACTATCTATTGAGCTTCACATTAAGTCTCGATAGCAGGTATCTGTCGAGCTATCTGTCGAGACTTAATGAACAACTTTTCTTCACTTGTTTCTTGGATCAATCTTCATGTATTTAATACTTGACTTGAACAACATGTTTCTTGAAGTGCTAAACCCATCTTAGATCTACCCAATTACAAATAAAGTGCATTTTGTTAAAGCATTAGCCAATTACAAAATATATGGCCCTAACAATGTCCTAGATTGATATTAAATAAGTTGATTATGTGTTGGTGATTGTGTGCTAATTCTTATATCGAATATATTATAAGTTGATCTACATATATAAAAAAACTATAAGGAGTCTCGATTGTGATTAAATTAATTCTTTTGACATATAGGGCGGATACGATGAGTACTCTTTTTTAAGTCGTTACATAGTAACTCACTTTTACAACAAAGAGAACTTAGCTAGAATCCACTAGGAAAGAAGCGTGAATCCACAAGTTGAATAGAGAAATTTTGAAATAGTCAACTTTTGTTTTTTTTTTTTTCTTTTTATAATTCTGAAATAATCAACTTAGGTCAAAGGTCTACATCTTTATATATATATATTCCCAAGTCATCGTACCATAACATGGAAACAAAAATCAAATCTCACCTAAATAAAGTTAAAATCTCCTGAAGTATAAAAAATCAAATCTCACCAAATTAAGTTAAAATCTCTTGAAGTATAAAAAATCAAATCTCACCTAAATAAGATTAAAATCTCCTGAAGTATTAGAGCCTATTTGGATGAGTGCAATTTTGGATCATATCACTCAGTTTTCATAACTGAGTTCTTAAAACATGTGGGTCCCACAAATTTTTTTTCATTTGGCTTGATTTTCAATCCTTGTTTCCATCACTCAAAACTCAAAAATTTGAGTTAGAGTGATGGAAATAGGAAATAGGCTCTGGGTGTTTTCAAAAACTGAGATAGGAAACTCAGTGGCACCAATGTAAATATAAGGACTTTGTGAGGCCCATAAATTGTGTGTTGTCATGTCAGTTCAGAAACCATGTGATATTACCGTTGCAAATTTAGGCGAAGACTCTCACTTCCCTCAAAATATTTTAGCCAAAATTTTCCCTCTTTCTCACTTCCCTCTCTTCGTTTTCTCTCACATTTCATCTACTCCATCAAATCTCGGCCTCTAGCGATCTAAATCGAAGCATGAAACCCAGTTGATATCCCTGCATCTGAATCGGAACTGGAATAACGAGTTAGAGTTCTGTCTATTGCAAAAATCATTTGAAGTCATTTCTGTGATCTTCTCCCAAGTGCGGTGTATATCTCTATCTCCCCCTCCATTGTCTATGACCATTGTATGATTTGGGCATTGTGGTATAATTTCTGTTTTATTGATTTTTGCCTACAGGTATTGTTGTGTGTGTTGAAGTGGGTTTTTCTCCATGGGCTCATCTTCGATCTTTCTTTCTTTTTATAATTTCTATTTTATTGATCTGTACCTGGGTCTTTATGAAATTGCATGTAAGAAATTAGTAGAATACAAACCTTTTGAGTCTTGAATTTATGTAACCCATGTGTTTAATTGATGAACTGAAATTGCCATTTGTTTATATCAAACTACCATTTGTTTAATTTATTTTCCTGCCTTTTGAGATTCTTTCATCATCTACAACAAATAAGATATCATGGCTATGGTTGAGTGGAAATAGAAGGACTTAATTATATACACAAGGCTTATGGCCCTGCTTTCCAATTAGATTCCATAGATTTCATTGCTACCCCATTGCTTTTGGCTTTCCATAGTTCCACTTGACCAACATTTCTATGTATATACGAATAGATTCCATAGGGAGGAGTATGTTGAATAGATATAACTCAACACAGGACTTAGAGCAAAACATTTTAAGTATAGGGCATATATGCTTTTGTTGAACATGATTTGATGATACTGAGTTCTATTACCTACTTTGAGAAACTATGATTTGTAATGTTAACTTGTTTCTTTACTAACCATATAAATATTGGAATAAGAAATGGAATTCATTAACCTTCAAAATGGCTGATCTTTGAACTTTGTTTACTGAGTTTTTGGCTCATTGTTGGATTCAGATATGCTTTAGTGCTTGAATTCATATTGTGCAATTCAAAACTTAATTGAACAAGCTCTTTGCTAAGCTTAAAGCTAGTATTACTTGTAATGCATGTGCAAAATGAATTCACATATCCAAATGACTTTATGCTCAATTGGATAAAAGTTCCGAATCTACAGTTCAATATCATAAAGGCATCATTAGGCTAAATATTATCTTCCTTAGCACTCTACTCGGACAACCTCAAGCTTAATTAGTGGAGCAAATACATTTTGATACTGCAAAAGAAAGGTAATTCCATCAATGTAATTACTTGCTCTATGTGAAAATCGGCAGGAAAATAAACTCAAATCAGTCCAACTTATATATATGTCCTTGCATATCCTGTGTTTGATTAGGTAGAAATGAAAATCATTTATCAAAAAAGAATTAAGAAATGAAAACTTCAGTAAAATACTGTTTGGGTTCCTCTTCCAATAGAAATGAATTGGCCAATTCATAGAACTATATATATATATATATATTAACATCTCTGTAATTGTGTTGGGATAGTTGTATTAGATGGCATATGAATCTCAAAATGCTAACAACAAAATGTGGCCTCCCTACATTGAAAAAATCTTCATTGACATTATGGTGGATGAACAACAAAAGGGGAATATGGAACATGGTATTTTTAAGGCTCCAACTTGGCTATCAATTACGAATGCCCTAAATGAGCAAACGGGGAAGAGTTTGAGCCCTAAGCAGGTGATTCAGAAGCATAATAGGCTAAGACAGAGAAAGTGGAGCCAACTTTTGAGCCATACCGGGTTAGGGTGGGATGAGACAACCCAAATGGTTATTGCTTTTGAGGAGGTGTGGGTGCATGTGGCTGCGGTATGTTATATTTACTACCCTAATTCCTTAGTAAAACGTTCGTAATTTTCTATTTTGTATTAGTATGATTTTGATGTACATCTTGTCATTTCAGGCTGATCCTAGAGCAAATGTATTACGGAAGAGTGGATGTCTTAGCTATGACAAACTACGGCAGTTGTTTGCCCCTAATGCTGCAACTGGTGTCGTTCAAATTTCATCAAACACACCAGCCCCTGATAGTGATGAAGAGAGTGCCCTAGAGAAGGAAATTGCCAGTTGGGTAGCGATGATTGCTACAATCCTGACATGGAGGGCATAACCCAAGATGATCCCCTTGCCACGGAGCAAACCCAACGTGCGGACAAACATCCCATTGAAGAGCCTACTGGCAATGCGAAGAAGGTTGCCAAGAAAGCAGATAGGGCTGGTGACAAGACCATTGCTCTTCAAGAGTACACTGCGTTGGCAAGGGAATGGTTTAACAAGAAAAAGGGCAAGTCTATGGGTAGCTTCGAGCATGTTGCACAATCTACTTGTGGTGGTGATCCTTGCTCCCTTGGGAGGGCTTTAGAGTTGTTGAACCAGTACGATGATCTTGATGATGACACCTATATTAACATCTCCGAGGTTCTCCAAAAACAAGAATACTTGAAACATTCTATACAAACATTCTATACAAACAGTCTATAAAATCAATGACCAATACAATCTATACAAGCATGAATAAAGCAATCCAAATCCACAGAATCAAATAGGGCTTACATAAATAGAGAGCCATACGATTATTATAATGTTTTCTTTAACTAAAAACTTCTTAATAAATATAAATAGCTGCTGTCTTCGTCTACTAGCTAAATTCAAAAAAACTCTATACCAGATTGCAATAATATGACACAACAAAACAATGTCAATTATGTTACTTAGTGTGCGTTTGGATACTGCTTAATTTGCTGAAAACTGAAAACAATAAAAAAAAAATATTTCGGTTACTGTTCATTAATGAAATCACTATTCATTGGCCTGTTTGCACTGTTCATGTCTCATGAACAGTGCAAGAGGCGCCGGACTTAAAAAAAAAAAAAAAAAAAGTCCCAAAAATGCAAACGTGCTGGCCGTGGACGCAATCCAAACGGGGCTTTAGTCTATGTCACATAGCCACTTAGTCCCACTTGAAAAGGGATGTAACCATCCATTGTAAAAGATACCACAGCTTACAACAAAGAAGCAATGCAATTTGAATGCTCTATGGGAATGACATTACCATAAAGCTTGTCCTACAGAGGTAGTAAACAAGATTGGCACACACTAGCTATTGTGCAATAGTACTCAATAGTTGAAGTCATTGGATCCAAATCCTGCATGTTAAAAAATTTCCATGTTAAAGTCTATACAATCTAGAAGAAGAAAATAAATGTAATCCTTGAAAACCCAAATTTCAATTTATTAAAATTTTGCTCATAGATGAACATTATAGAATAATCATTCAAGAAATTCTCAGTGCTCAGTGCTTAAGGACCTCTTTGGTTGTTTTACATTTCATCCTCCATTCCTTAATTAGTGATCCTCCAATCCAAACCTCCTAGTTGCCACAACCATGCCATTGTCAAACCCAATCACAATTGACCTACCAGTACACCCTGACCCTAGAAAAATTTCCAAAACACAATTACCAGATTCAGCAATCCACACATCCACTCATATACATGATTTTGCTAATTAATGTTAATTTTGGAAATTCAATTCAATTCAATTTAAAGACCCAGAATTGGATTTAATAGGTGATATAGAAACACAAAATCCCATAACTAATCCAAGCAGATATTTTTGATAAAAACATAAGACAACAAACAAAAACTCAAAATTTAGCTTCAGTAACCAATTAGGTATGTCAATATATATATATATATATATATATATAACTATACTTTCTTTTTTCCTTTTCTGTTAGTTGTAGAGATATGTGACTGAGTTATGAGTCTAGGGGCGGCTTGATGCATTTGGGGGCCTAAGGCAAAAATTGTTTATCTTGTTTCATACATAAAATTACTATTAATCAACATGAACCATGTAGAATTTTTTTTTTTTTTTTTTTAAAGTTTATAAACACAAAAAAATTTGACAAAACTTTTTACATTTGTTGATGTGGCAGATTGATAATAGTGAGTAAAAGAGTGATATCAGTGGTGAATCTAGTTGAAAACTAGTAAAAGTTTGCTAACTTGACTATTGTGAAAAATGTTATGAATTTTTTTGTGAATTACTTTCTTTCTTTTCTTTTTTCTTTTAGAAGTGCTACATTCAGAATATTTTTCATGACAAATCTTAGGTGTTAAGTTGCTTCTTGTTTTCTAGTTGAACCTACCACTAAAATTATTTTTTTGCCATCAATAACAACCTTTAACAATCTGCTATTAAGATATTTTGTAAAAATGTTGTGAAAAATATTGTGAACATGGCATTTCTTTCTCTTTTTTTATTTGTTTTTCATTTGATAAGAAAATATTATTTTATTTATTGGTTAATATTTTGGCTTAATTAATACTATTAGTTAAAATTTATGGGCCTTTTTTTCACTTGGGGCTTTAGGCAGCCGCATCAATGGCTTATACCATTGAGCCGGCCCTGTATGAGTCCAAACAGGTGTTTTGCAGTTTTTGAATGAATGTGAGGTTTGAGTAGTGAGTTATGAGTTTTGGGTTTAAGTTATAAGTTTTAAAAACTGAGCTATCTCTAAACCAAACAGACCCTTACATTCTAAAAATAACAAAGTCTATTCTTAAGTCATGCTTCACCAAAATCAAGAGAAGAATACCCCCTATCCAGTTTACGAGGTATTATACAAGATGTTAAGTACATGCATAAACAACTATGCGACTATGTCTTTCATCAATGCAGTTGCTCACGCTCACGCTTTTGCCAAAAAAGCAATTGAAGTAGTTGATTTTGATAGGTTATTTAGACCCCTAAAACAACCAAATTACGTAGCCTAGATTAATTAGCCAAGTTGTTACTTAGTCAAATTAAGCAATTCTAGGTTAAAGCAATTCAACAATCATATCAAGAATAATAATGCAGCGGAAAATAAATAACACAAGATATGATCACCCAGGAAACCACACGGTAAAAACCTGGGGAGGATTTGACCCACCGATCCTCAAGGCATAACAGAATTCACTATGAAAGAATTGAAGTTCTTACAAAAGGACTACAAGCTCCCCGCTCGACTTCCTAATGCTACCCACCAGTACGAACTTCCTGACACGACCACGCGCAGGCTCCGAATCCACGGACTACTTCTTTCTTGAATTCTTCAATCAGCTACAAGCTCCCTGCTTGCTTTTCTTTTAAGTTCCAATGGTTGCAACTAAGTTGATCATCAAGAGATTGACAACCCTAAGTTTATGTGAAGGAAAGCTCCTCGAAGATATCACAAGAGATTCACACAAACAGCAAATATGAGCAACATAACAATATGGACAACCTTCAAAAACGTGGCTAGGGTTTTGTTTATATACCTACGGTAAAAACATAAAACCCTAAACGTTTAATGAAGTAGGGCTGAGTTGGAAATTCTGCAGAAAATTCAACCTGTGCGATTTTCGATCGATCGAGTCTATTCTTCGATCGATCGAGCCAGGCCAAAAGTCCCAAGTACTTCTGCAGCCACTCGATTCCAACTGTACAATAATAAACCAACTTTGAGCAAGCCTAAACAAGACTAAATACAATGTTTTGATCATGGTTTGCCAACATTACAAATTAGAGTTCTAAATACATAAAATCCTAAGACCTTAGAACCTAACAAACTCCCCCTTTGGCAATCCGTGACAAAACCATAATTAAAAGCTCAAAGTTTTACAAGTAAAAGCCCTTTACAAAAGTAATGCTCATAAAATCAAATTCAGCCTAACTACTATCCATCAGTTGCAAGTGTAGACAGCAGCTTTAGTTGAATCAACCTGTATATTCCTGAAATACTCAACAAACGCATAAACGCATGTGTGACAGAAAAGAGTAAAACAACAGGTATAACATTCTTGTAAGATTCACACAACACAAAATAAAGACATATATGAATGATCAACTCATAAATATAAATCAATAAGCAGTGAATCATAAAGCAACAAGAATCAACAAAAATAACATGTATATCAATCAATGTTACTCCCCCTAACATGAATATTCCCAAAAATGATATACAAAGTGAAGCACCTAGATACAATCTAAAAACTCCACAAGCTCCTCAAAACAAAAAGTTCTCCCCCTAACTACAAAAACCCCTCTACAAGTCAAAAATACCACTCCCCCTTTTTGTGACGGAATGCCAAAGAGCAATCACAAGTCGCCATCAAAAGGAGGTGGTGAGGGTGAATGAAGACGCGCCAAGTCAGCTCGTAGAGCACGAAACTCATCTAGCAAGTCCACCAAAATCTGTCCATGAGCCGCCTGAACGGTCATGACAGTCTCCAAAGTACGACGAACATCGAAGTCAGCCGAAGGAGGTGGAGGAACATCAGCAGCAGCAGCATCATCACCAACTGGATCAGTAACATCCTCACCAGCAAGACCTGCAGAAGAAGAAGGAGGAGGTGCGCTACTAGAGGGCTCAGACCTAGGGTGTTTAGAACCAGCTCGAAGATGAGCAGCCCTTTGTCTAAGAAAAGACGCACCTATAGGAGCAATAACATGAACGGGCTCAGAGGAAGGGAAGCCACCAAGATCAAGATGAAGGAGAATCCTATGAATGAAAATAGGATGTACAAGAGCATGAGCAGAAGATGAACTCCTATAAACATCGTTCAAAGAACGAAGAAAAAGATGGGGAAAACTAATAGGAGCATCAGTAACCAGAGCGTACAAAAATACACACCTCTCAAGAGGAATGGTGTGAACATGGGAAATGGGCCAGATAGAATGACACGCTATCCTAAAGAAAAGATAGTGTAACCCGGAGAGCTCAGCAGAGGTGATCCGAGGATCAGAACCCCACTGGACAGTAGTCCCAGTGATGTAAGACAAGACATCACTAATCTCAGGAGACACGTCATATGGATAGACAGGATGTCGAACCAATGGTACCCCTAGAGCATCAGCCACTATCTCAGGAGTAAGGGAGTACGCTACGCCTCGTATCCAACTCTTGACTAGAGTGTTGGAATCATAGATGCGGATAGAGATGTTCGAATAGAACTCTCTAATCAAGGCAGAAGGTGGAGGAGGATCAGAAACATCCACCAAGGGTAACCAGCCCCTACGCTCAAAGTTTGCCCTAATGGCAGGATCAAGTTCATCTAAGTGAATAGAACGCTCAGCCCAAATTTTTCTCCTAACATTCAGCTTCTCATAAATCTCTTGGTTTTTCTCACTCGAAAACTTCTCACGATCATAGGATGGAGGGGGTGAAGGAGAAGGTGAGGGAACATTCCTACGGGCTCTAGTTTTCCTAGGCATAGTGCTAAGGAAAGGACAGAGACACAAAGTGAAAAACCAAAAGAACAAGAGAAAACAGAACCAAGGGCAGACTGCAAATTAGCACAATAAAAAATATAGAACAAAAATCTATATGATGCATGAACATTAATAATGTTGTGATGCATGATCTAATGCAGTAAACAAATAAGTTCAATTGAGATTGAATTGACAAAATTGGCTTGAACATGGAATTTTTATCAAAAAACCCAAAAATTGAAAACCACTTGTTGAAATTTTTTACCAAAAAGATGAATTGAGCATTACAAAACACATTACATAGATTATAATGCTTAATTACAACTACACAACAAGTCAATTTCATCAAAATCATCCCAATTTAACAAAAGCCCCAATTCGGATCAAGAACAAGCCCTAGATTTTTCAATTTTTCACCAAACTCAAATTTGATCAAATTAACAGGTAATAATCATGTTTATGAAGTGTCCCCACAAAAACCCAATGATCAATTTCATAAAATAAGGCTTGAATCAACAGAAAATCTCAATTATTCAAATTCCGAAAATTACCCTCAAATGCATGAATATATGCATGAAAACATGAAAATAAATTCAAAAGGAAGGGCACAAGTGTCTTACCAACTTGAGGAGAGAGAGATTTTGCAAAAAGAACGGAGGAAAACGACAAAAATCTCTGATTTGAGCTTGCCAACGCGGAGAGAGGAAAAAGGTTTGAAAAGATTTTGAAATAGGAACTTTGAAAAAGTCAGAAAAGTACCTTTTAAAAAGCTTTTTCACGATGTTCGATCGATCGAAAATCAGATTCGATTGATCGAAACACACAGTCATTTTGAGACAAATGAAAGCACTTTTTCGATTGATCGAAAATCAGATTCGATCGATCGAAACACACAGTCATTTTGAGACAAATGAAAGCACTTTTTCGATTGATCGAAAATCAGGCTGGATCGATCGAAATGGGCAGAGGCTCACTAAATTTTGAGAAAAATCATAGTTTTGAAAGACAAACCAAATTTTGAAAAACAACTCCTCAAAGCATTAAATTACAGAAATAAAATGCATGAGTATAAAATGGAATGCTTTTTCAAAAACCCAAAATTTTAAACCCAATTTTCTCAAAAACAAGTTTCAATCATTCTTCCTTTGAATATTCTCAAGCAACAAATATGTTGTACACAAATCTCAAGATAATTTCAAACTTGGTTGGTCAGACCAAAAACACACACTAGCATGTACAGTGTTTAACAAAGAGTAACTTGTGTAGTGTGTGATACTAGCAAAAACTTGAGATACATGTGAGGTGATATGTGAATAGCAATCAAACACAAAGTCTACACAATTCATCACATAGAATTTAAAAGAGACTATCACCTAAAGAGTTACATCCTATAACTCCCACATCTCCTAGAACAAAAGCTTGCAATCATGTAAGTTTCTTGTATTTTTGCCCCATTATTTAGGTGAAATTTGGCATAAAGCCTAATAGTACACACCAGATTAGATTATGTGAAATGGCATCAAGCCTAATAGTACACACCAGTTTTAAGCATTAAGCATTTAAGCATTTAAAGAGGCTACACCTTATGTTCTTTTTGTGCATGTGCTACACTTTCTCGAGCACAAAATCTTATGATATGCACTAAGGTGTTCATGATTGACTAGTGAACAGTGGTGAGATGGTTATTTATGCCTTTCTCAAAAGAATCAAGTCCGACAGTCAAATAACATGTGACTTCAAGATCAAGACAAAGTGATTAATAACCACAAACATCTTTCCCACACAACATGCACTACAAAGCTTTAACTAGTCAAGTGCAATATTTAAGCTCATCAAAGTTAAACAAGGTACACAAAACATGACATGTGTCAAAAGATAGACCAACCTTGTTTTTCAAAAATCAAGAAAAATAGTGTCTAACATAATTTTTGCTTTCTCCTTTTCCCTTTTTTTTTTTTTTTTTTTTTTTTTTTAAAGAGAAAACAAATAAATCCTAGAATGAAATGCATGAATGTAATGCAATGCAAGTCCTAGAACAAAAACAATAAAAAGACACAAACCAAAGAACAATGGTCACCAAAGAATAGAGCAATTAAGCACAAGGACCATGTCAGAAAGACTCAGTTAGTTCGAGTCTTTTGCATCCAAAACTTTTTAGATGCACCACGAGCATTGGAGTTCTTATTCACATTCGAGTGATTCCCAACTCTAGGATTGGAATAAAGGTTTAACACCTTTACCAATTCACCAATTAGTGCCATAGGATCATGTGCTTGAGGCACAGGCACTTTTGGTTTAGTTGCTCTCTTATCAGCTTGAAGCTTGTAACAGTTAGGACGAATGTGTCCAGACTTACCACAATAATGACAAACCCAAGCAGGTTTACCATGCATCTTGTCCTTAGATTTGGTAGGCTCCTTAGGTTTAGATTCTCTTAAATCTACCCTAATCTTCTTAGGTGGTGAAACTTCTACGGGTTTAACTATCTCACTCACAGGTGGTTTGACAGTTTCACTCACAACCTCACTCACAGAAGGTTCAGAAGAAGAGGAAGGAACAAAAGTAGTGGAATGTGGTCCAGAATCAAAAATGCTTTCAACATATCCTAACCCAGTTTTATCAGCAGGAGACTTTTGAACATTCAGCATGTGATCAAGTTTAGAACTAGCAGATCTAGCAACAGATAAATCATGTTCCAAAGTTCTAACTTTATCAAGCAAAAGCATGTTCTCAGATTTAACATTATTCAAAAGCTCATTAGCATCAAACAGTTTAACAAGCAAATTTCTCTTTTCAAGCTCAAGAGAATCAATTTTCTTTAGGCCAAGTTCAACTTTCATAGCATCCTTTGCAGCAACTTTGCAAAGTTTGTTATAGGCCTCTTGAAGATCTGCATCTTCAGAGAGTTCCCCATCAGAAGGGTTCTCCTCAGCAGATATGCTTTCATTGACTATAGCAGTAGCCGTGAAAGCAATGAAGTTTCCATCCTCGTCACCACCGGACTCATCATCAGAAACCTCATTATCACTAAGGGTTACAGCCATAGCTTTACCCTTATTCCTCAAGAATGTAGGACATTCAGATTTCACATGACCATACCCTTGACAGCCAAAACACTGAGGACCCAAAGAGTTATTAGAAGATTGACCAAAATTTTCTCTAGGTTTTTCAAAATTGTTAACCTTAATGGGATCATTCTTCCTAAAATTTCTAGGTTCAGCAGTGTAAGTACCTCTTGCCTTTCTATTTGTATTCCTCAGAAAGTTCTTAAAGTTTTTGGCAAGATAGGCAATCTCTGTAGCAGAGAGCTCATCATCAAATCCACCACCCTCAACATCATCAACTGACTTAAGAGCCATTGATTTGGATTTGTTCACTTTAGGTAGGTCAGACTCATAGGATTGAAGAGATCCTACAAGCTCATCAACAGGGATGGAGTCCACGTCCTTGCTTTCAGTGATGACAGTCACTTTGGGTCTAAAATCTTCAGTTAAAGATCTAAGAATCTTCCTAACAATTTTAGGTTGATCATAGATCTCACCCAAATTAAAAGCAGAATTGACAATATCATTTAATTTAGCATAGAATTCATCAAAAGATTCATCATCAGACATTCTAATGCTTTCAAATCTAGAAGTCAATTGTTGCAATTTATTAATCTTAACTGCCTTTGTGCCTTCATGCACAGTTTGGAGGATTTTCCAGGCAATATGAGCAACCTCAACATTAGAGATCCTCTTAAATTCCTCCATAGAAACAGCATTAAAGATGGCATTCATAGCTTTGCTATTGAAGCTTGCTGCTTCTTTTTCAGAAGTTTGCCACTCACTCACAGGAGTAGCGGGTTTCACCCATCCGTATTCAACGGAATTCCAAACCCTTTCATCAATGGATTTCAGGAATGCTTTCATCCTTACTTTCCAATAAGCATAGTTGTTCCCATCAAAATGAGGAGGAACAAACAAAGAGTGTCCATGCTCCATGACAACAGGGGTCAAGGATCAGCTCAGAAATTAAAAATCTCAAACACAAAGAGCTACCTGCTCTGATACCACTTGATAGGTTATTTAGACCCCTAAAACAACCAAATTGCGTAGCCTAGATTAATTAGTCAAGTTGTTACTTAGTCAAATTAAGCAATTCTAGGTTAAAGCAATTCAACAATCATATCAAGAATAATAATACAGCGGAAAATAAATAACACAAGATATGATCACCCAGGAAACCACACGGTAAAACCTGGGGAGGATTTGACCCACCGATCCTCAAGGCATAACAGAATTCACTATGAAAGAATTGAAGTTCTTACAGAAGGACTACAAGCTCCTCGCTCGACTTCCTAATGCTACCCACCAGTACGAACTTCCTGACACGACCACGCGCAGGCTCCGAATCCACGGACTACTTCTTTCTTGAATTCTTCAATCAGCTACAAGCTCCCTGCTTGCTTTTCTTTTAAGTTCCAATGGTTGCAACTAAGTTGATCATCAAGAGATTGACAACCCTAAGTTTATGTGAAGGAAAGCTCCTCGAAGATCTCACAAGAGATTCACACAAACAGCAAATATGAGCAACATAACAATATGGACAACCTCAAAAACGTGGCTAGGGTTTTGTTTATATACCTAGGGTAAAAACATAAAACCCTAAACGTTTAATGAAGTAGGGCTGAGTTGGAAATTCTGCAGAAAATTCAACCTGTGCGATTTTCGATCGATCGAGTCTATTCTTCGATCGATCAAGCCAGGCCAAAAGTCCCAAGTACTTCTGCAGCCACTCGATTCCAACTGTACAATAATAAACCAACTTTGAGCAAGCCTAAACAAGACTAAATACAATGTTTTGATCATGGTTTGCCAACATTACAAATTAGAGTTCTAAATACATAAAATCCTAAGACCTTAGAACCTAACAGATTTCACTGTGTACATAGAATCAGCCCACGAGAACTTTGAATGTATTCTTGCTGCTAATGCAATTTAGTCTTTCAGTAATAAAATTTAATTCTTGATTCTAAAAAAATAAAAAGAAAACAAAAAACAAAGAAAAGAATAATTATGTTGATTCTTATGTGACTAACCCTAACCCCATTTGTTATACTTTCCCAAAATTCCCACATCACTTGTCCCACATTAAAAAGTGACAGTCACTGTGGAATCAAGATAGGGAATTGGTGAAAAGTACAATTCTATTTTGTTGGAGATGACACTGTCGGAAATTTGACCACAACAATTTTTCAAGTCTTTCAAAGCATCCTCCTGTAGTTTGATGGACCAAATATATTTTAAAAGAAAACCAAATTCGCATTGTTTATATGTTTTCTTGAATTTCATAAAAACGAAGCTAGCTGCTTATTTTTTATTTTATTGACCGCAGCACAAAATTACAAGGAATTGCCTACATCTTTGTTAGTATGATTATTCCATTGGGGATTTCATACAATAAAACAAACATTTAAAAGAATTAAATGGTGGATTTTCTTTGCTTCCACCTCAATATTACAAGTTACAACTGTTTCTACAACACCAATGAAAGAATTCACTCTTTTTTTTTTTTTTTTTTTTAATATCATTTGGACTTAGCAGCATGTCCACGAGGAGTCCTAGTTTCACGAAGCCGCTTCTCTTCGGACAGTAGTTTTGCGAACCTGCAAGACAGTATATATGTTTTTATTAGACTAACATGATAACGAAGCAGAACTTACTACACAAATTTTTAGAAGTTAAATATTTGTTTGATTTATACCTTTTGAGAGCCTCTTCATTACTCTCTTCACTCGTAGGCTCAAAAAGGCCTGTGTCCAAATTCACCCTAGAAACTTGTTTCTTCAACAGTCCTTCGCCAACCTTCACAAGATCATCCAAATTTTGCTTTGTGGCTTTATCCACAGAAGTAACATCCCCACTTAGCGTGTCATCCTGAAATTAGTGGTAGCGAAGAAAAGTTGAACAAAAGGCTCTTGAATTATTTTATTGTAATGATATTCTTGAATGTAAAAATGGGCATGAATTATATTATTACCTGAATCCGAAGGTAGCTTTTCTCTGAATGAAGGGCTTGGAAAACTACAGAATTGTGTACATCAACCATATCAGCACTTGCTTGCGTAAATATATCAACTATAGGAGTGGAACCACCGCTTGTTAACCAACTCAAAATACCCCACTTAGCTGCCTCATGTGCATCATATTTCTTTTCAGCTTTGGAAGATCCAGTTCCTAATGATATAACCAGAAACCTTCCATAGTCCATTGGTTTGATGGGGAAGTCAGGACTTCCTCTGATAACCTCTTTTGTTACTTCACCAATTGCAACTAAAGCCTAGAAATGCAGAAATTTGTAAGTTAATCTACTAAAGAAAAGATAGATGTTTAAGTTTAATTTTTTAGGGTATGATATCAAATTAATTTTTATTTATACATACCGGATTATTTGCAGCAACTCCTCCATCAATAAGGTTAAATTCTCTCACTTTTCCGTCCGCATCTTTGGTTTCGAAGTAATGAGCTGGAAGATAAGTTGGTGCAGCTGAGGTTGCAATGCATATGTCTGAGACTAAAGCATCTAAGCTTGGGTTTTTCTTCACCTGGTGCAATTGAAAATTATTAGAATTCAGCTCCATCATCTCTAATCACTTATTTACAAGTGATCAACATTGTAATTTCACTTGGGATAAAAAAGATGGGAAGGTAAATTTAAAAAGAGAAGAAGTTAAACCTCAAAGCTGGAGAAGATAGTTGGCTGGAGTCGATTGATGTCAAATGTTGTGATGACAACATTCGTCAACGTCTGGTGCAATCTTGTGTTTCCAAGTTTTTCCTTGACAAGGCTATGTAGATACTTGCCATTGTATTTTGGCCCGGATAGAGCTTTTATTATCTTTGTAGTTTGAGGAAACAACGGGATACTGTAATTTGAAAATGTGAGATCATGTTAATAAATAAAACAATGGTACCTGGTTAATAAGAAAATAAGATACTTGTACACTATTTGTTTGGTATTATCTTTTAACTTTTTAACTTATTTGTTCATATACAAAATTTTAAAACGTTACTTTTTAAGATACAACTATACTTTAACGTACTTTCACTAAATAAACACAAACTTTTATTAAAATGTTACATCCATAGACACTTATTAATTAACGAGCTTTTGATCTCATCGAACTCAATATATATAGTAAGTGTTACCTATTTTGTGGAAAGATTTTGGGACAGTTGTTTAGGTAGAAGTCCTTGATATCCTTGGCGGCATACAAGGGTCGGTTCTTTTCATTTGGGCTAGCCAGCATGGCAGTCACAAGACCACCTGTGCTTGTTCCTGCAATGACATCAAAATAATCTGCAATTCTTGCATCTTCACCATCTAGCTTCTGCATCATATCCAAACAATTTATGAGTAAGTACTCTATATGCTGAGTGATTACAACGATATAAATGAATGAAAATGTTGAATTTTTTTAATATGAAAGTGAAGAGCAAGCTGGTTATAGTTCTCATTAATATAAATCTGTAATGTGCCCTACAAAGTGCACTTTGAACAGCTGTGATTTCTCATGGAAACATATGAGGCTAAATTATATTCTACCTGAAGCTCAGATTCTAAAAAACTAAGGATAACTCCAGGAATAACTCCTCTAATTCCACCACCATCAATGCTGAGAACAGTTATTAGGTTTCCATAAGTAGGGGGCTGTAGGGCTAAACTTTTTGCTTCCATGGAGAATTAACTAAGGTATACTTAAAGAGAGATTTTTGAGAGCCTTTGGGAGAAACTTTGAACCTTTAAGAGCCTTTGAATTAGGGTTCTGTGATCTTGATTTCAAATTGACATAAGTTTGGGACGTATTTATAGACTCATTTCAAGTTTCAACCATGCATTTCATGGATCATCACGCCCTTGAAAATGTCAATGGATAAACACGCTTCAATGTTGACCCAATCGTACCATCTTGGATAAGATTGTACAAGTTGGACTACTATAGCCGGGTAGCCTAGTCGTAAACTAGGTTAACAATTAATGGAAAAAGAATTCATATAAATTCAAATGTTACCTACCTTGGATATTGGCACAGAATTGGTCTCCCATCAGTTGGTTGGTCTCCCATCAGTTGGCCATGGACACTGTTAGAATTGTAGGTGAGACCAGAAGAATTGTAGGTATGACTGATAGGTGAAAACACACAGACCAACGTGGGACTAGTTAGGCCTAACTGATGAGTAAGGACATGTAAGTACCTCATTCAAGCATTAGAAAAAATCAAATTATGGTTAAACACGTTAATTTTAATTTCGCAAAAGGCGGCCCTCAAGAAATCAATGCTAAATCATGGTCAAATCAGGCAACGAGACCTTGCAAAGGCGATTCTACATGCCGAATGCCAATTAATTATTCACAAGAAATTATAGAGAATCCAACAAAGGTACTGGAATCATAGTTGCACGTAACCTCAAGTACATGGTAAACAATTAGAAAAGAAGAAGTTAATCATGATTTGATTAACTTCAGGCCTTATGCTACACTGAGGAAATATAAGTAAAAAAAAAAAAAAAACAGAGAGAGAGAAGTTCATCACGTTTTTCAGGCCTTACGAATTTCACTTTAAAATAAGAAGAAATGGTCTATTTTGTGGATTTCTGACTGCAAAGTCAATAAGTTAACTAAACATTAATCATTTTAGTTACTCTATCCGAAAGGTAAAATTCTGATTGTTTCTCTCCGTTGTACATGTGTTATAGCATATACTCTAGGTAGGCGAAGCTAGAGTAAATTAGTAAAAGCCACATCTGTGAAAGAGCTTGTTTATATTGCAGTGACAGAAAACAATAAAAAGTGGAACAAAAATGACATCAAAACCTTAAAAAACAAAAAGACAGGCATCAATATGTGCATATGCATACTGCGAACAATTTAACTGGTTCTTAAGCCAAACACTACTTTTTCTAAAGTTACAGAATTTAAAGAAATGACTGAGGAACAGCACGCAGTATAGAAAAAATAGCACGAGAAAATGTCAAACCAGCAAACAATAGCACCAGTATGAGCATATTTATGATTCACATTACTTGTCAAGGCAGCAAGCAAAGTATGAGTAATAGCACAACAACAAAAGCATGCCACATTTAGAGAATACTCATCTGCAGCATTCTCCAACAATTAATATATGAATGGGAAAACGAAATTGAATTTCAATTCATGAATTTGCGTCCTTCGTATATATAAAATTTTAAAACCCGTACTACATAAAATTTTAGTAATTTATTCGGTCAATCATTAATCCTTCTTCTTTCTATGTTGCGCGTGCAATTATGGCCACAATATATGTTTCAAAGGGTAAGAAAGTATCAAAATCCTCTTCTTTTGTGTTGCCAGTTCCAAACATGCTTGAGAATATAATATACTTTGTTAGAAGTTATTCCAGAGAGAGAGAGAGATAACTGAGCCATAAAAACCTTGGCCCATGAAATGGTGAGGCTCCATTTATCATGCATACACTTCATATGAATGATTCTTCTTGGTTTCAGATATTAATTTTTCATTGTTTCAAACACGTTTGTTTGTGTGTGTATATATATAGGTATAACCAGGAATTCTATTAGTGAAAATTAAAACCGATTTTTCTCATAATGGTCATACTAACAACAGATGAACCTCGGGTTGCTATCATGGTAAGCCATACAAGTTTAAACCATTAGATAATCCACTGAACCATGCAAATAGCCAATAATGTAACTTGCAGCACGAGCAGCAGAAGTAGTTTCTGTTGAGTTAAAACATGTTTTTCTTGGTTATGGAATATTTGGCTGCACCTCACAATTAAGATCTTTTCAAAGCACTATATAGTTGCTGTAGACGAAAAACAAAGGACAAAACAAAATTAGGAGGCTGACTGGATTTTATGGGCACCTTGAACCATCAAAGAGGAAATAATCATGTGAAAAATTTACAATTAAACCTATTCTATTAGATTAAGTTTCATTCGAGTATTTGTTTTATTTAAGGTCCATTAATTTGTGCGCTGTGTCTTCCCTCACTACTCACTAGTCAGTCGTTAGTAAGGCTAATTCTGGCCTATATGTATTGCAGCTCATGAGGTCTATTTGTCCAACTTAATAAAATTTGTATAAGTCTGAATTCTATAGTAAATTTCCACGTTTTTTGCACTCCATGAGTGATCTTATTTGGCTCATTTTTTAAACATTGAATCAATATATTAATTTGAGCTACGAGTTTCCTGATATTCCTATGATTGAGAAACAAAGAATTGATGAACTTTTCTTATGCGGTATGACCATTGTAGTTTTCATTGACGTCCCAGTAAGATTTTTAATTTAATTTAATTTAGTGTGTTGAAATTTTCACTGAACTATTTAATTTAACGTGTTAAGAGGACAAATTGTATTTTAAATAAGAGACTTAAATCGAATCCTGCTTACACTGAATCAAATTTGTGTCTTTTTAATTAACCTATAGTATCTATCATTGAAAAAAAAAATTATAATTAATAAATTCATCTTCAACTTCGGTTCATATCAAGTTTGGGACTTGGAAAAAGATAAGGAAGTTTCATTTATTCAATTATGATAATGCTGTTTCAAGGGAAACCAAAAGCTAGTATATATGAAATTCCACTAGAAGGAAAAAAGAAGAGAAGAAAGAGAGCTGGTATTGAACATGACAGTTGCCAAAATATTCCTTGCTCCTTCATCATACCTTAAATTATCATGGACTCCTTAAATTCTAGTCAATGCCATGCACATCATGGGATTTAGTGAGATTTTAAGGTACCACGCATTGTTAAGGAAATTGATAATTATCTGAAAAAGAATGTAACTTTGAGGCATGTTAAAAACCATTTCTTTAAATTGATAATTTTCATAGCTAGTCAAAGGAGTTTGGTATCCAAATATTTAAAAAATAAAATAAAATAAAAAATCGCGCACTCATGTTCAAGTACACCACACATGCTAACATGTTCTGGAGTATACATAAATTTTCTAAAATAAAAAGTGTTTTAGAAAACATAAGTCCATATATTTTCAAGATTATTTTATTTGTCAGTATTTGTGTTACTTTATATTTTCAAAGGACTTTATAAACTTTCAAGATAAAACCGACTTAAAACACAAATTCACACCCCTTCTCATGTAAAAAATCTACACAAAATATTTTAAAAATTATTACCTGCTAAAAAAAAAAAAAAAAAAATTTAATTAGCCAATGTACTTGAAGCAGAACATATAGGATAATTCCTTCTTCATTTCATGGTTCCTATATATCCTCTTTTAGTTGCTGACTTTGCCCTAGATAACTAGAGCATTTATAGTTTAGTTTGGCATAAAAAAACAACCAATTTGATAGTGCAGCTGGGTGTCCAATTGCAATATTCAAAGTATAGAGAAGATATATATGGTGTATGGGACAAGAGATTTATGCTCTACTTTACCAAGACTAGTAAATTTCATTGTTATTGATTCTGTTCCGTTTCGGCCGGAACGGCCGGAATTTTTCGTACCGGTATGCAAACCGGTACTGGAATACCCCACGTTCCACCTCGGGTCAAATTCCGGGCCGTTCCGGGCCATTCCGGTCATTCCGGTCAATTCTGGCCGGTACCGAATTTGGCCTATTATTAAAAAAAAGAAAAAAAAGAGAGTAAAGGTCCAATGGGTGATGGTAGTTCTTGGGAGTTCTTTTGATGATGAATTTGATCCTTCTCTCATGGATGATGATGAGAAGGAGGAGTAAATCTTGTATTTTTTGATATTTAGTTATTGTCTTGTAAATTTTGTTATTGTCTTGTAAATTTTGTTATTGTGTGATGTTAAATTGATGTTATATTGATGTTTAAGACTTAAGAGTTAAGACTAAATGATTTGTATTATTTGATATTTAGTTATTTATTTATTAGAATTGACAATTTTATGTTCAACAAGAATATATATAAATTATTTTTTAAGAACCCCGAAACACCCTGAAACGGTACGCCGAAATCGGCCGGTACCGAAATATTTCATTCCACTGGACAAATCGAAACGGGTCCCAAAACGGTATTAATAACAATGGTAAATTTATTTAAAAAAGATTTACAAGTTGTCATTTCTTTTATTCTAATAAGTAAATTGTAAACAAAGGCATAACTTAGAGTACGTCGAACCTATGATCCATGTAAACTAGCCGTAGTTCTACGCCAACTATGAAGATGGAGAGATGTTTTACTTTCTAGCTAGTTACTAATTGATTGAAGGTGATATGGTCTTCATTGACCGTAATGACCTTTGAAGTTTGAGATAATGTAAAAAAAAAAAAAAAAAAAAAAAACTATCTTATAATAATTATGATAAGCAAATGTACAAGAGACTGATTGATTAGAATTTAGAAAGAACCACCCTCCAAAATCAAAGAGAAAAATTATTTGTTGATTAGAAAAATTAGCACCACCCTATAGCTAGCAAGTCAGTTATTTATTTAATTTTGCACATGGTATAATTTTTTTTTTTAGGTGGTGGTATGGTATAATTATATTAGTAGGAATTGGATTTATATCTTGATCAATAATTAATTTCAGATGCAATTATAATGGAATTGTGAGATCTGATGTAGAAGTTTGAAAAGTAGAGAGGTAAATGGTTGAAAGGTTAAGAAAAATATTTTGATCTAAAGACTAAAATTAAAAGTTATTTTTAATTTTCAATCTCATCCATTGATTTACTAGCATCAAATCTAGATCTGTAAGAAGTATGGGTTGAAGTGATAGTCCATTAATATTTTGTGGTGTTTCAGAAAACCTTTGAGTGGATGCATGCATGTAAAACTTCAATGAGAATAGGAATTTATATTTGTTATTCTAGTTGCACTCATTCAATTGATCTTTGGATCACTCTTTTAATTGATCTTTGTTCCAGTGAAATATTTAGTTTTATTTAACATGTTGGACTTTTCATTGAGCTATTTTTTTGAGAAACATTCATTGAGCTATTTAATTTAACGTGTTGGGACGATAACTTGTGTTTCATTAATGTTCTAGTGGGATATTTAATTTCATTTAACGTGTCGAACTTTCCACTGAGCTTATAATTACAACGTTTAAAAATTAATGCTGGATTGATTTAACTTATATTTATTCTACTTAAAGCTCAGACTCTAGGAAATAAAGGATAGTTCCTAGGATAATCCTTCTATTTCCATCTCCATCAATACTGAGAATGGTGATTAGGTTTCCTTGAGTTGGAGGATGTAGGGATACATTTGTTGCTTCCTTGAGGGAGTGAGGAGTAGGTATATATATATTCTGTGTGTGTGTGTGTGTGTGTTTGAGTGAGTGAGTGAGAGAGAGAGAGAGTTTTAGAGCCTTTTGTTGTAAAATACAGCAGATCGGGATGTATTGATCTAGAAGGAAAGTCAGTCTCAGTTGTTCTCGGTGAAATCAGCCTATCGGGTTGCTATTAGGATGAAGGAGCCGACACAGATTGAGCATTCCACAGCAACCACTAAGAGGCCTATATGGAGGAAGCTCTAGAAACTGAATGTGCCTCCAAAAGTCCGAATGTTTCTCTGGCATCTTTGCTCAAACATTCTGCCAACCAAGGAAAATTTAAATAGGCGAAGAGTGCAGGTGGATCCTCATTATGAAATCTATTGCCAACAACCCGAGTTAGTTGGACATTTACTATGGGAGTGTCCACTAGCACAAAATGTGTAGGCACTCTATCATGGTGGACTCCAAAAATGCCAAAACAACCCCTGTGATTTATTCCTCCTGTTTCGGACCTTGCTTGACAGATTATCTACCATGGTGGGCAGTGACATCGTGGGCAATTTGGAATGCGCTGAATAAGTTATACTTTGAAAAGGCCCAATCTCTATTTTGAATGGGGCTATCGGTTACCTACAGAAATATCAGAAGTTGCTGAAGGCACAACAGAGCACCTGAATTTGGCCAAACCCATTTTTTTTTTTTTTAAACACTTTTGGCTTGACCAGGTTTTTCTGTTTTCTGATGTTGGTAGTCTTTCCCCTGTTTTGGCTGTGGCTGAACAAGGTATACTTGTAAATTGTTTGGTTATTTTCAATAAAGTTCTATCTCTTGTCTCAAAAAAAAAAAAAAAAAAAAAAAAGTAAGGTGGTGTTTGGACACCCCATTTTCTATCACTCATATCTCAGTTTTCTTAACTCATATCTCAAAACTGGTGGGCCCCACGCATCACAACTCTGTTTGGCTCAATTTCTTTCACTCAGTTCCTTAACTCAATTCTTAGTTTTTTGTGTTTATAATCTGGAAACTAAGTTAAGCGAAAATGTTGTTTTCAAAACACCAAAACTGAGTTTCAGTGGCAAGCTCGTAAATACTCACAAACCCGTGGGGCCCACGGTAGAGTCTTGTCCCATCAGATTGACGATTCTCACATGCTCTCCGATAGTCACATGCCTTTACTCTCTTATCACTCTCAACCCTCTTCACTCTGTCATCACTCTCATCAAATCACCTCTCAAAGAACATACTCTTTTCTCCTCTCCCAAACCCACAGCGTGTCCTCACGGCTGACCAAGCTCCAACGTCTTCCCGACCTTTGAAGCTCCAGCGCCGGCCTCTAAACTTGACTAGCTCCGCCGCTCCAAGCTCTATCGCACCAGGACCTCAAGCAAGACCCTTTTCTCCTCTAGAACCTCAAGATCGACCCATTTCTGTCAAGAGGTACCCACAATCCTTCCCCCTTTAGCTTCTCTTCTCCGTTTCCTTAATGTTTTGTTTATTTTCTTCTCCATTTTGAATGCTCTGTGATGTGAATGTTTGGTTGGATCCGTGGGTTTTTTTTTTTTGGGGGGGGGGGGGGGGTGTTTAGAACTTCCTCTTCTTGGTTTCATTTACCTTTTGTGAATTTTATTTTGGGATTTGAATGTTGTCTACTGTGAAGTTTGGCCGATCCATGGGTATTGCTGGAATGGGGTTTACAACCCCTTCATTTGTTGTATAAAAATGTATTAACAACATAATTTGTACATGTTTAACAACATTATTTCCCTGCTACTACTTAGATTCGTGGGATGCTAGTTACTTCAAATTTTTGGCATTTTACCATTTTTTGAGTTTTGTGGTTCTGTATACAATGTTTGATAATATTGTGTGCTTTTCGGATAATTGTTTGTGGTGGTTGGTGAGAGTTGCATTATACTAAATATTGCCACTGAAATGGGTTCCCTATGGGTTTTTTTTTTCTTTTTTCTTTTTTCTTTTTTTTTTCAAATTCTATGTGGGCTGATTTTTTATTTTTTCGGATGCTATGTTTTTGTTTTTTTATTTGTTCTTCCTTTTCACTTATTGGAATTTGGGGGTACAAATCATGATTTGCACAGACTCAAATATGATCCCATATACCTATCACCTACATTGGCATTACACACATAATCTTCAATTTTGTTGTTATTAAGTGTTGCTTACATGGTCTTGGATTGGTGTAAGATGGCTGGGGATTTGAGAACGTGGAATGATGATTGTGTTGATGAGCTATGTGCTATTGTGTTTGGGGAATTCTTGCTTGGTAATTTTGCGCAAGGTGTTCCTCATGACCCGGTGTGGGATGTGATCACCCAAACTCTCAACTCTTGTACTAGGAAAGATTTCCGCAAGAGGCAAGTTGTGAACCGGTTCCATCATCTCCAAAGGTGGTATTGCCAAGCAAGGGGAGTTTGTAGGTATGCAAGGTTCGGTCATGGGTATCTGGTTGGTCCTGTTGACTCAGGGGATGATCCGTCTTAGTAAGAGATGGACTTATATTGCTAAAGCATTTTAGTGCATGTGCCTTTTGTTTATGAGAACTTATTTTGTTCCCTCTATGGTTTGTACACCGGTATGGTATTGTTAGCATCATTTTTAGCATGTACTAACTAATGGGTATTACTGACTAGTAAGGTGGTAAATCGATGCTTCAGTCTTTTGGCATTTCCTGGGTTACATGGTGACAATGTATATGTTTAACCATCTGCCAGTGGCATATTTTGATTCTATGGTGTACAAACATTATGTACTACTTGTCGATTTAGAATTTCGTAACTTACTTGGCAGTTTTCCCACTGAACAGTGTATCATATTTGTTTATTTGTCTATCATCTGCATATAGTGTTATACTTACCGTGTGAGATATTTGAATTAGATGGCACATGAATCGCAAGATGCAGATGCAAAACTGTGGCATCCCCATGTAGAACATATATTTATTGAGATAATGATGGAGGAATGAATAAAGGGTAATATGGAGAACGGTGTTTCTAAAGGACCTATGTGGCAATCAATGACACAAGAACTTAATAACCAGACTAGTAAAAATTTCAAGTCTAAGAAAGTTATCTAAAAGCACAATAGGCTTTGACAGAAACAACGCTAGTGGAGTCAGCTGCTGAAGCACATGGGCTTGGGTTGGGATGAGACCACCAAACAGTTATTGGTACGAACGAGGTTTGGGAACATATGGTGGCGGTATGTTACTTAATGCATTTCATGTTTCCTTGTTAATTGTCTATGTATTGTCATTCTTGTGATTATCGAGGAGAAGGGGGAGAGGTACATTTTCTTTGAAAACTGTCAACAAAACTGAGATTGCCATTTGAATAAATTTTTGCACTGTCACACTTTTTTCCAATATTTTATTCTTTATTACATTACAATATTTATTGTTATGAATGATTTAATAAATGAATTAGACCGAATCAAAGGATCCATATTTTTTATGCTATGTTTGGAGCAGATACGTTTCTTTTATAACGTGATTATATTTTCATGTTTCCACTATGGTGCCATAATCTACTTCATTTATTTCATTACAATATTTATTGTTGGGAATGATTTTATAAATGAATTAGACTGAATCAATCGATCGAAGTTTTTTATACTATGTTTGTAATTGATACATTTCTTTCATAACGTGATTATATTTTCATCTTTACACTAGGATGTCATATTCTACTTCATCTGTTACATTACAACATATATTGTTAGGAATGATTTGATAAATGAATTTGACCGAATCAATTGATCCATTTTTTTTATACTATGTTTCTTTTGGATGCGTTTATTTTATATCTTGATTATATTCTCATTGTTGCACTATGATGCCATATTGTACTTTATATATTACATTACAGTATTTATTGTTATAAGTGAATTTGATCGAATCAATCGATCCATTTTTTTATACTATGTTTCTAATGGATATGTTTATTTTATATCGTGATTATAGTTTCATCTTTACACTATGATAGCTTATTGTAGTTCATTTATAACATTTATTTCAAATTTTAGATCTTCCAATAATAAGTCCTTGCGTATGTCCGATTTTTGTTGATGTGTCATATGTTCTTGTATGGAGATCAGGGTGCAGCAAACTTGCGGAAGAAAGGATGTCCGAACTATGACATACTGAAGCAGTTGTTTGCCTCGAGTATTGCAACGGGGCGCCTTCAGATATCTTCAAACACACCTGCCTTGACCAGCGACGAAGAGCGTGCCCTAGAGGAAGAGCTTGCTAATGATGGTGCTGCCACCCATGTTGATGATGATTGTTACACTCCCAACTTGGAGAGTATACCTCAGTTTGCAGAGGAAGCTGAAGTTGAAGACCAAACCCAAGCTGCTGGCAAACGTCCCATGCAAGACGCAAGTGCCAAGGGTAAGTAGGTGTCGAAGAAAGCAGACAAAGTAAGTGAGATGACTGTGGCCCTAAAGGAATACACCGCAATGACAAGGAAGAGGTATAGCGGTAAGAAGGGCAAGTCCAATGACACCTTTGAAGCGGATCCTTGTTCTCTAGGGAAAGCTATTGTAGTGCTTAATCAATATGAGGACCTTGGGAACAAGGCATATGTCAAAATCTCAAAGCCTCTCCAGCAAAAGGATAATAGGGTGGTGTTTATGGGCATGCCGGAGCATAGGAGGAAGGCATGGATGGATGATATTGTTAACCATGAGGATTGAGTCATGTTACTTAATTTATTATGTTGTAGTCATAGTATATGTATTTCTCTTTCTAGGCGCAGACATTATAGCACTGTGGTGGTGTAGTGTGGGGTCTTTTATTATGTTTGAAACTATGGATTATTGTGGGTTTGCTTTTTTTTTTTTAGCTTCATTGTGATGCTATGTTGAATTGGTTGTGGGTTTTTTTATTTTTTTTATTTTATTTTATTCTAGAAATAATGGGATGCTACGTTGAACAGCTTGTGGTTTTTATATTGTTAGATATAATGGGATGCTATGTTGATTAGTTTGTGGGTTTTTTTCGATGTTGGATATAATGGGATGCTATGTTGAATGGGTGACATTTTTATTTTTATTTTTGAATACGATGCTCTGTTGAATAGTTTGATTTTTTTTTTCTTTTGGAATTTGGATATAATGACATGCTACGTTGAACAAGTTGCATTCTTTTTTATTGTGTTTTAGTAGGATGCTATATTGAATAATTTGATGTGATTATTGGGAAGCGTTATGAGGATTTCCCATATGCATGGTTAAATAATAAAGATGGCACACAGATTGATATGAACTTTGTTGAGTTAAGTTATTTCTGTTTTGCTTAATGCGTACATCACATACTTGAAGAGTGTGTTATTGCAGTGTGTAGATGACAATGGCATCAGGGGCTGAATGGTTAGATGCATTCTTGTGTTACGACTTTGACGATTCATACTTCAATGACGTTAATGTGGATGCTCCCTCTGGATTTACTGATGAAAAGAACTCGGATTCAGAGTGTGATAGCAAAGATGAAGCAGAGTGTGATAGCGAAGATGAAACAGAATTTGATTTTGTGAATCCTATAGTCGGGGAGATGTTTGCCTATATGCAACGACATTATAATAAATAGCCCATATGTACAAGTGTCCTGATAGGGAATGGATACATGGAAGAACTGGAAGAAGGTAATCCTAAGAAGTGTTTTGAGTTGTTTCGCATGACATGCCAATTGTTGCATGACAATGACACACGATCACCAAGATACCAGTACCTTCCATGGCCATACTCAAACAACACCTGGCGACCATTCAGTTTTAGAGCCCACTCACACTCAGCATACTCCTCACATCCAACCCAAGGATTTAAAGACATCTGAAAATCAAAAGAGAACCCAAAATAAGAAGAAGGCCAAACCACAATCAAACACCAAAAATCCCACACAAAAAAGAGAAAAACTCTCATCAACAACAGTCAAATTGTCAATCAACATATGCCAAACTTCCAAAGAATGCCTGGAGGGCGTTGACAAACGTTATTTGGGCAACCAACAGAGAAATCTAGGATAGATACCATTAACCTCCTCCCAAGCTTAAGGACCAACCCCAAAATATTCATACATCCAAACCTGAAAAAATTCACACATATCATTATGACATAGTCAAGGAAATTCTTAAAACAAAATCCACACATAGCCAAAAATTCCAAACCTCACCTGCCAGACAAATGGAGCACCACCCAAGCTTGAGAGGCTATGCCGAGAAAGTTGATTCATGAAGTGCAAAAGGGTGGCGTAAGCTATGCCACCCCAGTCATAATTTTTGATTTGATCAATATCTCTCAAACTCCACAAGTAGCGCAAACTCGCAGTACCACCTAAGTTCGGGCATAAGAAGGTCCCAATGAAGAGGAGCATAAACATGCACATGCCGGTTGCTATGGTAGTACAGTTATCAATGTTTTCATACAACCACATCAAAGCGACATTTTTACTCTTCAATTTTGAAGGCACTACACCTAAAAGTCTCTTAATTTCCTTTAGGGTAAGGAAGTCATTGACCTTGATTCTTTCACTACCTAATCTCAAGCCGGTGATGACAGAAAAGTCGTAAGGTGTCAACATTACTTCACCAATACCTGGGAAATGGAAAGTACATGTGGTATCCCAAAATCGTTCTGATAAAGCAAGGAGTAGCTGAAGATCCTTGTACTCATGGGTTTCCTGATTCAGTAAAGCTTGGAAAAAAGTTTGAAAGCCGACCTCATTGATAATGTTCTTGATGTCTAGAGATAGTATCTCCCATATGCCTTTCAACATTTGAAGACTGCCTTGGCTCTTGAGGTTCTGCAAAACAAAGTTTGAATCAACATCACAGCCATAATCCAAAAAAATCAATCTACATGTCCCAAAATCACAACCAAAAAATTTCTACATGTCCAAAATCGCAACCAAAAATTCCTACATGTCCAAGATCATAACCACAAAACTTGTCCATGATCCAACATCACATACGCAACAAAGATTTTTTTTATAGCCAAAATCTCATACACAAAATTTTTCCGTACCCATAAAATATTTCCATATGCATACCCACAAAATTGTGCCAAGTTCATGAAATAAAATTTGCACATGTCAACAAAATTTTCCATATGCATCATGAATGTATTCATCCGAGCCTACACGACAAATTTTTCACAACCTCAATGCCCCAAAATTCAAGGCAAAGTTCATTCAACAACATCACAAATTGCCAACATTGCCAAAATTCATGAGCCACCAACATTGTTCAAGTTACACCATGACGAAAAAATACAACAAATCAAAATGTCCCAAATTTCAACAAGAGCACACAACAGCACAATGACAATGTCTCAACATCAAACTCTCAATTCCAAATTTCAAATTTTCAATCCCCAGTTTCAAACTCCAAATTCCAAGTCTCAAACTTCAAATTCCAAATTTCAGACTTCAAAGATAAAATCTTTTTCAAGGAACTACATAAATCAATCAAAGTTTACTTGATAAAAAATGTAAAATCCAAATCAAGAAGGAACAAATGGACATCACACATCTCAAAAACAGTGGGACAACAAAGCCTTCATCATTTAAAGTCTAATCCTAAATTTTGACTTTTGCCAGGCAGCAATTCTGATCGAAGTAGAAAAGCCCATTGATCAACATTTCAACAGCTCCGGTTCCGAGGTTGAAACGCCCCTTAGTTCCTTTTCGTCAAGATCGAGGTTGAAAAGCCCCTTGGTCACCACAGCTCAGATCGAGGTTGAAAAGCCCCTTGGTCGTCACAGCTCTGATTCCAAGGTTGAAAAGCCCCTTGGTTGCCACAGCTCAGATCGAGGTTGAAAAGCCCCTTGGTCATCACAGCTCTGGTTCAAAGGTTGAAAAGCCCCTTGGTTATCTTTCTTCAAGATCGAGGTTGAAAAGCCCCTTGGTCGCCATAGCTCAAATCGAGGTTGAAAAGCCCTTTCGTCGCCACAGCTTTGGTTCCAAGGTTGAGAAGCCCCTTGGTTACCTTTCTTCAAGATCGAGGTTGAAAAGCCCATTGGTTGCCACAGCCCCTACTTCGAGGTTGAAAACGCCTTGGTTGCCTTTTCTTCAAGATCTAGATTGAAAAGCCCCTTGGTCGTTACAGCTCCAGTTTTGAGGTTGAAAAGCCCCTTGGTCGCCACAGCTCAGATGAAGGTTGAAAAGCTCCTTGGTCACCATAGCTCAGATCGTGGTTGAAAAGCCCCTTAGTCACCACAGCTCAGATGGAGGTGGAAAAGCCCCTTGGTTGCCACAGCTCCGGTTCCAAGGTTGAAAAGCCCCTTGGTTACCTTTCTTTTGCCACAGCTCCTGCTCTGAGGTTAAAAAGCCCCTTGGTTACCTTTCTTCAAGATCGAGGTTGAAAAGCCCCTTGGTTGCCACATTTCCAATTCTGGGGTAGAAAAGCCCCTTGGCTACCATCCACATTCAGACTGAGATAAAAAAGCCTCTCGGTCACCACAATTATCAAGAATCATTTCAAAATTCATCAGCTATCAAATAGGTCAAGTATTCACAATTTTCATTTTTTTCAAAAGGTAAAGCAACTAGTTCTATGTTCCAAGATTTTAGGTTCTAGGGCTAGGTAATCTTTGAAAAATAAACCTCAATTAAATCATGGCTGCTAAAATCAGTGTCTTTATTTTACATTGACATTCGCTTTGCAAGCTCTGTCAATGAGGGGCATTCAATGAGGGGCATTCTGTAGACACTTGATTTTGCACCCATAATTTAATCAAGGAAGATGACTAGAATGACCAATCATATACCCAAAATTCATGATTGCATTAATTGCATTAATTCATTCATTGCATATCATAAAAATGATCTTGAGATTCTAACGGTCGTGATGGTGTGCTAGATTTCCAAATCGAACTGTTGGATTGAAAGATTTCATGAGATCAAGTTTTCACGGTCTGCATGCATTGTATGGGGTGAAGCCGATGTGTGATTAATTGAAATTAATTTTGATTGGTTAATGATTAAAATTAATTAAATGAATTTATATGATTGGTGGAGTATTTTTCTTAAAGTAAGATTTGTTGCATGGGATTAAAACAAACTAGTCGGTAAACCGTGTGATGCACGGGAATCTATTGATAACTTCCCCAATATGAGAAAAAAAAATCAAGATCGTGGTATAAATTTTATACCAAACCAAAAAAAAAAAAATCTATTACTTACAAAGTAATAAAATCTATCACATACAATGAGATATCGTGATAACCAAGAGCTTAAGATCATATTTAGAAAATATGTAACTGATATAAGTACACTCCAATACGATTAATTACGCAAATATAGTTAATTCCATACTCATTCAATCAAATGTCTTTCATAAATTACATTAATCATTCTTGATATCCAAGATGTATCTAAATTCTAACATTACCAGTAAACAAAGATGCTAGACCTCATTGGGATTGAAAATGAAACATATTGCCAATTTACACAATTGCTAAAATCATCACTTTCCACTATTGAGAGAGAGAGAGAGAGAGAGAGAGAGAGAGGTGGTTGTTGTGTTGCATCTCTTAAGAAGAATCTACCCTTTACATTTTTTTTGATGTAATTGACCCATAACAAAATAGATGTACTACATTCATGATATGCACATTTGGGAGATTAAAATTAAAGGAAAATGAGAAAATGAACCCACCTAAAGTTTTTTTTCTCTTCCTCTTGATGTTGACTTTTCCAGAATCATCCAGAATCAAATTTAAGTACTCCTCAAAGCCTTGTAAGGCATAAAAATTAACATTTCAACAAATTTACATGTATTCACTTAAAATTGTGACAGATGCTAAAAATTAGGTTGATATCAACCTTTTAACAAAAATTCAACATTTTAATGATTGCACATCAATTAGCAATTTTACCAGTGTTAGTTGCAACATATATCTTTTTATTTGTGACAAATATGGTGCAATTTTGGCCATCAAATTTTACTCAAAAGCCAAGATTAGACAACCTCCATCCTGCATTACTCTAAGAAATCTATAGAATCCTTTCCCTAAAATCAAAAAGAACATGCCATAGCCATGGATAGGAGGCAGAACAAAAAAAATTACATGTTCACAAAGATTTCAAAGTTCAGAAGATGTAAATTTGACAATATCACCCCTAAACTTGCTTAATATACATAACATATAGCAAAAATACTCATCATAAATGTGATTAAAAAACTCAAGCACTAAATTACAACCCTCTACATAATATATTTTGTTATCTTCAAAACATTATAATAGGGAATGTTGCAAAAATTTGGAATGATTTACCTATATATAGCTTAACCATACTTGCTACTCCATATAATTCAAATCAAGACGTTTGAATTTTTCCCCTCATCACTCAAACAGATTATCAACTAAAATTTTAAGAATAGCATTACATGCAAAATCTAGAAAAGCCCAACATTGAAAAGGACGAAATCAATAATTAAAAGTCTCTAAAAAACATTACCACTATCATGCAATATCCAGTACAGCCAATATCATCAAAATTAGATAGTAAATATCCAGTATAGCGTCAATATCATGCAATATCTAGTACAGCCATTAACCCAGTACAACCCTTGAAAAGTTTGGAAATGACATTTGATCTTCAGGTATGATATCTTCATTATGTTTTTTTGTTAAAATATTTTATCCGGTTATTCAATATCCGGTTGTTTAATATATGATTAATATAGAATTGATGATATCTAGTATAGCCATTATCAAGCAATGTGTTCCAAGTTTGAGTCTTGAAATCAGCCTAACCCACCTCTCCCAAAGCTTTTTTTTTAAAAAAAAAAAAAATTTAGATAGTAAATATCTACGACATCAGTAACATTTATCATATATAAAAATATGGAATGATATTCTAACCAAATGAGATAATATCTCCATGTTGGACTTCGGCTTTGACCCTATTCTTCCTCAATCTCTCCCAATTGAGATATGACATTTTCCCTACAGTAAAAAATATACAATATGTAAACAAAAGTTAAAGAGAGACAAAAGCATTAAGAGAGCAAAATAAGCAACCTTGTATCATTGAGGAAGACCAAAATATCTTGCAATGAAAAGAAAGCATACTTGTACCAAAACCACCACAATGGTGGAAGTTGTGACTTTTGTGTGTACCAGTAAACAACAAAATCTTGCTACAAAGAGTTTAAACTGTTTGTTAGAAGGATATTCTTCTTAGTAATATCAGGCTTTACCATTTTGTCAACAAAATTCACATATATTTATATATAGAGATATATATCACATACCAATCAACAACTTTTGAGTGTGACTTTTTCCAAACAATAGGAAGTGATATACAGGAAAAAAAAAAATTTAGAACCCAAATGGCATTGATTTGAATAGGAAAAAAAATGTTCCCAAAATCAAAGCTAATCTACAAAAATTTATAAAACCAAATCAAACACAAAGTCAATAATTTATCTAAAATTTTTTAATCTGGCTAAAGAATTAGACAAAGATGTAACACATCCTCATAAGCAAAGACAATTGATAGTGTAAAGTTGTTATTTACAACTATATGTTTTGTTGGCTTATATTCCGTGCCAAATTTGATTGTAATTTTATTCAATCTGTTGTACCCTGTATTTATTGTGGGATTTCATTGTAAGGGTTGTGTGTTAGAGAGAGAGAGTGTGAAGACTCAAGCTATTGAAGAATGAAGTGTTTTCGCGGGTAGCTCGCGACTTAGCATCCCGCGAAGTAACTCATGTGCCCTGCACATGCTGAAATGCGAAGAGTCAGGCCAGATGGAGACAGCTGTGTCTCGTGAGTATCTCGCGGGTAAGGCCTTCCCGCGAGACACCCGCGAGGCATTCTGTTCTGCCAGCCTGTCCAATCTGATACACACTTTCTATGCCTACACTATTTATACCCACATTACCCACAAATGTAAAGGA
Source organism: Quercus aquifolioides (assembly GCA_019022515.1). Lineage (NCBI taxonomy): Eukaryota > Viridiplantae > Streptophyta > Magnoliopsida > Fagales > Fagaceae > Quercus > Quercus aquifolioides. The sequence continues at coordinate 27,542,751 of CM032331.1, forward strand.
GAGCTTCTGAGAGAAAACCCTAGCCAAACACCTTGAGAGTTAGAGATTGTTATACTCGCAATTCTCTACACATTTTTTTTGGGAATTTCCTCATCTCCTGCCTCTCCATTTCCATATCATTGAGAGGTTGATAGCCCAAACACTTACCACACCCTTTGAGAGTGTCAAGTGGAGTTTTGGTGTTGTTAGGAAGCATTGGAAGAAGCCAAAGATGGCAGATGCAACATGGAACTTGTTGCGGGATCCGAAGTATTAGACAAGACACGGTTCCGAGAAGCCTTGTTGGAGTAGGAGCTTGGAGGGCTTAGGTACAGAGGGTAGATTAGGCTTGGAGGGTCTCTTGCTCACCCATGTATCCCAACTGATTGTCTAGTGGATCGATTTCTGCTTGGAGGGCAGCGGAGAGGTTTTTCGCCGAGTTCTTTGGTTTCCTCTTCGATAACATGTCTCGGTGTTATATGTGTTTGCATTTCTCTTCCCTACTCTTGTTCATTTCATTTTTACTGATGTGTTGCTTTAAATATGGATTAGAGTAGTTCTCTTGCTTATACACTTGTGTTTACACTATTCCGCACTTAGTATTAAGTTAGTGTAAAATCAACCAAGCCGTAACTTTTATTTGGGGGTCTAAACAGCTCTTGTGTTTTCGACACATTTTCGAGCTTTCAATTGGTATCAGAGTGGGTACACTCGCTGTGGTTTAAATACCTGAGTGTGTTCCTTGACCCCGTTTGAGATGGACCGGTCTCAATCTTTAAATGTTCCACCATATTTTGATGTTAGTAATTATGCTTTTTGGAAAGTCCGAATGAGGGCATTCTTGTGTTTCATTGATGATACTATTTGGGATGCAGTTGAAATAGGTTAGATTAGGCCGGAGGCCACTAAATCCACTTGGGATAAAGCAGCTCTTGTGACAGCTAACGCTAACGGTAATGCTTTGAATGCTATATTTTGTGGTGTTTCTCCAGATGAGTCCCACAGTATCTCTCACATAATAGTAGCCAAGAAAGCTTGGGAGACATTGGAGACTACTTATAAAGGAACAAAGAAAGTTAAGGACATAAAGCTTCAGATGCTTACCACCAAATTCGAAGAGCTTAAGATGGGAGATGATGAGTCCTTTGATTCATTTTATGGAAAGCTCAACGAAATTGTGGTTGTGAAGCTCAATCTTGTTGAGAAGATTGAGGATGCTAAGGTGGTGAGAAAAATTTTGAGGTCCCTACCGGAGAGCTTTCGAGCAAAAGTCACAGCTATAGAGGAAAGTAAAGATTTGGATGAAATTAAGATCCAAGAGCTCATTGGGTCTCTTCAAACGTATGAGCTTGGACTGCCTTCTCATAAGACAAGTAAATCTCTTGCTCTTAAAACCATCACCGAAAGAATGGATGATTCCTCCGAAGAAGATGGAGTGGAAAAGGATGTAGCATTCCTTGCAAAGAACTTCTAGAAATTTATGAAAATGAAGAACAGTGGGAAACCGTTTAGTAGAGGGAAGTTCTCATCCTCCAAAGGTGATAGGAATGAATTTAAGAAGAAAGATGGAAAGGATTCTCAGTCTCCTCAAGGCATTGTGTGTTATGAATGCAATGGTCATGGACATCTCAAGAAGGAGTGTCCCAACTATCTACGAGGAAAGGGCAAGGCATATGCCACAACGCTTAGTGATCCGGATTCTTCAAATTCTAATTCTGAAGAGAGCTGTGATGGAGAAGGAAACTACTCCGCCTTTATGACTATTGCTCATGTTGAGTCCTCAGAGGACTTAAGTTTACTAGTGCAAGAACTTGGGGAGCATAGTGATGAGGAATCCATGGGAATTGTAGAAGAATCAGATGCTAAAGAAGATGAAGATTCAATCGGTCTACAAGAAAACTACAATTCCCTACTTGAAAAGTCAGGAGAATATACAAGAGTGGCCAAGGCAGCTGTAAAGAAGATGAAAAAGGCTGAGGAGGACTATAAAAGTCTTCTAGTGTGTTATAAAGAGGCCAAGTGTGAGATAGAGACGCTGAATGGTAAGCTGACTGAAGCTTATTAAAAAATCAGATTTCTTGAGCTGGAAGTAGTGCAAGCAAATGTCAAGATAGAGAGGGTATCCACGAAGAAGCTAGATGATGTTATCTCTTCTCAAAAACATTTCTTAGACAAGTCCGAGTTGGGATATACCGGAGGGAGTGGGTCATCGACCAATGTCACCAAAGATGTGAGATTTGTGAAAGCTAAGGAGCCGGTTGTAACTACCCCTGCTTCTGATAAAATAAAGGATGAAAAGAAGAAGAATGTAGATGACCAACGGGTGTTGAATAAACCACGCAAACAAACTGTGGTCAAGCCTAAGATTCAAGGGAAATCACCTCCAAACTTGCAAAGAGGTCTGAGAATTCAACATTTCTGTCATTTCATTGGACTTCAAGGACACACCAGAACAAATTGCCATAAGCTGAAGGCCTTGAAGAATGCAAGTGTTCAAAGGTCAAAAAGCCCTAAAAATGACAAAAGACATTGGGCTGGTGATCATTCAAGAGGTCAAAATGGTGATTCCAACATGATGGACGTGATGAAAATGATCGGTGCCTTCACCACTTGCTTGGAGAGCTTTACTAGACGGTTTGAAAGTCCTAACTCTCGCACCCAATCCTTTAAGGATATCACCCCAAATGCACGTGTCATGTGGGTGAGAAGGGGTACTCATGCATAAACATTTTAACATGTCCATGCTTCAATACTTCCGATGTTTAGGGACATTTGCTTATGCATCTCTACATGCTTGTTTTGTTTTGTATCATTTGCTTCTGATTTTAGCATGTTTTCTTTTACAAGCTCTTGCTTTGTCTTTGTTTTTGTTCTGTTTTTGGGTGTGTTCAAAAAATTCAAAAACCCATAAAAAGTTGAAAAATCTTCAAAATGTTTGATCGCTTGTTTTGTGTATATCACATGTGAGTTTGGCCTAGTACCTTCATACTAATGGCGTAGTGCATTTACGAGCTTAGCTTGTTTTGTATGCACATTTATCTATGTGGAAGAAATCTTAAAAACTATGTATGATTGTTGTAAATAGATCTTCAAGCTTGTCATGAATGATTGGTCAATAGTCTTGATGGTCTTGATACTTGCATAGACTTATGCCTATATCTCTTCCCATTTTTTTTTTTTTTTTTGTTCTTGCAAAAGAGCTCACCAAATGTAAATCTCCAAATGAAAAGAGATATTGAGTTGCAAAAACCTATCACACATACTAGTATTTTACTAGGAAAAAGGGAAAGCGACTTTTGTTTTGAAATGTATGGTGCTCAAAAACCCTAAGGCTGATTCTAAATGTTGATATCAAAAATATCATGCACCGGTCTCAAAAAGAGATGTATTATCCAAAAAGGATCAAATGTTATGATTTATGTAGAAGCCAAATGAAAAGTTTCTAAGATGTGTAATCAATTTGTGGGAGGTCATATATATTCATTTCTATAATTGAGATAGACCACTTGACCTTGTATCAGTTGTGTATGACTTGATTGAATTGATCATTGAAGCTTCACTTTGGTCCAAGGACTATTTCACACTTGATACTCACGCACAATACACAAAACTTTGATTCAATGAATGCTTATCTCATTTGTGTGATTGTACATGTTCAAATGTGATGTGTATGCTCAAATACTTGATGATCAAACCCAAAAAAAAAAAAAGTGCTTTTAGTTTTTGTTCAAAATGCATTTTTGTGTTTTTTCTTCAAAAACTGGTTCAAAGGGTGTTTCGCGAAAAGCTCGAGACTTAGAGCTTCCTGTGAAATGAGCTTGAAGGAAATAAATTTTTCATCATTTCACACAGAGACTTTTGCGACTGTCTCACGACTACTTTGCGACCAACAGCTTTTCATGAAATGCTGTTTGGCTAAAACTGAATTTTTTCCAAAATCTGACAGAAGCTATCGCGACTATCTCGCTACTATCTCTCGACATAAATTTTCTCGTGAAAGTTTTTAAGCTTTAGTGGCCCTTCTCATGCCTGTCTTGCGACTGCGTCGCCACTGCCTAACCCGCAAAAAACGCGTGTTTTCAGTTTTTATGTAGCAAATGTGACAGTTTTTCAAATACTTTTCACTTCCCTCACATAAGTCTCTCAAACCCCTTTCAACCCAAATCACTATTTCATTCAAACCCCATCAATCTCAAGCTTTTTTTTTTTTCTGCATTTCCAACAACAAGGTATGTTTTCTAAAACATTTTCTTCATGTTTTTCTCAGTTTATGTAGAAATTTAAGTTAGGGTTTCAAAAATTGGGGATTTTCAAAAATTGGGTTGGGTTTCTATTTTTTGTGAAAATTTTCCAACATTTCTGTTTGGGCTAAGTCCCATTTGCTCTTTGTGCATCTGTGTTGGCCCCTTGTGGCAGTTTGAGCATGTATTGAGGCATTTTTCCATATGTTCATGCATTTTTCATAAATATTTTGCATTGTTGCATGTCATGTGTTTGATAGATTATCTAAGTGACATTTCTGTGTTGTTTTGGACTAAATTGAGTTCCAATCTCTGGTTTTAGTATTGTTTGATCATATGAATCATTTTTTGATCAATTTGTGTGTGCTTTACACACTTTGTTCAGTTTGTGCCTCAATGCCATGCCATGCACACCTCTAGGCACACCTCATGCATCTCTTGCTACATCCTCATGCATCAGCACACGCACACATATGCACACCTACCTTATTTCATGCATTGTGCCTTTATTTTCTTAGTTTATCTTTTTAGCATGTTGTTTTGTGTTTTTGTGCTCTGTTTTGAGTTTATATAATTTGTTTTGGGGTTGTTTATTCAGAGATAATCAAGGAGTTTTTCTCAAATGCTGCTGTCGAAGGAGATCGTATCGAGTGTTGGGTAAGGCACAAAGAATTTGTAATTATAAGAGAGATCATCCAATATTTTTTGGAGGTTCGTCCTTCCTCACAACCAATTGCAGTGGCGTATGAGGACATATTGGGTTCTACTGATGAGATGATTAAAGTACTTGGTGGCACACCGAAGAAATCATCCATGAACACAATACCATTTTCACCAGAGATGAGGGCTTTAGCATACGTGATGATCCACAACTTGTATCCGGTCACCAACCTCACCACACTATTAGCTCTAAGAACAAGATTTCTGTATGATCTTTTTACCCATAAGGAGATAGATACTTGTGGCCATATCATCCATGTGCTGAAGAAGAGCATTACGAAGCATTCACAGACTATAATGCCTTTTCCTTCTCTGATTATGGGATTAATTGCTAAGGCAAAGCTCAAACTTCCCAGTGGCCTCACAGTAGTTCAGATGAACTACCCCATTGGTGCCCATACATTGACTCACAGCACATATCAAAGGCTCCAAGATCGGGGTGCATACCATACCACAACCACATGTTGAGCCCGAGGGTGGTGATATAGAAGAAGAGATTGATCGATTTACTTCTGCTCTAGACCCTTCAGCACAGCCATCTTCTTCTGCACCAGCACGAGGACCAGATAGACTAGATCGTCTCCTGGAGAGAATGAACCAGATGTTCATCATGTTAGACTCTCATGTGCAGCACACCGCGACCCAGTTTGCCTATGTTCAAGGACAGATCACAGCATTGTCTTCTCAGATCAAGGACTTGTCCATGGCGTGAGGATCAGACTCTGAGTCAGATCAGTTCTAGCTCTTTGGCCATTCCGGTTAAAAATGGGGAGAAAATTTTGAGGGGGAGCTGCGGAAGAGCTTGCACAGTGTTAGAGGGAGCATAGGTTTAGACTTATAAGCATTGGTTATTGGTTCATAGACGATTCACTTCTGTTTATTTTAGTTTTTATAACTGTTGTTTTATGCTTTTACTGCTTTTGTTTAAAGCTTTGATACTATGTTTTTTAATTTCAGTTTATTATCAGTATTTTGTGTTTATCTCTATGCTTTGTAGCATTTTTTTGTACTTCTAGATATTGCTAATATGTCTTGAGTACTTCACTCTTGTGCCCTAGTAGGATCTTGTATCCTAGATGCAAATACTTCGTGTATTTCGCATTGGTTGAGTGTGGGACATGCAATTGATCCTTTGGATTGTTCTTAATTGCATTGCATGTCCGGATGAGCATTTACTTGCTAAATGTTCATTGTAGTAATTTTGAATGACTGTTTTTGTTTGATCAAGATATGCTTACATGTTTTACATTGTTTACAAACTTGATCGCATTTTACTTGCTCATGTACGTACCTTGTGTTCAACTTGTCATAAGCTTAATGAAAGTCCTGTTTGTGTGCAAGTGTTTCAGGTTACAGGTATATACGTGCAAGTGCTTCACAGCTTCTAAATTATGTGTGAGTGAGTTTTGTCACTGTTCCCAAACTCACGTTTAAGACTAGAGTCTATTTTAGGGGTTTTGTCATTTAATAGCCAAAGGGGGAGATTGTAAAGTTGTTATTTACAACTATATGTTTTGTTGGCTTATATTCCATGCCAAATTTGATTGTAATTTTATTCAATCTGTTGTATCCTGTATTTATTGTAGGATTTCATTGTAAGGGTTGTGTGTTAGAGAGAGAAAGTGTGAAGACTCAAGCTATTGAAGAATGAAGTGTTTTTGCAGGTAGCTCGCAACTTAGCATCTCGCGAAGTAACTCATGTGTCTTGCACATGCTGGAATGTGAAGAGTCAGGCTAGATGGAGACAGTTGTGTCTCGCGAGTATCTTGCGGGTTTCCCGCGAGACACCCGCGAGGCATTCTGTTCTGCCAGCCAGTCCAGTCTGATACACACTTTCTGTGCCTACACTATTTATACCCACATTACCCACAAATGTAAATGAGAGCTTCTGAGAGAAAACCCTAGCCAAACACCTTGAGAGTTAGAGATTGTTATACCCACAATCCTCTACACAATTATTTTGGGAATTTCCTCATCTCCAACCTCTCCATTTCCATACCATTGAGAGGTTGATAGCCCAAACACCTACCACACCCTTTGAGAGTGTCAAGTGGAGTTTCGGTGCTGCTGGGAAGCATTGGAAGAAGCCAAAGATGGCAAATGCAAAATGGAGCTTGTTGCGGGATCCGAAGTACTAGACAAGACACGATTCCGAGAAGCCTTGTTGGAGTAGGAGCTTGGAGGGCTTAGGTACATAGGGTAGATTAGGCTTGGAGGGTCTCTTGCTCACCCATGTATCCTAACTAATTGTCTAGTGGATCGATTTCCGCTTTGAGGGCAACGGAGAGGTTTTTCGCCGAGTTCTTCGGTTTCCTCTTCGATAACACGTCTTGGTATTATCTGTGTTTGCATCTCTCTTCCCTACTCTTGTTCATTTCCTTTTTATTGCTGTGTTGCTTTAAATATGGATTAGAATAGTTCTCTTGCTTATACGCTTGTGTTTACACTATTCCGCACTTAGTATTAAGTTAGTGTAAAATCAACCAAGCCGTAACTTTTATTTGGGGGTCTAAATAGCTCTTGTGCTTTCGACACATTTCCGAGCTTTCAGAGAGAGACATCATCACTTTAGAATCAAGTTCAATCCTAAACAATGAAAAGAACATGAGACCTAAGATTAAAATGTAAAACCCAATTTCTTTTTGCCTTAGTCCCAATATCAACAAATCTATATTAATCATTAAACCATTAAATAATGCAAAGTTAATCAAAATTAAATAACCGGATAAAATATTTTAACAAAATGAAGATATCATACCTGAAGATCAGATGTCATTTCCAAATTTTCAAGGGCTTCATACTCCTCCATCTCCACCTCTACCTTTTCCACCACTTCTACACCTACTAAATCACCAAAATAACGAAACCTCCTAAAATGAAGTCGTTTAATGCAACCTTTTTTTAAAATTAAGCCATTAAAATAACAGCAAATGACTAACAACAAGATTCTTTTGAAAACCAATTTTAAATAGTTCAAGGCTTCCAAAATTTGTGACTTTCAAATTTCTTCTAGATTAGATAACTCTAAGTTGGGCTGATTATACTCTTTTGGTAGTATTGCCTGGCAGATCTACTGTTCAAATATTACAATGGTTCCAAGTCAACCCTTCAATATTCTATCATCAAAATGGAATTCTGCCGGTAGCTTTGAAAAGAATTTGATTTGCAAAGGAGGCCACCAACCATTATTCAGGTCCCTTTCAAAGATAGAAATCAGTCAAGTGCATTTATGAATATAATAAGTCTAGAGGATAATTCAGTAATATAACAATAGGGGAAGTGACAGCATAAATAACATCTAAATGCATCTTATAGGGAGTCACAATTAGCATAGCTGCTCCTTTTGGAATTTGGATCAAACATATCTTTGCAGCTCTCCATACCATTTTAAATCATAATCATATCATTGAAAAAATTATAACATTATATGATGAAACTCAAGTTGTTATACTTATACCCAATAGTATTGGTCCATTCATTGAAATAGTATCCAAATACCATGGACAGATAAAAAAGAAACAAAAATAGCTCAAAATATCAATGGAATAACAAATTTGTGAAAAATAAAAATTATGCAGCAAACACCAAAAAGCACCAAATTACCAATCAAAGCAAGATGCTTATCCTATCAAAAAACAAAATAAAAGTGAGATGCTTATCCACAAATCTGCTGGATTGAATAATTTGCAGAAAAGATAAGCAACGAAAATCAAATAAAATAATATAGGGCATAGACATATCTTAGTATAAAGAACATAAAGAAAATGGTTATTAGAAAAAAAAAAATTTAAAGCAAAGCTATAGTTCATTGCTTTGTTAAATCTCTACCTAAAAATATCAACCAAAACCTACAAAGTAATCCACAATTGGCAAATTAACAAATCAAAACTCGCTTTTTTTTTTTGATAGGTAATCAAAGATTTATTACAAAGAAAAGGACATCATGTTTGCAATAGTGAACACTCTGAACATTAACAAAGAAAAATTCACAATTTGCCAACGTATCTAAAAAATCCCTTCACAATTGATTGTGCTCCCATTTACTTTTGCTTCACTGTTTTTTTCCTCAACACCCAAACAGATGTTGAATTAAAACTTTGAGAATATAATCCAACATGCCAAATCCAGGCTTTACATTGGAACTTTAAACAAAGGAATAACTCAACGTGTGGCTTTTTGAAAGGCCACACATTTATAAACAGATGTTACTTATCAATACTGAGGCAGGGAAAGAAAAAATTCCATGGTATAAAAACACAAGTCCTCAAGCAAAGCCTAAAGCCTCTTGGCTGGGACTTTCTAACAAAATGAAACAGCCTCAACATGCATAAAAAAAATTCAATGCCTAAAATAATAAAGCAAATATTAGTCAACTCAAAAATCAACTAAGCCTTAATTGTAATTGCAATCTGAATTCATAGATGTAAAGATTACAAATAGAAAAATAAAACAATTTATGCTAGTACAATTTATGCAATACTAACATATAATAAATTACAAAAAGGCAACAAACAAAAAAAATTACAACTTCCAATGTCCAAAACCTTACATGACATAGAAGCATTAACTCGATTTCTTTTCACTCTGTTGCAAAATATGAAACAGCAAATACCAACATACGAAACAGAATGGTCTATAGAAAGTTATTTAAAAACAATGCAGAAAGTTATTCAAAATAGTGCAAATTTTATAAAATAGTGTATTCAGTGTAGATTTTTATGAAATAGTGTGCAGTGCAGATTTTTGAGACATTTTTTCAAACACACATCATGCATTATTGTTGCAACGATTCCCTGCATATAATGTCATCAAATAACTACCTTTTTGTCAAAAGCACTGCCTATAATTTCAAAAATAATAGAATACCATAATACCTCCAAAACAATCAAATAAAAATTTCAACAATAACTAACTCTAATAAAAAATTTCAACAGTAATTGACTCTAATCAAGAGTATAGTTGAAACAGACAACACAATAGTTATAGTTCTAAAGCCAAAAAATAAATGTTGTTTCCAATTCTTTCAAAATCATATATGTTTGTATATGCAATCAAGGAAGACTCTATTCAGCCTTCCAGTAATAAGAGCAACAAAATATCCAATAATGAAAACCCAATATGCACTTTAAGATATTTCATCAACATAAAAGTAACATTCTAGGCAGCAAAAATCCAGACACTACAAAATAACAACAACAACAAATGAAACATGACAAACATCAATTGCCCTACCATAATTCAAAATAAGGAGCACAAGAACAAATATCCAATTGAAATTAGAAGGAAGAAAAGTTCCATGTACCTAGCATATGTCTTCTTAGTTGAAAGTTCATGTCCTAGAAATATATGTATGAATTTCAAAAAATATATGTTGCAAACAAAAGCTATTTGCAAAGCAACAGCTACAACCTAACTGAAAATATAAAATTAAGACCTATAAATTACAATTCGACACAAACCAAGACAAATATATTATATTACCCATTGAAATGTCTTTAAAATACACAAACAAATTACCCGCTATATGGAAAAAAAAAAATCATTAATGTAAGCATATATCGTACACACTTTAAAAAAAAAATTAAAACTGAAAATCTTCAAGACAAAGTAAGCCTAGAGTCATAATTATTTCATTTGTTTTTTGGGTCAATGTCAGATCCCTAACCTTGATATAAAACTTAGCTTAAAAAAAAGAAAACACTACAACAAAATGTATTTTCAGTGACGAAAAAATTCATCACTAAAAGTCCAGTTTTTCGTCACTAAGGACCTTTAGTGATGAAATTGGACTTTTAGTGATGAAACTCATTTTGTCACTGTAGCCCCGTCACTAAAAGTCTTGGTGACGAAAAATTTCGTCACTAAATGTTTTCCTCACTAAAAACACTATTCAGTGACGAAAATATTTCGTCACTAAAAACACTTTAGTTTACTAAATCATATTTAGTGATGAATAATTTCGTCACTAAAACTATGTTCGGGTACCTATAGTGACGAAAAATTCGTCACTAAAACTATTTTGAAGAAAATCCAAGCACATATTGTGACGAAAATTTTCGTTACTAAAACCATTTCTTACAAAATTTTGCTATATTTAGTGACGAAATTTTCGTCACTAAAACAATTTTTTGTTGCTATATTTGTGACGAAAAATTCGTCACTAAAACTTATTTTCTGTTTTTATTTTTTTCATAGCTTTGATATTAACCTGTAACCTGTAACCTGTCATTACATTATTAAAACCTCACATTTGAATAACATATTTATTTCAACAACAGGTTTATAAAAAAAGATCCATACATTCAACAAGTAAAAAATAAAATAAGTATCCAATTCAAACTCCTTCCATACAATAATTGTTTGCAATACATACAATAACTCTACCTAAACCCTATTTTAGAACTAACGTAAAATGTCCTCATATTTCTTCAAGTAATGCCAAAAGTAAATCCCCTAAAAGCCACCAATAAGAAATCTGCACAAATATAAAAACAATACTTCGTTAAAATCGTAAAGTAAAAACATTAATTATGTTATAAGAAACATTTCTAACAATGCATTAAGAGTAGTCACATTTCTAACAACGCATTAGATGTTCTAAAGACAAAAGTGTAGATAACCTTAACTATATTTGCTTAAGCTGCTATTACAAGACAACTAAAAAAAGTAAACCAGGGAAAATAAACTGGGTGGAGTCCGCCTTGCTGGTTTACTGGCAATAAATTACCAGCTTTTAAGTAGTTAGCAAGCCATGTTCTAGATCATAAGTTTGTGTCAGACTTTAAAATTCTTTCTTGAACCAGAATATAAGAATTTATATGTTTATGGAAGAACTGTATGAGTAAACAAGAGAAGGAAACTAATAGTAAATAATTTATAAAATAGAGGTATACTGTAAGATCTAAAAGAAAATTTAGCCTTACAACCTCAGACATCACAAACCAGATAGCATTAAAAGTTTACCAAAGGCACCAAAATGGGGGTGGGGGGGGAAAGAACTTAATTCAATTGATTGATGCCCTAACTAAATACAATATCTATCCACCACATTTATGGTGTTTCATTGAGATTGTCAATGAAAAAGAAAATTGTATGCAAGTAGCAAACCAATGAATGCAAGTTAAACCAACTTCCAAACCTTAATTAACATAATTGAGTTAGAGATCAATCAAAAATTTCACCCATATTAAATAAAGCTAAATCTTATTACACAGGTGTGTATACACATGTGTTTTGTAACTAAAAACATGGGTTTAACCTACGATTTCAAACATGAAATCATGGGTTATAGTTATAAAACACATGCATACACACACGTGTGTAACCAACAGTGCTCATCAAATAAATAGCTCAAATAGGAAGCTACGTGAAGTGTTACACATATGGTTTTACAAGTATTTAAATCAAAGAAAATACTATTTTTCACATCTAATCAATAATACTCATTCACATTTGCAAGAAATGAAAAATACTCCCAATATTAGTTTAAATCACCTTATAACACCATGCAAACCATCCGCTTGCTCCAACACAACATACCACCACAAATCCAATTTCCAACATCACAAGTATACAGTTTTGTAAGTTTTTGACTAGAATTTACTTACTTTGCTCAAGCTAAGTTTACAACTTTTAGAAAAAAATCCAAAGTTACTGCAAAAATTGTGTATTTAGTTTGCAAAAGAAAAATTAAATTTATAAGTACAAAAGTTAAAGAAAAGCTTGTAAAAGCTCATTAAATCAGACCGTAACCAAATCTCACAATATCTTTCAATCAAGATGGAAAGCTCAAATTACACCTATTATGCATCAATTTTAAACTTTTAAGTTAAGTACATATATACCTAAATCCTTAAACTTCTACCTTAAAGTACATTGGCAGTATTTTAAGTAACATTAAAGTGCTCCTGTTTAAACTAATCAGTGCCATCATGATCCTCATCAATACTAGTGTTAAATTCTAATTCCACAAAACCATTCACTTCACCTGTAATGTCATTCATATAGCTCTATAGTCTATATCCTCATTCTATGCTAATCCCAAAAGATAATATATATAACAAAGGACCCCACCCCCCAAAAAAAAACAACCTTCATCAACCTGGTTTTAGAGACAATGCCATCCTAATATTCCTTTCTCAGATTGAGCACTCATTTTTGTCATCAAAATGGATGATAGAAAAAACTAGCAATTAGGGAAAAAAAATCTCATCTTTTGTCTTGCAAGAAATATGAATAGAGTAGCACAATGTATCTAAAACATAATCTAGAGAACAATCCCCCATTAAATCAAGTAAAATAACAATCAGAGGACACAATCCCATTGTGAAATCAGAGTATCATTACCAGAGCAATAATCAACACAAGAAAATTTAGAATATGGGTAATCTCATTTTGAGTTCATACATTACACCTAATGTATATGAACTTGTACACTACATATATCTAACATTGGTATCAATGTGGAAACCAAACCAAGAGAGTAAGGATCCAAAACTAGAATCAAGAACCTAGAAATTAAAAAGAATTACAACAATTGACAAGTACATATATAAGAAACTTTCTTCACAACCATTACACAATAAATATCAAATACCCAAACTAAACAAAAATGCATATACCCAATACTGTATCAAACAAAAAAATACCCAAAGGAACTAGAATCATTAAACAAAAAAAATTAACATCAAGCATTTAGAATCATTAAACAAAAATACCTAAAGGAACTAGAATCATTAAACAAAAATTAACAAAAAATTAACTCAAAAGGAAAAAAAAAAAAAAAATACCCATTACATGTTTGGGAGAGGCAAAGGGTCGCCGGCTGGGTGGAAGGCGAAGGGTCGCCGGAAGCGTCGCAAACTGAAGGATGAAGCGTCACGAATTGAACATCGCCGGCGAGTTGAAGCATCGCCAACGATCAGCGACTTGAAGAGTCACCAACAGCGAGCTGAAGCGTCGCTAGAAGCTCTTGATCACACGCCAATAGCGAGTTGCTCTAGGGTTTCTCTCTCAAAATTCTCTCTGGAAGCTCTCTACATTTCGTGGGTATAAGGGTCTATATATAGTGGTGTGTGTTTGGAATACGAAGAGACAGTTTTTCCCAAACAGGGCAAGTTGGCGGCTTGGCCTCGCGACTGGTCTAAGTCGCGAGTTCAAGTCGCGAGTTAACGGCCTGGCCAGCCTGGGACTTTTGTCCTGTAGTGCGACAGCTGGCGTGACCCTTCACCTCCCCGCATGCTTCTCACGTGTGCTGCAGTTGGCAGCTTGCAAGTCGCGAGTCAGCCGCGAGTCCTAGCTGCGAGTCCCTGCTTCTTTGCACATTGTTGAGCAGTTCTTCACACTCTCTCACACACTACCCTTACATGAATCCCACCTAAATACAGGGTTACTAAGTGCTAAATTACAAGCAAATTGGCACAGAATAAAGCCAACAAGATGGTTGATAAAATTCAACCTTACAATCTCCCCCTTTGGCTATTCCGTGACAAAACCCTATAACAAACTCTAGACTTAACGCGTGAGTTGGAAACAGTTGGAAAACTCACTCACACCTAACTCTAGAATTTGTGTAGCTCTTGAACCATAAGAACAAGTATCTCCTGAAACACAACAACACAATAAGTTCATTGTATGCAAAAAACTTGTAATGCATATGGAGCAAGCACAATGCGATCAAGCAAAATGGAATATAGCAATAGACCATGGCATGACCTAAACAGGCAATCACTACATACAAGTGATCACAATGCTCATTCACACTTGGAATGAACATCCGGACATTCAAGCTGATAAACACAAAGCAAATCACTTGAATGACCAACACTCAACCAATGCACAGTACATGAAGTATATGCATCTAGGAATAAAATCCTACAAGGGCACAAGAGTGAGAGTACTTAAAGAAAATGCATAACATTTAGCAACAAGTACTAAAAACCTTAAAAGCTTACAAAAGCAACAGGTACACACAAAGAACCTTAAAAACCTACAAAGGTACCAGGTGCAAACATAAACTATTTTAAATAAACTAAAAGTGCTTAAAGTTTCTCCCCTTCAAAAGTTTATTCCCTTCAAAATGATGAGAAGTTGTGATGCACTTGGAACACATGTACTTGTAACCTGAAACACTTGCACAAAACACATTAAACCCTCACGGTAAAGCAAGTCATAAAAAGGACAAGTACAATGTAACAAGTAAATTGTGATCAAGTAATCATGATGTGAAACATGTGAGCAACTTGATCACACACCAAACACCAAAACAAAGTTTTCTTATTAGCTCAATGTCTTCTACCCCTTAGTATATGCATCTCCCCCATGGAATATCTCTCCCCCTACAAATGTGCACGAGAAATAAAATTTCTCCCCCTAAGAATGTGCACAAGGGTCATAAAGAAATGACAAAAACTCTCCGTTATACTCTCTAGAGTATACTCTCCCCTTTTTTTTTTCAGGAATAGACAAAGGGTCAAGAAGAAACGAGGGCAAGAGATGAAGGTATGAACAACGATAATGATGCATGAGGGGTGCAAGATGAATGAGAAAATAAAGCTCAAACATAAGACAAAAAAAAAATGCTACAAAGCATAAATTAACCATGACATGCTAGGATGAAGAAACAAGATATAGACTAATGCATGACAAGGGTAGCAAAGGTGTGTGCAAGAAGTGGCTATGTGCAATGCATGACCAAAGCATCGAGAATGCACATGTGGGGCAAGGTGTGTTAAATACACAACCAATGAACCAAACATGTTCCTAATGAGGAAACATGAGAAACCCCAACGTTTGGTACTCATCGGAGTCCAAACAAGCGAGAAAAAGCCTAAGAGGCATTTTATCAAACACCTAACATGCACACTATGAAGAACAATGTGAAACAATGCATGAACATCATGAAATCCACCCTTAATACATGTTCTATCTGCCACAAGGGGCCAACAACCAAAGCAAATCATCAAAAGAAACCAATCCCATACTAAATTTTGATAAAAATTAAGTTTTCCCAACCCCTATGATGAAAATCTCAACCAAGAGCACAAAACTCACCAAAACATAATCCAAGGATCCAAATCAATGAAAAGAGTTTAAAATTACCTTAGAGATGTTAATGGAATGAAAAACCATTCAAATTGGTTGGGTTTTGATGTAAAAATATTGAAAGATGGGTTTTAGAGAGGATGGGAGAGGTTTAAAACAAGTTTCCCACGAAAAAGCTCTTTAAAAACTGATTCTGGGCGTTTCGCGACTGGCGAGTCGCGAAACCATTCTGTGTGAACTGGCAGCTTGGACTCGCAACTTGCAAGTTGCCAAAAATTCTGACACTTGTTTTTCAACCCAGAACATGTTTAAACTATGAAAAACAAAGTAAGCACTAAACATGAACACAAAGAGTGATAAAAATTACTTATAAAAACATATAAAATGATAAAAAAAAAAATTTGGATTGATCCATATAAAGTTGAGCACACACACATCACATTTAAACAAGTACAATCGAACAAATGAATAAGACATTCATTGAACATTAGACATGTGTGTTGTGTGTGCGTATCAAGTGTGGAATAGTCTATAGTCTAGAGTGAAGCTTCAATGATCAATTCAATCAAGCCATACACAACTAGTACTAAGTCAAGTGGTCTATCTCAATTATAGAAATGAACATATATGACCTCCCACAAGAAAATGATTACATATCTTTGAAGCTTTTCATTTGGCTCCATATACATCATATCATTTAAACTTTTTGAATCAATACATCTCATTGTGAGATTGATGCCTGAAATTTTTCATATTTCAATTTGATGAGTTAGCCTTTGGCTTTTTGGGTACCATATATTTTATTTTGGTCGCTTTCCTTTTTTCCTAGTCAAATACAAGTATGTGCGACAGGCTTTTACAGCTCAATATCTCTTTTCATTTGGAGATTTACATTTGGTGAGCTCTTTAAGCAAAAACGACAAAATAAAGAGTGGGAAGATATATAGGCACAAGTCTATGCATGTCTCAAAACCAACAAGACTATTGACTAATCATTCATGACAAGCTTGAAGATCGATTTACAACAATCACACAAAAATGTCAAGATTTTTCCCACAAAGATATAAGTGCATAAAGAACAAGCTAAGCTCGTAAATACATAAAGCCATTTGTACGAAGGTACAAGGCAAAACTCACATGTGATATGTGCTCAAACATATACGATCAGACTTTTTGAATTTTTCACTTTTTATGTGATTTTGGATTTTTACTCACACAAAACTAAAACATAAAAGTAAGATCAAAACAAAAGCAATGCATACAAATAAATGCAAAATGCACAAATGCATGAAGATATGACAATCAATGCATGAAGGGTCCTACAAAGATCGAAAGAATTAGATCAAGGACCAAAAGAGCAAAATCTCAACCATAGGAACCCTTTCTCATCCAAACGGAACGATTGTTTGGAATGAGTGTCTCAAGAGAAGTGAGACGAGAGTTGGAAGAATGAGAACCGGAGATGCACATAGTCAAGGAGTTAAGAGCATTAAACACTTTCTTTAACAATAAGCTATTATCACTCAAATCCGGTTTACTCTTTTTAGCACAACTTCCAAGAAGCTCAAGTTTCTCTTTTCTTTTGATTCTTTTAAAAGCATGAAACTTAGAGCATTGAGGTCTTAGATGACCAAAGGCACCACAATGGTGACAAACAATGTGTTTATGTCTACTAGGCTTTTTGGGAAGGGATCTAGCAACATGATTTTGTTCTCTCTTTAACTTATGACATTGAGGTCTTATATGACCAATCACACCACAATGGTGGCAAGTTGGAACAAACTTAGATCCATCCGAAACTTTAGGTTGAGACCTAAACGGAATCTTTGACTTAACAGTCTTTCTCTCCACCTTTTGATTTCTTTTATGTGGAGGAATGTACACCAATTTGTCATTTGAGGTAGAACACACAATAGGCACAAAATTGGATACCACAACATGATTGCAACAAATGTTTTCATCCTTTTTAACAATAGGTTCAGCAATCAAACACTTGGCATGCATCTTGAGAGATTCATTTTCACATTTTAGCTCATCAACAAGTTTGTTAGACAAAACAAGTTTAGCATCCAAGTCCATATTCAAATATTCAAACTCTTTCAGCTTTTGAAGAGAAATTTCAACAAGTTTCTTATATTTTTCAACCAATTTGTTGGATTCTTTGAGATTAACAATCAAATCATCCTTTTCACGAAATAACTTGCTCAAATTCTTTTGAAACTTCTTAGCATTTTTATTCAAGGGTTTGATGTTAGGAATATCAACAACATCCAAAGGTTCATGTAACATGGCATCACAATCATGAGGATTGACACTCATAGAGGCATTTTTACCAACACGTGACATGCTACATTTATCATCAACCAAATCATACAAAGAGACATACAAAGAACAATCCATGGCAAATAAACCAAGGGGTCAATGATCACACTTAGGTATTTAAACCACAACAAGTGTACCCGCTTTGATACCAATTGAAAGTCCAAATAGCGTTGAAAACACTATGAACATTTAGACCCCCAATTACAAATTACCAATTCAAGCTTATTATCAAACAATTAATGTGCGGAACATGAACATAAGCTAAACACAGAATTGATATACAATCTAAGCCAATTATAATCACATCCACAGTAGAAAATAAAAGGCAAAGATAAAGGGAAGAGAGATGCAAACACAAGGACAACACACGATGTGTTATCGAAAAGGAAACCGAAGCCCTCGGTGTAAAACCTCTCGCCGCCCTCCAAGTGGTCAATAATCCATTAGAAAATGTAGTTGGGATATATGAACAACAATAGACCCTCCAAGTCTAATCTACCCAGGTACCTAAGCCCTCCAAGCTTCTTGCTCCAAAGAGGTTGCGTCAAACTTTTTTCTTCTCTAGCTTACCGGATTCCGCTATAGCCCATAGCATCAACCAATAACCATTGGTTCCTTTCAAACTGCTTCCCTTAGCACCAAAAGACCTTCTCACAGACGTGGGTGTGGTGAGAAAAGGATTTGCTCAAGAACCTCTCAAGGATGTATCAATGGAGAGGAAGAGAGTAGAGGAATTTAAAGAGTCTCTTAGTGAAGATTGGAGATGAGGCAATCTTGTTTTTCTCTATGGTTTCTCTCTCAAAATTCTCTCTGGAAGCTCTCTACATTTCGTGGGTATAAGGGTCTATATATAGTGGTGTGTGTTTGAAATACGAAGAGACAGTTTTTCCCAAACAGGGCAAGTTGGCGGCTTGGCCTCGCAACTGGTCTAAGTCACAAGTTAACGGCCTGGCCAGCCTAGGAATTTTGTCCTGTAGTGCGACAGCTGGCGTGACCCTTCACCTCCTCGCATGCTTTTCATGTGTGTTGCAGTTGGCGGCTTGCAAGTCGCGAGTCAGCTGCGAGTCCTAGCCGCAAGTCCCTGCTTCTTTGCACATTGTTGAGCACTTCTTCACACTCTCGCACACACTATATAGGGTTACTAAGTGCTAAATTACAAGCAAATTGGCACGGAATAAAGCCAACAAGATGGTTGATAAAATTCAACCTTACACATATGTTCCTAACATGATTCACATATGTCCTAACAATTATATTCAAAATAATTATTTCAAAAGTCCTAATTATCACTTTGGAATGAGGTTTATCACGAAAATAACTCTGAAATTCATCCAAATACAATTTTAGGGTTGGAAAACATTTCAAAAACGTGCTAATCAAGTAACAAATTCCAGATTCACATTCTAAGGGACTTTTGGCAAGGTAGAACTCAAAATTCGGACTGGGCTATTTCTGACAAAGTTGTAGAGAATCGAATTTCCCTTCATCTGTAAAACTTTCAGATTAATCCAAATTTTGAGTAAAAATATATGATCAAAATACTGAAGCTTGTTCTGATCTCAAAAATCAGCTTACTCTTATCGAAATCTCCTTTTTTTTAGGATTTTCCCCCATACGTTTTTTGCTTATTTTTTCAGCATTCAACCTCTATAAATAGGGGATGCCTCTTAAAATTCAAACACTTTTTTCATGCTCTCAGATTTCCTCTCTTTCTGACTCCCCTTCGTGGTATTTTCTCTCTTAAGTTAAAGAGGTTTTGGAGGCTTTAGTCTTAAGAATTTCATTTTTGTAAGTAAGGATTTTTAGGTTTCAAAGATAATTGCCTAAATTTCTTTGAACCATAAAATAATCTCTCAAGAAAAAGAGTACTTCCATGCAAGAGGTAGTTTTTCTTTACTTCTTCTTTTTCTATCTCTTTTAATTTGGTGATGTATGAATATATGTTTGTTTAATTTTGATTTTTAAATTTTCATATCATGTGTTGTCAACATTTTCTATATTGGAATATGTTTTTAACGTTTTTATTGTCAAGATTTTTTTTTTTTTGTTTCAAAAATCTGCTTGTTATCATATTTTTAAAAATAAAAAAAAACTGATTTGCATCTTCATAAGATGCAGATATGAATTTTTCTCAATTAAAAAGCTGATTTGTATCTTCCTCAGATAAAAATATGAAATTTTTTAAAATTTAAAAAAAAAAAAAATGATCTATATCTTCTTTAGATATAGATCTAAACTTTTTTAACATAGCAGATTTTGAAAAAAAAAAAAAAGACACGAGTAGTTTTGTCTGTTTTGTTTGATGCATGTAGTGTCGGTTTATTTCATGAATATAGCTCTCTTCTAAAAAATATTTTTCTTATTTTTTTCACATAAAATAAAAACAGATTTGATTTTTCCTATATAAATTTTTTTTTTTTTTTTGTTATAAACAAATCTAATTTTTTTCAATACAAATTGATGATGCAAAAAATCAACAGTTGAGCTCCTTGTCATAGTAGATGAATGATGCTGTGAATGGGGTCATCTCTGTAGATGGAAAACCTACAAAATGAATTGGGTGGAAGAGTAACACGCCAGTGTGGTGTCAGCCAAACCGCCTCCGATGCTTAAGTTAGTAAGGGAGAAGGATTCTTGAGAGAAAAAGAATGGAGAGTGATTTTGTAGAGTATTTGTATGTGTGCTTAGTCGTACCTTGGGTTTCTGGTGCTTTCTCATTTAGAGTTGAATGCCTAATCAATGGGCAATGAATCACAATTTTATGGTCAATGGCTAGTGCGTTATAGAATCTTTGTCTAAAATTCATAGCTCATTCTGTGACCATTGCTTCGTCCGTTACATTTCGTCATTAATGATCGTAATAAATGTGTAACGTCTTCTCTAGGTAAATGACGATTTTCACGTAGTGACAACCATAAATTTCTGACTTATCAGCTGCCCCTTTGTTCAAAGTGTCGTTTGTTTGACAAGATAAGAACAAATTCATCCAATGCTTCGTATTTCGTGTACTGCGCATTTATGACGGTTTTAATGTTTGAGCATTTGAATGCCACGTGTACAGCTAGGAGGTGTTTGTCATGCAGACATGTCTCAATTTTCCCGAGCGTGTTTTGGCCACTCGTTTTGCGTTCTTCCCTCCTCTGTCCTTTCTTTTGTATTTTATTCAATTTATGTTCTAGGGTTTGTTTCTCCTTCGAGCTTCCTTTCACTATCCTGCATTCCCTGGTAAGTTCTTCATGCTCCTTCTTCTTTTTTGGTTCTTCCATGGTAGATTATTCTGTTGTTAGGTTGTCCTTCGGTAGTTTTCTTTTTTGCTCATTTAGGTTGCTTACTCGAGTCTGTAAAGGGGGAGTGTCTCGAGAGGGTTAGTTTCTTCGTAAGGGAGGACTGTCCATACACCTCTTTCCTTTCGTTGTTATTCCTTATGGTTTCCCATTCTACTAAGGTAGCCAGGTTGTTAAAGATGTCCGAGGTAAGGTCTAGTGATCTGGAGATAGGGTTATCTTCGTTTGATGATCGCGTGATCTCAGAGGCTACTTCTGTTTCCACCCCCTATAAAGCTTGTAATATCTCGTGTTCCCTTACAAGAAAGGATGAGCAGCGGATCAGGGATAGGTTTCAGTTCCCTGATTCTATAAAAATTAGGATCCCAAGTGACTAAGAGAGGGCTTGTCACTCGTATGCTGACAAGGTTTGTTTTTGTGAGGCCAAATTTACCAGTGGCCTTCATTTCCCCGTTCATCTCTTTGTTAGGGAACTTTTTTCTTACTTTCATCTTGCCCCGGCACAGTTAGTGCCTAACTCCTAGTGGATCATTGTCTCTTGCATGGTGCTTTGGATGTCCGCCAATGATGGTGATGTCATTAGGAGGGATGAATTCCTCCATTTTTATCGTCTAAGGAAATTGAAGGACCCTGGCTATTATGAGTTTAAGCCGTGGGATAGGGCTTCTAGGTTAATCCTCAATTACCCATTGTCTCTTCAAAATTGGAAGCTAAATTTCTTTTTTGTCTCTAGAAGTTGTTGGGAGTTCGTCCCTAGTGAGGACCTGGACAAAGTCGCCAAGTATTTTCGTAGTTGGGGAGTTCCCGTGTTTGGTGCGTCTTTCTCATCTTTCAGTTGCTTTTCCCTTCCTTCATGAGTGACGATGATAGATGACTTGCTTGTGTTTCTATTTGCAGTTTCCCAGCGTCCTCATTTGAAGAAAAGGTATCAGGGTCGAGTTGAAATAGTGAAAGAGTACTTGGAGTCCGTCAAAGATTTTGATGAGCTCGTTCCTCCTCAGTCTCTATTTCTTCACTTTTTGGGTCCAAAACTGCCTACTAAGGTTCGGAAGAATTTGGAAGTTGTAAAAAAGAGTAAGCGCTTTTTTTTTTTTTGCCCTTCAGGAATGACGACTAGGTTTAGTAAGCAGAAACTAGTTGAGGCCCAAGAGAAGAAGGTCGAGGGTGGCACCATCAATGGTCTCTTGTCAAAGAAAAAGACGGGCGATGCCTCTAAGAAAGATCCTATGATGACACTTCCTCCTGCCCAATCACCTGCCAAGCGCCCTATCTCTCCCACCTCGTCATTGGAGGTGATTGCCTCTGGTGGAGAGGAGGTTAGGAAGAAGAAAAAGGCTGGTGGTAAGTCTTTTCTTCTTACCTTTTGGGATGATGCTGATGCGGCGGCTTTGAAGGATCATGAGGTGCTCCCTGTGGATGACCTAAGCCCTCTAATGGTGAAGTAGTCCAGTGAGGTGATGTCATCCCATATTCAGAAGCTTGTGCAAGTAAGCATTGCAAGCTATTTTTTACTTATTCTTTCTCTTTGCTTTACTTCTACTAAGGGATTTTTTTTTTTTTTTTTTGTAGGCTTTGGGGGAGTCTTTGTTCATCTCAAGAAGTCTCTTGGACTTAGAAAAAAAGGTGGCCACGTTTGAGCCTTTGGTCAAGTTTTTATTCACTGAGAACGAGACGCTTAAGAACAAGGTTGCTATTCTCACTAGCGAAGCTGAAAATGACAAGGAGCGTGTGGCAACCTTGGAGAAAAACCTACAGGTGGAAAAAGACTTTTGCAAGTTGAAGGACAAGCATATTGGTAACCTGGAGCTGAAACTGCAAACAGTTGGGGCCACAGCGATACAAGACTTCATAGACTCTAACGAGTAGTCTGATAAGTTGTGCAAGTGCTACGTGGAGGGCTTTGATCTTCTCATGAAATGGATGGCAAAGCATCACCCTGGCTTGGACCTCTCTAGCTTGGCCATGGATGACGTTGAGAAGGAACTTATGTCTGATCATCTATCTGAGGCTACAACGGAGAATGTGACGGAGGGAGCCACAGACGTTGCTAGAGTAATGGTGAAGGCCGTAATTACAACCCCTGCAGACCCTGTCCCTGACGAATAGTAATCTTTATGTTTTTTCCTTTCCTTTTTCCTTTCCTTTTTTTTTTTTATTGCAAGGCAAGAACAATATTTTTCTTTGGGCTCGTTGTTTTGTTCAATTGAACAATTCTTTTAGGGCCTGTTGTTTTGGACAATTAAACAATCACTTTCACAATGATAGGTAGGTTGGTTACAGCGAAAAACTCCTTTTACGTTTGGTTGTGCTTGGACGACCTTTTATGACGATGTGCTGAAGTAACTTTTTATACTTAGCTCCCATTTGAATAGCTCTCTGTTTTTCGCTATGTTGGAACAATTATGTGTGAATGACAATTCTGATCATGTTTGAACACCTTAGCACTTAAGCTGTGTTTTGACCAGCTTTCTATTAAGCCATGTCTGGATGACAAGCTTAGTACTCCTTAGCCATGTTTGAACAGTTTTCATTGAGTCGTGAATGATGGCCTTAGTTGCGTTTGAACAACTTAGTATATTTTAGCTGTTTGAACAGCTGTATATTGAGTCATGTTTGAACGACGATCTTAGTGTATATATATATATATATATATATTAGCTGTGCTTGAACAGCTTTTATTGAATCATGTTTAAATGACGGTCTTAGTTGTGTCTGAATAACTTAGTATCTTTTAGCTGTGTTTGGACAGTTGTTTATTAAGTCATGTTTGAATGATGACCTTAGTTGTGTTTGAACAACTTAGTATTTTTTAGCTGTGTTTGAACAACTTTATAT
The DNA here is from genome assembly GCA_019022515.1 of Quercus aquifolioides. Classification (NCBI taxonomy): domain Eukaryota; kingdom Viridiplantae; phylum Streptophyta; class Magnoliopsida; order Fagales; family Fagaceae; genus Quercus; species Quercus aquifolioides. Next base: position 27,567,175 of record CM032331.1, read on the forward strand.
TAAGTCAGATTTGAATGACGATGTTAGTTGTGTTTGAAAAACTTAGTATTTTTTTAGCTGTGTTTGAACAGCTTTGTATATTAAGTCATGTTTGAATGACGATCTTAGTTGTGTTTGAACAACTTAGTATTTTTTAGCTGTGTTTGAATAACTTTTTATTGAGTCATGTTTGAATGACAATGTTGTGTTGTACTCGTGACTTTAAGCCATGGTATTGGAGCATCTTTAGGTTAACCATTTTTCATGTTTTGTCTATTCATGCTTGAATGACAATCATATTGGTTGTGTTTAAACAACTTTTATTTAGTTGACTTTGGTGGCTGTGTGTGAATAGCTTTTGATTTAGAATTTTAATGTCGGAGGTCCTTGAGACGTCTCCCAAGGATGACTCCTAAGTGTTGCACATATTTTTGTTGACAAATCATTCATGAATAATCATTGACAAATATGCATGGATAATGCTTTCATGTATTATTGATCTATGAATGACAAAAGTAATAACTATTGTACATACTGATATGAAGATTAGGCAACTTGAAATGTAACGCATTCCATACTATTAGGCAACTTGAAATGTAAAGCATTCCTTACTGGTAGTATTTCTTTAAGTGTTCTATGTTCCATGGTCGAGGCAATTCTTGGCCGTCTAGAGACTTTAGGTAGTAAGAGCCTTCTCTGGAATGACGAATAACTTCGTGGGGGCCTTTCTAAGGACGAGGTCTCTTGTGTTAAACCTTTTTACCTTGACCTTTCAGTTGTAGTATTTGGCCATTGCTTCCTTGTGTTTGACCATTCGCTTCATAGCTTCTTTGACTTCATCAATTAGGTCCAAGTTGCTATTAAGCTCCTACTGGTTCTTCTAGTCTTCATAAGTTTTGACTCGAAAGCTTGTCAGTTCTACTTCCACTAGTATGACGGCCTCAGTGCCAAATGTTAGCCTGAATGGTGTTTCTCCTGCTAGAACTCTTGTGGTCGTCCTATATGCCTAAAAGACATTTTGTAGTTCTTCAAGCCACGCCCCCTTTGCCCCATCAAGCCTAGTTTTGATAATTTTAAGCAAGATTCTTTTTGTCACTTCTGTTTGGCTGTTGGCCCGAGGGTGTCTTGGAGAAGAGTAGTGATACTTTACTCCTAAGTCTTGGCAAAATTTTCAAAACTTGGCATTGTCAAACTGTTTTCCATTGTCTGATATTATGACACGTGGGACTCCAAACCTACAGATGATGCTTTTCCACACAAAGCTTGTGACTTTAGCCTCTGTAATCGTCGTCACTAGCTCTATTTCTACCCATTTTGTGAAGTAATCGATTGCCACGATCAAGAACCTGAGTTGTTTATTCCCTAGAAGGAATGGACCCATAATATCAATTCCCCATTGGGCGAAGGGCCATGATAAGGATATGGGTGTCATTGTCTCTCTTGGTCTTGTCTGGACATTTACGAAGCGTTGACACTTGTCACATGCTCTGATGATGTCGTATGCATCTTTCTGTAGGGTTGGCTAGTAATATCCTGCTCTGAACGCCTTTCTTGCTAAGGATCTTACCCCAGCGTGGTTTCTGTAGACTCTTTTGTGTATCTTGCGGAGCAAACAATCTGCTTCTTCTGAGTTGGCGCATCTTAGATCTGGGAATGAGTATCCTCATCTGTACAGCACGTCATCAATAATGACGAAGCAAGCTGCTCTGATCTGTATCTTCCTTGCTTTCGCCTTATCTTTAGGGAGCCATCCTTCTTTCAAGTAATGGATGATGGGAGTCATCTATTCATCTTGTTCTTTTATCTTCAGAACTTACTCACCTTCTGTGCTTGACTGCCCCTTTATCTTTATACATAGTTCGAAAGTTGCATTGTAGTCGTCTGACATCTTGCTAGGAAGTCAGCTTCTGCGTTTTTGGTTCTTGGGATTTGCACAAAGTCTAGGCTGTCAAAGTGCTGTGAGAGACATTGAACGATCTTCAAGTACTTCTACATTCTTTCTTCTTTGGCTTCATAATCTCCCTTCACTTGTTCAATTATTAGTTGAGAATTAGCTTGGACGATAAGGTTCTTTGCTCTTAGAGCCTTTGCTAGACTTAGCCCTATTAGCAATGCTTCGTATTCTGCCTCGTTATTTATTGCTGGGAACTACAATCTAACTGCATACTTCAATGTTTCTTTTTCTGGAGATATGAGCACTACTCCTGCTCCTCCTACTTTCTTCGTGGCAGACCCATATGTTTGAACCGTCCATGTTTCCATAGGAGGGTCTTCTTCCTTATAGGGGTAAGTGAACTCTGTAATAAATCTGCTAGCACTTGGGCTTTGATTATTGCTCGGGGCTGATATTCGATGTCAAATTGGCCCAATTCAATCGCTCATTGAATAACTCATCTTGCTGCATCTATCTTGTTCATCGTCTTTCTTATGGATTGGTTTGTCATGACAATGATGGGGTGTGCTTGGAAATAAGGATGGAGCTTTTTGGAAGCGACCAATAATGCGAAAGCTATCTTATAACTTGCCTCTGCTCCTTGGAACGCCTGACTGGTATAATAAACTGGCTTCTAGACGTTCCCTTCTTTTCTGATCAATGCCAAACTTACTGCAATATTGGATACTGCTAAGTAGAGGAACAACTTCTCTCCCATCATTGAGGGGCTTAATAGAGGTGGCTTCGTCAAGTACTCCTTTAACTTGGCAAGGGCTTCCTCAAATTCGTCATTCCATTGAAAGGCTTTTTTCAATACCTTGAAGAATGGCATGCACTTGTCTGTTGCCTTAGAGATGAATCTGTTTAGGGTTGCAACTTTTCCTGTCAAGCTCTGCACCTCCTTCACCGTTTTTGGTGATTTGACCTCGATTATTGCTTTTACTTTTTCTGGATTTGCTTCTATTCCTCATTGGGACACCATGAATCTCAAGGATTTTTCTGAAGCAATAGCAAAAACACACTTTGCAAGGTTTAATTTCATATTGTACTTAGTAGTGTGCTGAATGTTTCTTTGAGATCATCCAAATTGTTGGCTTCGTCCTTGCTTTTCACCAGCATATCGTCTACGTACACCTCCACATTCCTTCCAATCTAGTGAGAGAACATGTGGTTCACCAATCTTTAGTAGGTGGCTTCCGTGTTCTTCAGTCCAAAGGGCATAACTTTATAGCAATACGACCCTTAGTTGGTAACAAATGAGGTCTTCTCTTGATCTTCTTTGTCCATAAGAATCTAGTTGTATGCAGAAAATGCATCCATGAAACTTAAGAGCTTGTGTCTAGTAGTTGAGTCTACTAGTTGATCAATCCTTGGTAAGGGGAAGCAATCTTTTGGGCAGGCTTTATTCAAGTCTGTGAAATCGATGAACATTCTCCACTTGCCATTACTCTTCTTTACCATGACCACGTTTGCTAGCCAATCTGGATAGAAGACCTCCTTGATGAAATCGACTTCTAATAGCTTTTCTACTTCTTTAGTTACAACTTTATTGCACTCTGGTGCAAATATTCTCCGCTTCTGCTATACAGGCTTACATTTTGGGTTGACATTGAGATGATGCTATATGATCTTCCTATCAACCTTGGGCATATCCTCATGTTTCCAGGTGAAAACATCTTGGTTTGCCTTTAAGAAGGAGATCATCATCTCTTTCTCTGAAGTTGGGAGTGTTGTTCTAATCTTCAATACTTTTGTCGAATCTCTTGGGACGATCTCAACTTCTTGTGGTGTTTCTGACAGTTCGGGAATGGGTTCTGGTTCATTGATCACCCATGTGTGGTTCTCCCCAGATGCTAGGGTAGCTTCGTAGCACTCCCTTGCCAGAACTTGGTCTCCTTTAATTTCTCCTACCTCATGGGCTATTGGAAACTTCACCTTCAAGTAATATGTTGAAGTTCCTGCTCTTGGTCTGTTGAGTGCAGGCCTTCCCAAGATGATGTTGTATGTTGAAGGGCAATCGACTATGAGGAAATCAATTTCCTTAGTAACATGTGCTGGATAAGTTCCTGCAATGACGGTTAGAGTGACGATGCCCATAGGGACGATTCTATCCCCTGTAAAGCTTACCAAAGGCGAAGTGAAAGGCCTGATCCTTTTCTTATCCAGTTTCATCTACTAAAACGCAGGCAAATAGATGATATCTGCTAAGCTTCCGTTGTTAATGAGTACCTGGTGGATGTTGAACTCTTCTAACCTAAGCATGATTACTAGTGGGTTATCATGAGGTTGTCTGATGCTGCGATCATCTCTTTCTAAGAAGACAATATCAGGCTCATCATTTTTTGGCATCTTCATTGGAGGGAGCCGTGAATGGATACTATTTATTTCTTTCCCATAGGCTTTTTTTGGAGACTTCAGTGTTTCGCCTGCTGTTAGTCCTCGCAATATCGTCTTTATCTCTCCTACAGGAGGTTTGCTATCTCTTGCTCCTTGAGTTCTATCCTAGTCATCCTTCCATTGGTATCTATGGGGCTCCGTCTTTCTGATGTAATTCTGTAACTTCCCTTGTCAGATTAAAGTCTCCACCTAGTCTTTCAAATGCCTACACTCATCGGTGCGATGCCTGTGATCCTGATGGAACCTACAATACTTGCTTTTGTCTTTTCTTTCTACTGGAGTGCTAATTGGCTTTGGCTATTGTAGGGAGGGATCGTCTATTATCTGCATAAGGACCTGGTTAATTGGCATTATTAGAGGAGTGAAGTTAGTGAACTTGGTTTTCTGTTTGGAAGTTCCTTCTTTTTCCCTGTGGTTTGCCCAACACTTCGTGTCCCCTTCTTCTTATTGCGATTGCTGCTTGTTCCTTCGTCTCTCTTCCATTTTCCTTTCATTTCTTTTGCGAGCACCGCATCTTCTACATTCATGTACTTCTGAGCTTTATGGAGCAACTATGCGACTATTTTTAGTGGACTTTTAGTGATTGAGAAGAAGAAATCTTCGAGCATCAACCATGCTTGGAAGGTTGTTAAGATGACTTAATCTTCAGCTTCATCTACCTGTAGCAGCTCCTTATTGAATCGGGTGACATACTATCTTAGTGATTCTCCTTCTACCTGTTGAATGTTGAGAATATGGTCAGTTGGCTTTTTGTGTCTTTACCCCCCAATGAAATGATGAACAAATCCCTTGTTGAGTTGTTCAAAATCTGCAATAGTTCCTGGGGGTATTTTGCTGAACCATACCCTGGTTGCCCCTTTCGATGTTATTGGAAATGCCCTACACATCACCTCGTCTAGGGTCATCTGCAACAACATCAGCGTCTTGAATGATTCGATGTGATCCAAGGGATCCTTGGAACTGTCATATGACTCCAACTGTGGGAGACGGAATTTTGGTGGGAAGGGACGATTCAGTACTTCATCAGTGAATGGTGAGTCCGTCCTTCGAATCATTCCATCCAGATTCTCTCCGCCTTTGTCCTTCATAGCACTTTTTAGTTCATCCATCTCCTTTCTCATGTTGCAAAGTTCATTCTCCACCCTGGTGGAATCTTCTCCTGAGGTCCTGTCTCGCCTGTTGGCTTGAGAGTTTGACTCTTCTTCATTTTGGTTTTCACCTGTTCGCCGATGTTCTACGTTTTAGGATTCCATTGTCTTTCACAGTTCTTCATTCTGGCAAGTCAGTTCTTCCACATTGGCCAAAAGGGCTTGGATTTGTTGTTGTTGCACAACATCTGGCTGAGGTGTGGTCTCTGCTTCCATCTCGTACTCTGAGAAACTCTTTTGTCATTGGGAAGATGGCTTGAATAATTAGCGTTCCCACAGACGGCGCCAAACTGATGATGCCAAAAATCAACAGTTGAGCTCCTCATTGTAGCGGATGGACGATGCTGTGAATGGGGTCGTCTTTGTAGATGGAAAACCTACAAAATGAACTGGGTGGAAGAGTAACATGCCGGTGTGGCGTTAACGAAACTGCCTTCGATGCTTAAGTTAGTAAGGGAGAAGGATTCTTGAGAGAAAAAGAATGGAGAGTGATTTTGTAGAGTATTTGTGTGTGGGATTGGTCGTACCTTGGGTTTCTGTTGCTTTCTCTTTTATAGTTGAATGCCTAATCAATGGCCAATGAATCACTGTATTTATGCTCAACGGCTAATGCGTGACAGAATCTTTGTTTGAAATTCATAGCTCATTTTGTGACCATTGCTCCGTCGGTTACGTTTCGTCATCAATGATCGTAGTAAATACGTAACATCTTCTCTAAGTAAATGACGATCTTGGTGTAGTGACGACCATAAATTTCTGACTCATCACAAACCAAAAACCAATTTTTTCTAGTTCTCAAAAACAGATCTGATATTCTTTTTTTTTTTTTTTAACCAAAAGACTTTGTTTAATTTAATAAACACATATCTGACTTTTCTTTGCCAAAAACTATTTTTTTACATGTACAAAAATAGATTTGATTTTTCTAAACCAAATCAAAATTTTCTTATCACAACACATATCTGAAATTTTTTATTTTTTTAACAAAGAAGAGGACGCGTTCATAAATAAACTTATGTGATTTAGTTTTTCATGTGTGCAACATATCATTCATGTCATGCATAAAAGGGGTACATTGGTCATAAAAGTTTAGAATACTAGACTCTGTTTGGGTGGAATGGGTGCCTAACACTTTCTCATTCTGTAACCCAGCCTCCAAATTTAGTGTCTTTGGATAGGTAGACCTAGGATTTGTTTTATTTTTATTTTTTTTTTTTTTTGGGTAGATTGTAACTAGGACAAAAAGCCATGTATCTTTGGTAGTTTGTAACTAGGACCCAAAGTCATGTAATACTCAATTTATCAAGTTTTTTATTTTTATTTATTTATTTATTCGGTCAATGAGAATGGAACAATTCAATCATGTAAATTTGTATTAAGTTTTTTCTTTTTTCTTTTTTTATAAAAAAAATAAATAAATAAGTGGCAACTTCACACCACTTACCCAAAAAGGGAGGTGCCCTTAAAAAGTATCGAAATCTCTTTTTTGAGGGCACCCTGATTTTGGCAGTCTCTTACATTTCTCTCTCTAATTTCTGTCTCCATCTTAACCACCCCACCAAACCCAAACCCATAACCACCACCAACAGCTACAATCGGCACCACAATAATTACCACAATCCTTCACAGAAAATCCACCCATCTCTCTCTCTCTCTCTCTCTCTGCCTGAACCCACGAAATAATCAATAGCCAAACCCACAAATTGCAATAGAAACCCACCACCACAACTATCACCATCAGAATCCGCAACCCATCAGCCACAACCACAGTCTCCTCCTTTAACAACACAACCACCACCCAAACCCAAATCAAACCAATCAAAATTGAAACCACTACCCAATCACCACAATCAACACAACCAAAAACGGAATTCACACCACCACTGATCTGAAAACCCACCCCTACCACTGATCAACATACCCAATCTAAAAACCCACCACCAATCAATAAACCCACTACCACCGATTGGCAAACCCACCCACCCCCATCTATAAATCAAACACTGATTTGAAAGAGGGACGAGAGAGGGAAGAGAGAGAGAAAAGGGAGAAGCTAGAGAGTGTCTACAAGAAAGAGAGAAAGAAATAGAGGCAGAGAGAGAGTGTTGATCTAGGTTTGTAATTTTGTATATGTCTGAGAGGGAGAGAGAGAGAGAGTTAATGCGGTGCATTAGAGGAGAGAGAATGTTAATTAAAATAATAGTATTTAAGTATACAACTCAGCTAAAGTGATTTGTAAATATAAGAACTCACTGTAGCAAGATTGTAAAAAAATTTAAGTTTACATACCCAGATAGAGAGGGTTTTTTATGTTTCGGGGTTGTAAAATAGCAATTTGGGGGTTTTACAACCTCCAATACTAATGCTCTAAGTTAATTAATAGTGACTAACTAACTTGATGAATTGTAAAAACTTAAAAAATCCAAGGTTTTAATTATTTTTTTATTTTTATACCTTTCAGACTTAATAATGACAATGACTTATATAGCGAATCCATGGAAGGTCATCATTGACTAGATTTCGAAATAGTCTTCCTTTTTCCTTTATTTTAAGCTTTACGCAATATATGTGCGTATCAAGATAGCCTGCTTAAGGAGCATATAATATATAAAAATAAATAGATAAATCATATGAATATAAACTATATAAAGTATAGAAGTAATAGTCAAAAAGAAGATATTAGAGGTGTTAGGGAATCGCAACACCTCTAAACTTTAGTAGAATTTTTGTAATTTACCTCAAAATTATTGATTATGTGCAACTCATACTAGATTTATTTTTTCTTAAAAAATAAGAAGTTAAACACATATTTTTAGTATTGCTCATTAGTATACCCTCCTCCTCACTACATAAAAAAGAATTTGATACGACCCTAGCCTTGTGGATTGAAAAGGCTTTGTTGCAAGAAAAAATAGAAGAGGAGAGAGACTACATGCACCAAAAATTCGGGAGAAACTTTTCACATATTTGGCGTGTCTATTATATAGTAGTCATGGGATGAAGAAAAGATCTTATAACAAACAAAATCAAAATAATTGATTGTACCAAGAATTTTCCTTGAAAACTAATGACCGATTAGATATTTAAGGTCCTAGATGTGAATCAAATCATATCCACTGATGATCATATCATCAATATAAAGGAGAAGAAGGATATTACCATGGCCGGTATGATGAATGAAAGTGACGAAATCATAAAAATTTGTAGCATACCAAAGGTAAGGGGGAGGAAAATGGACAAATAGCATCTTTGGCCGAATTTATTAATGTTCTACCATTGTTTTAGAAATAATTAGCAATTTACCACTTTTTTAAAACTTGAGTTCTTGAAACTCAAGTTTGACCTGTAATTCGAGTTTTAAGAACTCGAGTTCCATAAAAATCTATCACAATGGCACCCACTAACCTGTAATTATTTAATTAAAAATGTCCACACGGAACTCAAGTTTATTTAAAATCTCTCTAAGCTCGAGTTGATTTAAAAATTTGAAGATAAAATTGAAAATTTTTATGCATACTCGAGTTTTAAAAACTTGAAAACTGTGTAGTTTTTTCTTATGTACCATGAATTTCTATTGATGTGCATGTGCTAACGGCTAACCTGATTAAATGAATAGAGTTGGAAGTCTTTGAATTACATGGCTTATTGTGAAAGTGCTTTTCATTGTCAGATATTCTTGGTTTTGTATTGTTGGTTGACAGATCAAGACAGATTCCGAGGAACTTCTTATAATCAAGACTAGACAGTCCCTTTTAGAAGCTCTGACAGAGCATGTCAAGGCAAACCATGAATACGAGTAAGGCCAAAACTTCTCTGTCGCAACTACCATTAAGTCTAAAATCCATCGACCCGTTGCAGCTGAGAAAATTCCCTACACCGTTGTGTGTTGCGACTTTTTTGCTGGCTTCACCCTTCCCACTTTGGCACAAATTACTAATTAGAGCCCGACGACCCCCCAGAGAAAAAGTCATTATCTTAGGGGATGGAAATCTAAAAGGTACAATTTGTAAATGGATAAGTTGAAAGTTTACAAGGAACTCAAGTTTTCTAATCTCGAGTTTTACTATGCTTTTTATAATTAAAAAATCTATCTTAGTGGGCCACTATGGTTATTTTTAATGGAACTTAAGTTACAGGACAAACTCAAGTTTTACAAACTCGAGTTCTAAAAGAGTGGTACATTGCTAATTATTTTCAAAATAGTGGTAGAACGCTAATAATTTCAGCCAGAGCTGTTATTTGGCCGTTTTGTCCAGGAAAGGGTGGTGATAAACTTAGCAAGTCAAGGTTGAGGTGCTTGTTTAAGCCCCTATAAAGCTCAATGAAGGCTGCAAATCTTATTTGGCAAATACGAGATTCTAGAAGGAAGCTACATGTAGACATTTTCACTTAGACCATGCATGAGGTTCTCCTAAATAACATTTCCTCAATTGAAGTTTATACAAATGTAATATATAAGTTAATGTCTTCTCTCACATTGAGACAACTAAATTATTGTTGGATGACACTTTCTAATTGATGTTTGTGAACGAACTACACTCTCCTTGAAGTTTGTATAAATTAGTTGGTTATTATTATTATTGTTGTTGTTGTTGTTGTTCTAAAAAATGAACATTCCTTTAGGGAAGCCACGATGAGAGAGGAGAGGACATATACTTATTTGTTACATTTGTACAAACCGCAGTGATAGAGTGTCATTTAATCCATAATTTGGGTAGAAATTTATTCTGTTAAAATTTATGGAGATTGGTGTAATCTTCATTGTTTATCTTTATCATGCAATTTGATCAAATGGAAATGCAAAAAATATTAATTAGTATGGAAGTTGAATTTCGAGCTTAGATTTATTAATCACACCATTATGAAATTTTCATTTTTGTGACCTTTGTTGTTTAACTTTACATTTTTAATGTAGTTTTTTTCATGTAATTCACACCATAACGAGGGGGTGTCATTTAATCTGTAACATGGGGTATAAGTTCATTCCATTAAAATTTAAGCAAGATTGGTGTAATTTTCATTGTTTATCTACATCATGCAATTTGATCAAAAGGAAATGCACAAAAATATCAATTAGTATGGAAGTTGAATTTTCAATTTTGGGCTTACATTTATTAATCACACCATAAAAGACAAGAAATTCTTATATGTGTCTCATCCTACTGGACTTATACATTAAAATAATCAAAAGATGAATTATTTATGCCCTCAACTGAATCGTACAACACTTCTGAAAGAATTCAATTCAAAATTTTTTTTTCCAATTATTAATTTAATATCATTTGGAATTCATAGCATGTCCTTGAGGAGACCTAGCACGGGCATGGCGAAACCGCTTCTCATGCGAGAGTTGTTTTGCAAACCTACAGGAAAATAAAGTTGATAATTAATTATTACATTGATTATCACATTAATTAATGTAATAATTAATAAGAAAAATTTATATGAGAATTATTGTATAAATCAATGATACCTTATGAGAGCCTCTTCATTAGTCTCTTGACCCGAACGTTCGAAAATGCCTGTTTCTAAATTCACTCTAGAAACTGGTTTCTTTAACAATCCTTCACCAACTTTAACAAGATCTTCCAAATTCTTCTCTGTGGCTATATCCACAGAAGATACTTCACCACTTAATGTGTCTTCCTGAATTCTAAGGTAGTTTTTCTCACAATGAAGAGCTTGGAAAACTACAGAAATGTGGAGGTCAACCATGTCCGCACTTGATTGAGAAAATGCGTCAACTAATGGAGTGGACCCATTACTGGTTAACCAACTTAACAAACCCCATTTAGCTGCCTCATGCGCATTGTATTTCTGGTCATCTTTGGAAGTGCCTGTTCCTATTGAAATGACCAGAAATCGTGCATAATCCATTTGTTTTACAGGAAAGAAGTGAGGACTGCCTCGAGTGACCTCCTTTGTTACTTCACTAATAGCAACCAGTGCCTAGAGGTGAAAAAATTTAGTAAGTTAATCTTCTAAAGAGAAATAGAGAATAAAGTTTTGTGTGTAATTGGATATTTACAATGATTGGAGAGATGAATTTAAACTATAAACATTTTTGTTGAATACATCAAAAGATGTCATTTGAATAATAAGTCTTTTGGTGTTATGCGAAATAGAATAGAATTAAATTTGTTCGGCTATATAAATATGATGTGAAATTAAGTTGGTATATACCGGATTATTTGCAGCAATACCACCATCTATAAGGTTAAATTCTCTCACTTTCCCAAAGGGATCTTTGGTTTGAAAATAATGAGCCGGAAGATAAGTTGGTGCTGCTGAAGTTGCAATGCATACGTCTGAAAGTAAAGCATCTAAGCTTGGGTTTTTCTTTACCTGCAGCAACCACTTTTTTAATTCAGTTCCATCACTACAAGCACTTTGTTAATAATTTAATGTAACCATTCATGCAAATTTGGGTAGCAAAAGAGGAAAATGAATTTAATTGAGAAAGTTTAACCTTGAAGCTGGAGAAGATAGTCGGTTGGAGTTGCTTGATGTCAAATGTTGGAATAACAACATTTGTCAAGGTCTGGTGCAATCTTGTGTTCCCAAGTTTTTCCTTAACAAGGCTATGTAGATATTTTCCATCATATTTTGGCCCTGAAAGAGCTCTGATAATCTTTGTAGCGTAACCAAACAATGGAAAACTGTATTTTAAACATGAGATCATGTTAATAACCAAAAACAACTTGTAGTAAGGTTAATAATTAATGAAATATAGTAACTATTTATATATATTTCAAATATGAATTCAATATATAACGAAATTACTTGTTTTGTGGGAAAATTTTAGGACTATTGTTTAGGTAAAAGTCCTTGATATCCTTGGCAGCAAACAGTGGTCGGTTCTTTTCATTGGGGCTAGTTAGCATGGCAGTCACAAGACCACCTGTGCTTGTTCCTGCAATCACATCAAAATAATCCGCGATTCTTGCATCTTCACCATCCAGCTTCTGCATCATATCCCAAAAAAATTAGAGTAACAACAGAAACAAAAAAAATTTTAAGTCATAAAAATTCAGGGTTGGCAACAAATTCTTAATAGACTAATTAGTGTCAGCTACATGTTTTTTTTTTTTTTTTTCTATTATTCTATTTATTCCAAATTCATAGTCTAACGGCCGTAATTTTCATGACATTTTTACTTGAAAAATTAAGTACTTATAAATATTAAGAAATAATGATGAAAATGAAGGACAAATTCTGGATTTCTTTATCTTAATGTGTACTGCAAACTGGTTAGTGATTCTCCTATCAGGAAGAGAAGGGTACACGCATTTTGCATCTGTGATCAGAAGTGTAATGAAGGATAGGTTGGACGAGGAATGTTAAATTTTTGAATTGAAACATTAACAATTCTTTTGGCATGGAAACATTATAGGCAATATTTATTCTACCTGAAGCTCAGACTCTAGGAAACAAAGAATAGTTCCTGGGATAAGCCCTCTGATTCCACCACCATCAATACTGAGAATGGTGATTAGGTTTCCATAAGTTGGAGGATGTAGGGGTACACTTGTTGCTTCCATAAGGAATTGAGGTGCAGGTATCTCTGTTTGTCTGTCTGTGTGTGTGAGAGAGAGAAAGAGAAGTTTTAGAGCCTTCGTGAAAAACTTTGAACCTCTTAAGCCTCAAGTGATCTTGATTTCTATTTGACAAACATTTGGGTACATATATAGGTATTCAAATTTCAAACATGTCATGGATCACGCACAAAAGAAGGGTCAACATAATCAGTTTCAAACTTGACCAACTTCAACTCTACTGCAACGTGATAGTCTATTATGCAATATAGTATACATGATAATCATGTGGAAAACATTATAGACGTATGCTAGGTTGAGTAGATGCTCACTGAGAATAAAAAAAAAAGTTTTTTTGGCCTGTTGAGTTATGAATAGGAATTACCTACTGGTTCGTGGGGCCGTTTTAATTAAAGTTAAAAATCTGGGGCCAATGCAGTGGCGGCGCCACGTACAGGTCAGGGTGTTCCCAGGCAGGGGCGGAGCCACATAGTGGCTTGGGGGGGCCCCGGCCCCTGCAAAATTTTTTTTTTTCCATTAGAGTAGGCAGAAAAAAAAATTGGGCCCCCCCAATATTGGACAGCTGGCCCCTCAAATGCTCAATTCTCAACTATTCTCCCAAGCCTAGCTCAAATATTCTCCCAAACCCAGCTTTAGTTTTAGGCCTTATCACCTTATGTACTCCAAATAAAACAAGCTGGTCCCTCAAGTCCAAACACTAAAAACAAAACTTAACTTTCTCTTCATCTCAAAAAATCCACCCACTGACCCATGGAATCCCTTTCTTTACTTTTTTTTTTTTTTTTGAGAAAGAAACTGATGGATTTTATTAATAAAATTCAACTACATCCAAATGTAAAAACGAACCAATATGAGATGAATCCCTTTCTTTACTTTTTATTCTTTTGTTTGGTCTTCTTTGATACACTTTCATTTGCACTGTACCGTTGCCTACCTACCAGCCCCAAAACTCCAGTCTTTTGTACTCAGTCCAAAAAAAAAAAAATTCTAACCAATTTTTTCTTTCTTCATCAGCTTTAGTTTTGAAACTTGGTGATTGATGAGTTTTTTTCTCTTTCTTAAGCATTAGACATTCATCTCTTTTTAGTGTCTTTTTTTTATTTTCTTAACTATCTACACCTAAATATTTACATGCTCTTTATATTTTCGTAGATTTCTAGAGAAATACATGATTGAAGGCATGGGGAGATTGTTTGTGATGAGTCTTGAAGGGAAGATCTAAAGTTGGAGGCAGTCAGGCAGAGGCAGTAGGCATTGCCACACGGGTGACCCATCTTTGCACTTTGTGAAGACAAAGTTTCTAAGGTAAAATTGTTTTGATTTATTACCTATTTTTGATTAGTTAGATATCATGTGGCTGTGGATGTGGCTATGGGTGTTGTTAAATTGTTTGGTTTATGTTGTGTACCAATACTTGTGTGTTTAATTTTTGTTTTTGTTTGAGGGGTTATTATTAATTAAAGTCATATTAAAAATGGGTTGTATGTTTAAATTATAGTGGAAATTTTTTTTTTCTTGAGTATGAATAACATCTATATAACTAAGTAAAAATTTCTAATTAAAATTTTATTTTTTAAACTTCTTTTCAGGTTAATTTTTGAGTCATATTCTTAAAGTTAAAAGAATTATGAGCAAACGAAAAAACAATTGATGCATTTTTTAAGAAAAAAGATGTTAACAATTCAGAAATTAAGACACCTGTGGCTGTAGAAACAAATATTGATACTTTAATGCCTGATAAACATCCTGACCTCTCCAAATGTTCAAGAATTCAATCTGAAGAGATAGATCGTAATCCAGGATCACGTAAACAAATATGTGAATTTCCTATCAACAAACAAGATGAAATCCGATGAGCTTATCTCAAAGAAAGTCCATATCAACCTAAAAATATAGACTATCCATACAACGATGATACTCATCGTCATCGATTTCAACCTTCATGGTTCGAATCGGCCCCCCCATGTAAAAATTCCTGGCTACGCCCCTGTTCCCAGGAACACCTTGACCTGCAAAAAATAAAAAATTTATATTTAATCCATATTAGGAACACTTTCAATCAAAAATTAGGAACACCCTCAAATTAAAAAAAAAAAAAATTATGTTCTACTTTCAAGCCAAAAAAAAAAAAAAAAAACCCAAAAAAAAATTTTGAACTAAAATATAAAAAAAAAAAAAAAAAAAAAAATATAACAGAGCCAAGCCCACGGCAAGCCCAACATAATACGGAGGTAGCAAACCCATGGATTCTCACCCAAAAAAAAAAAAAAAATCTAGTACAGAGCAAATCAGAAATCAAACCACGGTCACATCGTTGGCAGAGAAAACCAAACCCCAATACAATCTATATAGAGCAAAAAAAAAAAAAAAAACCCAATACAGAGCAAACCAAACCCACGGTGAGATGGTCACGTCGCTCGCAAGCGCAGCTCGCTCCGTCGCTCGTCATCCTCGTCTAGTCGTCGTCGCTCGTCGATTGCCCCTTGTCGCAGATCGTAGATCGCAGCTTGCAAATCGGTCTCGGCTGCTTCGGTGCTCGGCCTTAAGGTATTTCTCTCTCTTTTTCTCTCTGACTCTCTCTCTCTCTCTCTCTCTCTCTCATTGTGATGAAAAATATGAATGTCTGATGTCTCTCTCTCTCTTTATTCTAGTCTAAGTTGTCTAACTCAGTATCTCTCTCTCTCTTTTGAACCGTAAGACTCTGATTGGCTGCCGAATCTTACTCTTTTTTTTTTCTTTTTTCTTTTTTTTGGGAGAACCAATCTTTACTCTTTAACTTTATTTTGCTTTTTGCCTGTTTTTTGGCTTTGTCTTATCCGTTGCTGTTGGTCAGTGTGTGTTGGTGTTTGTGAGATATTGATTGTCTTTTAGTGCAATGTGTATTGTGATTGTGAAATTTTCTGATTGGCAGGTTGTGATTGGGGGACTGCTTGTGCTTGTCTGTTGAGTGGGGTGGGGGTAGATGTGGTGATCGGTACATGGGGCCGGGTAGTAAATAATCATTAAAGCAGTGTTACGTGCTGCATATTACACTGCTTTAATTATTATGCTGCACATGGGATGTATAATGTTTGGCTCTTTTAGTGTAATGTGCACAAGGGACTAAATAATATAACAAATTAAAGCAATATAATTAATGACAAACAAATTAAAGTAATATAGTTTATTGTTACGCTAAACAACAATAATTAAAACAGTATAATTAACCAATACATTATAAAAAACAAAATAAATTAAATTATGTTAGGCTAAATAATAATTAATAATTTTATAATTAATGAAACAATAATATAACAAATTATAGTTTATAAAAGACAAACAAATTAATGAAACAACTAAACAACAATAATTAATAATTTTATTAATATTTCAAATAAACTTATAGTTTATTGTTTATTCATTTGCTAGAATTATGGACAAATATTTGATAAGAAAATCACGTACCCAAGATTCAGGTCTTGCGCAAGATTCATCTTCATCTTCTAAGCGAATTCGTGTTGACTTTAACTTAGAGAATCTTCCTTCAGATCCTGGGCTACGAGAAAAAATATCATCTTATCATCCTAATCATCATAATGAAATAAGAAGATATTATTTAACAAAAGGCCCTTGTCAACCTGTTTTACACGGTGATGATTACTCTATATCATATTTTTCTGGAAAGCCCCGTCGATTTATATCTAAATGGTATAAAAATAGATACTGGTTGGAATATAATATAGATAAGGATGCAGTATTTTATTTTTATTGCTACCTATTTGGGCAAGATGTTGGTAAGCAAGGAGGAGGTGACACTTTTATAACGAAGGGATTCAAACTTTGGAATCAAAAAGATAAGTTAAATTTCCATGTTGGAGGAGTTAATAGTGCTCATAACCAAGCTATCCAGAAGAGTGAAGATCTATTGAAGGAAAAAAAACACATTCAAAGTGTTTTTGTTAAGCAATCAAATCAAGATAAAATTGAATATCAGGTTCAATTAAATGCAATAGTTGATTGCATAAAATTCCTTTTATGCCAGGGATTAGCTTTTCGTGGTCACGATGAATCTCAATGTTAAAGTGATAAAGGAAATTTCTTTGAGCTTGTACAATTTTCGGGGGATCACAATGAATCTATCAATGAAGTGTTGCAAAAAGCTCCAAAAAATTGCAAGCTTACCCACCCTGATATTCAAAAAGACATTGTGAATGCAATTGCACGTGAAACATCCAAAGCCATCATCAAGAATCTTGACAATGGGTTTTTTTCAATATTAATTGATGAGTCACGTGATATCTCAGTGAAAGAACAAATGGCCCTCGTTCTTCGTTATGTGAACAAAGAAGGAATTATTATAGAGCGATTCCTTAGTATTGTACATGTAGCAAGTACTACCGCTTTGTCACTCAAACATGCTATTAAATGTTTACTTTGTGAACATAATTTGAGTTTATCGAACCTACGTGAGCAAGGTTATGACAAGCTAGTAATATGCAAGGTGATATCAATGGTCTCAAAACTTTAATTTTGAAAGAGAACAAGTCAGCATTTTATGTCCATTGTTTTGCTCATCAATTTCAATTGACACTTGTTGCTGTTGCTAAAAATCACATTAACATTGCTGAATTTTTTTATGTGGCTAATAATTTAGTAACTGTTGTTGGAGGCTCTTGTAAGAGATGAGATGCTCTTCAAGATACACAATTTGCCAAAATTAAAGAAGATTTAGAGAATGATGTACGTAGAAGTGGGCAAGGTTTGAATCAAGAGACAAATCTTAAACGTCCTGGTGATACACGTTGGGGATCAAATTATAGGACTATTCTCAACTTGATTTTGATGTTCTCTGCTGTTGTTGATGTATTAGAGATTATTGAAGAAGATGGCCTCTCTGACCAAAAAGTTGAAGCTCGATCTATTATAAGGTCAATTCTCTCTTTTAAATTTGTCTTTGCTTTACACTTGATGAAAAATATTTTAAGGATCACAAATGAGTTGTCAATAGCATTACAAAAAAAAAATCAAGATATAGTAAATGCTATGGATCTTGTTAAAGTGTCTAAGCAACGGTTGCAAGTGATGAGAGATGATGGATGGGCATCTTTATTGGCTAAAGTATCTTTATTTTGTACCTCACATGATATTTCTATCTTGGACATGGAAGCGATATTTGTAGTTAGTGGGAGGCCGCAACGCAACACCCAACAAAATTCAAATTTACATCATTATCGTGTTGAGCTACTCTACACAGTCATAGATATGCAACTTCAAGAGCTTAACAACCGCTTTTCTGAGGCAAATACCAATTTGCTACTTTGTATGGCTTGCTTGAATCCAAGTAATTCATTTGTGGCTTTCGATAAGGAAAAATTGATAAGTCTAGCTAAGTTCTATCCCTCTGATTTTCTTGGGACAGATATTTTGGCACTTGACTCTCAACTGCAGAATTACATTTTTGATATGTGCAACAATGACTTCTTTTTAGAGCTTCAAGGAGTTAGTGAATTTGCTGAAAAGTTAGTGAGCACAAGGAAACACGAGACTTATCCATTACTCTACTTGCTTGTGAAGCTAGCTTTGACCCTTTCAATTGCTACTGCAATAGTAGAAAGAAGTTTTTCAGCAATGAAATATATAAAGAATGAACTGCGCAATCGAATGGGAGATCAATGGATGAATGATTGCTTAGTTGTGTATATTGAAAAAGATGTAGCTTGAAGCATTGATAATGAGACTATTATGCAACGATTTCAAAATATGAAAACTCATAGAAGGCAATTGTAAATTTTATGTATTTGCGTATTTTTTTATTGTTGTTGTTGTCAATATATAAAATTTTCTTTTTATTAGATTGTGTAATTTATGCTTGTTGAGAAACACCCTAAAAAAATTTCCTGGAGTCGCCATTGGGCCAATGATTTGAACTTTGTAATTTTTTGTTTAAATTTTTATACTTATTTTGTGCAGAAGGTTTGGATGCTCTTATCTCTAAAGCAGCTTGTGATGGCGATATTAGGGGGTATTCTATTTGCAGGGCAGGTCCAAGTGCACATATTCAGCGTATTTTGGCATGGTATGAAGCTGCATCTGGGCAACAGGTTAATTCTGATAAGACCACGGCATTTTTTAGTAGGAATACTTCTGAAGAGATTCAAGAAGAGTTGAAGGTAATGCTAGGGGTGCCTGCAATCAAAAGTTATGAGAAATATCTAGGGCTTCCTTCCTTTGTTGGGTGTCAGAAAAAGGCTTGTTTTAACCATATCAAGGAGCGGATTTGGGTTCGTATGCAAGGGTGGAAGGAGAAATTACTTTCTCAAGCCGGTAAGGAAATCATGATCAAAGCGGTGGTTCAGTCTATCCCTACTTATTCTATAAGTGTATTTCGTCTCCCTATTGGTTTGCTTAAGGACATTGAAGCCATGATTCAGAAGTTTTGGTGGGGTTGTTCGGAAAATTTTAGGAAAATTCATTGGGTTCAGTGGGAGACTCTTTGTTCCTTAAAATCATTTGGTGGTATGGGCTTTAGGAACCTTCGGATGTTCAATGATGCTATGCTAGGTAAGCAAGTTTGGCGTTTGTTTCATGATAGGAATTCTTTGGTCTATAAGGTATTTCGAGCTAAATATTTTCAATCCGACAATATCTTTGATGCTAAAGAATCTCCTAGATATTCCTTTGCTTGGCAGAGTATTTTGCAAGCCCGGGAGGGGGTTTTAAGGGGTGCTCGTTGGCGGGTGGGCAATGGGAAAGATATATCTATTTGGCAGCATCGTCTGCTGGTAGTGGCTATGTGATTTCGCCCCAGCGGGATCAGTCCCTTCAGGTGGTCAGTGACTTGTTTCTGCCCAGCATTAGGAGGTGGGATGAGGAACTATTAGACTGTAATTTTTACCCTTGGGAGGCTAAGGTAATAAAAGGTATTCATATAAGTTAGGTGGTGGATATGGATACGCTGGTTTGGCCCTTAACACCTGATGGTACGTATTTGGTTCGAAGTGCTTATCGGTTGTATGGTGAGATTAGTAGACAGGCTTTGCCAAGTTCTTCGTCTGGGGAGGGAGACAAAGAGTTGTGGAACGGCATTTGGAAGCTTCGGGTTCCTCCGAAGGTTCGCCATTTTCTTTGGAGAGTGGTCAGAGATGTGCTGCCTACAAAGCTTAATCTGTTGAAGCGAAATGTGGTGGCTGACGAGCTGTGTGAGCTTTGCCGCGAGTCCAATGAGGATAGTCTTCATGCTTTGTGGCTATGTGACACGGTGAAGGCTATTTAGATGTCTTATCCGAGTTTTTCTTTTATGCATTCCAAGCATTTTTCCAGTTTTGCCGATGCTCTTTTGTTTCTGCGTAAGGAGGCTTCTCCTGGGTTGGTGGAGCATTTCGTTATGGTTGCATGGTGCATTTGGGAGCGTCGAAACAGGGTCAGGTTGAGGCAACAAGCTTGGGGGATATGGGAGGTGTGTCAGCATGCTTCTGATTTGCTGAAAGAGTTCCATGATATGCATAAAAAGGTTCCTCGGATGGCTGTTTGCAGCAGCAACTCTCGGTGGAAACCGCCGGCTTCTGGTCTGTATAAAATAAACTTTGATGGAGCTTTTTTTGAGAAGCAGGCTTGTGCATGTCTTGGTGTGGTAATAAGGGATTCAGCAGGTTTGGTCATTGGTGCTTTGAGCCAAAAAATTAGGTACCCAGGTTCCGTGGACATGGTGAAGGCTCTTGCTGCTTGTCGAGCCGTTGTTTTTGCCAAAGAGCTTTGTCTTCAATCTATGGTGGTAGAGGGTGATTCCTCATGGGTTATCCAAGCCTTAGTTGATGCTAGGCCTTCGAGGTCTATGTTTGGTCATGTTATTGCTGATATTCATAGTTTAGTTTCTAATGTTGAATGTAGTTTTTGTCATGTTAAGAGAGAGGGGAATAAACTTGCTCATGCCCTCCCTCGTAGAGCAGTTGTATCTGCTGATTTAAATGTGTGGTTAGAAGATCTACCATGTGATTTGGAGGATATTTTTCAGTTTAATTTGCATTAATAAATTTTCTTATCGGTTTCTCAAAAAAAATATATATAATAAAGAGCAATAACTATTGTACACACAGTACTGAACAGACTATTTGATTCTCCCAAAAAAAAAAAAAACTATTGAACACAAAGTATACATAAACATATTTTGCACTGAACTGATCATGGCTTAAAAAATCGTGATTTTAAGTCATGATTTCAGTACTTGAACTTAAATAAATTGCTTATCTAATCCCAAGTCATTTTTATGTGAAGCTAGTCGCCCAAGTCTATTATCTTCTATAAATTATTCAAAGTTTAAGTTTATTTCCTTCAAAATATTATAAGACTGGATTTTATTTTTTCTGCTAAGTAACGTTGGATTTACTATATAAATTATACTAATTCTCTCTCTCTCTCTCTCTCTCTCAAATCATGAATCATAAAAAATAAAAAACATGGAATTCTCCTTGTAATGGAATGTATAGAATCTGCACTGGAACTTTGTTTTGAACTAAGGTCCGTTTGGATAGAATTTATTTTGCTGAAATTGAAAACTAAAAACTGAAAACACTGTAGCAAAATAATTTTTAAATTTGTGAATAGTATTACGAGGCCCATTTTTAATGTAAAAGTTGCTGAAAAGTGATATTTGTGGGTCCGTGAACAGTGCACAAATGCACTGTTTATGGATGAAAAGTCAACATTTGCGGCTGAAAGCAAAAAAAAAAAAAAAAAAAACTGAAATGCACAGCAACAAACGTGGACGCAGCAAACGCGTATCCAAACCCCACCCTAGAAGACCTATCACATAGGTATTAAATGATATATTTTAATACCAAAAAAAGAAAAACATAAATCGACGATACTGCTTTCTTAGGTTATCAACTTTTCAATGGCGTCAAAGTATATATACTCCATGTGATTCATACAATCATATTGAAGGATTTTTTATAAGTAGAATGCGTGAATTTTTGTTACTATTAGATAATATATAGTAACCTATACTAGCAGAATAAATTGTAAGAAGTTTTTATCAAAAAAAAATGTAACAAGTTAGAAAATTCAAGGATTTAATTAATTTTTTAAAAATATCTGGTTTAATAATGAAACCACCTCTTAGGAGAATTTTATGTAACTTACCTCAAAATTGTTGTTAAAAGAAAATTGTAATCAAATAAATAAACAAAAATGTGAGACACATTTTTAGCATTGCTTATTAATAATCCCTCCTCCCCTAGCTAGAAGTTTTCGCTATGATCCTAGCCTTGTGAATCTCATGTTAAAATTAACCTATGGTCATAGTTTTATAGATCTATAACGTACCTTGCAAAACCAACTAGTAGTAGCTTTTTGTAAAACTTGTTCAACAATGGCCAAAAAAATAGTCAATTGTTTTATTGATATCCTTAAGTTTTCTGACAAATAGATAATATCACTTTTAAAATAAATATATAGCTAAAATACTATTTTTGTTCCTGCATTTTGGGGTCACTATCAATTTGGTTCTTATATTTTGGTTATAGTCAATTTAGTCCCTATATTTTGGTAGTATTTAAATTGGCCCATGTTACTTTTAACTTGCAATCAATTCAGTCCTTATTATTTTCAATTTACAGTCATTCTGAGTCCAAATTTGAATTTGTTTTAGTTACTATGTTGATATTTATGTCTACCTAAGTTGGAGATTGTTATATTTGATTTGTGTTTTTGTGTTTAATTGCTATGAAAGTGCAAAAAATGCAAGAAAATTTGTAATTTGATGGTAGGGACCAAATTAACTGCAAGTTGAAAATAACATAAATCAAATAATTTACTACTGCTACTAAAAATATAGGAACCAAATTGATAGTAATATCAAAAAATATAAGGATCAAAATGATATTTTCACCTAATAATATCTTTTAAGTGCACTCTCAATAGGGAACCGGTAATTTGAGAATGTTATAATAAGCAGGAGGAATTTATTATGTTGTGTTTAAAGTTTTTAACAAAAGAGTGTTTTTCTGGGTTGTGGACTATTTGATAGCATTTATGGATCTTAATTGATAGTGAATTTTTTTTTTTTTTTTTAAAGAAACCCTACAACAAGTTGGGGGGGGGGGGGGGGGGGGGGACTCAATTTTTATTCATGAATGAATTAAGTAATAGCTAGCACTTATTAGTTACAACTCACAAGGTTTTCCATTAATGATCTATTGAATTTATCTTCTTCTTATTAAAATTCATGGTATTTTTTTTTTTTTAAATATCTATATTATTAGGCGTATATATTATTACACTAACATAAAAAATACAATCAATTGTTAGGAAGTATATAGCAGAAAGGTAGAAAGTCTAAGAAATGCATTCTCAAAAATCAAAAAATTAAGCAAGAAAGAAGATAGGTACTTTCATTAGACCATAAACATTGAAGTACCTAGGAAGGTGAGGAAGAATACCCAAAAAAAAAAAAAAAAAAAAAGGACGGTGAGGAAGAATTTTGGAAAGTCACTGATATCATCAGAAAAACGAAGTTTTATTTTGACTGTTTGCCAGGAATTAGGCAAAAGTACGATAGTTACATCCACGAAATTTAAATCGTGGTGGAAGACTAGTCTACTGCACAGTTGACCGAGCAAACTGATTTCTTTAATTAATTATTACCAGTTCGTGAACCCTAAATGACCGCATACAATGTCATACATATTACATAGGACAAGGTTTATTTATTTATTTGTTTTTATTAAACAATTAATATCATACATAGGAGGCCGGGTGACAATTTTTATCCATATTTATGAACCCACTCATTACCTACATAATTTGGATAAGTCTTAACTAAACTCATTTGAATATTTGGGCTAAATGAGTAAAGACTCATTAGGTTATTTAATTATATAGGTCTTAATAAGTAAAACCCACTAATATCCATTTAAACCCATTTAAATTTTTTTTTTTTTTTTTAGAAAGTTTCAACCTATGGCGTCCGCTCCTGATAATTGCTCTTTATTATCAGACCAAGACACCAATCAGTTTTTGGTGTAGGCGGGGATTGAATCCCAGATCTCTTATACAACCATCAGAGACTTTACCAGTTGAGCTAACTGGAACCCACATAAAACCCATTTAAAATTTAAATAAACAACATTAAATCTAAATTTCTAGAAAATGACCAAAATACCCCCGAAACATTAATAAAATGACCACAATACCCCCAAAACTCAAAAAAAATGACCAAAATACTTCTGAAATCCAAAAAATGACTAAAATAACCCTGAAACCTAAAAAATTACCAAAATATCCCCAAAACCCAAAAAATGACCAAAGTACCACCGAAACCTAAAAATTACCAAAATACCCTCCAAAACCCACAAAATGACCAAAATACCCCCAAAATCCAAAAAAATGACCAAAATATCCCTAAAACCTAAAAAATTACCAAACTACCCCCCAAAACCCAAAAAATGACCAAAGTACCTCCCGAAACCTAAAAATTACCAAAATACCCCCAAAACTCATAAAATGACCAAAATACCTTTGAAACCTAAAAATTACCAAAATACTCCCAAAACCTAAAAAATGACCAAAATACCCCCCAAAACCACACAAAATGATCAAAATACTCCCGAAACTTAAAAAATTACCAAAATACCACAAAACCTAAAAATTACCAAAATACTTCTGAAACCTAGAAATTTACCGAAATACCCAAAAAATCTAAAAATTATTGAAATAACCCTAAAACCTAAAAGATGAAAAAAAATGCCCTCGTAGCCTAAAAAATAGCTGAAATACCCTTAGAATCTTAAAAATCCCTAAACCCTAAACCTAAAAAATTACTGAAATTCCCTTGAAACCTATAAAATGACTGAAATACTCTTAGAACCTTTAATTTGTCAAAAATATCCCCGAAACATCCAAAATACTCCAAACCTCTATTTTGGTAATTTTAGATGCTTCAGGTGCATTTTGGTCATATTACATGTTTAGGGCTATTTTGGTTATAATTTAAGTTTCAGGGGTTTTTATTGATCATTTTTTTAGGTTTTGAGGTTATTTTGGTCATTTTTTTGGTTTTGGGGTATTTTGATCATTTTTTAAGTTTCAGGGTATTTTGGTAATTTTTTAGGTTTTAGGGTTATTTTGATCATTTTTAGGTTTTTGGGTATTTCGATCATTTATTAGGTCTCAAGGTATTTTGGTGATTTTTTAGGTTTCGAAGGTATTTTAGTCATTTTTTAGGTTTCGGAGGTATTTCGGTCATTTTTTAGGTTTTGGGGGTATTTTGGTAATTTTTTAGGTTTAGGGTGTATTTTGGTAATTTTTAGGTTTCGGGGGTATTTCGGTAATTTTTTAGGTTTTGAGGGTATTTTGGTAATTTTATAGGTTTATGGGGTATTTTAGTCATTTTTTAGGTTTCAGGGTATTTTGGTCATTTTTTAAGTGTAGGGGGTATTTTGGTAATTTTATAGGTTTCGGGGGTATTTGGTCATTTTTTAGGTTACAAGATAATTTTGGTATTATTAAGGTTTTGGGGGTATTTTGGTCATTTTTCAGGTTTAGGGGGTATTTTAGTCATTTTTTAGGTTTAGGGGGTATTTTGGTCCTTTTTAGGTTTTGGGGATATTTTGGACATTTTAGAGTTTTTTTGGGGGGGGGGGGGGGGGGTATTTTGCTCATTTTAGAGATTTTGGAGGTATTTTGGTCATTTTAGTGGTTTTTAAGCATATTTGGTGATTTTAGAGATATCAGGGGTATTTTTGGTCAATTTAGAGGTTTCATGGGTATTTTACTCATTTTAGAGACTTTGGTGATATTTTGATCATTTTAGTGGTTTTTTTAGCATATTTGGTAATTTTAGAGATATCGGGGGTATTTTGGTTATTTTAGAGGTTCTATGGGTATTTTGCTCATTTTAGAGATTTTGGGGATAATTTTGGATGTCTAAGGGTAACAGGCTGATAAGGTTTTTTTCTTTTTCTTTTTCTTTTTCTTTTGAGGAAAAGAAGTCGGATAAGTTAAGGATATGTAATGAAAAATATTGCATATGAGGATACACATCTTGTTGCAAGTATAATAATTGTTGAAAAGTTATATACTTTACTAGAGGTCATATAGACACATACCTTTGGTGGAAAATCACCAAATTGTTGGATCTTTTTCTTTGCTTACTTTACGAACTCCTCACGATCTCCTTTGTGGAACACTTCCAAGTTGCAGGAGAGGCTACTAGAGTCTCTCCTAATTTCCACGCTCCAAATTCTAGGGAACAGTAGATGGTGTCCTAGAGAGATGGCTTGTCACGTCCCAAACCCCAAAGGGTCCAAAGCATGAGAAAGATGTCTCAAGTACCTTTAGATTTTTTTTCCTTTTTGACAATTCAATCCACATAAATCATATCAAGTACTAATATCAAGAATTATTATAATAATTCCATTGAATATACTCTCAAAGTAAGTCATAGCTCTAAGAAATAATTACAAGGACCATTGGCCACAAAAGAATAGAGGTCTAAATAAACAATTACATATCATCAACTTGTCCCATCAGTGGGAATAACGTCACAACCACTATAATATACAAAAGAATGAGTCAAGCCTATTCTAAGATGTACATCATCTAATATCTCCATTACAAAAGTTCAGCCTCCATTAGTAGTTAGTCTAACTATTGTTAGCCACCAAAAAGCTGTCTCAAAAGATTGTTGCCTACTTTGAAAATTTTATAAAATAATGGAATGAGACAGAGCACAATAAGTAGCATAATTAATGGGGGTGGGGGAAATGCAAGTTTCATTTTCAATAATAATAATATGCTATGACAAGAATGATTTAATAATGAAACACAAAGTTTCTTAAAGTAAATACCTTGAAACTATATACTAGAATTTGTGAGCACCAACAATATAATTTCCAAACCCATAATATCTAACATAACGTAAATTATTACAAATATACCACACTATCACATAGACCGGTCAGGGGATCCACTTATTCATAACTGGCATAATATTATTCTCTCTAGTATGCATACTCTTGGCCCCATGGATAGCAGCCTCACCCATACCCTCAAGGTTTTTCTCTCCCCCCATGGGTAGCAGAGAGAGCGCGTCAAATAGGACCTCTCATGCATGTGGTCACTTTGCCCTATGGGCAGTAGCCTCACCTACACACAATCAATGAACCTCTTCCCCCTATAGGCAACAGGGAAGAATGCGTCATCCAAAGTGAAAGGGCACTAACCTGGATTTGATTCTGTTGTCACAAAGACTACGGAAACCAAATCGGGTGCTGGGAAATCACACATGGCATGGTGTTAAAACCACATAAAACTCACATGTTACATTAGTTTGAAACACATAATTTAAATCCGGGTAGTTTCAAAAAAACCTTAAATAATCTAACTTCTACAAAGTTTGTAAGGTTTTCAACTTCATTCTTGTCAAGAGATTTTCTATCAATTTCCCATATAACAAGATAAGATAAGCATCTTTAAATTTTCTAATATACCATAAAATCCATGATTTCCTTATCAAAGATTAAATAAAAGATGTCTATTTTTCCATATCAACAATTCATGCATTTCCCCAAATGCAATACCAAATATGATGCATTTTCATATATATAATCATATATATATATATATATATATATATAAAGGTTACGACACAATAGTGTTTAGGAAAATATAGTTTCCATAGATAGTTTCCAAAAGTGTGTCTACCCCAAAAATAACATTTATGCAAAAATGTTTATTTTTCAAAAATCCCATTAAAAAGCTACTTACCTTGCAACTGCAAAAGCCTAATTCTCCAAGCTCCAAGGAGATTATCTAGAACCTAAACAATATCAAGTAAACCTATAACAAGGCATAAACTCCAATTTATAAAGTTAACCCATTTAATATCATCTCCAACATTATGAGTAGCTTCCATAAAATTTACACTACATCATTAAGAGACCCATAAAAGCAAAATCAAAATATCCTCCAAGACAAGAAATTTAGAACTTCAACTAACTCCAAATAAACCCAATGGCAATGGAAAAATTAGATTTACCAACCATCACATGTTATAACTCAAAACCCCTAAATTTTCCACCATAAATAAACCTTAGGTAGTCATCATTAGCACAAACCATATACCCACTCCTCAAATAATTCCACCAATACAAAACCCATACATACAAACACATAAATATCACTTCCAATGCTCATAAATCACATGGGTAACATTATTAAAGCTTAGATAAAAATAACCTCAAGTAAAAGTGTAAAACCCACCAAAATATTAGAAATTTTTACCTCAAAGAAAAGATGTGAAGGTGCTTATGGGTTCTTAAGGATTTTCCAGTGACATTGCCGAAAAAATGATTGTGGAAATGGTGGTATGGAGGTAAGGGCGGGAGAGTTTGAGGGAGTGAAGAAAAGTGTTAGACGGAAATGAAAAAGAAGAAAAATAGAGAAAAGAGAAGTGAGGAGCCGATCAAAGAGATAAGGAGATGAGTGAAAATGAGTGGTGGGGAAGAGTGTTAGGTAGGGGGCACGTGGGAACTTTAAAATAAAAAAAAAATTAAAAAAAAATCTAATCTTTACTTCTTCTTCTTTTGTCTTATTGACTGGGACATTACATGGCTTATTTTTAGAGAGCACTCAAAAACTATACATATGTTCACTCACTGTATCTCTCTTATTAATCTGACTGATGTATGAGTATTTTAAATACTAATAAAGATTCACTTACTATCAAATATATGTGATCCCTAAAAGATCTCATCTGTTAAGTTTAAATTACTCCACTACTGATATTGATAACTCATATCAATATGTGTTAAGTTTAAATTACTCCACTACTGATATTGATAACTCATACCAATATTAGTTAGTTTAATTTTAAATTTACTTATCAGATAACCCATGTGGACAATCCATGGGCCATGGTTTATGGATTGGGTCAAAACTAGCCCAATTTCTAACATCTCCCACTCGTCCATACGGGTTACTACAGTCAGAACTGGCTCCTCTCAATCTCTTGTCCAATCCTCTCTTTATACAAAAAAATGGAGTGTGCGACCTGACGAGAAGGTGTAGGGTAGGAGTACTATATTAAGTCACCATCTAAACTAACATAGTACATCACTCATAATATCTCGTCTATACCCTAGAAAAAAATTCCGCATAATCGCCTAGGCTATGAGCCATAAAATAAATGGTGTGTTCTAAATAATCTTCCCTAGACATTCATGTCAATTCATTCACACTTGACCGCTTTCCTAGACATGCTCCACGAGACCATATATATCATGGCCCTGAGATGACATGCTAAAGTAGCGACATCAGACATTTACTTCATGAAATAGTTCTAGGTTGAAAAAAAGGGCACAGAATGGACCATATAATGGTCCATTGGGGCTCACATAGTGACGGAGTATGGATCTATCCAATCACTCACTTATTTGGTTGGCCATAGTAGATACAACATAATTTGTATGCTACAGTGGAGCTCCCACTCAACTGGGCTTGTCACACTCAAACACCATACAAATCTTAGTCCAATTTCCATAAAGGCAACCAACCTGAGTTTCTCAGCACAGTTACACATCAAGTTCATGTACAAGATCTCACATTCGGCTTTATTCAGGCTTCATGAAGTTGTGGATACACTTCAAGTGCGACTCCCATAAGTCTCATCTTAGCCTAGCTAAGGTGACATTCATTATATTATCTTGCACGCTTGCCTAAGCGTCAAGATGATCATTTACTTGATTTACAAAAAAACAAAGTGATCACTATGTCTCATCCTGCTTGCTACTCAAGCGCTAGGGTGATCATCTATGTGAGTAGACCGATCTAAGCCTGGTGACATATTCTCAAATAATGTGTGCTCAGTATGCACTATCAATCACATCACAAGATGAATCAAAATGAATAACATCATTATTGCATAAAGTATGAATAAACATAAATGTCCATAAGGTATCCAAAAACATATCAAATCCTACAAAGTCCCAAACTCCTAACATGAGCCTAAAAGGCATCTCTAGCAATGGCTTTAGTAAGTGGATTAGCCACCATACAACTAGTGGAGATATGTTAGAGGATCACCTCTCCTTGTGTAATAGCAAGACAAATGTAGATAAAGCAAGCAACATACTCAAACTCCATTGTGGATAAAGCAATGCAAGACTGTTTCTTACTGCACCAAGAGATAGCTACACCACTAAGTAGAAATGCATAACCTGTAGTGGACTTGCACTCATCTCTATCACTAGCCCAGTCAGCATTAGAATAACCTCTCAATCTCAAATCTCCACCCTGATAGCAAAGAATGAGATATGATGTCCCACAAAGGTATCGAAAAATCCTCTTAACTGCTTGCCAATGAACAAGTCTTGGATTACTTTGATAATGATTAACCATACCAACTACAAAACAGATGTCTAGTTAAGTACACAACATAGCATACATTAGACTTCCAACTGCACTTGCATAAGGAACTCTTGCCATTTCTTTCTTTTCCTTTCCTGATTTAGGGCAATTTTCAAGGCTTAATGAATGTCCCTTCTCAATTGGTGTCTATGGGTTTGGAATTATGCATACGGAATCACTCTAAGATCATCTTTATGTAAGTTTCTTGAGACAAACCAAGAAGCTTCTTTGAGCAATCCCTGAAAATCTTAACTCCAAGCACATAGTTAGCCTCTCCCATGTCTTTCATTTCAAAAATAGAGGACAACCACCTTTTGGTGGTGACAATCATCTCCATATCATTTCCAGCCAACAAAATGTCGTCCACATACAAAGACAGGATAAGTAAACTCTTTCCTGATTTTTTGACATACACGCAATGGTCTTCTTCCATCATTTCAAAACCAATCGAAATAATAGCCTTATGAAACGCTTAAGGCGACACACTTTGCGCCCTTGTTCCTTGACCTCAAAGCCAATAGGTTGATCCATATAGATCTCCTCGTCTAGTTCTCCATTGAGAAATGCAGTCTTTACATCCATTTGGAAGAGTTCCAAATCCAAATGTGCAACAATAGCTAGAATAAGGTGAATAGAGACAAATCTCACTATTATGGAGAAAGTCTCTTCATAGTATATCCCTTCTCTTTGGGTATAGCCTTATATTCGTCGATTGATCCATTTGTCTTGCGCTTTATTTTTAAAACCCACTTGTTTCCAATGGTCTTGCACTCAGGTGGAAGGTCAACCAACTCCCAAACTTGATTCTTTGCCATAGAATCCATCTCATCCTTCATAGCAACTATCCATTCATGTGAAGCAGGTGAAGCTAATGCTTCCTCATAGGAAGCAGGCTCATCAAGGTCCAATGAATCACATATAAAAGATTCCCCCTCAATCTCAAAATGACAACAGGGAATAGTTCCACGTTCACTTCTATGTACCTTGGATCCTTGTATGTCACTATCTAGCGATTTGCTCCCACTAGGAGCCAAATCACTCCCACTATCTTTGGCGATTTTAGGATGAAGTTGTGATTCTCCACCCTCACCCAAAGATGGTATGACATCTTCAAGTTCTTGCAACTCATAAAGCTAAAGATCTTGTTTTGCTTCATTGATTCTTAGAAAATCATCTTCAATTGATAGGCCAAAATATATTGACCCCTTTGGCAAATTAATTAATTGATTATTCAAGTTAATTAATTAAGTCAATTTAACATGCAATAGTGTGGTAGCACAAACAAATCACCAAATAACTAAATGCAGCAGAAAATAAATTTGACACTGGTGATTTGTTTACGAATGGGGGAAACCATCGAGACAAAACCCCACCGGGCGAATTTAAGGTCACCACTCCTGAGAATCCACTATTATCAATCATAAGCGGTTACAAGTAAAAGGAATCCTAGTACCTAATACCAACCTACAGTTGAACCCTTACCCCAATACCCAATTGGACTTGTATTGTAGCAGCAATCTCTTCGTTCAATGCACAAATCCAGTATGTGACTAACCAATGATGCACAAATCCCAATACGTAACTAACACACCAACTTAAGGAAGACTGTTCGCTGCAAAGTTCTTAAATTCATCACCAATGAAGATCAAGAAGCTCCTTGGTCACAAAACCATTGGTGTAAATACGCAATAGCTTCTACAGAGAATATGATGAACTAGGGCAATTTCTATCTCCGGTCATAATATGCATGGATTATTCTTTTGCAATGCCTTGCATCACTTGTGACAGCTCTTAAAATAATCCTTATATATGTCAAGGGTTGTGAGAAAAGAAACCCTACACAAATACTCAAGGATATGTGTGTAATCACATCTGAAAAACCTAATTTTGTAATTCTCGACATATACAGCTTATGTCGAGCTTGTGTCAAGCTTCAACATTAGATCTCGATAGAAGTCTTTCTGTCGAGACTACTGTCGAGATTTAATGAACAACACTTCCTTCACTTGTTTCTTGGTCAGACTTGCATGACTTCAATACTAAACTTGAAAACTTGTTTCTTGAAGTATTAAACCCATCCTAGATCTACCCAATTACAAGTTAAGTGCATTTTGTCAAAAGATTAGCCAATTACATCAAATATGTCCCTAACATCAATGAAGTTGACATCACAAGACTCTATCTCAGTCATTCCACCATCAGAATGTTCACCATACATTACATACCCCTTTGAGCTTTTTGAATATCTTATAAAGATTTTCTTACTTGCTCTAGGGCCCAATTTCCCATACTTATGGGAAGTACTGTGAACAAAACCTGCACAACCCTAATGCCACAAGTTCTCCAAATTGGGTTTTGCACCAATCCATAACTCATATGGTGTTGTGGGAACTGACTTAGAAGGCACACGATTATGGATGTAGGTAGCAGTCAACAATGCACCCCCCCAAAATGAAATTGGAAGGTAGCTTGCGCTATCATCAATCTAACCATCTCTAATATAGAGTAAGATTCCTTCTCTTTGCAACACCATTTTGTTGCGGAGTACCAGGAATCGTCAATTGCCTGTGTATCCCTTTTTCCTCACACAATTCTTGAAGTTGCTTAGGCAAATATTCGCAACCCCTATCAGTTTGAAAAACCTTTAGGTTCATTTCTTTCTGATTCTTAACCTCTTCCACAAAGCGCTTAAAGTAATCTAATGCTTCAAAGCGATGGGAGATCAAATAGACATAACTAAAACGTGAATAGTCATCTATAAATGTGAGAAAATAAGAGGCTCCATGGCATGCCTTAACAGTCATAGGTCCACATATGTCTGAATGGACTAATTCCAAAGGATGAGTTGCCCTTGGAGCCTTACAAAAAGGCTTCCTACAAGCCTTTCCAGCTAGACAAGGTTCACACATAGGTAGGCTTACATTAGTGATAGACCCCTATAGGCCTTCTCTAGCTAGTCTAGCCAATCTATCTTTTCCTATGTGTCCAAATCTAGCATGCCACATTACAGAATCAGAAACATCATCATTTTGAGCAATAAAGGAAAAAGAGGAATGATCTAAATCCAACATAAAGAATTCATTAGATAAATAACCATGACCTTACAAGGTTTTATTTAAATAAAAATCCAACTGAGGACCATCGAAACGGAAACTAAATCCAAGTCTAAGCATAGTAAGTACTGAAAATAGATTACATTGGACACCAGGTGCATGAAGCACATCATGAAGAAGTAAAGTATGTCCCAGACGCAATTTGAGTTGGAAGGTTCCAACTCCTATGACTTCTTCTTGAGCTCTGTTACCTAAAATAACGTACTGTGTGCCTATTGGTATCTTTTTGTAATCCACACACCCAACTCTATCTTTGGCTATATGTTTGGTTGCTCCTGAATCTACAATCCACCCAGGAATAGTATGAGCAACAAAAACATGTGTACAAACATAAGTAATAGCAGAGTTGTTAAGAATGGATACCTTCTTTGACTCAGTACACTCACAAGCGAAGTGACCCTTCTTACCACAGTTGTAACACTTGATCTTTGCCTTGTCCTTCTTAGCACGCTTGCCCTTTTGGTGCTTTACTATCTTGCCTTTTTTAGGCCCAAGGTTACCAGCTCCTTTAGCATTCCTCCCTTGTCTTTTACGTTTAGGCCTGAATGCCTTCTGCCATCCAGATTGGGCAATAAGGAGGGTGTTTTGGTGCGCCCTTATGCGCTCTGCCTCAAGCTCAAGATGACGAGAAATATCAGCAAAAGTCTTGATATTCTCACTATGTGTCAAAATAAGCTTCATTTGCCCTTAAGTAGGTTCAGGCAGTGTACGTATCACCGTTGTGACCTGTTGTTCATTAGAGAGATTATCGCCAGCAGCCTTTAGTTCACGAATCAATGCAAAAATTGTCATCAGATGTTCAGCCATGCTATGCTTTGAATCCATAACATATTGCTCAAATTTCAAAGTAATAGCTTGCAACCTATTTGCTGAAGTCCCTCTATAGGCAATCTTAAGCTACCTCCACATCTCTTTGGCATTTGGGTAGTCGTCAAACTCCCTAATAAGATCATTGTGCATGCTACTCAGCATAGTGAAGCATGCACAACGATCTTTCTTAACCTAAGACTCATAGGCCTCTAAGTAACAGCGATGTTGGGCAGTATTCCAATTTTCAAGTTGCATCATCACATTGTTTAGGGTTTCAAGGACCTCTTGTTCATTAAGTAGATATTGAATTTTTCTATGCCACATATTATAGTTGGTTCCATCTAGTTTCTCTCCCTTAGTTAGATCAACAACTACACTCTTAGTGGTCATGTTCACTACATTCATTACACAAGTTGACATCAGCACATACATTTTTAAATTTTCTTTCCAAAAATCCCACTAGACCATGATATTCCTTTCTACATAGTGAAATCGAAAATTTCGCTAAGCTCATAATCATCTCTCACTATGTAAATTGGAATAACCTATCTAATTGATTTTAAATAAAATTTTGTGAAGAATAAAACATCACACCATCCACATATTAAATCATACATATAACATGTGTCCATACATCTTTGTGCACAACACATTGTGCATGGGCTCCACTATAAGCCCTATTGGTAATTTCATACAATATGCTAAGACAAAATTTGAAAATTATAGGTAACCGTGAAACACATCCCTTTACATGGCTTCCAAAATTAAATTACATAGCCAAAAACAATGGCCCAAAAAAAATTGCCAAAAACATTGGCCCAAAAAATTACATATTCAAGTACCCTACTACAAAGATTCTATTTGTAATTAAAAAAATTGTGGATGCCACGTTACCAAATAATTTCAAAAATTGTCTATTCTATCCACAATAACAATAAATAAAAATATACACATTGCATAAATTACCAATACAATCTCTAACTATAGAGATGAGCCAAAGAGTCTCATAAACCTTTGGACACATATTCATCAACGCATTCATATAATTTCAATTCAATCATATCACAACATGTTAAAAAGAGATCATAAATTACTTCAAAAATTAAATAAATTCCATGCATAATTATATAGAAAATTAGAAAACTAATTTCACAATTTTCTCATATTTTCACAAATTTATTTTAGTATCACAGTAAAAAAAAAAAAAAAAAAAATTGCCATCACAATTACATGTATTAAATATATGTCATACCAGAAAAAAGAGGTTTAATAAACAAGAACATTTATAATGTAATAAGAAAACCCACTGTGCATGTTATAACATTTGATTTTCATATAATTTTTTTTATTGTTATAACTTATAAGTTATTGCTATGTAAGCAATAACTACAAAATCCATATCTTGCAAAGTTATCCTTTGTAAACTACTGTAAACAAATCCACATAGCATTTGTAAACAATAGTGTTAGACCCACATTGCCACTCAACGTGTGGCTTATTTCATTGCACAGTTTCCATGTTGAAGGAAACAACAAGTATAAGAATTTGTGTAACTAATACACCAAGTCACCAACGTGGGGCTCATCACTTTAATTTATGTATAACTGTTAAGGACATATTTTATGTAATTGGCTAATCCTTTGACAAAATACACTTTACTTGTAATTGGGTAGATCTAGGATGGGTTTAGTACTTCAAGAAACAAGAGCTCAAGTCAAGTATTAAAGTCATGAAAATTGGACCAAAAAACAAGTAAAGAAAAGCTATTCATTAAAGGTCGATAGATACCTCGACAGAAACAGTATCTATCAAGATTTAAGAATGAAGCTCAACAGAAGCTGAATTTGTCGAGATCTACGAAATCAGAATTTCCAAATTTGATTTTTGGCCCTAACTGACATGTATGTGTAGGGTTTCTTGATCTTCATTGTTAATGAAGTGAAGAACTTTACAGTCAACAACATCTTCAAGTTGTTGGAGTTAGTCACATACTAGGATTCGTGCAAAAGGTGGCGATCATATATTGAAGAGTTTAGAGGTTCTAAAGTGGTAGAATGTTTCTACTGTAGCTTCATCTATGAGGATTGTAGAGTCTAGGGATAAAAGTTTTGTACTAGATTTGAAACTTCTCTTTACTATAGTGAATTGTTTTTCGGGAAGGTTTCCCCCCAGGTTTTTTGCTGTGAAACTAGTTTGTTTAATTGGTTTTCCTAGGTCATCATATCTTGTCTTATTTACTATTCTGTTGTGCATGATATTGATGTTTGTTTGTTTTAACAAGGTTTATTCATAATAAATCTAATTAACAACTTAGGTTTAAAACTTTTTAATTCTATCAATTTGGGGTCTAAATTTCCCAACAAATGGTACCAGAGTGGGTACACTCTGATTGGATTAATTTCCTGAGTGTGAACAATCTCTTTTGATTCCTCCTTTATTTGATGGCACTAATTATGCATACTGGAAAGTTAGTATGAAAGTTTTTTTGCAGGCTCTAGGTGAAAAAGTATGGCAAGCTGTTGAATTTGGCTGGATTTAGCCAAAGGAAGTGTCGATGGATTGGGATGAAGCAACAATCAAAGCGGAAAATTTCAGCAATAAGGCCTTGAATGCTTTGTTTAGTGGGGTGACCAATGAGAAATTCAAGAAAATATCATCAACGGAAGTTGCCAAGGAAGAATAGACCATTCTTGAGACCACCTATGAAGGTACCAAGGTAGTAAAGACTATGAAGCTTCAAAGACTCACTAGTAGTTTTGAAGAAATAATGATGGAGGAGGATGAGACCTTTGATGATTTCTATGCTAAACTCAAGGATATTGTGAATTCTGCCTTCAACCTTTGAGAATCTATAGCAGAATCTAAAATTGTTAGGAAAATCCTTAGGTCCTTACCTGAAAGATTCCATGCCAAGATTACTGCCATTGAAGAAGTGAAGGAAATTGATCAAATTCCTTTCACTAAGCTTGTAGGGAACCTTTAGACCTATGAGATGGGATTAGGTAAAATGGTAAAAGGTGGAAAGAGTAGGAAGATGGCTCTTAAGGGTATAGAAAAAGAAAGTGATGACTCTGAAGATGAGGATGAGGATGAGGACTTAACCTTCCTAGCTAATGAGATTATCAAGCTTCTCCAATATAGGAAAAAGAATAAGAACAAAGCCCCTAGGAAATCTAAATCCTCTAGGAAAGGCAAGAATGAGAAACCCCTCATCCAATGCCATGAGTACAAAGGTTTTGGTCATATGAGGATAGAGTGCCCAAATTATCTTATGACGGAAAAGACCAAGAATTCAAAAGGTAAAGTGTTGGTTGCTACCTTGAGTGATTCTGAGAGTGATCTTTCTAATGAGTATGAGGATGAATGTGGTTATTATATGGTTTTTGCTGCCATAACCGATAAAGTGACTATGGAGAGTGCTAGTGATAGTGAGGATTCTTCTGATGATGAAGTACGATAAGCTATGCACTGAATTTATAAAATCTAAAAAGGTTTCTCATCTTCGTAGAAATGAGTTTAATGAGGTAAAAACTGAAAAAAGCTAATCTGTTAGTCAAACTAGTTGAGACTACAAGGTTAGTTGAAACTCTTGTTATGGATAAGACCTCATTAGAAGAGACGGTCAAGAATTTTAACGTTAAGCTTAGTCAAGCTAGAACTCAAATAGAGAGGATATATAGTGCAAAGCTTGATGAGGTATTGAGTGGTCAAAAGCCTAGTTCTTATAAGACTGGTTTAGGATATGTTGTTTCCTTCGGCCCCACCTCTTCCCCCGTTTCTGAATCAAAGACTGTTTTTATGCCTCAATCTGAGAAAGGTGATAAAGGTATGAAATCCAAAACTGATTTGGCTAATTCTAAATCCTTTGTTAGACTTCTCTCGAGGAAGTCTGGTAGTTCAAAAACTACTCATGTTTGTCACCATTGTGGTGTTTCTGGACACATTCGTCCTAATTGCTTCAAGTTGTATCCTCATAATCAAGTGTCCAAACGGTTACTGGTTCCCTCTCAAGGTTCAACACCTTTGTTTGGAGAGTTATTAAAAGTTTTGAGCTTTTTAACTCAATTTCAAGAGAATTCTAATTCTTCTATATCCTTTAGTAGACATACTAGGACACATGTCTTTTCATCTTCACAGCCAAATACTCATACTGTGTGGGTGAGAAATGAGCCTAAGACTTAATTGTCTTTTCTATCTGTCCTCTACTTTAATTCTTTCTTTCTAAAGTAGGACTTTCTTGCTTGATTTCTTATCTGTTTTTGGAATCATGCTTTTATGCATCTGCATCTATCTTCATACTTTCATGTTGTTTGTCTATTTTTGTTTAGTTGTTTAGTTTTTATTTTATTTTGTTTTCAAAATTAAAAATACAAAAACAGTGTGTGTTTGTGTATATTGGTACTTGTGTCCCTTGGATGGCCATTGAAACAAAGTTTCTAAGCTTTGTATCTCTTGCAGCTTAAATGAGCATCTCAATGCACAACTAAGCAAGTGATCTTTGTGGCTTTTGTTTCTGATGAGTACGGTTAAGATGATCTCTTATATCTCATGCTCATATCACTCATTTTGACGGGAAGGACTAGAAAATTCTAAGAGAAAGACATAAATAACCATCTTACCACTAAAGCCTGCCAATCATGTATAACATCTTTGTGCTTCGGCATAACAAAATTGGGATGTTTAGCTTACATAACTGGGTATTTTTCTTTTCTCTCTCTTATATGCCCATGCATGCTATGCTCAAAAAGAAAAATATGCAAAAAATAAAAGCAAAAAGATCAAAATGCTTTTAATATGGTTGCAAGCGTGTTTCTATGAGATGTAGGAGTTATAGGATGTACCTCAAAGGTGATAGTTCCCATCAAACAGTTATGATTGTGTGTGAATGTATTTGATCTTCTCATGTCTCAAATCTTCATAGTATGAGACACTTGCGCACTCTTGCTATGTTTCACACACAACATGCAAAATTCTTTGTTATTCTTGATACATGTGCAAGCACAATGTGATTTAGCCATCACAAGAATTACATGTTCTAATATATGCTCACTAAATTGTCTTAACTTGTTTTTAAAATATAAAATTTGTTAGACTTTTTTAGTGTGTGTATGTGTTTTGGATCTATATGCTTTGCATCTTGTTTGAGATGAGTTTTGAGAACTTAATATG
Organism: Quercus aquifolioides; assembly: GCA_019022515.1. NCBI lineage: Eukaryota > Viridiplantae > Streptophyta > Magnoliopsida > Fagales > Fagaceae > Quercus > Quercus aquifolioides. The sequence goes on from CM032331.1 coordinate 27,606,662, forward strand.
TTGGTTTGATGTTTGAGTGAGTAGCTTGATTTATGCATTCATCTCTATGTTTTTTCCCCCTTGAAAAACCTCTTTTTTGCATCCTCAATAGCTTCTCGACAAATACCTCTTCTATCAAGATTTTTGGGTTTTACCTCAACAGTTTCTTGATAGATAGGTTGATCCATCAAGCCAAAATCTTGTGCTCTCTGTCTGCTCGACACATCCTTGACAGATTCTAGATCCATCAAGGTTGGCTTCTTCTTGATAGATTCTTGACACCTCCTTGATCGATCAAGATACTCTTGCAAGCATTGTTTTTCACATTTTTTGCATCTTTCTATTATCTTGTCACCCATAGCATCTTGTTTCTTTACATTCATGCATTTATATGGATTCCTTGTGCCCCTTTGATCATCTTTATATTTCTTGGGTGAAGTTTTATAGCTTCCTGTACCCTTTGTCAATCATGACAAAAAGGGGGAGAAAATGTGGTTTCATTTTAAGATTCTACATGTTAGGGGGAAAAATACATGCCTTTGTAAGGGGAGTTGTGTTGCATCTTGTTAGAGGGAGTGTTTACCTCCTTGTTGTTTTAGGAGCTTCTTTTAACTTCTTGTACACCGGTCTTGTGACCATTTTTACATACATTGTGCTTATCTTTGATATATATATATATGATGGTGTATGTCTGCTTTACCTATCTTTACATGTGTTGTTTCTTCTCTATCTTTATACGCAAGTTTCTTTATGTACGCAATCTCTATTTCTGTTTCACACATGATGCCTTGATGAGTTTTGTTTAAGTGTTTCAGAAAGATGGGTTGTGAAAGTCTATCATGCCGTGAACTCTTTTCTTGCAAAATTTTTCAGGAGTTTGTAGTAGGGATAGATTTATTTTGTAATACAACAAGTGGTTATCAGTTAAGTAATTTAAGACTTCTCTTATGATTAGTTGTTTTGTTGTGGTTTTGTCATGGATTGCCAAAGGGGGAAATTGTTAAGGACATATTTTATGTAATTAGCTAATCGTTTGACAAAATGCACTTTACTTGTAATTGGGTAGATCAAAGATGTGTTTAGTACTTTAAGAAACAAGAGTTCAAGTCAAGTATTAAAGCCATGAAGATTGGACCAAGAAACAAGTGAAAAAAAGCTGTTCATTAAAACTCGACAGATACCTCGATAAAAACAGTATCTATCGAGATTTAAGAATGAAGCTCGACAAAAGCTGAATCTGTCGAGATCTAAATCAGAATTTCCAGACCTGATTTTTGGCCCTAGCTGACATGTATGTGTAAGGTTTCTTTTCTCACAACCCTAGACATATATAAGGCTTATTTTAAAGGTCGCTATACATAGAGAATATATGCAGAAAGTGACTTAGTGCCCTATTCTCTCTACACGAAGTTATCGCATCTTTTGCGTGTTAGGGTTTTATAACCAAGTACTTTTTGATCTTCATTGATGAAGTGAAGAACTTTACAGCTAACAACATCTTCAAGTTGCTGGAGTTAGTCACATACTGGGATCCGTGTATCATTGGTTAGTCATGTACTGGGATCCGTGCAAAATGGTGGCATTCATATATTGAAGAGTTCAGAGATTCTGAAGCGGTAGAATGTTTATGTTGTAAGTTCATCTATGGGAATTGTAGAGTTTAGGGACTAATGTTTTCTTTTCTCTTTTTTTTTTTTTTCTTTTTTGATAGCTAAAGGTTTTCTACTAGATCTGAAACTTCTCTTTATTGTAGTGAATTGCTTTTTGGGAAGGTTTCCCCCAAGTTTTTTACTATGAAACTAGTTTGTTTAATTGGTTTTCTTGAGTCATCATATCTTATCTTATTTACTATTTCATTGTGCATGATATTGAAGTTTATTTGTTTTAAAAATGTTTATTCATAATAAATCTAATTAACAACTTGGATTTAAAACTTGTTAATTCTATCAACTGGGGTCTAAATTTTCCAACAATAACCTGTCAAGCATTAAGCAGAGTGGTACACGCATGGTAAACTACTACATGACAATTTTAAATGAGTGAAAAAGGTATTTTCTTTTACTGTTCATCACAACAGTTTTTCGGATTACACGTAAACATTGAAAAAATTACAGCTTTTTATTTCTCTCCCTACATGCCATAACGTGCTTCTAAAAATTACAAATCTGAAAATTAAAAATTACTTAAACTTTTAATTTTAGGATGCATATAGGATTACATATATCAAAGACCATGGCATCATTCAAGAGTGAAAACAAGCATAAAATAACTCTGATACCAATGTTGAAAAGTTATATACTTTACTAGGGATCATATAGACACATACATTTGGTGGAATAAATCACTAAATTGCCGAATCTTGTTCTTTACTTGCTTTACGAACTCTTCACGATCTCTTTTGTGGACCTCCAAGTCGCAGGAAAGGCTAGTAGAGTCTCTACTAATTTTCACGCTCCAAATTCTAGGGAACAGTAGATGCTGTCCCAGAGAGATGGTTTATTTTGATAGAGCACTCAAAAACCATACGTATATTCACTCACTGTATCTCTCTTATTAATCTAACTGATGTAGGAGTACTTATCTTCTTCTTATTAAAATTTTTGGCATTTTTTTCCAAAAAAAAAATATATATATATATATATATATATGTGATCTATATTATTAGGCGTATACTACACTAACATAAAAAATTTCAACATACAATCAATTGTTAGGCAGTATATAGCATAAAGGTAGAAAGTCAAAGAAATGCATTCTCAAAAGTCAAAAAATTAAGCAAGTAAGAAGATAGGTACTTTAATTAGACCATAAACATTTAAGTACCTAGGACGGTGAGAAAGAAATTTGGAAAGTCACAGATATCATCAGAAAAACGAAGTTTTATTTTAACATGTTTGCCAGGAATTAGGCAAAAGTACGAGAGTTACATCCACGAAATTTAAACGTGGTGGAAGACTAGTCTACTGCACAGTTGACCCAGCAAACTGATTTCTTTAATTAATTATTACCAGTTCGTGAACCCCAAATGGCCGCATACAGTGTCATACATAGGACAAGGTTTATTTATTTATTCGTTTTTATTAAACAATTAGTATCACACATAGGAGGCGGATTAGTTTTTTTTCTTTTGAGGAAAAGAAGTCGGATAAGTTAAGGTAAGGATTTATAATGAAAAATATTGCATACGTGGATACACATCTTGTCGCAAGTATAATAATAATAAATATAAATATACCTCGTTTTGCTCACTTCATTTTTTTATTTTTTTTTTAAAGATAAAATCATCCATTTAAGATTATGACACCTAGAATTTTCAATTCGAAAAAAAAATTTATATTAAGTCCACAATAAATAATAATACTTAAAAAACCTCCAATACAAACAAATTCAATCATGTCATGACTACAAAATTCAATATGCCATATCTAGTATAATGAAAAATATTGCATACGTGGATACACATCTTGTCGCAAGTATAGTAATAATAAATATAAATATACCTCGTTTTGCACACTTCATTTTTTTTTTTTTTAAGATAAAATCATCTATTTAAGATTATGACACCTAGAATTTTCAATTCGAAAAAAAAAAATTTATATTAAGTCCACAATAAATAATAATACTTAAAAAAACCTCCAATACAAACAAATTCAATCATGTCATGACTACAAAATTCAATATGCCATATCTAGCGTATAGCCTTTGCACGAAGGTTCACCCCATGGATAATGATAAAATCCACCTTAAAAACACCCCAATCTCCACATCACCAATTACATAATTTAGATCACGTTCATGGCCCACATAATGCCCCCATGATCATTGTTGTAGCATTTATTAAAATAAATTAAAAAATAACATCTTTAGCGCATTCATCACAGTTTCAGTTAGAAGCTACAGCTTCGAATTAATTCATGACAAAGAGTACAATCAAAGTTTCATACAAACACTATCAAATTAAATTCACAAGTACAATAGCTTAAAGATATAAGAATGAAACGTGACATGTGAAGATAATTCCATTGAGTTTTAAGATATCCAAGAAACATAGAAACAGATAATGCCATTGAGATTTTTTTTTTTTTTTACAAGATAAAAATTCTACTATAACCTAATCTAAGTGTATATGTGCATGAAACTTCATTCTAAAGACTTGAACCCCGACCCTTACCCCCCATACTCTACAAATATTTATACTTGTAGAGCGAACACTGCACCAGTGTTGCGCAGTGATGCCATTGAGTTTTAAGATATCTAAGAAACATAGAAATTTATATCTATATATATTTAAAAGATAAAGCGTGGAGTTTATAGTTGTTACACTCCTGTTAAACCACTTCATCTGTTACGTCATGGCCACATCATTATTTTTTTCATATTTATTTGTTACACTCCTATTAATTTTAGGCGGTTTTAACTTTACTTATTCATCTACTTTAATTTTGATTTTTTTATTTATTTTTTTATATAAGATAGAAATTCTATTCTACTTTAATTTTGATATTATAACTAAATAATAAATCAATTAAAAAAAATTTATTGTCTATACATATTCATCTTGGGGGGTTTTAACTTTACATATAATTTTCCCATTTTTCTTTCTTTTATTTTGGATTTTCTTATTTACATCATCTTACTATAAATTTGTCATTCTCCTATTCTATGCATAGTTTTCCCACACAAAAAGGTTATTTCTCTCTCTCTCTCTCTCTCTCTCTCTCTCTCTTTCTCTCTCTCTCTCTATTAAGGACATATTTTTATGTAATTGGCATATCCTTTGACAAAACGCACTTTACTTGTATTTGAGTAAATCTAAGAAGGTTCAAGATGATCATTACAAGTGATTAAATTGAAGATATGAAGATTACTCAAAAACTGCTCAAGAAAAGTGCAATCTGCAGGTCTCGATACCTCCTCGACAGAAGCTCGATCTGTCGAGATTTATTAAAACTCGACACATGTCTCAATCTATCAAGCATACGGGATTCAAACTATAGCCAGCAACGTTTTTATTCTAAAAGGCTATTTGTTTAAGGGTTTGTATATCCTTATTGAAATAGGAAAGCCCAAGGTTTGTGTAAACCTATTTGGAATAGGAGAGCCCGTTAAACTCCTATTTAAAGGAGGTGGAAAAAGAAAAACCTAACCCTAGAGAGTTTCATAAGGTTTTTTTTATTTATTAAACCTAGCCCCCTCCTACAAAAGAAAGAGTTCTTGTTGCGTTTCTTGTACGCCTTTAGGTTCTGTAACCACGCAAAGTCTCCTACACCAACATTGAAGATCTTATTGGTGTTTCTATGTGAAGCTGCTGCAAACAACTACAACAATCAAAGGGTTGCTATGAGTTAGTCACGTACTGAGGTTCCTGCATCATTAGTTAATTATGTACTGGGAGTTGTGCATTGAAAGGAGAGATTGCCACTACACTATAAGTCCAATTGGGTATTGGGGTAAAGGTTCAACTATAAGTTGGTATTAGGTACTAGGATTCCTTTTACTTGTAACCGCTTGTTTTGATAATAGTGAAATCTCGGGAGTAGTGACCTTAAATTCACCTGGTGGGATTTTGCCTCGGTGGTTTTCCCCATTCGTAAACAAATTACTTGTGTTAAATTTATTTTCTACTGCATTTAACTTATTTGGTGATTTGTTCGTGCTACCACGTTTATTGCATGTAATTGAATTTAATTAATTCACTTGGCTAATTAATTGTTTAATTTACCAAAGGGATCAATACATTCATGGCCTATCACTCTCTCTCTCTCTCATATTTTTTTTTTCATATTTTGTTGGATTTTTTTCTTGCATCTCCATGTTAGATTGATAAAAATTTGCATTCTTTAAAACTCTGCTTTTGGTTGTTTTTTAACTGAAAAATGAAATCGATGAAGAATAAAAAGTAAATATTATAAAAAATGGTCTATAAAAAAAGTATTCACGTGTCTTGCTTAATCATTGATAATAGAAAAGATACAACCTGACAATTGCCCATTAGAAGGATCTCCTACCTACAAGAGGTTTGTACCCCCATTTTCATATTCTTGACTAATTCATATGTGTTCATTGATGCAACATTTTTTTTTTAATTTTTTAATTTATATAATTTTATTTACAACACTAAATACGTTTAAGGGTAAAATATGTATTTAGTCCCTAACCTTTACACTATGTGTCAATTTGGTCCTTGACCTTTCAAACGTGTTAATTTGGTCCCTAACATTTAAATATTGTGTTAAAATAGTCTATATTATTAAATGATAGATGAAAAATGCTGATGTGGCTAACGGCCCAAATAAAAAATAATTTTTATACCATGTGTAATGCCACATGAAATAAAAAATAAAATTAAAAACTTCTAGTCATAAGAATCTGCTTTAAAATTTAAAATTATAAAATAATGTAAAGAAAATCATTTGAATCCCAAACACCCTTCAAACCAAGACCCATGGCAACCCTTCTTCTCCACCAATTTACAAACCCAAGAAAACCATCACTGTGTAGTTGAGACTATGGCAGCAAATAAAGCAGTACAAATAGCATAGGCTACAAGTGCAAGAAAGTAAGAAATTGTTTGAGGAGATGAGGATGGAGGCTCACAATACCCATGCCTCTGCCGCCAAACTCACTTACCGTCGCCCTATTTAATTTCACTCCCACATTTCAGTTGCATACACGATGTCGTCATTGTCTTTACAGCTTGCATTATCATTAGGCATAATGTGTTTTCTCTTTTGGGATGTTAATTGGATTGAGCATCAACACTAGCTGGTAGTTCCTGTGAGAGACCACGAAAAAGGGGGAGTGCTCTAAAAAAAGAGATTTGGGTGCTTCGGGCACCTCTCTTTTTGGGTAAGTGATTGAGGCCGGTCCATCTCAAACGGGGTCAAGGATCACTCTCGGGTATTTAAACCACAGTGAGTGTACCCGCCCTGATACCAATTGAAAGCTCGAAAATGTGTTGAAAACACAAGAGCTGTTTAGACCCCCAAATTAAAGTTACGGCTCGATTGATTTTACACTAACTTAATATTAAGTGCGGAATAGTGTAAAAGCGAGCGGATAAATAAACAAACTACTCTAATCCATAATCAAAGCAACACAGCAATAAAATGAAATGTAAAAGAGTAGGGAAGAAAAATGCAAACACAAGATAGTAAAAGAGTAGGGAAGAAAGATGCAAATACAAGATAACACACCGATGTGTTATCGAAGAGGAAACCGAAGAACTCGGCAAAAACCTCTCCATCGCCCTCCAAGCAAAAATCGATCTACTAGACAATCAGTTGGAATATATGGGTTAGCAAGAGACCCTCCAAACCTAATCTACCCGATGTACCTAAGCCCTCCAAGCTCCTACTCCAACAAGGCTTCTCAGAACCGTGTCCTGTCTAGTTCTCCAGATCCCGCAACAAGCTCCATGTTGCATCTGCCATCCTTGGCTTCTTCCAATGCTTCCCAGCAGTACCAAAACTTCACTTGACACTCTAAAAGGGTGTGGTAAGTGTTTAGGCTATCAACCTCTCAATGGTATGGAAATTGAGAGGTAGGAGTTGAGGAAATTTCACAAGCAAATGTGTAGAGGATTGTGAGTATAACAATCTCTAACTCTCAAGGTGTTTGGCTAGGGTTTTCTCTCAAAAGCACTCCTCAACATTTGTGGGTAATGTGGGTATATATAATGTAGGCATAGAAAGTGTGTATTAGAATGGACAGGCTGGCAGAATAGAATGGCTCGCGGGTGCCTCGTGGGAAGGTCTTACTTGTGAGATACTCGCGAAACACAATTGTCTCCATCCTGGCTTGACTCTTCATATTCCAGCATGTGCAAGGCACATGAATCACTTCACGGGATGCTTAGTCACGAGCTACCCGCGAAAACTCTTCAGTCTTCAATTGCTTGAGTCTTCACACACTCTCTCTCTATCACACAACCCTTACAATGAAATCCCATAATAAATACAAGTTACAAAAGATTGAACAAAATTACAATCAAATTTGGCACGGAATATAAGCCAACAAAACACATAGATGTAAATAACAACTTTACAAGATTTGATTTGTAAAAATCAAATCTGTTTTTGTAAAGGGTAAAAAAAAATGGGATTGGGTGAGTAAAAACCAAATTTGCTTTTGTTGGATTAAAAAATAAAAAAATAAAAAAGAAAAGAAAAAGAAAAAGAAGAGATTAGGTTAATAAAAATTAGATCTATTTTTGAAAGGGTAAAAAAAATGAGATTTGATTTGTAAAAAGCATATCTGTTTTTGAAAGGGTAAAAAAAGATTGTGTTAAAAGAGGATTCATATTCATGAGATAAACTTATTATGCATGCATAACATATTAAAAAGAAAGACTTTAACCTAACTCTTAATTCCTTCTTTGAAATTTCAAAATTTGCAATTTTATAAAAAAGAAAACATTTTCAGATCTGTATTTAAGGAAAATACAGACCAATTTTGTGACCAGAAAAATACAAATCTGTATTTAATGAAAATACAGACCAGTTTTGTGATTAGAAAAAATACAGACCAGTTTTGGATTAGAAAAAATATATATATGTATTTAATGAAAATATAGACCAGTTTTGTGTTAAAAAAAATACAGATCTGTATTTAATGAAAATACAGACCAGTTTTGTGATAAAAAAAATACAAATATGTATTTAATGAAAATATAGACCAATTTTGTGATCAGAAAAATACAGATATGTATTTAATGAAAATACAAACCAGTTTTGTGATCAGAAGATACAAATCTGTATTTAATGAAAATATAGACTAGTTTTGGATTAAAAAAAAAAAGGGTTTTGACAATCATTAGCGGATTTTGAAATCAAAGAAAAAAATCAAAACAGATAATCAACTAAAGAACATGTCCAAGAAAATTCCAACTCAATATCTAAGCATGACAAACATGAATTAAAAACAAGGCATAATAAAATCAAACATATTAACCAGATTCATGGAATGTATAATCACAACATATTAATTAATGGAAAAGAAAAACAGACAGAAGAATGAAACTAGATACCACTTGCATGAGCGTGCTCTTCAACATTAGAATATTTTAGAAATCAAAGAAGCTTTCACTTCTTTGAGGTCTAAAATACTTTACTTACAAAAAAGAAGTTCTTAAAGTAGAAGCCTCCAGAATGTCTTTAAGGTAAGGGGAGTAGAGAAGTCAAAAAAGAAGAGCCCCTAGTTTTGATCTTTTTCCTCTTTTTATAGAGGTTAGGGTGCTTAAAAAATAAGCTAAATGAGATCAGATACGAATTGGAACGTGTCCTTATCTCTAAAAATCCGAAAAAGATAAGTTTTATCTATTAGGAGGTTCCTAGGCCGAGCCACACATTTGGGTCAATTGGCATTTCGGAAGTGCCGATCAACACTTGCCATGTGCCGATAGGCCCTTTTGGATGCCAGGCTTGCGTTTGAGTTTTGGGTCAATTTGGATTCCTTTTTGAAGTATTTTTTAGCTAGAAATTGCACCTAGACGCGTTTTTTATCCGTATTCTAAAAATTAATCCATTTTTCTTGATATTCAGGTCTTTAAAGTAATAATTATCTTATAGTTAAATATTCTAAAAAAGACTTAGTTATCCACAACTTCTTTCTTATTTGATTATCCACTTTATTCCCATGCAAGTAGACCTATTTTTGACACTAATCAACAACCAATCACAAAATTATTTAATTAATTTTAATTATTTAACCAGTCAGAAATAAGTCAAATTAATCACGCGTGGTTGGTTCCACCCAAACAAAATGCATGCAGAATATAAAAGCTTGATCATGTGATATCTTTCAATCCAACGGTCCGATTTAGGAATCAGACATACCATCGTGACCGTTAGAATTTCAATATCATTTTTATGATATGCAATATATGAATTAATGCATGTAATGCAACTCTAAATTTTGGGTATATGAATGGTCACTCTAGTCATCTTCCAAGATTAAATCATGGGTGCAAAATTGAGTGTATTTAGAATGCCCCTCATTGATAGAGCTTGCGAAGCGTATGTCAATGTAAAACAAAGACACTGATTTTAGTAGCCATGATTTTAATCGAGGTTGATCTTTCAAAGATTACCTAACCCTAGAACCTAAAAACTTGGGACATAGAACTAGTATTTTGCTGTTTTGAAAATTGACAATTATGAATACATGATCTACTTGATAATTGATAAAACAGAGGTGAATCTTGAAATCTAAGGTGACTAAGAGGCTTCTCTATCTCAGTTAGGATTTGGGGTGATTGAGAGGCTTCTCTATTTCAATCTGCATGTGGGAGGCAACCAAGAGGCTTCTTTATCTTGGTCCGAATGGGAGGTAACCAAAAGGCTTCTCTATCTTGGAACCTGAGGCAATTAAGAGGCTTCTCTATCTCAATCTAAAACTATAGGCGACCAAGAGGCTTCTTTATCTTGATTTGAATAAGTGGTAACCAAGAGGCTTCTCTATCTTAATCTGAATGGGAGGTAACCAAAAGACTTCTCTATCTTTGGAACCTGAGGCGATTGGTAGGCTTCTCTATCTCAATTTGAAACTATGAGCAACCAAGAGGCTTCTCTATCTTGGGAACCTAAGGCAATTGCCTACAAAAGATCAAAGTTTGAGATTAGATTTTGAATGATTGGTGCTTTGTTGTTCCACTATTTTGGGATGTGTGATTTTTCTCTTTTTTTTTAGACTTGAATTTGCTCTTTAGAAAGAAAAACCATTGATTTTTTGTAGTCCTTTGAATTTTTTTTTTTTTTTTTTTTTTTTTTTTTTGAGTTTTGAAATTTGAAATTTTCTTTGAAAAGTGACACCCTTTGTTCTTGATCATCCTTGAAAATTTATTTTTCTTCCTTCAAAATTGAAATTTTCTTCAAATTGATACCATCTATCTTTAAAATCTTTGAAAAGCCTTCTTTTTCCATTTTCTTTTTTTGACATTTTAGAAAAAAGAAGAAAGAAAAAAAACAAAAAAAAGATTTTTTTTTTTTATGAGTTAACTGAGTCAACTTAGGCAAACCTGAGTTGACTCAGCAACTCAAGTGTGACAAAAAGAGGGGGGTGGGGGTGAATTTTTGGCCCCCTTTTATGCTTATCTCCATCATTTTTATTTTTATTTTACTTCTCCTTCTTTACTCTCTCTTCTTCCTCCTTTGTTACTATTCACAAGCTTCTTCCCCTGGCATTTTCTTCATCCTCACACCATTTCTTCCTTAGAAAATCACATCTTTAGGCTTCTATACTTTATTTCATCTATTTCCCTCAATATCTTTTCAAATCTTTGTGTTCTTGACCACCTTCATTTTTTGCACTTTCATGGCATCTTGTAAGGGGCCATCTTTTCTTACTTTTAATGGGAAGAAATATCATCCATCCCTTGAAATGGAATGAGGAAAATGGGTTCCTTCAAGACCCTAAAACCCATCCTCCATACTCCAAAAGGGACTTCAAGGTGAGCTCATCTTTGTTTCTTTGTTTTTGGCAAATTTGTTGATTTTATGTTTTGTTGAGAGCTTGATGGTGGGACATTGTCACTTTGTTGTTGTTTTTTCTTGTTGGAATTTTGAACATTGTATGATTTGGTTGGAAATCCTTGCGTGATCATGTTGTGCTCTTTGTTTTGGGGGCATTTTTGAATTGTTGAGTTATTTGGTATCATGAAATTTGGACAATGTTGAAGATTCATTAAGCTTTGCATTGTTTGTAGCTTGTGGTATTGTTGGATGAATCTTGACTTGAATGTTGTGGATATTGGAATCATTAAAATTTAATGTGTAGGCATGGCTGAACAAACTCATTTTTGATGAGTGTGGAAATTTTGTTGGAATGTGTAGGCCTTATTTCATGATCATGGAAATTTTTATGAGTATGGGTATGGAAAATTTTTGTGGTGGTATGGTTTTTTTTTTTTTTTTTTTTTTTTTTTTTTTTTTTTTTTTTGTGTGTTGGACATTGGATTTTTTTAGACATGGAATTTTTTGGACATGGAATTTTTTTTGACACGACATTTTTTTTTTTTTTGACATGTAATTTTTTTGTTGGGATTTTGGAATGAGTATTTTGGGACATGGTGTTTTGTGGACATCTCAATGATTGGCTAAACTTTGTTTTGCAGAGTCTCAAGAGTCGAGGTAGTCTCAAGATGTTGAAAGGCATGTGAGAGATATTGTCCCCAGACGAACATCATTAAAGAAGCTGGCTTCCAGACCTTTTTTCAGGCTCTCTTGGATCATGATACCAATAAGTACAAGAACCTTCAATTACTCATTGCTTTGTTAGAGCGATTCTGGGACAATACTTGCACTTTCCATTTTCTAGGCATTGGTGAGGTGGTATTGACACCCTATGACTTCTCAACCATTACTGGCTTAAAATTGGGTGATGAAAGAATTAAAGTTAATGATTTCATCACCTCAACAGAGATTAAAAGTCTTTTGGGTGTGATGCCTTCAAAAATTAGGAGCAAAAATGTACCCTTGATGTGGCTATACACCAATATTGAAAGCTGTAAGACTGTAGCAACCGGCACTCACATGTTCACTCTTCTCTTCATTAGAACTCTCTTATGCCCATACTTGGTGATTGATAACTTGACTGCAGATGATCTGAGTTTTTTTTTTTTTTTTTTGGTGTGTGGTTTGGCTTTCTTTCATTCTGGGTTCTTTGTGATTCTCAAATCTTTTTAGATCCTTGGCTTGGCTATGAGGAGCATGTTGAATGTGAATGGGCTCAAGAGCTAAATGGTCGCCAAGTATTGTTTAGGTGTGGCCATGGAAGATACTAGTCTCTTGGTGACCTGGTATTGGCTCAAGTTCAACATGTGTCCCTCCTAAGATGATTTCAATTCATCCTTGTCCCTCCATCAGGTTGGCAGACCTCTTAGCTAATGAAGAAATTGCTCATGCTTGAGTCGGCCATGCTGTTTCGGGGACACTAGGAGATTATCTTGAATTTGTCCAGACTCAATTGCAGGATTGTATGGCTGGCATTCCTGTAACCTCGATAACTTTCTTTCTTCCCAAAGTCAATTTGCATCTCATCTTGCATCTCTTATATTCTTTGTTTCAACTCTTGCAAAAAATATGCATATTGCACTTTTAGGCTTCATCATCTAAAGAGCAGGAGAGTTCCCCTCCTAGCCATGCTGACGGCTCTTCTAGTTCTTTCATGGAGACATATCCTAATTTTCCTGCATGTTAGTATGAAGTGATGAACCCTGATGGGTCATACATCTCTGTGAATTTAGACCGGCCAGAGTATACCCTAAATGTCCCTTGGAATGACTCGGTATATTCTTGAATCTTTTAGTCTTCTGTCCTCACGTTTGCTCATTGAGTTATTTGAACTTGTGGATTTGTACTTCAGGTTGGTGTTGATCTTGTGGAAGAAAACATGCGGATGATTAGAGGTTTGCAAATTATGGCATGCACTCAATCTTCTCAATACGTGCTTAATGAAATGAATTGGGTAAAAGATAATGCTTCCCTAATGCTTTTTCTTGAATCTCCATGATAATGGATCTAACACTTGTCTCTGTTGATATTTCAAAACAACCAAATGGCAATGGTTGATGTCAACACAAGATCCTTGGAAGAGAGGATAAAAAATCTTGAACTTCAAAACTGGTAACAAGAATCTCGGTTTTATGCAAGTTAGGAAGGAAACATTGAAGGTGGCTCTTCTAGGGGTGGGTCTAGGAAATCTTCCTACAAGCGGACGCGAAGCCCAAATGATGCTTGACTTGTATCTTAATTTTCCTGGAAGGATAAGAAAAAGTGTTCCTTAGAGAATTTGTAATAATTTCAGCTGTTAACTCTTTATCTTTGGATTGTTCTTGATCTTGTTGAAACTTAGATGAGAAAAGTTTAGAATTCACTTGATGAAGTGTTGTAGTAAACAATTTGAACTTTCTTGACCACCTTTGATGTGATTTATACTCACCTAAATGAGGCAGGGTCGAATGCCCCTAGTTTGGAAACCTTATGCATGATGACCTTTTATTTTCTGAAAAGGTTTTTTTTTTTTTTTTGAAAAGGGGGGAGTGATTTTTACTTGTTCGAGAGAGGGGAGATAAGGCATAGCCAAATGCCCCTAGTTTAGAAAATAGATCCATGACTTCAGAAAATCTTGATTTGGTTTTTTTTTTTTTTTTTTTTTTTGAAAACAAGTGGACAAGGCATGTCTAAATGCCCCAGTTTGACAAAACATGCAAATTTTTGAGAACTTGGTTGCACAACCAAAAAAAAAATTTGAGTGAAAAACAGAGTCAAAACAAACATGTGAAGTGCTTGAAGACACAAAACAAGGTAATTGGACCTTGGTTAAGCTAGGTGCTAATCGGCACTTAGGGAGTGCCAACTGGCACTTTGGGGTGCTAACAGGCATACCCAATTTTGTCTCGATTCCTCATGTTTTTCCAATGCATTTTTTGTGTTTTTGAGTTTTTTTTTTTTTTTTGAAATTTTTTTTCTCTGTTTGGGACTATGAAACACTTTCCTAGTTAGCTACAAACTCTTAAAACCTATTTAAACTTGGTTATGGACCGAGTTAACTTATTTTAGCATCAAACTTGCAAACAAATCTTTGAATCAAAGTTATCAAGAAACAACAATCACATGCAAGAGTTATACAAGGCTAACAATCAAAATTTTCCTCGTTCAACCATTCATGATATCAATAGATGGGTTCGTAGCTTTGATTTTAGCACCAAGGCCAATTTTACAGCCTACAAACTATAGGGAATCAAGGCTTTGAGGAATGTCAAGATCAAGTGGGATTTTCTCCATGTCACCGTGAAGTTCCAGGATATTGAAGACCATAAAAACTACTGAACTTTGTTCCACAATTGAAGAATTTTTAGCTATTTTGGGTTAAGATCCCAACCAAAATTCCGTTGCAGTTTCTTGTGATCCCAGACATAGGGAGATTTTATTTGGTGCTCTAGGACTTTCTACTTCAATTACCAGTAGCATGATTGAAGGTCACATGGTGAATCTTCATGCATTTGTTTCAAGACTGATTAACAAACGTACTCATGGAGTGACTGACAACATGCAGAAAAATTTTGGCTTAGTTCTTTGTTTCGTGGGAGAATTTTTGCTTTGCTCTGGAAGGCCAAGATTTGTGCATGCTCGAGCCATAGGTGTTGTGAGTCAAGTTAAGGATGGTGATAATCTTGCTTCTCTGATCTTGGCAAAAAATCTTTAGGATTGGATTCCGTATTTCTTGGTGGAGAGTCACAACACTTTCTTGGGAGTCCTTTGACTTTGCAGATATGGTTGATGGAAAGATTGGACATGATTGCCACGCCTATTGTTGCTAATTATGGTCCAAGCAATTTCCTTAGTGGGACTGTCCTCAAAACCAAGTGTCAAACTGAAATTGACTGGGTAAAATTTCTAATCAAGAAATCCAGTGTCTAAATTCGAAGGAATTGTTATTGGTGGAAGTGTCCCCCTCCTTTGTTGTGGTCCGCTAGATCAGATCACATCTTCATAGTTGGGTTAAGGAGGGCAACTTTCTATAAGGCTGTAGGGAACGCCTAGTGGAAAAGGGGGAAAACCTTTCACTCCTGCAGACGCGAATCCTACCTCTATAAGGAACATGTTGTTAGGTGTGGAGATGGCTGACCGAGTGGATCAATCTTTTGTTAAGGTTCACTTTCATAGGATAACCACAGAATATTCTAACTGGTTGGCGAATAAAATTGTAGATAAGGAGGCTGACATGGTTGCCATGAGAAAACAATTTCTCAGAGACAACCAAGAAAAATATGAGGCTGACAACTATGAGTTTAGAAGGAGGGACAAAGATGACAAAGTACCTAGCACAAGTGGGACCAACGAGCAACCAAAGGAGAAAAGACTGAAGAAAAAATGATCTTCTTATTTTTGGCTTTGAGCATGTTTATTTTAAAAGTTGATGTGAAACTCTTAGGTTTAGGAATTATTCAGGACTTTCAGGTTTAGGGTTCTATTTACGGTTTAGGTTTTTAGGGTTTGGTTTCTTTTTTTAAATATATATATATATATATATATATATATATATATATTTAAGGTTTTGGTTTAGGATTTGGGTTTTGAATTCTGTGTAATGCGTTAATATCGTATTTTTTCCCCGATTTGCGTGTCGGGCCCCCAAAAATCCAAAAATATTATTTTCCCTCTACGGGGCCTTGAGAACATCTAGGACGATGTGGCACAACCCGTTCGGGAAACGGAGCACCCAAAGTGCCTTTTTCAGCTGAAATAACCAAAATGCCCCTGGTCAGCCCTAGGTTCGACAGAAGGTCAAACATGGTCTGGACTCTCACAAAACAAAATTTTTCACAATTTCACTTCAAACCTGAGCTTCTTGGATATTTTTAACAAATTTTTACCAAATTGGACCAAGTTTGACCCGAGGTCGATCTCAGGTGGGTCCAAAAACCCTAATTTTGATCTGGCTATTGAAATGGGTTGAAACCAATGATATTGCAAAGATTATCAAATTCTCGTTCCAACGACTATTCATGAGTCAAAATCGGAGTTAGAACGGCCAAGATATCACAAAAACTGAAATGACACACTAATCGATGCACCACAAACTTCCGAGAGCCATAACTTTTGATCTGACCGTTGGATTTTTAAGTTCCATACCTTTTTAGAAACTGAAAATGAAGATCTATCCAAAGTAGTCAAGATCAGCCTGATCAGAGGAGGATTGAGGCCGGCGGCACTATAATGGCCAACGCCTCGATTTTTGTGCCAGGGGATATAAATAGCCCAGCCTCTCTCTACGTTTTTTCTCTCTTCCAAACACCAAAAAAAAAACACCCAAAAACACTTCAAAAAATACATCAAAGTTTCTTGATTCTTGCATCTCCACCAGGAACACAAGGTATTGTTTTTGAACCCAATCTTCCTTTCCTTTGTTCTACATCTTTCATTTGGGGTTTAGGGGTGTGGATGTAGCTTTTTTAGCTATCATCCACACCCCTAACCTTCTAAATCTTTTTCCTAGTATATTCTTGCTCTTTTTGCCATAATAATATGTTTTATTGCTTTTTTTGACATGTTTCTTGCTTTATCTTGTTTCTAGCATGTTTTTAGCTTAGATGCATGTTCTTTTATGCTTGTTCACATGTTTATTTGTTCCGATCTACATGTTTGTGGGTCTTTATGCCATGTTTTGTGCTTAAATCTATGTTTCTGGATGCTTAGATCTACATGCTTAGGGTCTTATGCCATGTTTCCTTGGTTTTGCTCCTCTTTTTGCTTTATGTTGATGATTAGGGTTATGTGCTCACATGCTTGATACCATGTCTATGGTTATGCTTCACTCAAATCTATGTGCTCATTGCTTTTTGCCATGTTTTGTGCTTAGATTCGCATTCGTACGCACTTATATGCTTGGATTCATGTTCTTCCATGTTTATGTGCTTAGATCTACGTTTTCACATGTTTGCATGCTTAGATCTATGTTTTCACATTCTTGTGTGCTTAGATTTGCGCTCTGCTTACTTTAAGCCATCTTCCATGTGCTTGTGCGCTCCATGCCATGTTTTCGTGCCTAGACCTAGGCTACGTTTGTCTTGCCATGTGCTATTGTAGCCCTTTTGTTACTTTATCTTTCTTTCTTGCATTTTGGCCTATTGGTTAGGACACGATCTAGACCCTATGGTCTTTGTCATTGTCCGTACACCTTGGCCAATATCAAAGGGTTTGGACCGCTCCATTTGCATGTCTATGCTTGCTTGCTTCTATGCTTTATGCTTGTGTTAGCCTCTCTAGTTCTAGGCTTTGCCACGTTTAACGCCCTTTGCGGGTTTGTGGTTGTATGGTTACATCTGACGCCCATGAGGCCTCGTTCGGATGTAACCATTTGGGGATGCATCGCCGTGATGCCGGTTGCTTTGTGCATACCTCTCCCTTTCTATGCATCTTTACATGCTTGCTTACATATCCATGCATGAGTCTTGCTTACTAGTGTGTTGTCCAAACTTCAACACAATGAAGCTATGGAAATCAGATCCTAACCTACATTTGTCTCTCACAGACACCACCTTTTGTTTGTTTCTTTGCTTATTGCCTTTCTTACATGTTTGTTTCCTATCTCCTTTGCTTGTTTGCCCACATCCTTGTTTCTATCTTGTTTGTTCGCTTTGCGTCCTCTTGCTATTATCTACACATTTTCCTTCCATTGCTTTTCTGCTAGTTTTCTTGTCTTTGCCTTTGCAAGTACACATATGGAGCGAGGACACACGGAGCTAGGGCATGATCTCTGAGGCACAAGCAAAAAGGTCATGGATGCAAGCATGAGGTCGGGCCGAACGGCCGCGTTCAATAGGTCTAGGGTTTAGCTTTTCCCTTTGGTTATGTACTCTTTAAACCCCTCTCTTCCTCCTCCCTTTCTCTCTTAGATGGTCTGTATTAGGTATATCTTGTTGTGTACCATTCATCCTCATCTCTAGAGTATGGCGACCTCTGTTTACTTTCCTGCACTTATATTTTGGGCCATACTCTATGGATGTAGGCATTTACTTTCCTGCTCTGTGTGCTAGCATTATGCATGATGCATGCATATATATACTTGCTTGCCCTATTTCGGTGTGACTGTCGCGATCTGTGTCACTTAAGGCTAGCAATGCCTAATTTTCGCCGCGAAAGTAAGGTGACTTCTCACCGAGTTTTCGCGGTGGAAATTTGGAATTTTGCTCGAATTCCTTAGGAAAGCATAGATTGGGATCACTCCCATTCAAAAGCCAAAACCTCAAAGTCCCTTTGCATGCAAAGCCTCGAAAGCCAATGCCGAAATCGTGTTTTTACTACCAATCTCCAAAAATTAAGTTTTTATCAAAACAAAGGACTGTCCTTGGACAGGCATTGTGGGGTGCCTAACGCCTTCCCCACACATAACCAAACTTTCGGACCTAAGTATCAAGATTTTTTGTCGTCCACATTAGATTAGGTAAAATGACATTTTTCTTAACCTAGGATTGGTAATAAAATCAACTAGAAATAGGGGACCAATCACACCTTAGAAAAACCCAATGAGGCCACTCACCTTTGGTAATCCCTTAAAATTTGGCCCTGATTCCTGCCATAAAACCAAAGGTAGACCTACCTTCCTCCATTGAGGGAGAGAGTACCTGAAGCTTTACGCGAACCATACACATTCATATCGAGAGGGGCCTCTAACAGGACTTGTGCGTGCACGAGCTGTTGCCACGGCAAGTTGTTGAACAAAGGCCCACGGCGGCAGCGATTTTTTTCGCTGTCCAAAGATTGAGGCCAGGCGTTGACGTAATGGAATGGTTGAATTTAGAAAATAGTTATGTTTCTTAATAGGTAAATGGTGGGTTTAAGGAAGGTCTGACCAGACCAATATATGGTTGCCTATGTACCTCCTTGGTAGAAGGATTAGGTCATCACGTAGTTCATTTTATTTGCCTTAACTTTTGCCTAGGCCACCCTTTTGGGTTTTCAACCTAGCAGGCTCTCTCACTTTCTTTTTTTTTTTTTTTTTTTTTTTTGGTGCCGAACCTAGGAAAGGAAATAGCATAATTTACAACCACTTCAGACGTGGTATTTCTTTAATTGATCCATATTTGTTGGTTTAGTAAAAGGGTTTGCATCTAAGTCCATCAACCTTACTGCTTCACCAGAGTATATCTACTTGATAATATATGGACCTACCCAATTTTGCTTGAACTTCCTGTTTATCTCTTGAACTGGGGTTTGGATCTCTTTTAGCACTAAATCTCTTGTCTTCAAATCTCTAGTTCTTACTTTCTTGTCAAAAGCTTTCCTAAGTCTCCTTTGATAACCTTGAATGTGATACAAGGCCTTGAGTCTCTTCTCATCCATCATGCATAATTGGTCATATCTACTCTACGACCAATCTACTTCAGGGATATCACTCTCCAATACTGTTCTCAATGAATGAACACCCACTTCAATGGGAAGGACTACTTCCATCCCATACACCAATGAATAAGGAGTGGCTCTTGTGGAGGACCGAATTGATGTCCTAGACCCCCAAACTACATAGGGTAATTGTAGATGCCAATCCTTATAGTTCTTCATGCTATTCTTTAAAATTTGCCCTATATTTTTGTTTGCAGCCTCAACTGCTCCATTAGTTTGAGGATAGTAAGGTGAGGATTTATGGTGCTGGATATTGAATTATTGAAGCAACTTCTCTGTTTCTCCCTTGAAATGTAGCCTTTGTCTGAGATGATTTCATGCGGTACCCCATATCTACAAATGATATTAGTATGAAAAAATTGAGCAACTTTCTCCAAGTTCAAAACCTTGTATGAGGCAGCTTCTACCCATTTAGTGAAATAATTAATAGCAACAAATATAAATTCATGGCCATTAGATGTTGTTGGGTGAATCTTCTCAATAATATCTATTTCCCATGTAGAGAATAGCCAAGGTGAAGTGATGGTATGTAATGGCATAGGTCGCATGTGCTTAGATCTCCACAGACTTGGCATTGATGGCACTTCCGAACATGAGCTACACAGTCTGCTTCCATAGTAGTCCAGTAATAACCTTGTCTCATTATCTTTCGTGATAGCATGTATGCATTCATATGTGACCTATAACTTAACTTATGAACCTCTTCAATTATTTGATGTGCTTAATTGGTGGTCACACAAAGGAGATGAATTTCATCATATGATCTTTTGTAAAGCCTCTCACCACAAATAATATAATTGGTGGACAACCTTCTGATGTTCAATTGGTCATTCTTGTCTGCAGACTTTGGGTATGTCTCGTCCTTGAGGTACTATAAAATGTCTAAATACCACTCACCCTCCCCATTCTTTTCCTCATCTTCTTCTATTGACATACAATAAACTAGCTTTTCTTTTTGTTCCACCACTATTGGTCGAGCTTCATCCTCCTTAGGTCTATCCATCATGGATGCCATTGTTGCTAAAACATCTGCAATCTAATTTTGTATTCTTGGCACATATTGGTACTGGATCTTACTGAATTTTGAGGCCCATTTTTGAAGACATTCATGATAAGGCATTAGCCTTTCTTCCTTGATCTTTCATTTATTCTAAATCTAAGAAATTATCAAGGCTGAATCACCATACCCTTCCAACTCTTTCTCTCCAAAACCTAGGGCTGCTTGTAACCCCATAATGCAAGCTTCATATTCAATGGCATTATTAGTGGCAAGAAAGTTGAGCCTACCAGAGAATGGGATGTGTGTCCCTTTTGGCGAAATTAAGAGAACTCCAATGCCACTCCCATTTTGATTAGTGGCTTCATCAAAATACATCTTCCATGATTCTAGGTCTATCCTATGATATCCTCATCTGAAAAGTCTCCTCGGGTTTCTTTAGCTTCTTCAAGTGAACAGTGGGCTAAGTGACCAGTAATTGCTCTCCCCTTCACAGACTTCTGAGCCACATATTTAATATCAAATTTTGACAAAAGCGAAACTCATTTAGCTGTCTTCCCTTCTTGTACTGGCTTCTCCATCAAGTATTTCAATGGGTCCATTCTTGCAATCAACAAGACTTTGAAAGCAAGCAAATAATGTCTAAGTTTTCGGGTTGCCCATACAAGTGCTACACATGTTTTCTCGAGTGGTGAATACTTCTTAGACTCCTTTAGGTACTGAGCGAGCAAAGCCCCAATTGTTGTATTTATAGTTGTGAGATACAACAATAATGGCTTTTCAGGCACTGGTGGAACCAATATTGGTGGCTTCATCAGATAATTCTTAATCTTCTCAAAAACTTCTTGGCATTGTTCATTCCATATTGTGGGAACTTCTTTCTTGAAAAATCGGAAAAGTGGCTCACATGTCATGGTGAGCTGGGCTATGAATCTGCTGATGTATTGTATCCTCCCTAAAAATCCTCGGATTTCCTATTTAGTCCTTGGAGGCTTCATCTCTATAATTACCTTAATTTTGTCAGGATCTACTTCAATTCCCCTCTAACTTACCATAAACCCCAACAGTTTTCAAATGTTAAGCCAAAAGTGCACTTCTTGGGATTCAACTGCAACTTATAGAATTGGATTCTTTCAAAGAACTTCCGTAAAGCTAGATGTGTCCTTCACAGTCTTTGGATTTCACTATCATGTCATCAACATAAACTTCTACTTCTTTGTGGATCAAATCATGCAACAGAGTAGTGGTTGCACTTTGATAAGTAGCACCAACATTCTTAAGGCCAAATGGCATAACCTTGTAGCAGTACATCCCCCATAGAGTAATGAAGGAGGTCTTCTCCATACTTCTGGAGCCATCTTTATCTGATTGTATCCCGAAAAACAATCCATAAATGACAGTAATGCATGTCTTGTTGTGTTATCAACCAAGATATCAGTGTGAGGCAAAGCAAAATCATCTTTTGGTCTAGCCTTATTTAGATCTTGGAAGTCCACACACATTCTCACTTTCCCATCTTTCTTTGGCACCGGAACCACATTAGCTAACCATTCTGGGTAGTTAACCACTCTTAGAAATCCCGCATTATACTATTTCTCGACTTCTTCTTTGATCTTAAGAATCCATTCTGGCTTCATTCTTCTCAACTTCTGCTTGACTGGCTTCATGGTTGGATATGTTGGAATGTAGTGTTTCACTATATCTGTGTCAATGCTAGGCATGTCTTCATATGACCATGCAAACACCTCTTTGAATTCTGTCAGTAGGGCAACTAATGCATCCTTTTCGGAGGAGTTTAAGGTATTGCCCACTTGTATCATCTTAGGTTCATCATCAGTTCACAGGTTAACAAGTTGGTTTATTCTTTTATAGTTTCTACATGCCCTTGTTTTAATTCCTTATTATTAAGATTTTCTTTACCAATTTCCAAACTAAAAAGATTCAAAATCAACAAATAAGCAGAATTAGAAATCACATTATAAGGAAAAAGGTTCTCAATAAACTCAATAGAAATAGACTATAGGAATACGATCTCAAAAAGACTTAACAAGAATGATAATACTAGCAGAAATAGACTCAATAGGGATAGAAACAATGTTTTCAACAGGTGTGATTGGCTCAACATTCTTGATCTTCTCCATAGAGTCTTCCATGGGGTGGGTGGCTCCCTCTCATGCCCATTTCTTCAACTCGGTTGTAGCTTCAACCATGGCGGGTGGCTTTCGATGAGTTCCTTCTTCCCTCAGCATCAATACCATGGGTTCTTCATCCATATAATCCATGCCTTCAGTATCAATCTCCATATCTATAGGTTTGTCAGTCACATAAGCATCCAAACACTATACTATCCATCCATTCACCAAACAGATCTTGCTTCCCTTTGTTGCTTAGAAAGATGTATTAAGGGAGGTATTCTAACTCATTTCCGCCCATCCTCTCATCTTTATCTTCAAGATTCTCTAATGTTAAGTTTCTGAAACTATGGATCATCAACTTTTTATCTAAGGTGGCCAATCTAGCATCTATGTAATTTTCTTCCTCAGTGTATGGGGTCAGTGAGCCAAGTTTTGAATTATGGAATGACCCTAACTCAAGAAATTCTCTACCATGCTTGTCATATCGAGGGTCTAACCTTGAACTAACATTAGTAATGCAACTCTAATCTGAGGGCTGCCTATAGGGGTAATCATCATAATCTATGTCATCAGCCTCTTCATCTTCAACTTCCACCTCATCTCCTACAACTTCTAGCACATTTTCTAGCTCATTTTGTTCACTTTTAGCACCATTCTCCATATCTATAGGTTCAGCTTCAGCATCATCCTCTATGTCTCCATCATAGTAGTCCACATCATCATCAAAGTGGTCTTCATACAAAGGTCCTACATCTTCATCTTCTCTATTACTAGGGGGTTCACCCCAATCATTGCCACTATATTGGCTATCATAATCTTCACTATTGTTGCTTTCACTATCACTGTTGCTATCATCTTTGCTATCTCCACTATTGCTACTGCTGCTATCACTACTACTATCACTCTTGCTGTCATTAACTTCATCGTCATCACTAGGGGTTACTCCCCCTTCCTCATCTTCATCATTTGTTCTTGCTTCATACGGGCTTTTCAATGCATGATAGCAAGCCTCCCAGTACTCTTCTTCTTCTATATTGCAGATGGCATCTCCCAAAAGTGTAGTCATTGCATCAAGGTCCATGTAATCAGCCCAATTAGTGAGGACCCAATTTGTGTCTTCTTTCTTTAGTTCTGGAACCTTGTTGTTGCAATCAAAGAATAGTTCAAACCCAGGCATCATTGTTCTTGACTCAATATCATACCTCGATTTAGGGAATCCCCAATAGTGTTGATTATCTCTGGCTTTGACAAACTTTCCATTCAACGTCGGAGTATAGGGCTTTAGGGGTTCTGGGGACAAGGAAGTCCCTTTGCTTTGGCCTTTGCACTAGCCATTTTTCTCACCTCCATTTCTAGCAAATCATCATCAGTAGGTTTATAACCTAGCCCAAAAGGTGGGGTGGCTATAGGAATTTTCGGGACTTGAGTAATTGCATTCTTCATAGTCTTCCCTAAGTTCATCCCTAGAAGATAATTCATTCTCCTCATCATTGCCACCACATTGTTGTTGTTGTAAGGAGTAAAGTCCATAGGGATCTTCTCTACCTCTTCTTCTCTTCTTCTAAACCCGGGCTTCTCAATTTCAAAGCCATCCAAGGTCAATGGCTCCTTCTCAGAATCAATGCCAAAAATGGGCTTTGGTATGGTCAAAGTATCACCATATATGGTAACTATGGCTCCTTCATGCGGAAACTGAACCTTTTGGTAAAGAGATGAAGGTATGGCCTCTGTATCATGGATCTATGGTCACCCAAGGAGCATATTGAAGCATGATGCTATGTTCAGGACTTGAAATTCCACCTTCTTGATTGTTGGCCCTATAGTGAGCTCTAGTGTCATGGTTCCCAAGACCTCCCTTCTACTATTGTCACATGCTCTCACATGCTGATTAGTTGGCACAAAATCTTCAATACTCAGGCCCAAGGAACTTGAAATCTTTAAGGACACACATTAAAACACTTCCATCATCAATTAGAACCATTGGAATCCTCTTGCCTTTGGCATCTATAGTAATGTGCAATGGGTCATTATGGTGCTTCCCCTTCTTTGTCAAATCTTTGTTAGAGTAGGAAATAGTGAGTTCTCTACTTATAGACCCAATCATAGCATTCAGATCTTGAGAAGTAGTGGTTGTAGGGACTTGGATTTGATTAGGAAGGTCTTCCAAATTCTGGCGGTGCTTGTATAACCATAAGTAAACACCATGAAGATATATTGGCTTGTGTCTTCTGTAGCTGCTTGAGGACCTCATCCTCTTTTGTGGGTGTTTGTTGGGTAGATTCGTTCAAGGCTTTTATCGGGTTGGCTGTCTTTAAATATGGGGGTTTGAAGTGTCTCCCCCACTCCTTGTGATGTGGGCAATTTTTTATGGGTCATTTAATTCAGTATCTTGGGGTTTGAAGTGTCTCCCCCCATATGTGGATGTTGGGTTGTTTGATTGGGGTTCAAAGTGTCTCCCCCCATATGTGGGTGTTAGGTTGTTTGATTGTGGTTCGAAGTCCCCCCCCCCCCCCCCCATATGCAGGTGCTTGGTAACTTTCTTAAAGTTTGAAGTGTCTCCCCCCATTTGTGGATAGTGGGTAGTTTGATTGTGGTTTGAAGTGTCTCCCCTCATATGTGGATGTTGGGTAATTTGGGGTTTTGTAGCATCTTCACTCTATATATCATACCCTGCAGTGGATGTCATACCCATCAACTCTTCCCATGTCATCATAAAGCACTCGGGTAGGTCATAAATCAACTCAGACGAGTCTTCTTCGCCTTCCTCTTCAGTCATCAAGCAATTAATCCTCAATCCTCTACCAAAATTATAGTTGGGCAAGGGATTGTTAGTGATGCTAGGCCTTGTAGGCGGTGCAATCACCTTAGTGTCTATTAAATCTTGAATTGCATGGCGAAGGCCAAAACACTAGTTAGTGTCGTGATCGGGGCCTTGATGGTAGGCACACCTCTTACTCACATCAAAACTTGTAGGTAATGGGTTTGGGATTGGTCTTGGTTCTAAGGGTTTTAGCAACCCCTTTGCTTTTAGTTTTTCAAACACTTGACTCACAAGCATATACAGCTCATGAAATTCTCTCTTAGGCCTTGAAGGTGGCCCTTGTGATATTTACACGGGGGTAATAGGGGCAATAAGTTGGTATGGATCATTTTTGTATATATTAGAAACTTCTGTAGTTTTAGAACTAGATCCTAAATTCTTTTTAAACCTTGGTGGGTCCTCATTCTTTATAGTGTCATTATTTATTGCATCCTCGATTTGGGTTCTAGTAGCAATCAAAGCTTTAAAATTAGAAAAATCTTGAGCAACCAAATACTTATGGTATACAGACAATAAGTGTTTTACAACCGTAGTTAATTATTCTTCTTCACTTGGCCTATTCATCATCTATTTAGCTTTGGACTTCCACTTGGTAATGAAGGTAGAGAAAGATTCTTTCGGCTCTTGCTTAGTGGTCTACAAATCTCTCCTCGTCACATCCACCTCTATGTTGTACTTGTATTGATTGTGAAATTCACGGTAGATGTCCTCCCAACTCCTTGCTCTAGCATCATCTAGGTTAAGGAACCACCTGAGAACAACTCTAGTCAAGGTATTTTGAAGCATTTGAGCAAGTAACTCTTCAGTTGCTCCTAGGGGCTGCATAGCCCTCATGTACATCTTCAAACAGGACTTTGGGCAACCAATCCCGTAGAACTTGTCCAAGGTCGACATCTTGAACTTGGGAGGCAATCTCACATCGGGGGGAAAAGTGAGAACGATTGGTAGTTTATGAGGTCTCCCATCTTGCGGGCTCTTTTGATCATCTCTTCCACCTTGTTTATCCTCTCATTAATCTTCTTGTCACCCTCCCATTGTTGGGGGATTATGATCGCTTTTTTTTTCCTTTTGGCCACTCTTCAGGTTCTGAAATTGTTGTACGATGAGGTTCATGTCTTCCCTCAATAGTATTTGACTAGCTACCATGGTGTTTACAAGCTCTTGAGTGTTCATGGTTTCTTCAGTGTTTGGATGTTCTCCCCCTTCTGCTATAATGATGGAGTTTTTGAACTTCTTGTGGCTTGGACTGTCTTATAGGTTGAACACAGGATTGAGATGTTGTAGCAGTGGAATGTCTTTTATGCTCATGAGCTTCAGTACTGTGATGGGCTTGGAACTGGAATTGCTAGCTTGTGTGTCATCTTTGGGTTCTCTTTGGAGTCTTCCCTCTAATCTTGACCAAATTCTCCCCTAAGAAAAGGCTTGGTTAGGTCAATCAAAGCTAGGTCCCCATCTAAGGGTAGGTTTTAACATGGAACAATGCAATGCAATTTTAACATGGACCAGCCTAAAGGTAGGTTTTATGTCATTACATTGTAAGGTGGGTTTATTGTTTCATTGTTTACTATAGCTAGGACGTTACACCTCCCAACTTGTAATGTAATAAACATTACATTGGTCCAAACAGCATGGTCTATCCTTTATAGTTAACAAGAAATGATCCAGTGACTTTGGGCTATGAGTTGGTGAGTTCGCCACTAGGTACCCGAATATAGTGAAGCCACCATCCATGGTTACTACCACCATATGTTGAGAAGG
Source organism: Quercus aquifolioides (assembly GCA_019022515.1). Classification (NCBI taxonomy): domain Eukaryota; kingdom Viridiplantae; phylum Streptophyta; class Magnoliopsida; order Fagales; family Fagaceae; genus Quercus; species Quercus aquifolioides. Next base: position 27,634,256 of record CM032331.1, read on the forward strand.
GTGTATACATATTTGTTATTTTGATGACACACACTATGACAGTTAGGGAAAACTTTTAACAATCAACATGGCAACACAAACAACAAAAAAGTATAATACAAAGACTTAGACAACCAACCAAACAAAAAAATCATACAAAAAAACAAGGGTATATAATGGGTCACTAAAAGTATAACACGAAACTTAACCCTCAACATCCCCAGCGGAGTAGCCATAATGAGAGACCACGAAAAGAAGGGTGCTCTCAAAAAAGAGATTTGGGTGCTTTGAGCACCTCTCTTTTTGGGTAAGTGTGTGGAGTCACCACTTATTTTTTTTATTAAAAAAAAAGGAAAAAATAATGTACAATTACATGTCAAAATACATTAAATGTCATTGATAAAAAAAGAGTACAATTTTGGTAGCATAACCTTACAAGGCTTTGGTCCTAATTACAGTCTATGCAAAAAAAAAAAAAAAAAGGCTCTAATCCTAGTTACAATCTACCAAAATTAAAGACAAAACACTAATCTACTAACCAAAATCCTAAGTTCAGAGGCTAGGTTACGGAATGGGAAGGAGCTAGGCACCCACTCCGCTCAAACAAAGTCTAGTCTTCTAGACTCTAATGACCATTATATACCCGTTTGTATGATGTTGAATGATATGTTGTAACACACATGACAAACACTTGGCAAAATTAATTTAACCAAATTTGTCTTATGGATATGTCCTCTTTTAAAAGAAAAATCATACCTGTTTTGGGGAAAAAAAAAAAAAAGAGAGAGAGATTTGATTTGTAAAAGTCAGATATGTTTTTGTAAAGGGTAAAAAAAATGGGATTCGGTTAATAAAAATCAAATATTTTTTGTAGGATAAAAGAAATGAGATTGGGTTAATAAAAATTAGATCTGTTTTTGTAGAATAAAAAAAATGAGATTGGGTTAATAAAAATCAGACATGTTTTTGAAAGGGTAAAAAAATGAGATTTGATTTGTAAAAAGCAGATCTGTTTTTGAAAGGGTAAAAAAAGATTGTGTTAAAAGGGGATTCATATTCATGAGATAAACTTATTATGCATGCATCACATATTAAAAAGAAAGACTTTAACCAAACTCTTAATTCCTTCTTTTGAAATTTCAAAATTTGCAATTTTATAAAAAAGAAAATTTTTTCATAAAAATTTTCAAATCTATATTTCAGGAAAATACTGACCAATTTTGTGACTAGAAAAATACATATTTGTATTTAATGAAAATACAAACCAGTTTTGTGAACAGAAAAATTATAGATCTGTATTTAATGAAAGTACAAACCATGGATCATAAAAAAAATATAGATCTGTATTTAATGAAAATATAGACCGGTTTTGTAAAATACAGATCTGTATTTAATGAAAATACAGACCAGTTTTGTGATAAAAAAATACATATCTGTATTTAATGAAAATACAGACGAATTTTGTGATTAGAAAAAATACATATCTATATTTAATGAAAATACAGACTAGTTTTGTGATCAGAAAAAATATAGATCTGTATTTAATGAAAATACAGACTAGTTTTGGATTTAAAAAAAAAAAAAAGTTTTGATAATCATTAGTAGATTTTAAAATCAAAGAAAAAATTAAAATAGACAATCAACTAAAGAACATGTCAAAGAAAATTCCAACTCAATATCTAAGCATGACAAACATGAATTAAAAACAAGGCATAATAAAATCAAACATATTGACCAAATTCATGCAATGAACAATCACAACATATTAATTAGTGGAAAAGAAAAACCGACAGAAGAATGAAACTAGATACCTCTTGCATGCACATGCTCTTCAGTAGAAGAATATTTTAGAAATCAAAGAAGTTTTCACTTCTTTGAGGTCTAAAATACTTTACTTACAAAAAAGAAGTTCTTAAAGTAGAAGCCTATAGAACGTCTTTAACGTAAAGGGAGCAGAGAAGTCAGAAAAGAAGAGCCCTTAGTTCTAATATTTTTCCTCTATTTATAGAGGTTAGGATGCTTAAAAAATAAGCTGAATGAGATCAGATACAAATTGGAATGCATCCTTATCTCTAAAAATCCGAAAAAGATAAGAAGAGCCCTTAGTTCAATCTTTTTCCTCTATTTGTAGATAAATATTCTAAAAAAGACTTAATTACCCACAACTTCTTTGTTACCTGATTATCCACTTTATTCCCATGCAAGCAGGCCTATTTTTGACACTAACCAACAACTAATCACAAAATTATTTAATTAATTTTAATTGTTTAACCAATCAGAATTAATTCAAATTAATCACACGTGGTTGGTTCCACCCAAACAAAATGCACGCGGACCGTAAAAACATGATCATGTGATATCTTTCAATCCGATAGTTCAATTTGGGAATCGGACATACCATCGCAACCGTTAGAATCTCAAGATCATTTTTATGATATGCAATGAATGAATTAATGCATGTAATGCAACTCTAAATTTTGGGTATATGAATGGTCACCCTAGCCATCTTCCAAGATTAAATTATGGGTGCAAAATCGAGTGTCTACAGTTCCCTTGTTTTGTTGTCCAAAACAAAGGACGAAATTGGTGGTGAAATTGCATATTCTAAATTTGAGTCATTTTCCTAGTAGATCGTATCTAAAAGAAAGAGAATGAGAAGAGGAGAGAAAAAATGAAAAAAGGGAGAACAAGAGAGAGCATGGGTTGCCGTGGGTCTTGATTTGAAGAGTGTTTGGGGTTCAAATGATTTTCAATTTGGATGCTGAGAAAGTGATGACAATATTCTAAAATGATTTTACTTTATTTTATATTTTTCATTTTTCATTTTTAAAGCACATTGTAATTTAATATATTTGATATTTCAACAAATTCTTAATTTTATTTTTTATTCCATGTGGCATTACACATGTCATCTAATGTGGCATAAAAATGATTTTTTATTTGGGCCATTAGCCATATCTACATTTTCCATCCATTATTTAATAGCAGGAACCATTTTAATACAGAACCAAAACATTAGGGACCAAATTGACACATTTGAAAAGTCAAGGACGAAATTGACTTATGGCATAAAGTATAGGGACCAAATATGTAGTTTACCCTATTTTTAATAAATGGTGTTTATTGTTAAACTTATTTAAGAAAGAATCATATCATAATATGTCCACATTTTTTTTGTTTTACGTTTTAGATTATTTGGAAAACAACATAATAGTTTTGACAATATGATGAAGAACAATTAGTGCATTTGAAAAAGATTGCCTTTATGTAGTTTCCTTCCGTTGTTTGTAAATATTTTGTTTAACAAATTAATAGCAAATTGTTATGTATTTGTTATATGATATTCTTAGATGCTTAAATAATTGTTTTAAGCATGTACCAATATTTTATATTGCTCTTCATCTTTCTTATCCCATTAGTGTATTTTATGAAATTTTTAAGAAAACAAATTCAATTTTGTGTTTAAACTTATTTATTTATCTATTCATTTTTCACATATTGAATTAGATGTTAGATTAGATTTTGACAGTATTAACATAATAATTCTTCTTCTTTTTACAAAAAAAAAAAAAAGAATTCTCTACATTTTTCCCATATGCAATTGTATTAATTTTTTTTATTAAGAGAAAAGTGTTACAATCATTATGTATAAAACTATAACCAGCACTTGGGAACAATGACATATTTCTATTCTGTCACTTCAAAATATTATTAAAATTCTTGAATTTGATTATGCATTGGATATTTGGCTTGATTACCTCAATTTTACATATTCCGGAGAAGCAGTTTGACATTGTTGTAAGTTTTATTAATTATTTAGATACTTTTTTAGTGTTTTTTATTGAACGGTAGAAAAAATTGGGTTTGAGAAAGTTTGTTTAAAACTAAAAGAATAATCTCCAAATTTTATATACTTTTTACTGAGACACAAAATGTTATAAAAAAATTTTATTAAAAAAATAATATTTTCGCTAACTTACCTTTTGAATTCCTGAGAAAGATTGTATTGTTTATATTGTTTTAATTTTGGTATGACAAAATTATGTATATTACATTTGTGTTTGTCCTTATAATAAGTGACAATTTGTTTTGAGGAACATAATAAATGAAAATATGATTATGAAATACATTACTATTTAATAAATAGTCCAAATAACCACCGCACACCCTTGGTGCTATGGTCACTTCACAAGTGTAAGTACTTATGAGGTGTAGGGGGCAAGGGCCGGGTTCAAGTTTCTAGGAATGAGCTTCACACACATATACACTTAGATTGGGATAGAGTAGAATTTCTATCTTGTATTAAAAAAATAATCCGAATTGTAAAAATATAAATTTAATAATACCACACCTTGATATTTATAATGATGACATAAACAATTCCACACTTGCACTATATTTTATTGCAAGAGCTACTATTAACCCAAAATTCCAAATATTCATTTTATCCATTACTAACTAGTAATATCCTTATATTAAATTTAACACAATTATAAATTAGTTCTAACCTTTGGATATCTCACCCAATTATATGTTCAAAACTATAACGAGGAATTTTAATTTGACAAATGCACCTTCAATTTGACATAAAAGCATTAAGTGTTAGGATTAGTGCCCTTAAATCCTGTTGTATGATGCTACGTATGACATTATGTATGACTTAATGTTGTGATTAATAAATTTGTTTTATTATTATCTGAAATAATGGTAACATGAATATTCGGACATTATCATGTAGTCCATGAGATGCATAATATGTGATTTATGTGATTTAGTCACAAAAGATATAAGTCACAAGTTCTTTGTAAACTCAGAATTTTAGTTTGTAGTCGGTGATGAAATTGGGCATTTCATCTGCGAAGACTATAACATATCAACTAAGATTATTTGTCTTGATCATGGAAGTGGAGACTTCTAGTTGATGTGTTGATATGTTTTAAGAGTTAAGACATATTGAATTGGACTGCTGTAAGATTTATTATTCTCATAATGATTGTCAAATGAATAATAAATCTCACGACTTTTATTTACATGAACTTTTAATCCTGAGAGAATAATGGACTTGATCATGAAGTGTAGGTTGCTTTGATATATCAGGAGTGAGATTTAAAGTAACGGTTAAAACCTCAGTATGTTGGGCAGCCACATTTAGTGTTGATGGAACATATATTTTCAAGATGGAATTCATAGTATTTTAATGGAGATATAAAATATTTCCTTGAGATAAGTTTAATGGGTTCAGTTATTTAGAGAGTTAGGCCTAACCACTTTAGTAAGGAATTACTAAAGTATATATTTATGAAATTGGATTTCATAAATATATAATGAATAACTTAAAGGATTAAACTGGGTACTCAAGGATTAAGATGTAGTAATTTACAAAGTGGCAGTCTACATTCATAACTTTGTATTACTACGAATATTTTATGAAGGGGTTGCATGTATAATAAAGTCTTGGGATATAATTTATTAATAAGGCCTAGAGTGCAATTATATTTATATAGTGGTATTAAATATAATTAATAGTAACTTTAGACTTGTCAAAAGTTGACAGAAAAGCTCAAGGCCCATTGGAGCTAGTGTCTTATTGGTCCCTTTTGGTCCCACTCCAAGCCACACACTAAAGCCCAATTGGAAATGCCCAATAGGCCAGCCCAATTAGATAATCAGTTAAATATAAAGGAAGACACATACAAAATTTTTCATTAGAGAAAAAAGAGAGACACCATTGTGAAATGGTGTGTATGTGTGAATAAAGCCACTCGATTATTCCCCCTTTGAATCTGATTGAGAGACCACACTTCTTGGGCATAAAGTGGAATTGGAGTGAAGATTAAAAGTGTTTCCAAGTACTTCTAATCTTCTTCTTTTTTTTTTTTTGAATTTCACTACAACAAGGTACGCTATCTTGTTCTTAAATTCTGAAATTTACATAGTGCATGTTATCAATCATGAATGAAATAGATCTATGTTTGTTGCTTTCGTTATGTGTTTTGTATGAGATACAAAACCAGATTTACCAACATTAAGAACACCAAAGGCCCTTGATTTGGCCTTAATCATAAACTTAACTATTTTAATTCTTTGATTAACCTTAAATCTATGATGTTTTCCTTCAACTGGTGTTATCAAACCCTAATTGGATATTCCAATTATGTATTATTTCATCCAATTTGGTTAAAAACATACTAGATTGGAAAACCCTCATTCTCACAATAAACAAATGTTGATGCTCACTTTTGACAAAAGGACCCAATGGCAGAAGAATCCCAACAATATGAAAAAGATGGAGAAAAAAATAGTAAAATAAAGACCATTAGGCCAGAATGGCAGGAATAGTGATCAACAAGCCCACAAAATAATAAGTGGCCAGAAAGAAAGCAAATGGGTCGAGGAAGCCTAAAGTAGTAATCCCATGGGAACTGTAAGAGATGGAGAGAAAGTAAAAATGGGCCGGGAAAGCCCAAGAAAGGAATTAGTAAATTCATGGGGTTGGTTTTAGGATAAGTGCCCTAAAATCCTATTGTATGCCATGTATGACATTACGTATGACATTATGTTCTATGTAATAAAGTTGTTTTATTATTATCTAAAATAATGGTAACACGAATATTTGGACATTATCATATAGTCCATGAGATGCATAGTATGTGATTTATGTAATTTAGTCATAGAAGATATAAATCTTTAGTTCTTTGTAAACTCAGAATTTTAGTTCTTAGTCGGTGATGAAATTGGGCATTTCATCTACAAAGACTATAACATATCAACTAAGATGATTTGTCTTGGTCATGGAAGTGGAGACTTCTAGTTGATATGTTGACATGTTTTAAGTATTAAGACATATTGAACTAGACCGTTGGGAGATTTATTATTCTACTAACGACTATTAAATGAATAATAAACCTCACAAATTCTATTTACATGAACTCTTAATCTTGAGAGAATAATAAACCTGATCATGAAGTGTAGGTTGCTTTGATATATCAGGAGTGAGATATAAAGTCACGATCAAAACCTCAGTATGTTGGGCAACCACATTTAATGTTGAAGGAACACATATTCTCAAGATGGAATTCATAATCTCTTAATGGAGATATAAAACATTCTCTTGAGATAAGTTTAATGGCTTTGGTTATTCAGAGTATTAGGCCTAACCACTTTAGTAAGAAGTTACTAAAGTATATATTTCTAAAATTTGATTTCATAAATATATGATGAATAACTTAAAGGATTAAACCGGGTACTCAAGGATTAAGGTGTAGTAATCTTCAAAGTGGCAGTCAACATTCATGATTTTGTATTGCTACAAATATTTTAATGAAGGGGTTGAATGTATAATAAAGTCTTGGGATATAATTTATTAATAAGGCCTAAAGTGCAATTATATTTATATAGTGGTATTAAATATAAATAATGGCAATTTTGGGCTTGTCAAGAGTTGAAAGAAAGGCCCAAAACCCATTGGAGCTAATGTCTTATTTATCCCTTTTGGTCCCACTCTAAGCCACATGTTAAAGTCCATTTGGAATGGCCCAAAAGGCTAGCCCAATTAGATAATCAGTTATACATAAGGAGAGAAATATGCAAAATTTTGTAACGTATTAAATGGTGTGTATGTGAGTGTAAGTCACTCTCTTATTCTCCCTTGAACACATACGTATAAATTGATTGAGAGACCACACTTCTTGGGCACAAGTGGAATTGGAGTGAAGATTAAAAGTGTTTTGAAGATTAAAACTGAGTAAACAAAGAAGGAAGAAAGAAAGAACACAAAAAACCACAAGAAATGAAAAAAAAAAAAAAAAAAAAACATGAGTTATAGAAGCAAAAGCATGCATCAATAGGCTACCCATTTCTCTCCCTTTTAATAGCCCACTCTCTAATGATCTAAGAATTCAAGATTGAGCCATTTAGGTCATTTTTCCAAAGTGTGTAACTTCTACTGCAAAAGCCCCCTCTAAGGGTACCCACATTGGAGATTGGTTCCCTTTTTGGACTTGTATCTGCTAAAGAGCCTAGCCCATTCCTTTGGCAAACGAATCTTCTTTTCTCTTGTTTTTGTTGATTAATGACTAATTTGTTATCTTACTGTTAATTTCTTTTTGCCGTGACCTTGTAACTTGTAATCATATTGTTATATCTTCCTTCGTGGAGTTATTCATATATTATTGTTATTAGTAGAAAATGTTTTAGTTATCCTGTTGCATCGTGTTTGCTGCTATAACATCTACAACAGTCTTTCTTGCCATGAGTACGTGGTATGCTCAAGGCTCCTAGCAAGATGTGTCTACATAGGGATGACCCAACTTGCACACAAGTTGGCTTAAGGTGTGTTTCAGTTAGGCCAGTCCCGACTCTTCTACCCCAGAATCATGAGCCATGGTACAGCAAGAGCAATCCAGCCCAAAACACAAAATAGGCCCACCACGTTTAAATTGGCGACTCCGCTGAGAAGTTAGGAAAAAGACAAGAAAATCAGGTAAAGCCCTCACAAGTTATGCCCCCAAGATCAAAGACGGTGCGAAACATGAGTATTGTACCCTCACAGGCAGAATCAAGGCTAGCCACGGCCCACCTGGGCCACAGCAGCAGCAAAGAATCCCCACAAACAATGCCAACTTATTTATTGAGGTGCTACAGTCTGTGCAGCATTCTCAACAGTAGTTGATGGAAGAGATTCGTCAGATGAAGGCGAATAAGACGAAAGAGAAAGGAAGACAACATGACCCAGAGCATGTGGCAGATAAGGAAGAAATCCCTGTAGTGGTGGACCACATAACATAGAACAACGTTTCATTATGATGGCTGAAGTCGCGGCACTTTTAGAACAGAAAGGGTCAAGGTGCCCAAGGAGAGATTCTACACACGAAGGCCTCCTTATCCACTGAGGATACTTAGCAAGCTACACCCTAAGAGATATGAACTGCAAACTTTCACACAAAATGATGGTAGAAGGGGAAGTTTCATTAAGCATGTGAGTAAGTTTATTGACACCCTCGATCCCTATGCAACAGTCGAGGATTTGTGTCTTTGGGAGTTTTCTAAATCCCTATGTGACCAGGTGTACACTTGGTACACTGGCTTAAAGCCTAGATCGATCCCCGACATGGGATGATATGGTGGACGTGTTCTGCACCAAGTATTTTCACGGAGAAGAAACAATAACGCTTGTAACTTTGCAAGGGACTAAGCAAAAGAATGGTGAAGACTTGATGGAGTACATCAAGAGGTTCGGGGACATAGCTCTTGGTAGCTATGATCACTGTGAGAAGAAGACGCTAGTGGAAATGTGCATGGGTAGCATGATCATGGAGTACATAGCTATTGCGAAAAGCTAGAAAGATTGCTCAATCTTTAAGGCCTAGTTTTGACAAGCCCAAGGAGTGGAGATCCACACCGCAGGCTACGGTATTATCCACTGGTGAGATGAAGAGTAAATCAGATGAGAGGGAGTATGAGACCCCCCTGCCACTACCATGTACACTAAAAGAGCTAAATGTGCTCCTAGATAAATGAATCGCAGATGGAGTTTACAAACCCAATCAAGTTTCTAGAGACCCTACTGAAGAAGAACGGAGGGACCTATGTTTCTGTCGTTTGGATAATTATGTACATCATCCTATTGCAAAATGTTGGGCACTCCGTAGACTAATGCATCATAGAACCAAAGAGAAAACCCACTCCCGAACCACAAGGGAAAAGGAGTAACAATAGTCATTATTTGCGCAGATTCAAGAAAGGATGAAGAAGAAAGGCTGGCCCTACCTGCTACAGCCATTACCACCTTACAAAAAAGCTTTAGGTTTAAGAACTTGTTTGATCAACTACAACTCACAGCCAATGAACGAAAAATTGCCACAGAGGCTCTAGTAAGCATTGCTTCAGGAGTAGGAGTAGAATGTCTAGCGACGGAAACCAGAGCTGACAAAGCTTTCCTACAAGAACCCAACAAGATTGTCTTCAGCGACAAGGACATAAAGGTGGGGTATTCAGACCACAAGAGGCCCCTCTACTTGGCAGCCTCCATAAACCAAATCCCCATTAAAAGAGCCTCAGTTAATATGGGCGCTTCGGTGAATCTCATCCCGCTTAGCACACTACAAGCAGCAGAAATTTCAAAAAGCAAGATTCAGGGATGTCCAATGAAAGTAACGAGGTTCGAAGGAAGCGGCAAGTATACCGCAGGCCATATTCAGCTATGGCTGAAAGTGGGGCCAATAGCCTCCTTGGCTCATTTCCATGTGGTGAAAACAGAATTTTCATATCATATATTATTGGGAAGACCCATCTACCTATCACCAGTGTGTGAAGGGGAGATTGAATGGCAGGATGATACGAATAGCAGTGAACCCATCACCATTTGAGTAATCCGAAGCCCACTTAGTAGAAACCATGTTCTATGATGAGTGGGCACCTTCTGGTGAAAGTTCGGTGTCCAAACCACAAGGCACCTTTGTCCCCAGATGAGAAGACATCCAAGACAACCTAGAGCCTAACTTGAGAAAGCTGCTGATGCAGAGGAACAAAAGGAAAAAAGTGCCACTTCGAAGTTAAGTGGTACGCCATGATGCGCCAGGATCCAAATGCTTGATAGCAGGACAATCTACAAGTTATGAAGGTGCGCGAGACCCACCTGCAGTATGCGAGGGAGTCCTGGACGAGGGTCACAACATAAGAGTTTAGTGTGTTGTATGGTTCAAAAAAATTCAGAAGAAGAAAACGACACAAAAAGTGAAAGAGAGGTTGCAGCAGAAAAAGATGCATAAGTGATGGCAGAAGAAAAGTTAGAAGAAATTGACTTTGGCACGAACACACAAAAGCCAAGAGCGATTTCCATAAGTTCAAGGTTGTTAGAGAAAGAAAAGGCAGAATTGATCCTGCTGTTGAAAGAGTTCAAAGTTGTCTTTGCATGGGACTATAACGAAATGCCTAGGTTAGACCCAGGATTGGTGGTACATACGCTAAACGTAGATCCCAAGGCCAAGCCAGTGGCTCAGCCTACTAGAGTGTTTCACATCGAAATTGAAGAACATATAGTAAAAGAAGTGCAAAAGCTACTAGCGGATGGCTTTACCAAACCCATCCAACACCCACGATGGTTGTTCAACATTGTACTAGTGAAAAAGAAGAATGGGCAGATACGATGCTATGTAGATTTTAGAAATCTTAACCGAGTCTGCCCCAAAGACGAATTCCCACTACCCAACATAGACCTGTTGATAGACTCTGCAGCAGGGAATGCCATGTTTTCCTTCATGGATGGGTTCAATGGATACAACCAGATTCGAATGGCACCAAAATATGTGGAAAAAACTGCCTTTAGAATGCCCATAGGTAATTTCTACTACACAATGATGCCCTTTGGGTTGAAAAATGTAGGTGCAACTTACTAGCACACGATGACCATCACATTCCATGACATGATGCACCACAAGCTAGAAGACTATGTGGATGACATAGTCGTGAAATCAAGAAGACGAGAAGACCATGTTAAAGTGTTAAGAAAGGTATTTGAAAGATGCAGACTTTTCAAGCTAAGAATGAACCCACTAAAATGCGCTTTCGAAGTGTCTGACGAGAAATTTCTGGGGTTCATGGTCCACAGTAAAGGAATAGACATAGGCCCAGCCAAAGCAATGGTCATAGCGGCCATGAAGCCACCAGCCACAGTGAAGGAATTGAAGAGCTTTCTGAGAAAGGTTTCCTACTTCTGAAGGTTCATCCCTGGTTTAGTATTAATCACCTCAACTTTTGCCAAATTGCTTAAGAAGGGACAAGGCTTCGAGTAGGGAGAGACACAGGCAGCTTTTCGAAGGCTACAGCAAATCATGACGAACCTCCTTACGATACAAGTTCCAATTCGCAATAAGCCATTACTACTTTATCTGGCCTTAACCCCTTTGCCATAGGCGCTTTTATAGCCCAGGAAAACAAAGGTAGTGTTGAACAATCAGTTTATTACATTAGTCGCACCCTAAGGGATGCAGAGACCCGCTACCCTAGAGTGGAAAGGGTATGCCTAACAATAGTCTATGCATCACAAAGACTACGCCATTATTTCTTGGCCTATGAGATACATTTGATGACAAAGTCTCACGCAATTAAAGCTTTTCTCCAACAACCTACTCTCTCTGGAAGGATATCTTAGTGGCTGTTACAATTGTTGCAATACAACTTGAAGAGTCAAGCCATAGCAGACTTGTTGGCCCAATTTTCGGGAGAAGAGGAATTCTCGCTAGATGATGCGGTTCTTGGAAAAGTGGCTACAACAGAAATAAATGAAGAGCAATGGGTCATGAAGTTTAACGGCTTTTCTACAGTAAACTTGGGAGGCACAAGAGTGATCCTTTATCATCAAGAAGAAGAGACCGAGGCACTCTCATTCAAGTTGGAGTTTCCGTGTTTAAACAATACCGCAGAATACTAGGCCTATCTCACGGGGTTGGAAACATGTATCGAAATGGGGATCAAACATTTGAAGGTGATAGGCGACTCCAATCCGGTGGTCTACTAAGCCAAGGGGAGTTTCTCCTTAAAGGAACCAAGTCTGGCCTGTATAGGACATTGGCCTAGAAAATGGAAGAAATATTTTCCACATTTGAGATAGAGCATGCTCAGAGGAGCGAGAATTGGTACGCAGACGCGCTAACTGCAATAAACAAAACTGTTATCAAGATTATTAGAATGATGAGCTAGGAATACACCAAAGGATGGGTAACACATTTGCCAGATGCCCTTTGGGCCTACCGAAGTTTGCCCAAATCTGCCACAAGATTTTCTCCCTTCTCCTTTGTTAATGGAACGAAGGTTATGAGTCCAGCAAAAGTGATGATACCTTCTTTGAGGGTTATGAAGGCACGAAGGAAGAGAAAGAGAAGGAAGTCTTTGTGGCAAAGAGATGCGAGGACCTAGAAGGGATGGATGAAAAAAGGGAAGAAGCCCAAGAGCGTAGCCACAGATACAAGCAAAGGATGACTGAAGCTTATGGTAGGACAACTAAAGAAAGGGTGTTTGCAGAAGGACAGCTTGTGTTGAGGACAACAAACCATGTCAGGCAAGGTATGCCAAGACCATCTAAATTCTTGCCAAAATGGGAGGGACCCTTTGTGGTAAGGGAAGCACATGCAAGTGGGTATTACTGTTTGGCCTAGATGGATGGAAAAGATTTAATGGACCCCATTAATGGCAAATTGCTAGAGCATTATTATGCCTAGGAAAAATTACGTAGTTATTCCTTTCCTTCATGTTTTTTTTTCTTCCTCCAAGTGACCACCCTTGCAAGGATTAATGTCACAAGAAAGGGTTGTAGTGTGCTTTCATTTGTAGTTGATGATTAAGTGCAAAAAAAAAAACAAAGAGTAATGAAGACCATGGAATATTAGCAAAATATACTATATTATAAAAACATAGCAGTAGCCGTAGTAGATATAGCATAATAGATTATAAACCCAAAATATATAAGTCATACCAGACTTATCAAATAAGTGCTAGAAAAATAAAAGTGTGCTGAGTAGGGAGAAAAGGGAGAGAAATAAACATGGGGGAAGGAAATAAAGCTACATAATGGGTGATAGTCTAATCAAAGGCCTGAAATAAAGGTCTAATCTCCAAAGTGATTATGGCCAGTAACACCAGGAGGAAGACGCTTACGACGTGCTTCTAAGTCTGCCACCTCCTTCTTCAAACTCTCGATACGAGCATCTATAGCATCCACAGCAGGCTGAACCCTTTTCATAAAGAAGGCTCAAGCAAAACTAACCCTGATCAACTCCTAAACCACGTCTCTCCACTGCAGAATCCTCTTAGTAGAAACAGTGTCAAGGAAGTTATGCTTAGTGTTGTTTATCACACTCCCCAACAACTTAAGGAAGTGCTCCTTGCGGATCGGCCAAAGAGAAATCCCTGCATAAAGTCCCCAAGATTGTTATAGACTGCCTCCAAATGGGTAATGCACTCCCCAAGAACTCGGAAGCCATGAAAGTCCACATAAGAAGCTCTAGCACCGTAGAAGATCGAAGGATCAAGGTCATTGGTCTCAGGTAGGTCGAATTGGGCAAAGAAGGCAGCGGCCTCACTTGCCGGATCAGGAATGGTGGCAAAGCTACTTCCAACCTCAAACTAAGAAGTCGGGGCCACCTCAACAAGAGTCAGACCTGAAAGGAAATATGAGGCATACCATGAGTTCACTAGGAATAGGCAAAATGAAGGAATGGATCTAATGATGAAGGCCTTGATTGAAGAAAGCCCAAGGGGAAGAAAATTACCAGGACCCAAATGAGTGGAGGGCTATAGGTATAGCAGAATTAGGAGCTGTGGGCATCACAAGGCCTATTGCAATCTTAGGCTCCTCAGGAATGTCTATAGCTGTAGGAAAACAAATGATGTGCAAAGTAGTAAGAGGGTTGCACCAAGAAATGACAGGAAAAAAGGAATAAGAAGATTCACTAAGGACAAAAGATACATACCCATAGACTCGGCTTCTTGCTCACTGCCATCACTATCCGAATCGAAATCAGTAACCCTTGTCTTCATGACGAGCTCGTCCTCGGAGTCATCAAGGACCTCCTCAGATCCCTCATCAGAAGACAAATTTGCATCAAGCCCTTGGGTGGCGGAATTAGGAATGGAAGAAGGAGTGACCACCAAGGGGGAGCCATCCTTCATGGCCTAGGAGAGGGCAACAAAGGGACCAATAGGAGAGATGACCGAAGGTGTAACAGTAGAAGCACTCCCAGTTTGAGATGTGTCTATGGGAGTGACTTCTTTCTATGGAGTGGGGATCTCAACAGAAATAAGGACTGACTCACCTACCCTCTCGGCTTGAGTACTCCCCTCGGCAAGAATGAGCTTAAGTGGAGGAATTGGAGCCTTGGTAGGAGCTTCCTGTGCAACAGCAGAAGCAGAAGTCATGGCCTCAGCCACAACATCTACCCTCTCGAAGAAGCCCTCCATGGGCATGCCCATAGCAGCAGGAACTTCCCCACATGTGGGGTGATAAACAGAAACGGGCTCAGGATCAACCTATATATAAAAAATAAAAATAAAAAATAAAAAGAAAGAAAGAAAGAAGGCAGGTGTTAAGACAAAAGGAAGGAATAAATAAACATGCAAAAGAGAGAAAGCACATGGCAACACATGGCAATGAAGATGCATGCAAAGAAAAGGAATGTACCTCTAACTCGATCTCATCAAGCAATACGGGCCGAGTGGCTGAAGTGTCTTCCTTATACTTAGACTGCTAAGGAAGAAGGGAAAAAAGAAGAAGAAAAGAAATGAATAAGCATGCATATGGAGTTAGCCCCAGGAAAGCCCCATAAGTAATTCAAATAAAGAAAAAGTGAAGTTTAGAGATAACATACTCTCCTTTTGGCAGTGGCAGATGGGGTTATGGAGATGTCTTTCTTTTACTATCACAAGTCCTGCTGGAAGGAGGAGCATCCATGGATGGCCTTGGAGCGGAGGGCTTAGGCTTGCCTACAATAAAGCGCCTACTAGAATGAGTGTAAGCAGAAGGAAGAGGAGAGCTCTCAAGGACTATGTTGCCAATGGGAGGAAGGCCACCCTATATGGAACAATGTCAGAACAGATCTCAAAGGAGTCATCCCCTCTCTTAGCAGATTTGGGCTTAGCAGTCCACGACACTGAGCCCTTCTTCGCGAGTACAAGAAGGTTCACCACCTTCACCTTTGTTAGGACATATATGGTTCAATGTTAGGAACATACGTCACTATTTTATGTAATTGGATAATCCTTTGACAAAATGCACTTTACTTGTAATTGGGTAGATCTAGGATATGTTTAATGCTTCAAGAAATAAGGTTTCAAGTTAAAGTGTTAAAGCCATGCAAGTGTGTCCAAGATTTAAGTGAGAAATTGCTTGATTTTAAAGCTCGACAGCTAACTCGATAGCTAGCATCTATCGAGGTTTAAAAGCTACTAAAGCCCGTGCCTCGATAGCTATCTCGACTATCTATCGAGGTTTATGAAACTCAGTTTTTCAATTCTGATTTCCCATCCAATCCATGGGTATAAGTTTGGGCTTTCTTTTCTCACAACCCTAAACATATATAAGCATTATTTTAAGGGCCGTAAAAGGTTACGCACAATTGCACAAAAGCACAGTTTCACAAGTGAAGAAAAGTGTAACTGGAAACCTAGTTTGCCCTAGTTCTTCTTTCTCTTCAAGAAGCTGTTGTGTTTGTACATCATAGGGTTTTGTGGCCAAGCAAATTCATGATCTTCATCGTGTGATGAATATAAGAACTTTGCAGCCAACATCCTTCTCAAGTTGGTGATCAAGTTGCATACTAGGATTCGCGTAATTTGTTAGTCACATATTAGAAGCCGTGCATTGAAAAGGAGAGATTGTCACTACAGAAAGTCCAATTGGGTATTAGGGTAAGGGTTCAACTGTAGGTTAGTATAAAGTACTGGGATTCCTTTACTTGTAACTACTTGTTTTTATAATAGTGGATTCTCGGGAGTGGTGACCTTAAAGTCACCCGGTGGGGTTTTTGCCGTGTAGGTTTTCCCCATTCGTAAACAAATCACCGTGTCAATTTAATTTCCGCTGCATACTTAGTTTAATTAGTGATTTGTTTGTGCTACCACGCATCTTGCATGTTAAGTTGATTAATTAATAAACTTGGCTAATTAATCAATTAATTCATCACAAGGGGTTAATACATTCTTGGCCTATCAAGTGGTATCAAAGCAAGCACACTCTGATTAGGGTTAATCTTTGCTGTGTGATCCATTGACCCCTGTTGTCATGGCACCGGCTTGAAGAGATCTTTGTTTTCAAATACATCTTGTTTTTGTAATCTCTACTTATTTGAGTGTATCAAAAAATACAAGTCTAAAAGTTATTTGAATTCTATTATGATGACTATTGGAAAAGATCTTAGCTTGACAAAGAAGAAACTAGACTGTCTCAGAATGAAAATGTGCAAAGGAGTTCGTCTGAGAAGAGTGAAAGTTAAAGGTTTAGTTCAAAAAAGGGAGATGAGAGAAGACACCATTCCCACTGATTTGTCATCTAAGCACGAAGTGTGCTTAATGATGAAGTTCGCATTTGAGGTTATGGACATGTGTTTGTGGTACCTTGACAGTAGTTGCTCAAGACACATGATTGGAGACCGATCTCTCTTCAAGGTTTTCGAGTCTAAGAAATGTGGTAATGTCACTTTTGGTGATGGGAGCAAGTCATAGATTAAAGGAAAGGGAATCATATCTCTACCTGGGCTGCCAAACATTGCAAATGTACTATATGTAGAAAGTCTGAAAGTGAAACTGTTGAGCATAAGTCAGATATGTGATCAAGACTTCATGGTACTATTCTCAAAGGGAAAATGCCTTGTCATGGATGAGTCTGGAAAGAAGCTCATAAGTGGTGTTCACACTATAAACTATTGTTATGGTTTGGTTCCTAATGCTGATATTGTGTATAATAGCATTCGTTTACCAAATGAATATCTATGGCACCAAAGGATGGGACATGCTAGTTACAAATATCTTTCAATTGTATCTAAGCATGAGTCAGTCTTGGGGATGCCAAAGCTCAGTAGAGTGAGCAATGTGGTGTGTGGACCATGTCAGCTTGGGAAACAGACAAAAGCTAAACATCCGAACACTCAGACATCTACTACATCTAGACCATTGGAGCTACTACATCTAGATCTTATGGGTCCAACGAGAACCGAGTCTCTTGGTGGAAAGAGATACATCATGGTTGTGGTGGATGACTTCACTGGGTACACTTGGGTCATTCTCCTACGATCCAAGTCTAATGCCCCGGAGCACATTGAAGCTTTGTGCACAAGATTGCAGAATGAAAAGAGCCTGAAAATTGATCAAATTCGAAGTGATCATGGTAAAGAATTCGAGAACTCATATATGGAGTCCTTTTGTAAAAGATCAAATATATCTCAAGAATTCTCTGCGCCTATTACTCCTCAGCAGAATGGTGTAGTAGAAAGGAAGAACAGGGTTATTCAAGAGATGGCTAGAGCCATGTTGCACAACAAGGATGTGATTAGAAACTTGTGGGGAAAAGCTATCAACACCGCTTGTCATACTGTTAATAGGGTGTATTTTAGACCCGATACCAAGAAGACTCCATATGAGTTATGGAAGGGAAGGAAGCCAAATCTTAAATATTTCAGAATCTTTGGAAGTACTTGTTTCATTCTCAAAGATAGAGAGAATGTGGGATACTCCTCTACAAGCAAGGCTTATCAGGTATACAACAAAAGAACCATGAAGGTAATGGAAACAATAAATGTTGTTATTGATGAATCTCTAGATTCTGGTTCTGAGAAATTTAGTGAGGAAATCCCCAAAGAAATTCTTCCCCCAAAGCCCAGGGAAGTTCAAGAAATTGTTGAACAAGAGCCTGCATCTCCTAGTACTCCAGATACTCCAAGTGTTGTAGAAGATTCAGCAGATTTATCTACTTCACCTAATTCTGAAACCTATGAAGAGAAAGTACCTTCTTCCAGGATCAAGTTGAATCATCCTCCTGAAGTTATTATGGGAAACATGAATGAACTTACTCTAAGAAAGCGTACAGATGATAAATGTGTTGCTAATTTTGTGTCTTATTCGTGTTACTTGTCGCAGGTTGAACCCACCAAAGTTAAGGAAGCTCTTCAGGATGAAAGCTGGGTTGAAGCTATGCACGATGAACTGCTTCAGTTTTAGAGGAATGACGTTTGGACTTTGGTACCTAGACCGAAGGATGAGCACATCATCGGCACAAAGTGGATATTCCGCAATAAAACTGATAAGGAGGGTAATGTGATCCGCAACAAGGCTCATCTTGTAGCTTAAGGATACTCACAAATGGAAGGAGTAGACTATGATGAGACATTTGCTCTGGTAGCCTGTATGGAGTCCATCAGAATTCTCCTAGCCCTAGCATGTCACTTCAGGATCAAGCTCTATCAAATGGACGTGAAGACTACATTCTTGAATGGGCTACTTAAAGAAGATGTTTATGTGGCTCAACCAAAAGGATTCATTGATCCACACTTTCTGGATCATGTGTTGTACCTCAAGAAGGCACTTTATGGATTAAAGCAAGCCCTAGAGCTTGGTATGATCGGCTTACATAATACTTGGTGTCACATGGGTTCACCAGAGGAAAAGCAAATCAAACTCTCTTCATAAAGAAGGAAGACGACGAGTTAATAGTTGCTTAAGTATATGTTGATGATATCATCTTTGGGTCAACTAAGGATGAACTTGCTCATAGCTTCTTAAAACTCATGCAGGCCGAGTTCGAGATGAGCATGATTGGAAATTTGTCAACAAGATTCAAGTATATTCCTATCTCAATCTAAATATGCTAAAAATCTTGTGAAAAAGTTTTGTTTGGAATCTGCTAGTTCTGTTAGAACTCCTATGAGCTCAAATGTTAAACTCACTGTTGATTTGTTAGGTAAAAGTGTAGATTCATCTCTCTATAGGAGCATGATAGGTAGTCTTCTTTACCTTACTGCTAGTAGACCTGACATTAGTTACAGTATGGGAGTCTGTGCTAGATATCAGGCTAATCCCAAAGGGTCTCATATGATTGCTTTGAAAAGAGTCATAAAGTATGTCAAAACCACTGCTGACTTTGGTGTGTGGTACAGCAAGGACACAATTGATGTCTTAGCTGGGTATTCTGACGCTGATTGGGCTAGGAATGCTGATGATAGAAAGAGTACATCGAGGGTTGTTTCTATGTGGATAATAATCTTGTTTCCTGGATGAGCAAAAGGCAAAATTCCATCTCATTATCCACTGCAGAAGCTGAGTACATCACTGCCAATAGCTGTTGCACCCAACTTCTATGGATGCAAAAACTCCTCCATGATTACGGTATTTGTTAAGAGCATCTTACCATCTCCTGTGACAATACCAGTTCCATCAACATCTCTGAGAATCCGATTCAATGTTCTCAAACTAAACACATAGAGATTCGACATCACTTCGTTAGGGAGCTTGTCGAAGATGGCACTCTTACTCTTGAGTTTATTCACACTGATGACCAGAAGGCTGATTTTTTTACCAAACCTCTTGATAGCAAACGGTTTGAATTCCTTTGCCAAAACATCGGTGTCATCTCCATGGATTGATCTCCTCTTCTCTTCCTTATTCCTCATGCATTTGCATCTAGTTTTATGCATTGCTTTGTCTGGTTTAACATGTTTTTGTTTGGTTACTTTTCAGTTTTTGCTTTATTTTGTTTTTCATATAAAAATTGAAAAATTAAAAATACAAAAGCAGTGTGTGTATGTGCACATTGATACTTTTGTACCTTGGATGGTCATTGACACAAAGTTTTCTAAACTTTGTATCTCTTGTAGCTTAGATGAGCATCTCTATGCACAACTAAGCAAGTGAGCTTTGTGGCTCGTGTTTGTGATGAGTAAGATTAAGTAATCTCTTGTACTTAACACTCGTATCACTATTTTTGATAGAAAGGACTAGAAAATCCTATGAGAAAGGCATAAATAACCATCTCACCACTGTTGCCCACCAATCATGAAATGACATTTGTATGCTTCGGCATAGCAAATGTGGAATGTCAAATGCTTAACATCATTGGGTATTTCTTTTCTCTCTCTTATATGCCCATGCATGGTTTGCTTAAAAGAAAAATATGCAAAGAAAAATAAAAGCTAAAAGAACAAAATGCTTTATATATGATTGCAAGAGTGTATTCTAGGAGATGTGGGAGTTATAGGATATACCTTGAAGGTGACAGTCCCCATCAAACAGTTATAATTATGTGTGAGTTAAAGTGATTTTCTCATATCTCAAATCGTCATAACACGTAGGCACTTATGCAATCTTATGATGTTTTTCACACATAACACACAATATTCTTTGCTACTTTTGATACATGTGCAGGTACAATGTGATTTGGCCATTACAAGGGATACTTGTGTTTATGTATGCTCACTAAACTGTCTTGACTTGTTTTTGAAATATAAAATTGGTTAGACTTGTTTAGTGTGTGTGTGTTTTGGACCTAAATGCCCATCATTTTTATTGTTGAGAGATGATTTTGAGAGCTTAAAATGTTGCTTGGATCTGTGTTTGAATAGTATACATGATTGCATTCATATCTGTGTTTTTCTCTTCTTTGAAAAACTATTTTTAAGCAATCTCGATAGCTTCTCGATAGCTCTCGATAGATAAGCTATCTATCAAGACCCTCTAGCTTTTCTTTATCGCATTCTCAATAGCTCTCGATAGCTA
This sequence comes from Quercus aquifolioides, assembly GCA_019022515.1. Taxonomy (NCBI): domain Eukaryota; kingdom Viridiplantae; phylum Streptophyta; class Magnoliopsida; order Fagales; family Fagaceae; genus Quercus; species Quercus aquifolioides. Next base: position 27,655,490 of record CM032331.1, read on the forward strand.
GTTCGATCAATCGAGAAACTCTCTGTCTCCTCGATAGCTTCCTAATAGCTATCTCGATCCATCGAACTTCCTTGTGTTGAAAACCTCTCGTTAGATCCTCGATAGCAGGTTTGATAGTTGGAACACGCATTTTAAACTTCAACACGCATTTCAAACTTCAATAGCTTCTCAACAACTCTCGATCGATTGAGCTTTATGAGACTTCTATATAAGCAGCCATCGTGATTTCAGATCTCACACCCTTGATCTCTCTCAATATTTTTCAAGATTCTCACGTCCCAAACTCACTTTTCTCTCTCTAAACCTTCACTCCACGTGATTTTCAACCTGTTCTTGCTTCTAATCACTTGGTATGACCTCTCTATCTCTCATTCTTTATGCATTTCATGCATTTAGATCTAGGTTTTGGGTTGTTTGAAAAATTTTGGGGTTTTTCAAAATTGATGAAGGTTTTGTGCAATTTTTGGGATGGGTTTTGCTTAAATGAGTTTCAAACCTCATGCATTACATCACACTTGCATTATAACAATGTTTCATGCATTTAGGTGTGTGTTTACTTTGTGGCTTTGATGTGTGCCAATAGGTTTGGATTGGGCAAAGCCCATGATGCATTTAAATTTGCATGTCACATGTTCATGCATTTTCATGCATACGTACCTTCCTGTTTTTATCGTTTGATATTAAAACTGCTTGGTACTCTTCTGATTGTCTCCCTTTCTTTCTTTCTTTCTCTCCCTTTTACGTTAGTTGCGTCATGACACCTAAACGTAAGTCTATTCCGTCCGAGAACCCTCTTCGTTCTAGGGCTTCTTCTTCTTCTTCTTCTCCATCTGACCCCATTCCCTCTCATATCCAATTCCGTGATAAGAAGGCCAAATTGAACTTCTTGGAGAACTCTTCACGACGTGGCATTCATTCGGAACACCAAGTCGTTCTATTAGACTTCTCTGACACTGACCTACCCACTGTCATCCACAATAGGGGTTGGGAGTCACTTTGTAGCGTCCAGGTCACGTGCTCTTCTGTGATCATACAGTAGTTCTACTCCAATATGCACAGATTTGATTACTCTATACCCCAGTTTGTCACTCGCGTTCGGGGTATACGCATGACAGTTACCCCGGAGATTGTTTCCGAGGTACTACACGTGCCTAGGGTAGCACATCCTGACTACCCAGGCTGTGCACGTCTGAGGACAATGTCCAAAGACGAACTCGCATCTCTATTTTGTGAGACACCATCATCTTGGGGTGACTGTCAAAACACCCCTTGATCGGCCTTTGCTAAAGGTCCTAGATTCCTAAACATGGTAATGACATTTGTTCTTCATCCATTATCTCACTATAACACTATCACAGAGCCTCGTGCTCGATTTTTGTTCTCCCTCATTGAGGATATCTTTATTGACTTTCCTTCACACTTTATACTCTTCCTTATAGATGTCTATAGGGACACGACAACTCATGATAAGCTCATTTTTCCTTCCGCTATCACGAGACTCCTTCGCCATTTTTCCGTTTCCTATCTTGAGTCTCCCCACTTCCCATATATGTGTGTCATTGATGCCGCTACCATGAAGCAGAGTCTTGCACAGCTTCACACAAGGTAGCCCCAGACGCAGACGGTAGCTTCTCTAGCTTCTTCCGCTTCATCCACCTCCGCCCCTTCTTCTTTAGTGGGTGGAGTGACACTTGAGGCCATCATGGCACAGCTTGTGCACATGGATGCTCGCCTTGACACTCTCAGCAATGAGCTGTGTCAGGTGAACACCTGTGTCGATCGTATCACGTGACAACAGGATGTGATGGGTGGTTTCACAGTGGCTTCCTCTCCTTGTCCGCCAACTTCTAAGGATGAGAGTGATGATGGCTCCGGCAATGCTGATGATGTTGAGGATGATAATGATGATGGCTCACCTAGTGATGATGAGATGTCTACTTGATTTACTTGCCCTTTGTCACTCGTGACAAAAAGGGGAAGTAGTTTTGAGATGAGAGTAGTCATACTCATAGGGGGAGGGTTAGTTTAGGAGATAGGGGGAGTGTTCATATGTTGAGGGATGTAGTGAGGATTCTTGTATCTTATCTAGGATGTGTTTAATGCTTCAAGAAACAAGGTTTCAAGTTCAAGTGTTAAAGACATGCAAGTCTGTCCAAGAATCAAGTGAGAAAATGCTAGATTTTAAAACTCGACAGCTAGCATCTATTAAGGTTTAAAAGCTGCTGAAGCCTATGCCTCGACAGCTATCTCGATAAATGGCTATAAATCAAGGTTTATGAAACTCAGTTTTTCAGTTCTGATTTTCATCCAATCCATGAATATATGTTTGGGCTTTCTTTTCTCACAACCCTAAACATATATAGGATTATTTTAAGGGCCGTAAAAGGTTACGCACAGTTGCACAAGAGCACAATTTCATAAGTGAAGAAAAGTGTAACCGGAAACCTAGTTTGCCCTAGTTCTTCTTTCTCTTCAAGAAGCTGTTGTGTTTGTACACCATAAGGTTTTATGACCAAGCAACTTCATGATCTTCATCGTGTGGTGAATAGAAGAACTTTGCGGCCAACATCCTTCTCAAGTTGGTGATCAAGTCGCGTACTGGGATCCGCGTAATTGGTTAGTCACGTACTGGGAGCCGTGCATTGAAAAAGAGAGATTGTCACTACAGAACAAGTCCAATTGGGTATTGGGATAAAGGTTCAACTGTAGGTTGGTATAAGGTACTGGGATTCCTTCACTTATAACCGCTTGTTTTGATAATAGTGGATTATTGGGAGTGGTGACCTTAAAATCACCCGGTGGGATTTTTGCCGTATAGGTTTTCCCCGTTCGTAAACAAATCACCGTGTCAATTTAATTTCCGCTGCATACTTAGTTTAATTGGTAATTTGTTTGTGCTGCCATGCATCTTGCATGTTAAGTTGATTAATTAATAAACTTGGCTAATTAATCAATTAATTCATCACAAAGGGTCAATACATTCTTGGCCTATCAACCTTCTTCTCCAAACCTACAAGATACTCACCAGCATACAAATACCACCCTTTCTCCTTCTCTTGCCACTTAAATATGGTGGACCTGCTTTGTTTCCTAGCATATGCCACCATGGACTTGGTGGGGAGCAACAACCGTGGGTTGGTAGAAATAATGGCATGAAGACCTTCAGGGGGAATAAGGGAAAATCCACGGCCACCAAGCAACTCTTGCCCAAAAGAGGTCATCACAGCTTGCAAATACCTATGCATCGAAGCAGTACACAGGCCCTCTCTCTGCGAGCCCGGAATGGTGACTGCTGTGAAGTGCTTGCTCCAAAACTCAAAAGCACTGGGGCGTAGAAAAGGTTAGACAGAAGTAGTAGACTCTAAGATGGCAATAAAATCATCAGGTATGTTCTAATCCAACCCAAACTGCCTCCTCACTCTGTTAACAAAATAGTGAACGAAATGGATACCCTCGTCGGCCAGATAAGGCAACCACCCAGCATTGGTGGCTACCAAGTACGTGATCCCCCTCTCATCAAAGGTAGTCAACGGGGTGGTGGTCCCAGCAGTGTCTACAAAGGGACCCCTGACCAAGTCAGCACATGTGAAACCACTGCCTAAACATCTGTAAGCTTTCCAAGAAAAACCAACTCCTTTGTCAAAAAACTCAACAGCAGGATGCCCAAATGGCTTTAACTCAACCCAGTAGTAAGCCAACGGAAAATCAATAATCACCTTTGGACAAGACTGGGTGTTTTCACAATAATTGAGCTTTTACTAAGATTACAAATCATATCACATCACCTTCTCAAATGGGGGTGATCTTACCTTATTTATTGGTAGAGATATAATAATTTATTGAATTGACAAAATTTGCCCATACAAAAAATATATATATATATATATATATATATATTATTCATGAGCATTACCAAAATATCAAAAAACCTCTAAAATACTCCAAAACCTCTAAATGACCAAAATACCCTTAGAACTTCCAAAATAACTAAAATGCACCACGAATATCTAAAATATCCTAAAAACCTAAAAAATGACCAAAATGCCCACAAAACCTCTAAAATGGCCGCAATACCACCAAAACTTTTTAAATGACCAAAATACCATCCTTGAAACCTCTGAAAATGACCAAAATACTCCTAAACCTAAAAAATAGCCAAAATACACTCAAAACCTCTCAAATGAGCAAAATACCCCTACACCTCAAAAATGACAAAAATACCCCAAAACCTAATAAATTACTAAAATTACCCCGAAACCTCTCAAACAACCAAAATACCTTGAAACCTCTCAAATGAGCAAAAATAATTTAATACCTCTAAAATGACGAAAAATACCCTAAAACCTAAAAATGACAAAAAAAAATACCTCGAAACCTCTAAAATAACAAAATAATCTTGAAACCACTAAAATGACCAAAATACCCCCAAAACCTGAAAACAACAACAAAAATACCCCAAAACCTCTTAAAATGACCAAAATAGCCCTAAAATCTCTAAGGCGAAAGCACTATTTTGGTCCTTACATTTTGAGGTCACAGTCAATTTAGTCCTTATATTTTGATAACGGTCAATTTTGTCCCTGTTATTTTCAATTTGCAATTAATTTGATCTGTACCATTAACTCACTTACAGAAAATGCCCACATGGCAAACGAATTGCATTGTTGGCATGCCTAATATTAAAATATTAAATAAAATGCTGATGTGTCTGAATTTTAGTGACCACTCAGTGCTTACATGGCAAAAAAAGCCCCATCAGCTTTTTTTTTTTTTTTTTTTTTTAATTTCTTCTCCAATTGTTTCCTTTCTTTGTTTTATCTTTTATTTTTCTTACAATTTTGCTAACCAAAGATAATTTTATTTTACTTTTACACAATGTTCTTCATTGTTCTTCCCCCGAACCCAGAATCTGCAGTTACTAACCAAACAAAATTTTTACCTCATCATTTACATTTCCAAATATTTTTTGGCTCAACACCATTCATTTTTCTTCTTCCCCAAACCTAGAATTTGTAGTTGGGGAGTTTAACCAAATCTAAACATTCTCACAAATTATAAACCACAAACCCATCTTCAACAACTTCATGGAGGAGCTTCAGCATTTTTTGCAACAATCATTGACATCTCATCAATCAAAAATTTCATTTAGTTTTTCTCTTGTTTTCTCAGCAAACAAACAAAGGCTCACTCAAATACACATCCAAATCAAACCTGTAAATCAACCCAAACCAAACCCACAACCAAATCAAAAAATCTTTTGTTGTCGTACCCAGTAGATTCGTCAAACGGCATCGTGGCACTAGATTGTATCTAAACTCCAAACACCAAGTGGTGCTTTTGGGATGGGTTTATACCCAATGGATTAGGAGAAATTATACAATTATTTAAAATTACTGAGTCAGTAATCAGTTCTATTTATAAAAAAATTCTAACTCGGAAATTTTAAACAGGTGGGAATTTTTTAGTGTAATGATGAACTATGTCACTTGTCTACCATTACTACCTTATAATTTCTCATGGATTAGGGATGGGTTTCAATTGTTGGTTTGGGGCCTTTAGTTGATGGAGGTCTAGTGGGTGGCTTATGGGTCTCAAATGGTTAGCTTTTGAGATGAAGTTGTTAGTTGATGGTGGGATTTTTTATTCTGATTTTGTTTGAGAGAGTGGCTTGAGAAGAGGGAGATAAGACAACCACGAAGGAAGGAATTAATTGTGCTCTATTTCTTTAGGAGACAATTGGGCTTTTTGGTTTCAACTTTTGACATATAAGACTTAAAGAAATTGAGAGATGGAGATTAAAGATTGAGGAGACTCAGAGAGATGAAGGGCACTCTTCAGTGTTTTTTTAATTTTTTTTTATTAAAGAAATTGTAAGAAATAAAAAATAAAAAATAAATTGTTACATATATATATATATATATATTTAAAAAGCTAACATGGCTTTTTTTTTATATATATAAATAAGTGTTGAGGTGGCCACTAAAATTTAGACACACCAGCATTTTATTTAATATTTTGATATTAGACGTGCCAATCATGCAATCCATTTGCCACGTAGGCATTTTTTGTTAGTGTGTTAACGGTAAGGACCAAATTGATTGCAAATTGAAAATAAGAGGGATCAAATTGACCGCTACCAAAATGTAGGAACCAAAATAGTGTTTTTGCCAATCTCTAAAATAACCAAAATAACAACAAAACCTCTAAAATGACCAAAATACCCCTGAAACCGCTAGAATGAGCAGACAAAACTCGATATCTCAAAAATAACCAAAATACCCCAAACATCTAAAATGATTAAAATACACCTCAAAATCGCTAAAATGACCAAAATGCCCTAAAAACCTCTAGAATGAGCAAAAAAATCTTGAAACCTCTAAAATGACCAAAATACCCCCAAAATCTATAAAATGAACAAAATACCCCTAAAACCTCAAATGAACGAAAATTCCCACGAAACATCTAAACTGGCAAAAATATCAAAAAAATCTATAAAATGACCAAAATATACCCAAACCTCAAAAATGACCAAAATTCTCTTGAAATCTATAAAATGACCAAAATTCACAAGAATCTAAGATTACAGTGATGTAACATTACACCTTGATGTAAGGGGGCATTTGGTTTGCCATGATATGCCTTTGATGTGATGTACATCACCTTAAGTGACACTAAGGTGTTTGGTTCATTTAATTTTTTCTACCATTACCGTAATCAAAAATTACAAATTATATCACATCACCTTCTTAAATGGACATCTTACATTATTTATTGGTGGAGATGTAATAATTTATTGAATTGACAAAATTGCCCATTCTAAAAATTTTACTCATGAGAATACCAAAATAAAAAATAAATAAATAAAACCTCTAAAATGACCAAAGTACCCTTAAAACTGCCAAAATGACTAAAATGCACCACAAATGTCCAAAATATCTCAAAAACCTAAAAAATGATCAAAATGCTCCCAAAACCTCCAAAATGACTACAATACCCCCAGAACTTTTAAAATGACCAAAATACCATTGAAACCTCAAAAATTACCAAAATACTCTCGAAACCTCTAAAAATGACCAAAATACCCCTAAACCTAAAAAATGGCCAAAATACACTCGAAACCTCTCAAACGACCTAAATACCCTTGAAACCTCAAAAATGACCAAAATACCCCCCAAACCTCTAAAATGATGAAAATACCCCAAAAACCTAATAAATTACTAAAATAACCCCGAAACCTTTCATACCACCAAAATACCCGAAAACATCTAAAATGACCAAAATACCCCCAAAACCTCTAAAATGAGCAAAAATACCCTGATACCTCTAAAATGATGAAAAATACTCTAAAACCTCAAAAATGACAAAAAATACATCAAAACCTCTAAAATGACCAAAATACTCAAATAAAAGCGAAAAGCCAAAGTTAGAAACTTTACCTCAACACTAAAACTCTTTAGAGCTTGCTTTTGACCATTTCCTTTAGTCAATCTAGTCACAACCAATTCAAAATAAGTTAGTAAACTTTAGAACTCAAAGATCAAGACAAAAAAAAGGTCCCAATCAAATGAAATTTACTTGAGAATATTTTGTGAAAAAACTCTTTTTGATTCACTATTTTCTAGTGAATCTTATGTGTTTTACCACCGGAATCCGTCCTCTTCAAAAAAGTATATTTTATGGCTTTATGTAGTCTAAAAATAGGAGTTTTGGGTGGCTCTCAAACAGTGTAGGATTCGTTCCAAGCCAAGTTTTAAATGCAAAAAACTTTCCTTGCATAGTTTCTAGAACCCTTGCATGCGTACGCATGCACGTGTATGTGTATGCATGGCCTAGGGTTTTCATGGCATTTCTTTTCCAAAAATAAGTTATATTTTTTATAAAAACTTTCCTCAAGTCAATTTTCATTTGATAAAGCCCTAAACCAACCTTAGGCTTTAGAATTCTAACATAATTAGGAAACAAGGGCCCAAATCGTAAAGGGTATTAAATGCGGTGTCTTCAGTGACTGAGAGAGATTTGAGAAGTGAGATTGATTAGGGTTTGAGAATAGTTAGCGATATACATAGTTAGGGTAGTTTAGTCATTTTAATGTATACAGGTCAAGTTCAGGTTCGGGGCAGGTATGCATAATACCCACACCTAACCCAAACCCGCTACGGGTTGGTTTTTTTAAAATCCATACCCACCCCCAATGTTTCACAGGTTAGGTAAAACCCGCCCCATTAGGGTTGGGTTGGGTAAAAATTTCCATGCTTAATTCTATTTAGTATGAGTAAGCTATGACCAAGGAAGAAGGCTTGTGTTTTTATTCAATGACGATAGCTTACAATTTTGATGTTGAAGTCGAACGTTGTGGGTTTTATGAATGTTGTGATTCGCTTAGAGTCTTTAGGTGTTTGGGATTTTTTTTGGTAAAGTAATAAATGTATTTTGTTTTAGAAAAAAAATAAAAATAAAAATAAAAAGTAAAAACATTCTAATTGATTATTTGTAAAATTAGCTATTTTTTTAAATTTTGTTTAAGAACTCATAATTTATAGGTTTCTTTGTAGGTTTTTTTTACAACCATTTTGTGTGGTATGGGCCATAGTGACAAAATAAAAATTGATAATGATTTCTAAGAGTTTTCCGCTTTTTTTTTTTTTTTTTCTTTTAAGCATATGGAAGCTCAACTAAACACAATTAAATTTTGCTAAATAGATGTGTTTTTAGCCAATTTCTTTTTGTTTAATCATGTTTTTTTTAATGTTAATACTTACAAATGATTTCCTTAATTTCATCAAGATAATGAATTGAGTTTTGAGATTAAGGTTTGCATATTTTGTTGTGAGAATAAAGTAGTTGAGGAAGTGTTTGATAGGTTTTTTAAATTTATGTAATTTTAGGATATAAAAGTATTTTATACTTTAAATTTTTATTTATCAATTTCAAAATCATTTAATCAGTTTAAAAAATAAATTTTACTTTTAACAGCAAATATTATAATATGTTACAGTCTAATAGCGTCATACAGTTTTTTTTTTTTTTTAATAAAATATGAATTAAAAAAATCAAGTTTCAAAAGTATTCAATAATATTTTGGACAAATATAAATATTATATAACAAAATAAGTATTATATGTAGATTTTAATATACATAAAAATTATTTCAAATAAAATTATAAAGTATCAATGCATCTTGCAGGACATCATCTAGTGTTTTTAATTGCGGGTGATCCTAGAAATCTTTGTTAGACACCACATAAGGTATTCCAATTAAGCTACAAAGCTCTTGACAACACATAGAAGTTGGTAAACAGATTCAAGGGAAAGTTGTACGCATACAGAATGCAGACGTGTATTACTTGAGTCATTCACAACAGACGTAACAATTACTCTAATTCCTATGTTGGTATCCTACCAAATAACAAACTGTCCCTTAACTCAGAGGGACAGAAGACCAGCTAACAAAGGTCAAATGCATGCATGCAATCGTATTTCAAGGAGCCCCACAGTGGTGCACAAAATATAATTGTACTAGAATGACATGCACTTCAGTTTTTCTGCCTACTTAATAAAAGAATAGCCATCACTTTGCAATCAAGAAACCAGCCTTTACAGTATCTTGGATAAGCGTTTAGACTGCACCCTCTGAATATAATCTAGCACTATCATAGTGAACCGGTAATAAAAAAAAACTACCCCCTTTGAGCCCCATATCGGCATAGAACTTCTTCCCCTTCTATAAGCCTCTCCACGGCATCTGAAGGCAGGCCAACCATCTCTAATGTCTTCTCCCAGACTTGGAATGATGTCTCAAGGTTGTGTGCTTCTTCTGAAGGATTTGTTGGGCGGCAATCTTGAGAGAGGTAAGCACAAACAGGCCACTCATCTGCTTTCAACAACTCACAGTACTCTGGAACCTGAGGATCTGTGGCTGCAAAAAGAGCACTCCTTGAACCTGCAACAGAAGTGATTCATGACAGGCTTAGTTTGAATTCTCCTTTTCTTTTTTTCCCTCTCTATCTCTCTCCAAAAGATTTGTATGCAGTCCATGCAGGTTGTTGGACAGCAATGGCAAACCAACAAACCTTTGGTTGTTACAATGATATATCATGTGCTTGTGGGAACTATAAACAAAATACCATGTTCTGTGATTGCTGCTACCTAATTTATTAGAGTACGATGTGCTGCGATCCACTTTGGAAGATATCTCAAGCATTTGGCGGCTGGTTTTTGTTAGCAAACTCTTTGGATTCAGACTTGAACCTTCAAGTAGTGATCATATATTGGTTTAGGGATAATTTGGGTGCATTTAAATTTATTATTTCTTTCTTGTCATGGTGGTACAAAGATTATACTGGCTAATTGGAAATCCCCTATGTTGCAACAGTGGGATTTCTTTATATGGTTGATGGTGGTAAATGGGTATTTACAACTTAAGTGAGGTGGAAAACCCCTTAAAGGTATAATCTATGGAAGGTTACTATGGAATCTGTGTAGCATATTGCAAACTACCCTATCAAAAACAAAGCCTTTGTCCCAAAACTAGAGGGCTAGCTATGGATCCTCAACAGACTATTCGGGACTGTTCAAATGTATTGCAAACTGACCTATCATGAAACATAATTGAAAAAAGTTATTTCTAGTTATTTTTTTAATTAGCATGTTAATAAGGGCATTTTTGTAATCATGTTATTAACCCTAATAAAAATATATGCTAAATATATGCCCTCAACCTTTTCTTTCTTTCATCTGTCTCTATTCTTCTCTTCATCATTATTCTCACTCCACCAATAGCTCAATACTATAAACCTGTCCTACATGTACCAATTCGGACTTGCCCAGATTTATTTTAAATCCAGACACTGCCTCAAACCAGAGAAGCACCAAACAAATAATCAAAAGCTGATCAAGATCAGTGTCACAGAAAATCAGAGTATTGTCAACAAATAGCAGATGAAACACCATCAATGAATCCCCCTCCAAATTACTCACCCTAAAACCTGACATACACTCTTCATCTACAAAAAAGAGTCTGGGAAAGAAAGAGCTTTGTATAGATCTGCGCTCAATGTACTCAAAAGGAGATGGTGTTGATTAATAAATAATTGAGTGTTTTGAGCATTCAGGGATGTTGGCCTTTCTATGTTTTCCCCATTTCTCATCTTTTCTTTTTATCTGTCCTTATGGTAATTTTTAAACAGCCGCTAAATGCATATGTTTCTCTTTTCCCTTCTTCCTTACAATCCTAAATCAAGCCCTTTTGCTTTCCTATCAAAGCCCTAAATCCACCACAACCACAAATAAAGAAATTCTCCAATCTGTCCTATGTCATAAACCCTATTTGTATTTGTTATTATCAGTTTCAATAAAAATTCTTATGACTCACCAAAAATTCATGATAAAGTTGTAAAAGTGGCAATAATTAAACTTCACTTTTTTCATAGATTTGTTCCCCACTTCTTGCTAGAAAATAAAGAAACTCTTTTCTTCCAACACATAAAAAAAAAATTTATGCCATGTCTAAGGTTGCCCCCTAGGCCCTAGGTGTCTTTAAAGACTTGGTATCCATTTGACATCAGCTTATTTGGCTTTTTGCTAGTTGATTTTTGCTGAAAGTGAGCTAAAGTATACTATTTTGAAAATTTGTACATAAAATAAAAATTTTAAATTAAAAAAAAAAAAAAAAAAAAGGCTAAAAGCTATCAAAAACTCATGCAAATGGATAACTGGACTTGATACTAACATATATCCAAGTTGCAAAAAAAGCAATTACATCCCCTTCAAAAACTTCTATGCTTCTTATAAATTATCAAGGACAACCTCATACGTTCATTTGTAGATGAGTTAAATAGAGCCCCTAGGGTATGATGAGGAGAAGAAACATAAACGGAAGATGACATGCAGAATGAGTTCACATAAATTATGTCATTACCCCAAAGTCTGACTAAATTATTTACAAGGAAGACATTGTAAGATATTAATGTCTCAATAATATTAAAATGAAAGTGCTTAAGGATGTCTCAATTAACCCATACAACTGAGAAGGTAAAACAGATGTACTAGCATTTGCAGCACTTACCTTCTTGAGCATTAAACATAAAATAGGGTACCAGATGATAAGCAGCTTGAACAATTTTGGGAAGATCCCTTGCCTGTTATTAAATAGTGAAAAGCATAAGAAAAATGAATAGATGTAACTCAGCAAAATTTTGAGATTAACCACCCAAGTAAATCATAATTATAAATTTACTCATCACCACCACCATAACATTGAAAACTTTCAATTTAAAACATAGTCGTTTGTGATGCAGGAGACGTGATGCGGGAGACACAAGAAGATTATTATTTAGTAATATTTATGTTTGCAAGTCAATTGTTTTTTTATGTTTTAAGTCTTAGTAGTTTATTAGGCTATTAGTATTTTAATTTGGAAGCAAGGTTATTTTTGTAATAAGGTAATTAGGGTTTCCTAGCCAATTAGAATTAGGGTTTATCAATCCTTTATAAGCAACCTATTGTAATCCTTGAGGAGTTAGTTGATATTTTGATGAATGAAAAAATGGCCGTTTGGTCTCTTTTGGTTTGGTGCTGACTCCAGATCCACCCTAAGTGCTGACTCCTAGTCATATCCATTTATTTTATTGTTGTTCCAATTTTGTTCTAGTTGTCCTGCATCATATTTGGTATCAGCGAAAAAAAGCATCGTCGTAGTCAATCCAAAACCAGAAAAATATCACACACACACACCCAAAAAAAAAAAAAAAAAACTCCATTCACCGTATTTTTTTCTGCCACCAGAAGGTTACCCAACAAACCCCATGGCCAGACCTGGTCAGGTTCTTTTAAGAAGTTTCTTCGCATGCCACCACCCATTGGAAAGCCAATGCTGCCATCCCTCGTCTGTCAGATCGCACCACAGTGAGCCCCACCACCATCCTCTTCTTGATATTGCGCCACCATGACCCTCAATAGCCCAACACCATGCCTCCGCAATCCCTCCATAAACTAGCGATTCCATCTCAAAGGTAACAATAACTAGCCCTTTATTTAGTTTAAAAAACCCAGCACCTTATTTTCTATTCAAACTCTTCCCTATCATTTTTAATTTGCAACCCCACAGGGTTTTCCCACTAAGAAGAAATTGACCCGGCCCATCTGAAATAAAGAAATCAAATTGAAACCCATTAAACTACCTGACCCAGCCAAAACAACAAACTCATTGCACACAATCACACAAGCGACCGGACCCATTTCATTAACAAGACCCAAGCCCAGCTTTATACCCAAACCCTTAGCTCCAGTTTAAAATAAAGAAATCAATCAATATAGCCTTTTGCCTTTAATTGACAAACCATCAGCCCCACCAAGCCCACTCATCACTAGTGTTCCAACCTTCAGGTTTTACTTGGTAAGGCCACGGTTGTGCCCTCTTTAGTGGGCCATACTTAGCAAGTCAAGTTGGCAAAATCTTTTTGCCCAGTGGGCTATGGTAATATCAGAAACACCTTATTTTGATGGTTGTAAAACTAATCGACGGGATTTTGTCAACCAGATGAATGGGATGGAGCAATTTTTTGAGCAAGCAAATTTTGCAAATAACAAAAAAGTTAGGTATGCAAAGTTGAAGTTAAGAGGTGAAGCACAAATGTTTTGGGAGGATCTTGACTTATCAAAAAAATCTTGAATATTTCCACTATCTAAAGTATGAACCTACCATTAGTGTGTGGGAAGATATGAAAGAAAAGCTTTGTGATAAGTATTTGTCACCATACTTTCTGGCCAAGTATCTACCACAATCTCAATGTGGTACTTTTCAAGTTGAAGCAAATACAATGAATTCCCATTTCATGTCCTCAGTGCACTTTTGAACAATCTACCTAGGAATTAAAGGAACTATCTAAAAAGCTCTAAAAAGCTCATGAAAGGTGTTCAAGACATGATTGCTCAGATGAAGCAAATGAAGACACAAACCGATTCAATTGGGAAACCAAGGATAATTGATCACAATGAAATTATTGCCGCCCCCATACAAGACAACGTTGATGATGATATCTTGGTAGTGGAGAAACCTCAAGTAACACCAAAGCCTAATGTTGACAAAGACATACATGCCCTGACAAGTGTTGCTTTAACATCTATGCAAGGAAACGGATCTATTGAAGAGCTACAAGGTGTAGAGATGGTTTCTAAATAGAGTATTATGTTAGAGGATACACATGATGTGATATTGGAAGCTAATGAATCTGCTTTTGATCAGTCTTCCATGGTGCATGAAGACAAAAAGTTTGCTAAAGTGGAGAAAGTGGATAACATAGTGCTTCCAATGGTTCAAGATAAGATTGTGTTGACTCCACACATTGATTTTGTTATTCTAGAAGAGTTTGACATGATAAAATTCAAGGTTTCTCTTTTCTCTGTGCTCCCTAAGGTGATTCCAGACTTAAAGCAAATATTACTTGTCAGCATCCTAATCCGTCAATGCTTTAGAACTCGAGGTCGAATTTTCTCCTACCAGAGGAGAATGATGCGGGAGACGCAAGAAGATTATTATTTAGTAATATTTATGTTTGTAAGTCAATTGTATTTTTATGTTTTAGGTCCTAGTAGTTTATTAGGCTATTAGTATTTTAATTTGGAAGCAAGGTTATTTTTGTAACAAGGCAATTAGGGTTTCCTAACCAATTAGAACTAGGGTTTAGCAATCATTTATAAGCAACCTATTGTACTCCTTGAGGAATTAGTTGATATTTGATGAATGAAAAAATGGATGTTTGGTCTCTTTTGGTCTAGTGCTGACTCCAAGTCCACCCTAGGTACTGACTCCTAGTGGTTTCCCCACTTGGTGCTAACTCCAAGTAAGGCCTAGGTGCTGACTCCTAGGTCATATCCATTTATTTTATTGTTGTTTCAATTTTGTTCTGGTTGTCCTGCGTTAATTTGTTTTCAAGAAATGTACACAAAGAAGGTCAAAAACGAAGTGAAATTTATATTTACTCAATAAAAGAATGATATGCAAAAATGTAATAAAATTTAGTTGAATTGGCATCATTTACCATAATTTTAAAATTGAGTGATATAGCTATCATGATAGAACCTCAATCAAGAATAAACACATTCGGATATTATGCACATGATGATAAAACGGGTGAATAGTACTGAAAGATATATAAAAAATTAAAAAATAAAATAAAATACACACACACACACACACACCCAAAAAAAAAAAAAATCAATCAATACTCTTTTGACTCTGAACAAGTAAAACTTTAAGGGAGAGAAATAGTCGGTGCTTTGAAGATAAGGAGAGATCCATATCAGACTTGAAACTATTTTTTTTTAAGAACTTTAATGGACTGGTTGGCTGTTTTGCGGAACCAATTATTTTTATCTTTTCTTGATTTCTTAGATGTTTGTAATTTTTGTTCTTGATTGTTTGACTCCTTGTACACTCCCTGTGTACTAGGGTGTTCCCCTTTTTTGATATCAATAAACTAAAACTTTCAAGAAAAAAAAAACTCCCAATAAAAGGCACATGCATTTAATTTTTTCCCTGTTGGCTAAGAAAACTTAACTTAAACAAGAATAACATAATCTATAATCATTACCAAACAAACATAAAGTCGAGATTTAATGAATATATATATATATATACATACAACCTCTAAGTGCATATTTCATTTTTCTTTTTCTCTTCTAAATATGTAAAGACATTAAAGCTTAATAAGTTGATGCCACCAATAATACTCAAATATTTTACGATCTACTGTGGGATCTATTAAGGCGTCACATAATGATTGTTCTAATTTTCAAGGTTTCCTTTTCCATCAATATTCCCTATCTTTCAGTTCAGCATGATACATCATTCGGTTATAACCAAAGTATTTTAAGGCTGTAAACTATAATGTGTTGTACTGGTATATGGATTATTCTACAACATTCAAGCAATATGTACATCAAGCAGCTTTTTAATGTTAAAAGCACTGACTCCTATCAAAATGAAAAGCAAAACTTTACTAAACACACAAGAAAAGCCCTTTGAGAATGGAAGCAAAAAGAGTTGCCACTGCCTATTCTGATAAAGATTGAAATGAAATGATTGACAATGTGAAACTATGGAAATAGATTGCTTCACCTTGGTCGTGACTAATGGGGTTATTATGAGTGTAAAGTTGTGAACCAAAAATCTTTCAATGAGCAATATGCACTTGGGGCAATCTCATGTCGGATCTTTGTCAACCAAAAATCTATATATATAAATATAATAAGAAGAACTAGGTGCAAATGTCAAGCATGCAATGTAGACAAGTAAATGAAACTATGAGTATAAATATCAGAGTCCTAAATTACCTGGTTTGTTATCATATTGTAAAATTCATAAGTTTGGCATATACAAACGAACACATACCTAACACATTCCCAAGTCCATGTAAAATATGCCCTAGTGATACAAAGATGAAGATATCCATGATTAAAGAAACCCTTTTCTTTTAAAAATAGAAAGTATCAAACTGCAAATAGTATCGTGAATCGATCTTGAAAATTTTTCTATCATGTAACATAAGATACACAAACAAGTGTGAAAGTTTATAAAATAATAATAATAATAATAATAATTATTATTATTATTATTATTATTATTATTATTAATTTAAAATTATTATTATTACTCAATATGTTTACAAATATAAAACACATATGTGATGCAAACTGAAGGCAGAAATCATTTCTTAGATTTTTAATTTTGAAATTAGAGGCATGACTATAAGTTAAAGCTCCCACTTGTGATATACAAGTTAAAAGACACATGACAAGATTAAGGTTTGAACCCTTGCAACTATAAGCTCTAATTATAATAAAAATACGATACAAGATAAAGTTTTCTTTTTAAACTTTCCAAACATTGAATAAAATTTTATTACAAAACCCTCCATGATCCGTGGTATAATAGTAGACAAATTATATACTTCTTAAAGCAAATATGAAAATGCAATCTCTCTTCAAACTCACGCCAACGCCAGCCTTATCATCTTATAAGTTTTCAAAGTTGAGGGAGCTCTAAGAGCTATTGTTTGTGGATTAACAAAAGTATGTCTATTCAAAAAAATAAGAAAAAGAGTCTAGTTTAAATTCTCAAAAGTCGACATTTTTGACATTCAACTTTGTCCAGATTCTACTCCAATCCATACAAAACCTAATAAATTACTAATTCACAAAAGCTTAAACTATTAGGAAATAATGAATTAACATTGAACCGTAACTATAATTTTCTAATACTCCCCCTCCTGTCTAGGCCCATTCTCCCCCTTTATAAATAGGGCCCCACCCCACATGTGAGATTTTTAGCTTTTAAACGGGAGGTAGAGTAGAGACAAGCTTCAAGCTCAAGACTACCTATTCTGATACCATGATAACTTACCAATTCTCCCAAAAGATTAACCTATTAGAAAATGGTTAATTTAATCATTTAGCTATAATTCTAAGTTTTGTTTCTCTAATTTAGAATTTCTTGATTTTTGTAAGTTTAGAGCTATACCATGATGTTCTGTTAGTATACTTCCAGCGTATTTTCAGCTTTCTTTATTACTAAAGTTTTTAATTCCTATAAATAAATAAATAAATAAAATTCTATGTTTCTAACAAAACCCATTGGTGTATAACAGGAATTGTCTGATATAGTGATATAACACAATATATATAGTATCATATAATACGCCCTATTGATTGCATGATGCCTGTGCCCAAAATGATACACAAGCACGAAACATATAATTTTAGCTCCAAGGCACAGACTGTATTGCATAATAAAGTAACAAACTCCTTTTATCACATGATACCTGTGCCCAAAAAGATACAAGGTCACAATACATTTCTTTTTGGCTCTAACATAATACATATCACATAAAATGTTTGTGTATCATGCGATACTAACAACTATAAATATTTTGCATTTAAGTTTTAAAATGTAACTCTATTTATTATATGGATAATTTTGTAACATGTTGGGAAATTGCCTCAAATTCCAATTGTGACTTGGAAAGTTAATTGGGTTTCCTAGTTGAAGAAGAAAAAACTAATTTTTGTTTACTTGGAGTGGAATAAGAACCTATTACTTGTTAAATAGGTAAAGTACTCCTTGTCCAGGAGTTAATAGGAAAAGAATCTTATAAATAGATGCTACTACAAAGAATCTGATAGCTTTGGCCCAAGGGTCCTCCCTATGGAGAGGGAAAAATAGAGCATGAAACCTAAAGAGAAAAAAGGATTTTCGCTTGGGAGGTAATGCAAGAGAGAGATAACAAGGTTTGCATTTTCTCGACAACATTTTTTGTAAAGCACACAAATCAAGCAGAATTTATGAAACTTTGTTTGATGTTGCAAAGTGAAGAAAGAAGAAGAGCCACAAAGAACAACCAAGAGAGAGAGTTGTGCATGGTGGGAAAAATGGAGAGAAGAGTGCAAAGTATTGCTACCTGTGAGATAAATAATTAGTGTGTGTGAGAGCAAAAAAATAAGGAAATTTTATTTAGCCATGCGACATAAATAATAGGATTTATTATTGTATGATGTGGATCTCAAATTAGGCTTAAACTTGAGAGAATTATTATAATTGATTAGATAATAGTCAAATAATTCGGAATTTGTCCATGGTTTTTCCCTTCAAGGAGAAAGGGTTTTCCATGTAAATATGTGTATTCTTGTGTGTAATTGATACTTTGGTTTAATAATTTTGATGATAATATGTTTTAGGACCTAACAAGTGGTATCAGAGCTTGGTTGATTTAGTTGGTGGATTCTTTGTGTGAATTAAGACGAATGACTTTACTTTGATTAAGGTGGAGATATGTAAAGAGGAAAGAAGACTACTTGATTAAGGTGGAGCTATCTTAAGAGAAAAGAAGACTACTGGATGGAATTTGAGTCTGAGGTGCATATTGTTGGGACATTGCCTCAAATTTCAATTTGACTTGGAAAGTTAATTGGATTTCCTAGATGAAGAAGGAAAAATTAATTTAGATTTACTTTGTGTGGAAGAAAAGGCTATTCCTTGGAGTGGAAGGAAAGCCTGTTACTTGTTAAAGAGGTAATGTATTTCTTGTTCAAAAGGGAATGAGAAAGGAGTTTTTTTTTTTTTTTTTTTTTTTTTTTGGATAAGTAATATGATTTATAGATATAGAAAAACGGACACCCTAGTACACAGGAAGTGTACAAAGATCAACAAGTCAAGAACAAAAATTACATGAATCCAGAAAAACCTATGTTGCACAGGCACGGAAATTTTGGCTCCATACCTGTGTCCGACACGTGCCAAACATGGGTACTAGTAAAACATGCCCAAAATCCGTGTCCGAGAGGTGTCCTGTCCTTTTTTTTTCTTTTTTTTTTGAATTTCGACACAGCATCGACATGGCGCCGACACGGTGGACACAACAAATCATAAAAAATAATAAATAAATAAATAGAAAAACTAAAAACTAAAAAGCACAGGAGTTTGACATCTAGACGTGCACTTACCATTGATCTTGTGCTGAAAAGCCTAAAAATTTGTTGCCTCTTTTCTGAAAAGCCCACACAGCAGACAGCACACACACAGACACACTCCCAATCCCTTCTCACTCCTCAGCCGAGCCCCTCTGTCCTTCGTCTGTGCGTAGATCAGCGACTCCGGTGTAGATCGGCAACTCCGGCGACCCCATAGCTTGTCTGCCTCTGTGGTTTCTCTCTCTCTCGGTCTCTCCTTCAGGTATCACACTTCTTCTCTCTCCATTGATCTTTCTTTTTTATATTTTGTTTGGTTGATTTTAATTTTATACGTTTTTTTTTCCCTTGGCCTCTGCCTTATAATATTTATGGATTTAGTGATTTTTGTTTTTGTGTCCTGCTATAGTTTTTTTATTTATTAAAGTTCAATATTGTAGGTAAATTCTAGACATAAACATATTTTATGTCTAAAAATATACCTAAATATAAATGTTAATTAATTAATTAATTGTCATACCCACGCCGTGTCATACCCTTGTTTTTCAAAAATTGCCTTACAACCGTACCAGTACCCATGTCGTACCCGTACCCGTGTCCGTGTCCGTGCAACACAGAGAAAAACAAGAAAAGAGGAAAATGATGGTTTCGCAAAGCTAACAACCAATCTAATAAGGTCCTAAAGAAAAAAACTTGAGGTCTGGCATGGATCTTTCATCATCTTCAAAGCACCTACAATTTCTTTCCCTCCAAAGATACCACATTAAACAAAGGGAAACAATTATCCATATATGTCCATTTCGATGACGACCAAACCGACCTTGTGAGGAAGCTAGGAGCCCAACAATTGACTTTGGCATAACCCAACTTACTCCAAATAATCCAAAAAAACCATAGACCACGTATCCATAGCCACCAAACAATGAAGGAAAAGATGGTCACCAATTCATCATTTTATTTAGCACATGTAACACCAATCCAAAATCTAAACCTTCCTTTTTCTTAAATTGTCAATCGCCAAACATTACTTAGTGTCAATTGAAATCAAAACCAAGCAAAACTTAGGCATTAACACCTAAGGGCATTAGGAATCAGCACCCAACTATGGGAAAATCTCCAACCTAAATATCATTAATCAATCAATTTTCTATTCTAAAATACAAATAAACCAGAAGCTTATATAGAACTAGAGCTTCCAGGAAATAAAGAGATAAAAGATAACAACTAAAGAAAAATAATCCTGACTGAACTCAAATACTAATCCCTATCTAATCTCAAATCTAATACCTATTCAAATAAAAGTCTACAATTATCCAATTTCCTATAAGATAAATACAAAAAACTGAAAATGTAAATTTTAAAATAATTTTGGTTTTGCTCCTGCATCACAGACTAGTCTTCAATCTACTATCAAGACATTCATTAGCAATAAGAACAAAGTCAAGAATGACACAATTCATTTTTTAAGCTAGCTATTACTAGGGCTTATGTTATATGATAAGCTCCTTTTACTTTTAATAGTTTTTTATAACTTGTAACAGAAAGTTAGTTAGCTGATAAGTTGTTAGTAATAAGTGCAATAGCCTATTAGTTAGTTAGAGAAGTTTGTTAAGCTTTGGCCAATCACATGGCAGCCATATGGTGGGTTCTTGTAAATAACTCAGCAGCTTGCTTATGTAACTATAAATAACTAAGGCTGCCCTCATTGTAACTAGTTGAATTTGAATCCAAGAAATCTCTACTTATGAGGTATTATTCCAAGAGTGTGTCTCTTGAAGAGCTAGTTCATTCTTTCTTTTCTTTAAGCAACTTAGCTTTCTAAAGTAGTTTTCCTTTTCACCATTTTCCTCCATCATAATTTGGTATCAAAGCTTGAGATCCATTTGGGAATTCGAGTTCTTTCTTGTCTTTTCTATTCTACAGCATAGTCTATTCAAGATTCAGTTCTTGCACTCATTTTCTTATCCTCTACTAGTGAGCCTAAGTATTTTTGTAGATGACACCAGTAGTATACAATAGAAGGAACAAGAAAGCTTCTGTAACACATGAACCTGAGGTGTAGGTTCATCCTAGGCAGCAGTCAACCAAACCAAGAAGGAGAATCCCAAGTGACATTGGAGTAGATTGTGGAGCTACTAAGGGGGCAGCTTGCTCCCTTGACTGAGGAAGTGAGAAGAAACTAGCGTCATCATCCTAGAAATGATGATGAATCTGCTGAAGAAGCTGAAATTGACAGTCACATCAACTTCAGTAACCCGATTGGTTAGCCTAGAGGAGGTGTTCCAAGGCAAGTGTCTATTCCTCCAAGGGGAGAACCAAAATGGGAATCAAAGTTCAAGATTGAGTTACCTGAGTTCAACAGTAGCTTGAATCACGAAGGTTCTTGAGTGGTCTTAAACCACCAATTCAAGATGCCTTATCTTTACAACAACTGTGGTCTGTCTTTGAAGCTTATAATAGAGCCTTGATGTTTGAGAAGCAACTTGCAAGAAAACTTGTTTCAACCTTATGGTGGTAACAAAAGTACCCAAGTCAACACTCAAGGAAGGCCAACTACTAATAGTGTGTGCCTTTCAAGAGTGATAGTGTTGGTCTGCCTTCAACTTCTGGTGCAACCAAACCAGTCCCTAAAGCAGCACAAAGTTTTACATTTAAGTGCTACAAGTGTGGAGAAGCTGAGCATAAGGCCCCAGATTGCAAGAAAGGGGGAGTTAATGCTCAAGGCAAGGGTAAAGCTTTGTTGATTGAAGGTTGTGAAGACCAGGAAGATGAAGAATTCCCAATGTATGAAGGAGCAATTGTTATAGGGGACTCAAATGAGGAAGCAGGCTTGGCTTTGGTCATGAAGAAGACCTTGTTAGTATCAAAACAGAAGGAGTAGGAGGATTGGTTAAGGAGCAACAATTTTCACACCACTTGCAATATTGGTGGCAGGATTTGCAACTTAGTTATTGAAAAGGAAAGTGTTACTTTAGAAAGCTAAGTTGCTTAGAGAAAAGAAAGAATGAACTAGCGAGACACTCTTGGAATAATACCTCATAGGTAGAGATTTCTTGGATTCAAATTCAACTAGTTACAATAAGCGTGGCCTTGCTTATTTATATTTACATAAGCAAGCTGCTGAATTAGGTACAAGAACCCACCATGTGGTTGCCATGTGATTAGCCAAAGCCTAACAAACTTCTCTAACTAATTAATAGGCTATTGCACTTATCACTAACAACCTATCAGCTAACTAACTTTCCGTTTCAAGTGATAAAAGCTATTAAAAGTAAAAGGAACTACTTATCACTAGTAACAGCTAGCTTTAAAAATGAACTGCATAAGAGAATCTACCTATTCAAAACAAAAGCATTTTATGAAGCTGAAATGATATCTCTCATGACCATGCAAAGTGAAGTAACACCCCCCACCCCCCAAACAAAAACAAGACTAATAAGGCAAAATAGACGATGCTACAACCAAGAGAGAAGAAAAAATGGAAAAAATGGATTTTTGCTTGAGAGGCAATGCAAGGAGAGAGACAACAAGGTTTGGGTTTTGTCGACAACGGTTTTTGTAAAGCACATAAATCTAGAAGAATTTCTGAATTTTTGTTTGATGTTGCAAAGTGAAGAAAGAACACAAGCCATAAAGAACAACTAAGAGAGAGAGCTATGCGTGAAGGAAAAAATGGAGAGGAGAGTGCAAAGTGTTGCCATATGTGAGATAAATAATTAGTGCATGTGAGAGCAAAGAAAATAAGGAGATTTTCTTCAGCAACGAGACACACAAGGATTTGTTATTGTACGGTGTGGATCCCAAGTTATGCTTAAACTTGAGAGAATTATTGTAATTGATTTGATAATAGTAAAATAATTTGGAGTTTATCCCGTTATTTTTCCCTTCAACAAGAAAGAGTTTTCCACATAAATATTTGTGTGCTTGTGTGTGATTAATATTTTGGTTTAGTAATTTTTTTGATAATATTTTTTGGGACCTAACATTATGTTGGTAACACTAATGATGGGTTTTGAAGGACTTACGGAGGGAACTTCCTTTAGAGTATGTATGATTGATAAGTTTATTTAGATTTTAGTCTGCTCGCCTAAGATCTCCAAAAAAAAAAAAAAAACACTTGATATTACTTAATTAGAAGACAAAGATGTACTATATCAGATAGATGTTTACAGAGGGGTGATGATATAAAAAAGAAAACTACTCTTTTTTCCAACGATTTTTAGGTCTTGTCCATAATTTTATAGCAAAATATCACACAATAACCCCTTGTATCACATAATACCTCTGTGCCCAAAATGATACATGGGCACAAACAATACATTTCTTTTCAGCTTCAATATGATACATATTGCATGTTACATCTTGTGTAGCATGTAATACTAACGACTATAAATTTGTTGCATTTAAGGTAACTCTCTATATTATAAGAATAATTTAGTAATGTTGGTAAGATTAATTATGGGTTTTTAAGGCCTTGACAAGGGAACTTACTTAAGAGTAAGTATGATTGACAAGTTCATTTAGATTTTGAACTACTCACCTAGGAGCTCAAAAAAATCCCTAATATTTTTTTTTAGGCACGATAGAATTTCAACTTATGGCATTCACTCCATAATGATTGCTCATGCTAAGAGCATAAGACACCAATCAGTTTTTTGTATAGGCAGGGTTCAAATCTCAAATCTCTTATTCGACAAAAAAAAAAATTTACCAATTTGCTAACTATAACCCATATAAAAAATAAATAAATAAAACCCTAATATTACTTAGAAGACAAAGGTGTATTAAATTAGAGTTCAGCCTGTACTTTCTATAGATGTTTACCCAAGGTATTTTAGGTCTTGTCCGCCACTTTATAGAAAACCGTTTTATTTTTATATCCC
Source organism: Quercus aquifolioides (assembly GCA_019022515.1). Taxonomy (NCBI): domain Eukaryota; kingdom Viridiplantae; phylum Streptophyta; class Magnoliopsida; order Fagales; family Fagaceae; genus Quercus; species Quercus aquifolioides. The sequence continues at coordinate 27,679,834 of CM032331.1, forward strand.
TTGTCACCTCTCTCTCTCTCTCTCTCTCTCTCTCGTCGGGACTCAAAAAAAAATCCTTCATATTACTTAGAAGACAAAGTTGTATATAATTGGAGTTCAGCATGTACTTCATATAGATGTTTAAAGATGGGCATACAATATCCAAAAGAAAACTACTCTTTTTGCAAAAGTTTTTTCAGCCTTGTCCACCATTATAGAGAAGTGTTTTTTTTTTTTTTTCCTCCTCTCTCTCTCTCTCTCCCCTCTAATTATGTTCAGGAAAACGAGAAAGTATATACAAATACGTACATTTCCTTTTCAAGATAAGAGATTCAAATACAAGAGACTTACAACATTTGTTTGAACAATTCCAGGAGATGCACATAATACACAAATGCCAGATTCAGCAGGTAGCCGCTTATGGAGGACACTGCTAAACATAACCTGCAATCCAAAAGCAACCATTTAAACATAACATCCCTATTCTTTTTGGGGAGGGTGGAGAGAGAACAAGGTGTAGTTCAGATAAATTTCATTGCCGATAAACAAGACAAATTGACCATACCCCCAAAAGCTGGTCAGCAGCAATATAGGTTAAGATTAGGTTTTCTAGTGTCATTGATGGAAGAGAACATCTAGAATTATTTTGGAATTTATTATTTTAGATTTTCTTTATCTCATGTTTTGGTCACCTGCTGTATACTTCCTCTATACTTGGGTGACTCCATTTTATGACTTTGAATAAAATAAAATAAAAAAAGATTTTCTTTATCTCATAAGGGGATTATCTTTATCTTTTGGAATAGAATTTGAGTTCAATTAGGATTAGTTTTCATGGATTTTATCTTTATCTCTTTATTTCCTAGAAGCTCTATAAAAGCTCTAGATGGTTTATTTTATATTCAGACTATTATGATTAATAAATTTTTTCATGACCCGGTGGTCTCACTAAATTAAACAAAACAACCCAACCCATAAAACCCATACTTCTTGACCCGTGGTCTCAACCTAACCCACCCATACCTCCAATCATTCGCAAACCCACCCATAATTAGCATACTGAACCTTTCTCAACTCTCTCACCCTAATTCTCAATCCACACTATCACAACCACCATCCAAACATCCTACCCTTGTCAATTTTCTCTCTGTCAAGGTGGTATCAATGTCGACCCAAACTGATGGTCTTCAACAAGCTGACCAAGAAGCATGCAACATTGATGTCATGGTGGATAAGGGCTAGGACGAGGCAGATCAGGTCTCTCAACCTCTCTCTTGCTTGTCTACGTCCGAGTGTTCCAATCGTGTCCTCTTGTTGAACCTTTGTCATTGGTATCTCACACCGTCCCTGACTGGGTGATGGAGTAGGTAGTGGTTTCCAAATAATTAAGGAAGACTCAATCTTGTGGTCGGTTGTGTGGGTACTGCAAATTTTGCCGCTGTTGGATCAGTAGAGAATTGTCCCAACTTTGAGGTTGCTCCAAACACTAATGGGCCTTCTGTTGGGCAGGCCGAGTCCGATGCTTCTCCAAAGATGGTTTCTCTGATTCTATCGGTCTTCAAGCTCCCCAATATGAATCGCCACCACAAGTTTCTGGGAGAAAATTGTCTCTCTTCTCTCTGTTCTGGGTTATGTTTCTAATGAGGATGTCATGCTATTGTCGGACTTGATCAACCCATGGGGTTAGGTAAGGATGAGGATGATTGTAATGCGGATTTTGTACCTCTGGCTAAGTGGATTTCGTATGGGGGTATGGAAGTAGCATCAATGGAGGGTGACCTGGATGATTTTTGTGTGGAGGATGTTCTAGAACCATCTGTGTGGGTGAAAAGGATGGTGAAGGGTTTTGGTAAATTTGTGGGCTTTCCTATGGATTCATGTGAGTCAAAAGCTTGAGAAAGTGTGGGAAAAACAAGCTGCTACAGGTAGTAGTCTTCATCGCATTGGCTCTTCAACTAAAAAAGGTATGAGGGAATTTTAGTTTCGGTTAATTATGATGGGCAATCTGGGTGTCGAACTAGAGGGAACCTGAATTCCAGTGGGTGGGCTCAATTTTTTGTCCATGAATTTGAAACTCCTATCTTGGAATGTAAAAGGATTAAACAATCCTCAAAAGAGGGATACTATGAAGAATTTACTCAAGAAGTGGAAATGTGATATTGTGTGTTTTCAAGGAAAAAAAAAAACTCACAATATCACATTTCCACTCCTTGAGTGTCTTTCCTTGGAAAGCTATTTGGAGCGTAAAGGCCCATAGGCGAGTTTCTTTTTTTGTTTGGTGTGTAGCTTGGAATAAGATCCTTACGGGAGATAACTGGAGATTAAGGAGATTGGTCTTCGTGGATTGGTGCATTTTGTGTCGTCATTATGGAGAGACGGTTGACCACTTACTTCTTCATTGTAAGATGGCTTATCAGTAATGGAGCTTTGTTATTACAACTTTTGGCGTCTTGGGTTATACCTAGTTCGATTCTAGACTTGCTCTTTGGCTGGTGGAATTGGCTGGGGAAGCATTCGTTTCAGATTTGGAACTTAGTCCCGTTGTGCATCCTATGGTGTATTTGGAAGGAACAGAATCGGAGGACTTTTGAGGATTTGGATAGCTCCAGTGATCAGATGCTTGCTTCTTTTAGTAGAACTCTTTTTGATTGGTCTCGGGTGTGGGGACTCACGTCTAGTGATTCCCTCCCTTCTTTTCTTTGCTCCTTTTCTCTTTCGTAATTTTTCTGTCGTTTGGTTTTCTTTTATGTTTTTCTCTGTTTTCCTATTCTTGTATTTCCTTGGTTTGCTCTTTGTTCTTCATGCATAAAGTAGCCTTTCGTATATATATCATTCTTACTTATCAAAAAAAGAAAGAAAAAAAAATGGACTACGCTAATTCTTTTGTTCTGAAAAGTCTTTGGGGTATCCCTTTTTGTTGATTGGGAAGCTTTGGATGCAATTCACACAATAGGGGGAGTTCTTTTGTTGTGGGATAAAACGGTGTATGAAAAAATTGATTCTGTGGTTGGATGCTTTTCTGTTTCTGTCCTATTGAAGGGTGTGGTAGACAGGTTTGTTTGGCTTTGTACGAGGTGTATGGTCCGACTGCTGTTGGCCTCAGGGATGCTCTGTGGACAGAACTTGATTGTGTGAGAGCAAGGTGGAACTCAGCTTGGTGTGTTTTTGGTGATTTCAATATCATCAGATATCCAGCAGAGCGTCTTGGTTGTACTTCTTTTAGTCCAGCCATGTTCAAGTTCTCGGATTTTATTAAGAGAAACTCTTTGATTGATCTACCTTTGGTAGGTGGTGAGTATACATGGTTTCGTGACTCCGATAACTCTTCTATGTCTAGGATTGATAGAGTTGTAGTGTCCACTAATTAGGAGGATCATTTTTTTTTTTTTTGATAAGTAATAAGAATATATTAAAAAGAAAAGGGGTGTCACCTAAGTATACAGGAAGTATACATCAAGGACAAATACAAATCAAGTGCTTAAAGTACAAAAGTGCATGAAACCATGGACTGAAGAAAAAGAACGAAAGCCAAACACTATAAACCAATCCAGAAGAGTCTTCAGGAAGAAGAGTTTAAGATCTGCAACTGATCTCTCTAAATCCTCAAAATGCCGGTTATTCCTCTCCCTCCAAATGCACCACATCAAACAATGGGGCACAGCCATCCAAACAACTGAATTCTAATGCCTCCCCAATTTTCCTTGCCAACAATCCAACAGATCCACCACTGTTTTTGGCATAACCCAATGAATGCCAAACAGAGTAAATACCATAAACCATAAGTCAAAAGCAATAGAGCAATGGATGAGGAGGTAGTCAACAGATTCCCCATTTCTTTTACACATACAACACCAATCCAAAATCAAAATCTGCCGTTTCCTAAGATTATCAATAGTCAAAATATTCCCTAAAGCTGCAATCCACACAAAAAAAGCAACTCTAGAGACGACCTTAGACTTCCAAACAGTCTTCCAAGGGAAAGACTAATCGAAACTATTAGTCACCACCTGGTAATAGGAACGAACAATAAAACCTTTACCCCTAGTAGGTTTCCAACACATCTTATCGTCCCCAACTCCTTTCAAAGAAGCTCCATAAATCCTAGACATTAAACTGTAGAAGGATTCCAAATCCCAATCTTCGCTGTATCTTCTAAAAGTTAGATCCCAAAAAAGAACACCATTAGGGAACTTCATCATTAGGAGGATCATTTCTTGGATGTGACTCAAAGGCCTCTTCCTCGGGTGACCCTCTTCTTGTTGAGGAAGGTGGTATGTCAAAGGGGAAGAGTTCTTTCAAATTTGAGAATATGTGGCTCAAAGGCTCCTGGTCCAGATAGCTTTACTATGGCCTTCCAAAAATGTTGGTGTGTGCTTGAAAGGGAGATTTTGGCTTTCTTTGCAAACTTCCATAAAGAATGTATCTTTGAGAAATCTCTCAATGCCATCTTTTGTGTTTGATACCCAAGAAGATTAATGCAGTTAATATTAGAGACTTTCACCCTATTAGCCTTGTAGGTAGTTTGTACAAGCTGCTATCAAAAGGTTTTGGCTCATAGACTACATTGTGTTTTGGATAAACTTATTTCCAGCTCCTAGAATTCCTTTGTTGGGGGAAGACAGATTCTTGACTTTGTTCTCATTGCAAATGAATGCTTGGACAGTAGATTGGAGAGTGGTATTCCGAGTGTGATTGTTAAATTGGATATTGAGAAGACTTATGATCATGTGAATTGGAGTGCCTTGTTTTACCATATGGAGAGGATGGGTTTTGGGGAGAAGTGGAAGGGAAGTGGGTTTCGGGTTTCACTGTTGGTACCATGTCTAATATCCCCCTCATGGTGACCCCATCTTCTCTTTGCGGATGACACTTTAATCTTTTGTGATGCTTCCACAAGTCAGGTTGTATATTTGCGGGAGATCTTAGCCTCCTTTGAGGCGGTGTCAGGGTTGCACATAAACCTAGCTAAGTCTGAATTAGTTCCAGTTGGAGAGGTGACTAATATGGGAGAGCTTGTGGCATTGTTGGGTTGTAGTCAGTCATCTTTACCAATGACTTACTTGGGTCTGCCTTTAGGCGCTAAATTCAAGGACAGGGCGATTTGGAACTCTATCCTTGAAAGAATGGAGCGAAGATTATCGTGTTGGAAGCGCTTATACTTATCAAAAGGCAGTAAGATCACCTTAATCAAAAGCACTCTCTCTAGCTTGCCTACTTATTTCCTATCTCTCTTCCCTATTCCTATGGATATTGCTATTTGTATTGAGAGGCTTCAAAGGAATTTTCTTTGGGGTGGGATAGATGAGTCTCCTAAATTCCGGCTAGTAAAATGGGCCCAGGTTTGTTCTCTCTTCCAGTCTGGTGGTCTGGGTATTAGAAACTTGAGAGCCTTCAATCAAGCATTGTTGGGAAAATGGTTGTGGAGATACAGAAGAGAGACAACCCATCTCTGGAGGCGGGTTATTGAGGCTAAATATAGGAATGATTGGGGAGGTTGGTGTACAAAAGAAGTCTCTAATCCTTATGGTGTTAGTCTTTGGAGAACCATAAGATAAGGATGGCCAGCCTTTTCTAAATCCATCCAGTTTGAGGTTGGTGTTGGCGACAGAATAAAATTTTGGCATCATGTGTGGTGTGGGAGCTGTACTCTCTGGGAGGCTTTTCCGGAGCTCTATAATATTAGTTGTAATAAGGAGTCTTCCATTGCTGATGTTATGCACTTTCCTAACCAGAGGCTTCACTGGGATCTTCTTTTTTCAAGAGCTCCTCAAGATTGGGAAACTGAGCATTTTTACGCCTTTCTTGATCTTATCAATTCATTGCCCCTTAACGGTGAAGGTCAGGACAAACTTTGTTGGAAACCAACAGGGAATAAGAACTTTAAAGTGAGTGAGTTCTATCTCTCCCTTTCCTCTACTCTTGACATTTCTTTCCCTTGGAAACCTGTGTGGCGTTCAAAGGTCCCTAGTAGGGTTGCTTTCTTCTCATGGACTGCCTCATTAGGCAAGATTTTGACTACTGAAAATCTATGGTACAAGGGTGTCGCAGTTGTTAATTGGTGCCATATGTGTAAAAAGAGTGGGGAATCGGTGAATCGCCTTCTCCTTCATTGTCCTATTGCTTATGAATTATGGTCTATGGTGTGGGCTCTTTTTGGTCTTCATTGGGTTATGCCGCATGGTGTCTCTGATTTATTTTCGAGTTGGCAAGGTTCCTTCGGTGGGCATCGGAGCATTGATTTATGGAAGGCTGTCCCTCATTGTGTCCTATGGTGTATTTGGCTAGAGCGGAACTCTAGATGTTTCAAAGGGAAGAAGCGGCTTACTTCTGATCTTAAATCTCTTCTTCTTCATACCTTGCTAGAGTGGTGTTCTTCCTTTAATCTTTTCCCTTGTTCTATTTTTCTTGTAATGCTTGATCTTTGTAATTTTTGTGTTTGATGTGCTGTTTTCCATGTTCACCCCCGGTGTACCTGGGCTTCTTTTTAATACAATTCCGTTATTTATCAAAAAATAAAAAAATAAAAATAGCTCTCCAGCTGGTTTCTTTGTAGCTCTCATGGTCTCCATCAAGGGGATCCCTTATCTCCACTCCTTTTCTTGTTGGTGATGGAGGTGTTGAGGAGGTTGTTGAAAAAAACAGAAGAGGGAGGTTTTCTCAATGGACTCCAAGCAAGTCCCAATGCGCCTGGAGGTTTGCATATCTCTCATCTTTTGTTTGCTGATGATACTATCCTTTTTTGTGACACACCCAAGGAACAATTATTATATATTCATATGGTTTTGATTTTCTTTGAAGTTACCACAGAATTGAAAGTAAATGTTGGTAACAGTGAGATTTTGCCAGTTAATGAGGTTGGGAATTTGAATGCCCTGGCTCATATTTTATGTTGTAAGGTTGGGTGTTTGCCCATGTCTTATTTGGGTATGCCCTTGGGGGCTCATTATAAGGATTCTTCAATTTGGAACCCTATTATTGAAAGGATGGAGAAAAAGCTTTCAGGTTAGAAGCAGTTATACTTGTCAAAAGGGGGTAGACTTACTTTATTGAAGAGTAATTTATCAAGCCTTCTCACTTATTATTTATCTTTGTTTACTATTTCACAACATGTGGCAAACAAATTAGAGAGGATTCAAAAGAATTTCCTTTGGGGGAGATCTACTGATGTCTTTAAATTTTCGCTTGTTGCTTGGGAAAAGGTTGTGTGGCCAATGTAGGCAAGTGGTTTGGGGATCTGGAAGAATGGGTTGTTTAACCAAGCTTTGCTTGGGAAATGGCTCTGGTGTTTTGGGAAGGAGGTCACACGTTTATGGTGGCAGGTTATAGCCTCCAAATATGGGGAGGTCAGTGGTGGATGGTGTACTAGAGTTGTTAAAGGGACGCATGGATGTGGTATGTGGAAGAACATTAGGAAGGGGGTTGAGAGTTTCTTTGGTCATGTGTTGTATGCGGCGGGTGAGGGTATTCGTATTCGATTCTGGCATGACCCTTGGAGTAGCCCTACTTCTTTGAAAGATTTATATCCAGAAATATTTGCTTGTGTTGTGGATAAAGAAGCTAGGATTTCTGATATGGTTGATACTACACCTAATGGTGGTGGTAGAAGCTGGAACTTACAAGACAGCGATATTTTATGATTTCTTTTTGCATATCTCATCCCAACTACTTTTTTTTTTGGGGGGGGGGGGGGTAATGATACCATGATATGGCAATTGAATCGTAGTGGTGTTTATGCTGTGCACTCTTTCTATTATTCATTACTAGAAGCTCCGTCATTGTTTTCCCCTTGGAAGAGCATCTAGTGTGTTAAGGTACCTAAAAGGGTGGTTTTTTTCTTATGGATAGCTACTAGGGGTGGGATTCTCAAATAGACAACCTTCTTAAGAAGAATTTGCCTCTAGTTAATTGGTGTTGCCTATGTCGATGTGAAGAGGAAACTGTGGATCATTTATTACTCCATTGTAAGTTTGCCCATACCTTGTGGAATGAAGTCTTTCTTGTGTTTAGGGTTCAGTGGGTGATGCCAAAGACTGTTGTTTCTCTTCTTGCATGGTGGAATTGGTTGGGGATTCATTCTTCAAATGTTTGGAATATGCTACCGGCGTGTCTTATGTGCTTAACCTAGAAGGAACACAATGCCTGAACATTTGAGGAAATTGAGAGACCTGTAGATCAGTTTAAGTCTTTGCTACTTAGAACTTTCTTTGAGTGGTCTCGTATTTGGGGTTTCACACATTGTATTTCTTTGTTTGGTTTCCTTAATTCTGTTAGCTTTTCTTTTTTATTTTTTTTATTCGTTTCTGTGCAGTGAGTTTACTATCGTAAACTCATTGTACTTTTCTTATCAATAAAGATGTTATTACCTATCAAAAAAAAAAAAAAAAGAGTGGGAGACAACCTACAATCTACAATATCAAAAGCAAGGTATGATTAACTTTTTCAAGAAGCCTAATAACTGTCTCATATCATTAAGGAACACATATTACAAGAGATTCTGGAAGCACCACTTTAAAGGTTCTTGATTGTCAGGACAAGTGCCTTAGCCTTCAGGTAGATAAGGGTTAAGGATTAAAAGGAATGTCAAGTTACTTTCAAGCAGAATAAGGCTTAGGCGTAAAAGGTCTTCAGGCTTACTAGTCAATTTAGGAGTCCTACTGCTAGCAGTAAAAGGAAGAGAAATTCTCTTTCTAACTCAATGTACTCAAATTCAGACTTGATTAATTTTCTGATAGGTGATTAATCAAGTCTGAATTCTGAGTACTTGAGTTATACAGACTCTCTCTCTCTCTCTCTCTCTCTCTCTCTCTCTCTCTCTCTCTCTCTCTCTCTCTCCCCCCCCCCCCCCCCCCCCCTTGTTGGCACACCATTCATAATACTGTCCACACAAACCTTGAACGGCCACTAATTTCTCTGTTTTCTTCTCCAGTTCATCCCTAAACCATACTCCTGTTACATTAATTAAGACCCAAAAACCTCATATACTTTCCCTAGCCAATCACTACCAAATGACAGATCAAAACACCACTAAAACCCTAATTCTGATATGACCTAAAAAAACCCAGCAACCTGTTTTCTTCAAGAATAGATCTTTTAACCTTCAAACTTGAAATCGGATCAATCAGTAAACATTCTACAAGCCCTAAAGCCTTTCAATATATTACAAAAGCTAAATTTGTAACTTTTCTTATCCAGAAGTTTCACAACAAATCACACATAGAAAGATTCTCTAAATCTGTCATACATCACAGACACACCTCAAAGCATGTTTCACAAGATACTTAAATTTATGGTCACTAATCTTTTCATATTAATTCATTAAAAGTACAAAAGGGGCACAACCCATGTACATAAGAAAAATTATGGTCACCATACATTCGAATATTATCTATCCAGGGGGAAAGGAACCAAAAAAATAAAGTGCCGAATGGCACAAAAGCAACAAATACTTCTTTTTTTTATTTTTATAAATTCAATAGCAATGAATACTTAAGTTCACCTGAAATCATAAATTACATAAGGGATCTAAATTAAAGCAACCACACAAAAGAAGAAGAAGAAGAAGAAGAAGAAGAAGAAGAAAACAAGACTAATAATTTTATTCACATTATGCATGAAGGGTAAAAATAACTGCAATCAAGCGCAAGGAATTTTCTGGGCCATCAAAAGGTTAAAAATTTAAATATTGGTTTCAAAGTGTACCTGTGCTAGCTTGCTGCTTGAGTATCCCACTAGGCTTGTAAATTTCCTTTTCCCAGAAACAACATTCATATCTTCTGTGTCAACAAAGCCAACATAATGCATCTACAGAAAAAAGAAAAAAAAGAAAAAAAAGGACAGGCCACTCTCAGACTTAAAGTGATAACTTGACAGTAAAATGATGGAAAGAATTCACATTTCATATAATATATTAACTACTTTAGTATTCGAATACTCCTAAAGAATCATTAAGCAGCCTATAATTGGAACCTAAAGCAGCATGTAAGTTAATTTAGATATCTACAAAATAGGCATCCAGTCCAATAGAGTTTTAAAAAAGAAAAGTTTTAAATCAGCTATAGTCCTTTCGGAATCTTCAAAACACCGGTTGTTTTTCTCCCGCCAAATGCACCACATCAAACAATGAGAGACAGCCATCCAAATAACACCATTACGATGATGACCAAAATTTCCTTCCCAACAAGGAAGGAGCTCGACTAAAGTCTTTGGCATCGCCCAGTGGATACCAAACAAGGTGAACACCATACCACAACTCAAACAATAGGACAATGTAGTAAAAGATGGTCTACCAATTCTCCATTACTTTTGCACATATAACACCAATCTAAAATCAACACCTTCTTCTTACGTAAATTATCAATAGTCAAGTTAGTTCCTAAAGCTGCAATCCAAACAAAAAATACAACTCTAGAAGGAACTTTTTGCTTCCAAATACTTCTCCTAGGGAAGGATTGAGTATATACACCCAACAAATCTTGATAGTAACTGCTTACCTCAAAGCCCTTGCTCTTAGCAGGTGTCCAACACATCTTATCCTCACCAATACCTCTCAATGAGACTCCATATATAACATTCCAAAAAATAGACAAAGAATCTGATTCCCTATCATGAATTTCTCGCAAGAATTCTAAGTCCCAAAAAAGAACCCCATTAGAAAACTACACGAGATCAGCCACATAAGCCTCCTTATTATTATTGATTCTGAATAAATCTAGAAAACACGTACTCAAAGGATTATCCCCACACCAGACATCATGCCAAAATTTCACTCTAGTCCCATCTCCAATCTGAAATTGAATGTAGTGAGAAACAACAGACCAACCACTACTAATAGTTTTCCATAAACTCACCCCATAGGAGCCTGGAATAGGATTAGAGCACCAATCTCCCTCCTCAACTCCATATTTAGCCCTTATAACCCTTCTCCATAGCGCTTCTCTCTCATACCCAAATCTCCACAACCATTTTCCCAATAGTGCTTCATTAAAGTATCTCAAATTTCAAATTGCTAGACCCCCAGACTAGATAGGAGAGCATACCTTGGACCAATTCACCAAGTGACGTTTAGAATCATCTCCCAGACCACCCCAAATAAGATTTTGTTGAAGTTGTTCCATACGGTATGCTATATCTACCGGAATTGGAAAAGGGGAAAAGAGATAAGTAGGTAAATTGGATAAAGTACTTTTTATGAGAGTAAGTCTCCCCCCTTTGAATAGATACAATCTTTTCCATCCTGCTAACCTCCTTTCCACCTTCTCAGTGATGGGATTCCAAACTGCTCTATTCCAATCCAAGTTTGCTATTGGTTATTAATGGGCAACCATTGCAAGGCAGCAACTTTTATTACCCAACAAGTTGACACTCAATGCATTATGCATTTAAAGAAATAAAGCAATTTGAACTCCTGCATTGCCCTATCTTAGAGAATTCTTGTAGGCGATTCCCAATGTAAGTTCATATATCTGCTTGTTTTGTTGCATCCATGTCTTTATCAGTTATATATAATTTTATAAATATTAAAAAATCGTGTAGGGGAGGACCCAGGATCATTACTTTTGGGAGCCTTAAAAGAAACAGAAAAAGATAAGAGAGAGAGAGAGAGAGAGAGTTTGATTAATAGTGAGTTTAGAATTAGGAGAATCTGTGGATGGGTTTAGAATTTTTGAAAACAAAAGGGTTATGAGATTGTGATCGGAATTAAAAGTTGGTTCAATGAGTTATTTGATGCCTATTTGATAGAAGAAAGTTTGTGGGAATTTAGAGGGTTGTAAGGAAAAAAGAAAAAAGAGAATTTTATGTTGTTCAGGGGATGCATGAATAGTACCTATGAAGAGTACCACAAGAAAGAGAAGACAAGAAAAGAAAACACCAAAACCAACAAGCATCAATGCTCAAAATACTCAACAATCTTATATTTATCAAAATCATCTCTATTGACTACATTAAGCACAAAAAATATAAATAAAAACTCTTGTACTAGTAGTATTAGGGCTCCTAGTGTAAGTAGTAAACTAAAGCCTAATAAAAGACTAACTTGGACTTAAAGAAAATAAAACCTAAGATACTTAGAATCTCCAAGAAAATTCTAGACTCAATTAAACTACCAAATACCCTTATTTTGTAGAAATCTTAAAAATTACATATTTGCCCTTGACTACAAAAATAACCATCACTAATAAAATAAAAACTCAATTACAAAACCATTTTAACCCTACAATGGACTTCATACAAATTTTACTTCAATGGACTTCATAGGTGAACCCCATAAAATCATTATTCAATAGGCCAATTTGAAAAGTGATAACCCATCAATCTTTTATGGCTTCATTGCTATTGCCAAAAGGAAGATCGCTGTTAAAGATTGTGTCTATTGTATGTATCAGTCATTCAACAAGGTACAAAGGGTCCTCTTACATTTATTCAATTAATGGTAATGCAACATGCATTTGTATTTATACGAACAATGACTGTGGAACTTACAACAGAATTCACATTAATAATTCGACTTGGAGAGCCTCTGATAAGAGATGGCAAAAGCAATACTGAAAGCAAAGCTGGAGCCAGATGATTTACTTGCATGTGTTCTTCATACCCATCTTTCGAAAATTTTTGAGGCTCTGGATACAAAATAGACAATGAGCATCATGTATTGAATGAAACAAAAATGACAAACATATTCAACTTCAATAGCTAATATTATAATGTCTTTACTGGACCACTCAATGCTAAAGCACCCAGTGAAATGCCAGATGCTAGAAAACTTATACAAATACAACAATTTCTTCTTGCCAGAGCAACATATCAAAGCAGGAAATGAGTAACAACATAAGATCCCAATCATGCGCATTGAGGGAAATGGCAAGGCAACTTCACGTAATGAGAAACAAAGCCAGAATTTCTCAAATGGCTGGGAAACTACAACAAGGTGGAAAAGAAATTCTAGGAATCTGCAGAACTTTAGACCTGCTGTCCAAGGAATTGCTTTTTTATTATTTCTTTCAAAGATTGTTATTTCCAGAGGGAGGGGCAAAAAAGAGGTAGTGACCTAACTCTTCTAAGATTATTTTTTAGGCTTGATTCATCATAAGTTTTTTTTAAAGTCAAAATATGAAAACAACACCTGGTACATAGGAAGTGCACTAGCAGTGCATCAAAATTAAAGAAAAGTACAGCATCATAAGTTACTAGGGGCAGTTTATTTTTTCTAATAATTCAATACAACAAGTGGAGGTGGGGGGATTTGAACTTTGGTTAAAGGACACCAGATAGTGCCATTGAGCTACAAGGCTCTTAGCAAGTTAATGAGAGGTTACCCAACTTTAAAAATCTTCTAAAGATGTATCATGTTTGGACTTATTAGTGTAGTTGAGAGCACTAGACAAGCTATTGAGCTACCTTCAAGTTTTTCATTTTTATCAACTTTAAAAAGGAGTGAAATATAAAAAAAAAAATAGATCCAGAGGTCCAACAAGACTCCACATAAGACATAGAAGTATGGCATTACATATGAAACGTTAGAAATTCAACATAAAATATAACCAACTTTACAAGTTTTTGCGCCCAATAAAGGTTTCCCTTCAAAAACCAATCTAAAACAAGCACCACATGCAATAGAATATACGAGATTTCACTCAGCTAAGTTTCATAACAACCAAGACACCTTCCCTAACCTTTTTTTTTTCTTGGATAATTAACAAAATTGCACTACCAATAAAGATATGAATTATGAAAATTGTGAGATAGGGATATGATTAATTTTACATGATCAAAAACATATATATTCTCCAAAGATTAGGAAGACATTCATCAGGTGTCATTTAAAAGAGGAGTTGGTCAATCACAATCCCAAAAATAGAAAGATTAACAAATTCCTTAAAGCAGGCCAATTTGGTAAGGAGAGGAAAAGATGCAGAGTTGTCCATGTGTTGGTTTGCAAACTTGTATAGAATGCAAGAGAGGAGAAACACCCTATCCACCAGAAACCAAGAAGTTTATAGATGATTTTTAGGAACTGATTAGTAACCAGTTGTTCACACTGCAGCATCTTGAACAGTACCAAAAATAGTAGCATGAAAAATAACCAGTAGTCCTTTGTTTTTTTACCCCTTTGTTAGTCTGGCATCAATAGGTTCTTATCACCAAGAAGGTCTGGTGCCACGATATTAACTGGCCTGTAGTACAGTCCACATTATGAACTGCCCTGTAGTACAGTCAGAAGGGATCACAACAATGCAACTTAAATTGGTTTCCTTACTGTTCTATATTTAGGGTAGATTTAGGACAGGGGAATAGGAATTCAGAGCCCAATCAAATCTTGGACAAATTTTGAGTCAATGGATCAGGTTCTTTAAGTCAGAGGAAAGACAGGATTCATTATGAGTAAATCCACTTGGTAGAGGAATACCAAAAATAACATAAATAGAAGTAGTTAAAAAATGACATGTCAATTAAGGAAGAGAGTACAACTTTGAATAGAATAGAATGACAGAAAAGACGTGGTAAACCCGACTAGTGTATTTACTTTTGGGACTGAGTTTTGGTTTTTGTTATTGGATCATGTTCCTCAACCATCACCACTGCCTAGAGTTTTAAAAAATGCTGCACCATCACTAAAAACTGAATTTAACATTTATATAGCAGGTGCCTCTCTATGTTGCACACAATCTATAGATAATACTCAAGCTCTTTGAATGACCGGCACTCTCTATAAGGTTTCCCACCCTATAGAAAAGTTAGATATCTTGTTGCAATGACCAGCACTTGGTTACTTCAAGCTTACCTCTCAAACTCAAGTTGAGTTTAGGTTACCAATGGTCAGTGAGCTCAGCCTGAATTAACCATGTTTGAACTTTGGGCTTTTTCATCCAAAGTGCGTCAACAAGAAACTTGAGTACCCAATTCATGGATCACAGTCACAACTCTCTCTCTCTCTCTCTCACACACACACACACACATGTAATTACCAAGGAATAAATCAACATCTTTGTCAAACTATGAAATCAAAGCCCCCTAAAATACTGAATTACGAATAATTCAGTAGTTTTATTGCCTAGAAATTATGTTAATGGTCTAGAATTACCAAACCGGCAAAAATAAACAGTGTCATCTTACTAGGATTCAAAGTAATTTAGTCAGAGTAATCATAGATTACATGTGTTCCAAAATAACTACTAAAATGGTGCTGTAAAAAGAGGAGGATTGACATTTAAAAGAAGAAGGTACCTCCGATGGAAAATATTCCGGCATTGTTAATAAGAACATGTAAAGGTCCTAAACGTGCATTCCATGCTTGGGCGAATCTGGCGACGGAATCCAATGAGAGAAGATCAAGTTCCATAACCTTCAAAAATAAAATGAATAAAAAGCATAAGAGGATGCAAATTTATGAGAGAGAGAGAGAGAATTGAATTGAGCAGGACCTCAATATTGAGAGGGAGAGACAATCCTGCTCCGGAAAGGGACCATTGGTTTTGCCAATCGAGGATCAATTGGTGAGCGGCCTTAGTGTTCCTGACAGCCATGATGACGTGTGCCCCTGCCTCCGCCAATTGCCTAGCGGTTTCACGGCCAATGCCGCTGGTGGAGCCGGTGACTATGCAGGTGAGATCGTCGAGCCCGGGAGGCAAAGGCAGAGGGTTGTGCAAGTGGCTTGCCG
Organism: Quercus aquifolioides; assembly: GCA_019022515.1. Lineage (NCBI taxonomy): Eukaryota > Viridiplantae > Streptophyta > Magnoliopsida > Fagales > Fagaceae > Quercus > Quercus aquifolioides. Next base: position 27,695,468 of record CM032331.1, read on the forward strand.
AGATCCTCTGGAACAGCATTTCGTATATCAAATACATCCAACCTCTCAACCATTCTATCCATCCCAAACCCTCTTTCTTCTTCTGCTTCCGCTTCGTTGCCATCGAAACTAGAAACTATAATTCAATCTCTCTCTCTCTCTCTCTCTCTCTGTAGGCTCAGCTCACTGTTGCGTTGACCATTTACCCATAATTTTCAGTTTATGGCTACTATTCTAAAACCACATTATTAATGCTTTGATTGGAATCGGATGCGGTGTGAGTGACTAGAGAGTCGTCAGACTCAAACCATCTCCATAGTATCTCCAAATTTATATAAATAAATAAATATATATATATATATATATATATATATATATATATTAGAATCCGATCTAGGCCTATAAATTAAATTCGGAAGAATAATTCTCAAAAATAAAATAAAAAAATAAAAAATTCCGAAGAATATGAAGATTCGTGTTTGGCCACATGTAAATTATTTTCCGTGCGTAAAATATTTTTAGACGAAAATATTTTTTAGCGTTTGGTTGCATTCTGAAAATTGTATTATAAAATATTTTTTGGTGTTTGGTAACATTCTGAAAAGGCAAATTTTCTACTAATTTCTCACATTTTCTCAACTTCCAAACAAATTTTATAATAGAAAATTTCAATATATAAACTTAAAGAAACAAAAATCAAAATAAAATCATTCATTAAACTCTCAAACTCGATCAAACTGAGAGAGGAAGGAAGAAAGAGCAAGAGATTGAGGGAAAGAGAGAGGTAGATCGAGAAAAAGATAGAAATCGAGTCAAGAAGGGGTCGATCTAGAGGTGATGACGACGATCTTTAAAGGTGACGACGAGATCAGTCATAGGTGGGTTAATCTAAAGGGCGGTGGTGACAAGATCAAGAGAGGTGGAAGAGATGAACTACAGGACAACAACGATAAGAACGAGATGACAAGGCTCTGATCTAGATGACGGTGGCGACTAGGAGCCAACGGCTGCGATGAGATTGTCCTAAGTTCAAGCTCTCTCTCTCTCTCTCTTTCTTCGAGTTCACTTTCTCTTCAAGTTCTCTCTCTCTCTCTCTCACTCTTTGGGTGTGTGAGTCTAGAAAATGATTTGAAAGTAAATGAGAAGAGTAAAACATTTTACAGGTCAAAGGGCTTATTTTAAGGTCAAATTTTATTATTTTCAATTTGACTTTATTTTACATGTGCACCCAAACATGCATTAGGATATAAAATATTTTCCTAATTCCATTTACTCCTGAAACAAACACAGCAAAAAATAAAAATGTTTGGTGGAACATTCTCCATCCAGATTAATAAAGAAAAAGAAAATCTTGCTCTTCTACCTAAAGCATGAGCCATATAATTGTCTTGCCACCTAACATGAGAGAAAGAATGAGAACTTAAAGCACTCAAAATAGAATTGATGTCTTTTATAAAATGACCCAAAGGAGCTAAAGACAAGACCCCCTTTGACAAAGACTCAATGACTAGCTCCGAATCACCTTCAAAGATACAGTAAGTTAGCCCTAACTCTTAGATAAATTGATAGGCCCTCTTAGCAGCTAATAGCTTTAGCAGCTCAACTGAACCAGGAAAAGTTAGGTTATGTTTGGTAATAGTTTTCGTTTTCTATTTTTAAAAACTTGTTTTGGGGAATATAAAGAAAAAACAAGTTTCTTGTATTTTTGAAATCAAAAACATGTTTGGTTAGTTGAAATTTAAAAATATATATATATATATATATAGTTTTTTGGAAAAAAAAATTAAAAATACTAAAATATGTTGTTATTAGGATTTGAACTCTAATGCTAACTCATTAAATGAGATAGATTCATTAAATCAAATGCATGTTTTCTTTGACTTTTAAAAATTAAAAACTGAAAACAGCATTTTGCATGTTTTCAGTTTCCTTCACAAATTGAGTTTTGAGAACAATTTTTGTTTTTTGTCTATTTTGAGTTGCCAAACAAGTTTTTTAGTTTCAAAAATAGAAAATTGTTTTTGAAAATAGAAAGTAAGGGGAAAAAATAATTACCAAATATACCATTATTTTTTCTAACAGAGCTACAAGCACCTCATCCTTCTCATTCCGAACAATTACCCTGATTCCCGCCTCGTTTGAATCTAAAAACACTGCATTGCCGAAGTTTGTCTTCAAACCATTTAGTCTTGGAGGTCTTCAAATTTTTGTACTGTATAGAGAGTGAACAGTTATATTTACCTTTTGTGTGGGGGGTAAAAGCCCAAACGCATATATTGGGCCTTAGACTCCATTTAAAGATATAAGTATGTCCGATGAGGAATAAAAGATTGGGAAAGGCCCCAGTATGGAGAATCACGTAAGGAAAGAGGGAAGAAGTATAGTCCGAGTAGGCTGTACTCCTCGGACTTGAAAAATATCGGTCAAGCATATACCTGGATAATTTGAATGAACTTCTAGGAAGTTCCAATGATAAGGATAAACTTCATGCACACATAAAGACAATAAGAATGGGGAAATATCTAAAGAAAAAGCTGATGCCACTGCATTTAATGCATTACAGCAACTTTTCTAATCACATTTATGTGGAGAAGACCCCTGAACAGTGCAATCTCAGCTGCCACCACTCATGAAAAACTAAAGAAGATACCTGATGTAACATATACTCAAATGGATGCTTAGATGAAGAACAAGTGTACGATGAAGATGGCTTAAAAGAAAATTATATAAACAAAAAAGACCTCTCATGAAATGGGGATCGGAAAAAGAAGGGAAAGAAGAAGAAGAAAAATTTACTATAGCTCCAAGAGTGACCCTAGCCATTCAAACTACAATTTGTCTCCTCGGACCTAAATTTATTCAAGTTCCCAATGTTTTCATATTTGTTCTTTTAACAAAACCTTGGTTAACTGTTGTTGAGTTCACAAACAGCCTAGTTCTTTTACCCATTCTCTACAAATTTATTGTACTAGGCTTATTGGGCTCACATCCCATATCTTTTGGGTCTGGGCTACAAATCTTGACCCTACAATTGGCGCCGTCTGTGGGAAAAGCTTGAGCTGGAGTGAAATCACCAGTTAACGATGGCTGAGCCAGGCCAACAACCAGTAGAGTCCCGAGCATCCCAACACGGAGATCCTTTCCTTAACCTCGAACGAAGAGGTGATCGTGAAGGAAGTGTACATACCATACAGGATGAGAGGAGCCAGTCACGAGGTGATAGTCGTGTCTCCCATCCAGATGGCGCTATGCAGCTAGAGATTGACCAGTTAAAAAGGGAGCTACGCCATGCCAAAAGGAAGAGAGCTTCCTCGGACAGTGACGTGTCTTCTAAGGATGAAAGAGACATCAATTACAAGCGGAAATCTCGAACTCCACCCAGCGAATCTTTCTCTCATGAAGAAGAGTTCCACGACAAGCAGTAGTTTAAGAGTCCTCCACTTAGGGGTGTAGGAAATGATGCTATGAGTAAAGCCCTGGACCAAATATCTAAGTCGCCTTTCACGCTCAAAATTGAAGGGGCGAGACTTCCTCGACGTTTTCATCAGCCAACATTTACCATTTACAATGGGCGAACGGATCTTATTGAGCATGTGAGCCAGTTTAACTAAAGAATGGCTGTTTATTCCAAAAATGAAACCTTGATGTGTAAAGTCTTTCCATCCAACCTCGAACCCATTGCGATGAGATGGTTTGATGGCCTAAGGGCAGAATCCATAAATTCCTTTCATGAGCTCACCCAAGCATTTGGTTCCCAGTTTGTGACATGCAGAAGAGTTCCTAAGTCAATAGCTTCCCTGTTGTCCTTAAGCATGCAAGAAAGGGAGAATCTTAAAACATACTCGAACAGGTATCGGGAAATGTTTAATGAAATTGAAGGTGATTTCGATGAGGTGGCTATCAATACCTTTAAGCTTAGCCTTCCGTCCGAGCACGGTTTAAGAAAATCCTTGACTGGCAAACCCGTCACCAACATGCGTTAGCTTATAGACCGTATTGACAAGTATAAAAGAGTTGAGGAGGATCAACAACAGGGGAAAGGAAAGGACAAGGTTATCCCTCAAGAGAGAAGGGAATTCATGTCGAACAGGTACAACAACAGCAAGCAGCGTAGGGATTTCACTGGGCAGTCAGGATCAGCAAACCCTCAAGCAGTCAATGCTGTGTTTAAAGAGCCAATGCATCAAGTTCTGGAAAAGATCAAGAACGAACCGTACTTTAAGTGGCCGAACAAGATGGTGGGAAACTTAGAGAGGCGTAATCATAACCTTTATTGTCAGTATCATCAGGACCATGGGCATACCACGGAGGATTGTAGAAGTCTCTGGGATCATTTGGACCAACTTGTCCGTGAGGGTAAATTGAAACAACTCTTGCACCACTCTAGTGGCCGAGAAGGTCAGGCAAGCTCGGAGCCCCGAAGAGATGATTCTTCAAGACCCCCATTGGGAACTATCAATGTCATCCTCGCCGCACCTGTGAGAACATGATCCTAGCCATCTCGAATAATGTCCGTCGCTCATTTACCCACAGGAGACAGTAATCAAGATTCAAAGAGGGTTAAAAGGGAGAGCCCGCTAGTACTGGGCTTCTCAGATGAGGATAAGATCGGGATCATCCAACCAGATGATGATGCCTTAGTAATTACCCTTAGAATTGAAGGGTATGATGTGAAAAGGGTGATGGTGGATCAAGGCAGTGGGGCTGAGGTAATGTATCCTGACCTCTACAAGGGGCTGAACTTGAAATCTGAACACTTAACTCCCTATAGTTCTCCTCTGGTGGGCTTTGATGGAAAAGTAGTCATTTCGAGGGGACAAATACGACTACTTGTGTAAGCTGGTACGGAGATAGTAGAGGTAGATTTTATTGTCGTAGACGCATATTCACCCTACACAGCGATCGTGGCTAAATCATGACTTCATGCACTGAGGGCTGTTCCCTCTTCTCTGCACCAAAAGATTAAGTACCCATCTGAAGGCAGGGTTCAGGAAATTTTGGGGGATCAGTCGGTGGCCAGAAGATGTCTGGTGGCAACCATACAACATAAGTCCCAAGTTGAGTCCTCGGACCCTCTAGGAGAGAAGTTATAGCAGTTAAAGCATCCGACGACGCTTAATGATAAAACAGCCGAGGAGGTCAAATGTGAAGATTTGTTAAAAATCACCATCGGAGGGACGATCTAGAGAAGTTTTTTCAGGTCGGCTCACAGTTGCCACCTTAAGAAAAGGCAGAATTAATAGAATTTCTCAAAGGGAACATAGATGTATTTGCTTGGAATGCTTATGAAGCCCTAGGGGTGGATCCAGAGTTTATCTGTCACCATCTCAATGTCAACCCCCTAATCATCCCTAAGAAACAGCCTCCTCAGTGCCCATCTAAGGAGCATGTTGATGCAGTACGAGAGGAAGTGGCAAAGCTTAAGTAGGCTGGAGTTATTAAGGAGGTATTTTATCCTGAATGGCTAGCTAATACTGTAGTGGTGAAGAAGAAGAATGGGAAGTGGAGGGTGTGCGTGGATTTCACAAACCTCAATAAGGTGTGCCCAAAAAACCCATTTCCCATGCCTAAAATTGATCAGCTAGTGGATGCAATGGTAGGACATCCTCGAATGAGTTTCTTAGATGCCTTTCAAGGCTATCACCAAATATCCTTGGCCCTGGATGATCAAGAAAAGACTGCTTTTGTTACCCCTATTGGGAAATACCACTACAAAGTGATGCCATTTGGTTTGAAGAACGCAGGATCTACATATCAAAGAATGATGACGATGATGTTTGAGTAGTAGTTGGGAAGGAATATTGAGATTTATATAGATGACATGGTGGTGAAAAGTAAAGTTGTTTCAGGGCATGTAAAGGACCTTGAAAATATTTTTAAAGTTCTTAGAAAGTATAAATTGCGTCCAAGTGCTCGTTTGGTGTGGGGTCTGGCAAATTCTTGGGCTACATGGTAACTCACAGGGGAATTGAGGTAAACCCTGACCAGATAAAAGCCATTAACAATTCGCAGCCGCCTCAGAATCCCAAAGAAGTCTAGAAGTTGACTTGCATGGCCGCTGCTTTAAATCGTTTTATCTCTCGGTCAGCAGAAAGATGCAGACCTTTCTTCTTGTTAATCAACAAGTGGAAGGGGTTTGAGTGGACTGAAGAATGCGACATAGCTTTTCAGCAACTCAATGAATATCTAGCTTGGCCCCCTATCATGTCTAGCCCTGAAATAGATGAAGTCCTATATGCTTCTATTGTTGTCGCCCCCTATGCAGTTATTTTGGTATTGATAAGAGTTGATGGCGGTATACAAAGATCCGTTTATTACGTGAGTAAGTCACTGCATGAAGCTGAAGTTCGTTATTTGCCATTAGAAAAAGCCATCCTGGCAGTTATGCTTGGTACACAGAAGCTGCCTCATTATTTCTAAGCGCATACAGTCGTTGTCCTTACCCAGCTCCCACTTAAATCCATACTCCGAAGTGCTGACTACATGGGAAGGATTGCTAAATGGGGCACAATCCTAGGGGCTTTTGACATCAAATATATGCCTCGTACTTCAGTCAAGGGCCATGTTCTTGCAGATCTGGTGGCTGAGTTCATTGAACCTCTTTTAGAAGAAGTAATACCAACACAAAACATGGATGAAAAATCGGTTGACATGATTTCTCAACAGGGTCCCTTGTCTTGGGAAGTATACGTGGATGGCGCAGCGAACCAAAAAGGTTCCGAAGTGGGACTAGTGTTGATATCCCCTGAAAAAATCACCATCGAAAAGTCATTGAGACTGAACTTCTCGGCTACCAACAATGAGGCCGAATATGAAGCTCTATTAATGGGAATGATCATGGTTCAAAAAATGGGCGGAAGGATAGTGAAGATGTTCTTAGACTCAAGGTTAGTCGTTGGTCAAGTGAAGGGAGAGTTTGAAGCCAAGGATGAAAGAATGCAGGAGTACTTAAGTCAAGTCAGACACCTTCAATCAAAGTTTGAATCTTTCACTTTACTGCATATTCCCAGAAGTGGAAACACACATGCGAATTCCCTAGCCACTCTCGTAACTTCCTTGGCGCAAGATTTGCCTCGGGTTATCCTCGTGTAAGACTTGCATAAACCCACTGAGATGAAAGGAGAGGCAATCCAGATACATCAAATCAGAGTTGAACCTAGTTGGATGGACCCTATAATCAAATTCTTGAGGGAAGATGTTTTGCCTGATGAGAAGTCAAAAGCTGAGAAAGTGCAGAGGAAAGCCACTAGGTTCTGGTCGTCCGAGAACCATAAGTTGTATAAACGTTCATTTTTGGGGCCCTATTTGCTGTGTATACACCCTAAGGAAACCAAATCAATCCTTGAGGAATTACATGAAGGAATTTGTGGAAGCCACATGGGGGGTAGGTCCTTGGCACATAAAGCCATTACCCAAGGTTATTGGTGGCCAAACATGCAAAAAGAAACCCAAGAATATGTGAAAAAATGCGATCAATGCCAACAATTTGCACCAAACATACACCAGCCTGGGGGAGTCCTTAATCCATTATCCAGCCCATGGCCATTTGCTCAGTGGGGCCTAGACATTGTGGGTCCATTCCCTAAGGCAGTTGGAAACAAGAGGTATCTGCTAGTCGGCACAAATTATTTCACTAAGTGGGTTGAAGCCGAACCTCTTGCTAACATCAGAGATGTGGACGCAAAGAAATTTGTTTGGAAAAACATTGTTACACAGTTTGGAATTCCTTATACACTCATCTCAGATAATGGCCTCCAGTTCGATAGCAAAGCATTCAGAAGTTATTGTTGTGAATTGGGGATCACAAATAGATATTCTACCCCTGCTTACTCCTAGGGAAATGGACAGGCAGAAGCTGTAAACAAAGTCATAGTAAACAGATTAAAGAAAAGGTTGGATGATGCAAAAGGCAAATGGGTGGAAGAACTTCCACATGTTCTCTAGACATACAGGACTACGCCTCGTAGATCTACTGGGGAGACCCCCTTCTCAATGACTTATGGAGCTGAGGCTGTCATCCCTCTAGAGGTTGGTTTCCCGACGCTTAGAACTAATTCATACAGCCCGAGTAGCAACGACGAGCAGCTAGAAAAAGGTTTGGACTTGATTGAAGAAAGGCGGGAGAATGCAATGGTCCAATTGGATATTACCAACAAAAGCTTAGATAGGGTTATGATGCCAATATAAAAGTAAGGCCTTTGTCACCTGGTGATCTGGTGTTAAGGAAGGTTGTAGGTGCTGCAAAGAACCCAGCTTGGGGGAAGTTAAGACCCAATTGGGAAGGACCATATTGTATTACTTCAGGGGCTGGCATCGGAGCATATTTTTTGGAAGATTTCGATGGTCATATAATACCACGACCATGGAATGTAAACAACCTAAAAAGGTATTATTATTAAACGAGAATTTTTCCTGAACAATTTTTCTGTCTATTGCATAAGAGTCTTGTATGTCCTCCATTAAAGTTTTTATAAGTGTTTAAACTTTAATCTAGTCATGCCTGAAATCCTTGGACCAGATGATATAGGTTAGTTAGCACTCCATTATAATTCTTGTGTTTAAACTTAAATTCAGTCATGTCTGAAGTTTTCGGACCAGATGATATGGGTTAGTTAGCACTCCCTTACAATTCTTGTAAGTGTTTAAACTTAAATCTAGTCATGCCTGAAGTCCTCGGACCAAATGATATGAGTTAGTTAGCACTCCCTTACGATTCTTATAAGTGTTTAAACTTAAATCCAATCATGCCTGAAGTCCTCGGACCAGATGATATGGGTTAGTTAACACCCCCTTACAATTCTTATAAGTGTTTAAACTTAAATCCAGTCATGCCTAAAGTCCTCGAACCAGATGATATGGATTAGTTAACACTCCCTTACATTTCTTATTAATGTTTAAACTTAAATGCAATTACACTTGAAGCCCTCGAAGATATTTAAATAGACTCTAACTTATGATAAGCCTCTTCGGTTATATATTTGGTTCATAAACAGTGCTCAGTAGTACTCTTTGTAAGTGTTGTACCAGAAAATATGTAAAACCTTCATACCAATCATTGTTTCTTACATTCATTAACAATTCTTATACGATCTATTTCTTCCCAGTATTTGTATAAGTTATTTGCATAACTGGCAGGATATCGTAGTTAAGTATACTCAGATTACAGTAGCTATCAGTTAGTATCATTTGCAATAACAATGAATATTCTAATATGTGCAACGAAGATATAGAAAATAAAAGAAGAACAATTTCATTGATCAAAAAAGAAAGTACTTTTCAATATCTTACAATAAAAAAAAATAAAAAAAACTAATAATAATAATAACAATATGAGACTAATATAGATAAAATAAAAATCCTAAGTATCTAAGCCTTGTCGGACTGGGTGGCAGTAGCATCTTGGGTCTGGTCCTTGGGTTTGGGAGTGGCTTTCTTACCCAATTCTTTATTCTTGTTGTGAAGGTCCTCAGCCTACTTGCCTTGACCACCAGTTTGTATGGACTCTTTGGGAACTTTAGGAGGGGTAAGAGGAACTTAGGTTATCAAAAGCCATTCTGAGGCCTCCAAAAGCTGTTTGGGTGGAGAGGAGTTAGAACCTGGGAGTTTGCGAATTTTAGGATCGTAGTAAATACTCCCAGGTCACCTCAGGTCAGACTCTATAGGGACCCCAGCTGCGTCAAGGGCTTTACCCCAGGTTATATCACAGTAATCTCTGCTAAGTGCAGAGAACTCCTCTGTGAGTCTAACTTAGGTCTCCCCCTCACCCAGCTTGTATGCTACCTGCTTTTCAGCCTCAGCTGCCTCCTTGGCCAATTGGGCAGTCTCCCTGGCTCTTTGAAGTTCAGCTCGAAGACCTTTCACAAGCTCTCTCTCTGTTTCCAGATTGATCTCTGTCATGTGCAATTGCTTGCATTGGTCTTCGGCTTGCTTCTCAACAGTCTTAAGGCCTGCATCGAGGCTATTCCTTTGATTGGTCACTTCTTTTAGTTGATCGAACAGTTTATCGTAGTCCTCCTTGAGACTACCCATCTGCCTCTCAACCTAGGACCTGGAATAAGCCTCCGCCTGGGCTTCATTGCGAGCGTTTTTATTCCACTCCTCAGCCACATAGACTTGTTGGGTAATCTACACAACAGAATGGAAAATTGTAGTATAAAGCAAAGAGAAGGAACGAATAAACATGATTAGCATCTTAATTAAAGAAGTGGATTAATTCACTTACCATGGCTAAATCCCTTTTGAGGGATAGGAAGAGTTCATGTTGGCTGAAGTGCCTATAAGCCTCCATATCCTTTGGTAGAAGAAGTGGCTACTCCAGGGCTTCAGCAATGAGGCCTGCCTTGCCCCCTTGATAATTTCTGACTAAGGTGTCCCAAGGGAAAAGAGCGTCATCCAATTCTAGCTTGGGACACCAGGTGCGGTGTCCTCGTCGCACATTAGCAACAAGAAGGTCGTCTCGGCTCTCAGTAGACTGAGCTCTTCTGCTCCTGGTGTCCCTGACCACCTTCTGTTGCTTAGTTCCTTTTGGAGGCAACACCTCCCCTTCTTCAGTATCTGTCATAACCCTTTTCTTCCTCAGATCAGGGTTTGGCTTTAAGCCGAGGTCAGAAGGGACCTGAGGAGGTGGGGGAGGAAAGTTAATAACCGGCTGAGATGAACCAGTCCCTTTGGCCTTAATTGCTGTTTTCTTGGCCTTCATTAAGTCCCTTAGACTTGCCATGTCTTCTTCTTCCGAAAATTTGTCTGGAAGGGCAGTTATGAGGACAGGAACGTGGACGCTGGATTGTCTGTCAGTCTTTTCCTCGGCGTCCAAAACTAGAATCACCTGAACTTCTCTTGCTGCCTCTTCTTCAAACTGGAACCGATCAATCTGTTCCTCAAGCGAAGAGGTCAAAGAAGCAACTCTTTCCCTTTCTGCGGCTGCTTCTAAAAGAACCTGTTGAACTGGCTGGATGAGTTGCGACACACCCTGTGGATTTGGATGTGGTACAAGGGCAAGGTCGAAAGGAGCTAAAAAATTTGGTCAAGCAACGTCAATTCGGTTTATGTGATGGTCTCCCCGCCTTATCGTGTTGCCGACCGGTTGAAATGTGTCTGAAAGTGGCCTGAAATCAAGAATGAGATGTGCGGCCCTAAGTTGCCCGTCTTCACTTACAAAAATCTCTAATCTTAATAAGTAATTGAGCGCGGCAACGTTCGTCAAGCTGAGCCGAGGATATACGTGCCTTTTGTCTATTAACAATACAAACATAATTAGAAACTGAAGATGATATACTGGTAAAAAAAAAACACACACGCACAACACTAATAATAAAGATTCTAAATCTATTTCTAAGGAACCTAAGTCTGGGATATCCCACCTGGCTCTCCTGGTTGGGTTGGGCAATGAAAACCATCATGCCACGCTCCCGAGACGATCACATAGTCGTCTTTCATCCCCTTGTTAGATTTGGGAAGACAGGAGATGAGCCTAACAATGTCGGATTGGGATTTAAGATAGTATCCCGCCCCCTTATGTCAATGGCATTCGTACATCTGGACTACATCGAGCCAGGTGAATCCCATACCTAAATGTCGATTCAACGCCTCAATTGATCCTAGGATCCTAAAGACGTTAGGCGCACACTGATCAGGATTGAGCCTATGATTACGAAAGTAATCTCAGGTAATAGGACCCATTGGAATGGTCATTCTCCCATTTCGGATAACCAGAAAGAAGGAAGCACTACGAATAGTAATGGAGGAATGAGAATTGGAAGGCCGAGAATGATGGCCGAAGAGAAAAAATTTGTGCGAAAAAACGGGAACTTACACAAACTGGGTTGAGGAGTGATCCTTAAGTCTTTAGTAAGATTCTTGTAAATTTATGAAGAAATGATACTGATGATTTGGAAAGCTTTGTAAGTTTAAGCGTCTGAGTTTGCTGGAGAGTTTGAGAAATTGTAAAGTAAAGGAGAAAGGATCTCCTTTAAGGCTTTATATAAGGGCCAGAAAATGGGTGGGAATTATCCCGCCTAAATTCTGAAGAAAAATGTCGTTTGACGGATCAGTTGGTCACCGTTGGATGCTAAAGACATAACGCCGCCTGAAACAATTAATAGCGTCTCGTAAATACCGAAACGTCAGACGCAATGATGAAACGCTTAAATCTATACTCTCACAAGCGTAAATTCAAGTATTTTTACGTCTCTAGCCTTTATTTCTGTTGCAATTCAAAATCCTATTTTTTCTCCTCGGACGTGAGGGAAAAATTAAAATTTTGAGGAGCTATTGTGGGGGGTTAAAAGCTCAAACGCATATATTGGGCCTTAAGCCCCATTTAAAGATATAAGTATGTCCGAGGAGGAGTAAAAGATTAGGAAAGACCCCAGTATGAAGAATCACGTAAGGAAAGAGGGGAGAAGTATAGTTCGAGTAGGCTGTACTCCTCGGACTTAAAAAATATCGGTCAAGCATATACCTGGATAATTTGAATGAACTTCCAAGAAGTTCCAATGATAAGGATGAACTTCATGCACACATAAAGACAATAAGAATGAGAAAATATCTAAAGAAAAAGCTGATGCCACCACATTTTATGCATTACAGCAACTTTTCTGACCACATTTATGTGGAGAAGACCCCTGAACAGTGCAATCTCAGCTGCCACCACTCATGGAAAACTAAATAAGATACCTAATGTGACATATACTCAAATGGATGCTTAGATGAAGAACAAGTGTACGATGAAGATGACTTAAAAGAAAATTATATACAGAAGATACCTCTCATGAAATGAGGATCGGAAAAAGAAGGGAAAGAAGAAGAAGAAGAAGAAAAATTTACTGTAGCTCCAAGAGTGACCCTAGTCATTCAAACTACAATTTGTCTCCTCGGATCTAAATTTATTCAAGTTCCCAATGTTTTCATATTTGTTCTTTTAACGAAACCTTAGTTAACTGTTGTTGAGTTCACAAACAGCCTAGTTCTTTTACCCACTTTCTACAAATTTATTGTACTGGGCTTATTGGGCTCACATCCCATATCTTTTGGGCATGGGCTACAAATTTTGACCCTACACCTTTTATCTACCTACTTTTTCAAATACACTTTTCAACAAACTCTCTATAATTTCTCTATCTCATTAAAATATTATTTTTTCATTCATTCTTTATTATTTCTTTAATCTTTCTTTATTATTTTTTTAATCTTTCTTTATTCTTCTTTTATTCATTCTCAACTACTATATTTTTAAAAATTTTAAAGCCATATTTTTAAATTGCATAGCAATAACATTTTCAAATTTTTCAATAGTCATATTTCTCAAATGGTAATTTGTTCATTCTAAAAAAAACAAATGGTAATATTTCTTAAGGAATTTTTATTCTTATTATTCATTAACTTATAATTAATTTCCTTAAAACAAAACTTACCATAATTATCATTAAAAAAAGTCCACCACATATTTAGACCATTCATTTTTTTTTATTCATTAATTTATAATTAATTTCTTTTTAAAACAACTTACCATACTCATCATTAAAAAGAAAATCCACTACACATGTTTAGGCTATTCTCTTTTTTCTTATTATTCATTAAATTATAATCAATTTCCTTAAACAAAACTTAAATAAGCTTAATTTAAGGGATTATTGTTATCATTATTCATCAACTTATAACCAATTTTTCTTAAATAAAACTTATCATTAATTTTTTAATAAAATAAGAATGATATCCATACATTTTATTTTAATTACATATAGGCCATTCATTTTTTTCCACAGACCCTTTCATTCTCGTCAAACACACACACACACACACAAAAATATCTCTGCCATGCTTGTCCACACTACCACCACACCTCAAGGAAGAGCTGCCTCACTCAAGCTAAGGACCTTTGCAAAGGTTGGTAGAGATCAACCAAATCTCAAAAAAGAGAATAGTCGTTCGATCAATGGAGATCAACCAAGTTAGATCGGATTTCACCATCCATTGTCGCCTTTCCACCACTGCTCATCCTCTTCCCCATTGCTAGTGGATGTGCACGCATGCTCATGCCTAGAAACCTAGATTTAGGGTTCTTCATGTTTTGCTTGCTTTGTTTAGTTTTTATCACATGTTTAGGTTCTATTTGGTTTAGTTTTGCATGTTTAGGTCATTAGGTAACTGAGATAACATGTTTTATTTGCTTTATTATTAGATGAATGATTAGGTTTTATGTGCTTTAAAGAATAACATGAACATGCATAAAACATGAATATGCATTGATGCATGGGTGGTGTGGTGAAGTGAGGTACGTGAGGCAAGCCATGCATATGAACATGAACATGCATTTAGTTGATTAACATGAGATGATTGAATAACATGACGAGCATGCTTGGATGAATATTATGATGCCATGCTTGAGTGATTGAACATGCTTGTTAAATACCATAATGAATATGCTTGAGATGCCTTTTGCCTTGTAAATGTTTGTGATGTGTTGATGCCTTATGATGTCGTGCTGCCCTAAAATAGATGTTGCTAGATGAATGACAAGGTCTTATGCCATGTTTGAATGTGGGACAGTAATTGCGCATTAGATGCATGTTTTGTGTGTGTGTGTGTGTAGAATAAACATATTAAAGGACCCTTTGATGAGATTAGGATTTGGAAACATAATAAGTGAAGGCCGACCCACAGTTCGGGTGGGGTTGGGTGCCTAACACATTTCTATCCCCATACCTAAACTCTGGACACGTGCTCTAGTAAAGATCAGTCCTTCCACGAGGACGCTATATATATATATATATATATATATATATATAGTTCCTAGACATAATATTGGTGGCAACTCCATCTTCACCCTTAGCCTAGTCAACTCCAAGCCAAGGCATACTTCGGATGAGGAAACCACTTGTCGCGAGCGCTTGTGCCTATACATATTATTATAAGAATCTTGTGAAATTATTATGACATTTTTTTGTGTCCCTAGCATTATTCATTTTTTTTTTATGTACTAGATAGTATTTAATTATTAACAATCTTATAGGTATATAAATATCCCTATTATGAAATATTTTGGGGCCTTGATCCATTTGGGGGAGTTAGGCAAGCTTAAATGGCCGAGTGGTAGGTGTGGGTGCAAGTGCCTGTGATGGGCTTTGGGTTTCCTATAGATATCGCATTTTGTACCCCTTACCACTCGGGCCCCCGTTCCCTAATGATGTCGAAATTCAAAGACCTAAGGTTGGTTTAAAGCCTAATCAGATTACAAATTGACTTGAGAGATGTTAAAATGGAGAATATAACTTTTTAATGAGCAAAAAATCTATTTTTGGAAAATAACGGCCAAAGGAAACCCTCAACCTGCGTACGTAGCCTTGAAGCCTGCGTATGCAGGCAAGAGCCTGCGCATGCAGGTAGGGTTTCAGAAAACTGATTCATGGCGAAGCTGGTTATGTTCTTGAAGATGTTCCTCACCTCACCGGTTATCTTCCTGATCTTCCTGTATCTGTCTCTCCTTTTTTTTCTCTGAATTCTACTTTTTATTTATTTATTTATATATTATTTCTTTAGGTTTTGATCTGGTCCTACCAAGTAGTAACTAACTGTTATTGTTGTTGGATCAATGTATTTTTCGATGATTAATTTAACCTTATAAAAAAATAAAAACTGACAAATTTTACTCTTGCACATTGCTCATTGAAACATTGGACCCTATATGTTTTTTTTTTTTTTTTAATTTTAAATTTTGTGATCAATATATTTTATTCTGTTGGATGCTGTGTTGTATGGCAGACTTTTCCAAATCCATTTAAATTCAATCCTGCTTATTCAGTCGTTAAGTAAGTAACAGCTTTTTTTTTTTTTTTTTTTTAATTATAAATTTTTTTATATATATTTTTTACTGGTTTTGATTTTAGAATAAGATATATTTTTACAAGGATTTTTCCATTGAGTTCAGGCAATATTTTGTTAATGTGGATGATTCAGTTGCTCAGAAGGTAATTCTGATCTCTGCTACATTTGATTCAAATGCCCCGATTCAAATGCCCCTTTTATAGATTGTGATTAGTGCATATTTAAATTTTTTGGTTTTGCTCATAATACAGATTGTTGTTCACAAGGATAGCCCAAGAGGGGTCCACTTTCGGCGTCCAGGACCTCGCCAAAAGGTATTAAACTTCTTGATTCTTGTCATATCTGAATGCTGATGAAGTTTAAGTTTTTTTTTTTTTTTTTTTTTCTCAATTATCTTTATGCTTTGTTTGGTTGGATTTTATATTAGTGACATATTTATTGTGCTGCGTAGATCTATTTTGAGTCGGATGAAGTTCATGCCTGTGTTGTGACATGCGGTGGTCTGTGCCCCGGGCTCAACACTGTGATTAGGGAAATTGTGTGTGGCCTTTATCACATGTATGGTGTCAATAAAATCCTTGGGATAGATGTGAGTAATCGCATTAACTGATACTTTGCTAAAAATTTGAGTTATTGTTATGATTTTTTCTTTGCTTTACATGTTTATGTTGCTTATAGTTTTCCTAAAAAGAGTCACATAGCTGAAAATCTTTAGGTAATCCAATCCTTAGTTTTCCCCATTATTGTCAACAAAGGAAGAAAAAGGGTAAATGTGAGACAAGAGTCAATTTCTATGAATTACAATGAGCATATAAATTTTTACATTTCATATTCGAAAATAGACTATAGGACCGGTGGTTCCAATTAATTTTTACAATAATTTTTACATTTCATATTCGAAAATAAATTTTTACAATAATGCTAGCTAGAAGGCATAACAACATAGGAGCCGGTGGTTCCAATTAATTTAAGACTGAATGCGGCAAAAGCTACGTCCATGACGAGGACCATTTATGAACATGTATTTATTAGAATTTAGAGCTACTAGTATTGGTTTTAGTATTGGCATTGGCTTTTGGGTAACACA
Source organism: Quercus aquifolioides (assembly GCA_019022515.1). Taxonomy (NCBI): domain Eukaryota; kingdom Viridiplantae; phylum Streptophyta; class Magnoliopsida; order Fagales; family Fagaceae; genus Quercus; species Quercus aquifolioides. The sequence continues at coordinate 27,712,356 of CM032331.1, forward strand.
GGCAGTACACGCTTAAGGCTTGTAGAAATTTAGAAGATTCTACTATTACTGAATAAAGAAAAAATATTATAAGTGCCATATAAATATATTGCAGATTTTTTCATAGTAAAAAATTGATGCCTTCCTCTGTAAGCTCTGGGTGCTTTATTTTTCATATGGATAATGATGCGGATTATGATGTGTAAATTTAGTAGCAATTTCTTAAAGTTTTTGTACTTATCTTGAACTTGATATGGATATTGATGTGGTAATTTGTTATATTGAGTCAGTAATAATTGTGTTAAATTTTTGCACTTGTGAATCGCTTGATATGAATAATGGTGTGGATTATTATATGTAAAGTTAGTAGCAATTGTACTTATCTTTCATGTCAATAGATAGTTCCAAAAAATGCCTAAAAAGGCCAAATACACTCATAATATACCGAAGTATGAGATGACAAGATTGGATAGAATGAGGCAAAACCAAGAGAGAATTGATGCTTTGGGATTGAAGCATATCTCAAGTTCTTTAAAGGATTTTGCTCAGTCCAATTGTACAAAAGGGAAAAGAAACAGAGCTAGTGTTGTGGTAGATGATGATGATTATATACCACCTATTGGTGACGACGACAATGATGATGAGTCATCTAATTCTTTAATCCATAAGGTACTATAAATGTGACGTATTGTTTGCTACAATAGATGTTATTGTTATTAGAATTATTATATTAGATAATAACTTTGTTATTCTATTATTTGTAATGACTTTATTCCTCTATATATATATGTTTGTTAGTTACAGATGGCACCAAGACGATTTAAACGCTTGCGAGGCGAGACATCTTTCCCAATGGTCCAATCTACGGGAACATCATCAAGGCCACCTTCTGAAGCAAATCCTCCCGCCCAAAGTTCTTCTAGTGTAGAGGCGCATCCTACCGGCACATTAGCTAACACGATTGGTAATTACATAAAACACACTTAATTAAAATTACATCCTGTCTTTACTTTTGAGATTATATTTCACTTAATTTAGCTATAATGTACATGAAATGTATAATTTTTTAACATTGATAATGTCAAAATAGGATCTACTAGCAGAAATACCAGTGGAACAACACGTGGTATAGCAGTACAAGCACTTGTTAAGAAAAGTGGTAAGCTGTCAGTACGTATAGTTGTAGAGTATGCTGCTCCTGTTGGGGAAAATGCATGCAAGCTTGTCAATGAAATTAGCATACAAGTGTGAAGTAATCTGTCCAGTTACAACATGAAAAATTGGAGAAATGTTAATGCTGCTACTAGAGATGTGGTGCTTCAAAATGTCGCGGTAAATTTACATTGATAACGTTTAACTCATCTTTGTTTTCACTAAGCATATTAAATTCATATAATAATATTTTTATAATACATATACACTTCATTTCACTGGATCAGTTTGACCTACAAGGAGATTCCAACTTAGTAACGAAAACGTTGAATACAAAATGTAGAAGATTATTGAGTAGCAGCTCTAATAAGTTGCATTAGGCTTATAAAGACCTCGTAAAATCTCATGGTGCTGACTATGCAAGAAGCCACCCACAAAAGAATGCCACACTTGAGTAGTTGACTGGACTCATTGATGGGAAATAGACCAACGATAAATGACTGCTAAATTATTTATGCGTATATTATTATTATCCAATGTTTAAAATATTATGTTGTCAAATGATTAGATTAATGCTTAGATGAAATAAATGTATAGTGTAATATTCATGATCTAATAAATATCTTGAATGTTCTTTATTAGGTAAAATTAGTAAAAAACTCTGAAAATAGGATAAAAGCTTCAAGCAAACATAGATGCGGGACAAAGGCACTTACTGTTAGGGTAGATGAGGATGTGGGTGTTTTTTCATTTTCTTAAACCTTAGTATATTACATGTTGTGGTTAATTAACTATATCTATCTAACACTCGAATGTTAATTAATCAGACAAATAATAATGGAGGTCAAGTTCCTGAATTGAAAAAAATCTTCAAAGATCTTCATTTCAATCCAAAGACAAATATGTGGATACACCCTGAGGATGAAGTGACATATGTATGTGTATCATTCCATCCCTATCATGTTTGTAAACCTATAACATATGTAGTATCTACATTATGATTATTTGTTTTTCTCTCTCTTTCAAATGATAAGAAACTATTTTGAAAGTGCAAGAGGAGCATTGTCAAGATCCTAATGCAATTCCCCTAACCCAAGAGGAGATATAAAACATAGTTTTTAAGAAGAAATCCGGCATAGTAAAAGGACTTGGCATGAGACCTTCATCTTCTCTTATAACCACCATCTCATCTAGTTCCTCGGTAAAATATATCCATCGTCTTGAAAGTGAGATAATTGAGCTCAAAGAGGCAAGAGCTAGGGACCAAGAGGCGCAAGCTAAGCAAGAAGAGGTACAAAAGAATATCCTTAACTTTTTAAGGAGCAAGAGTTATGATGACACTCTTACCTATGGGGGTGGTTCATCTTCAAGCTAAAAGACTTATTGGTTAGTATTTTATCTTACCAATTGAGCCGCATTACATGGTGTGACTACTTTTAATGCATTATTTGAAACTAATTGTATTATATTACACTTGAAAATATATATTTGCTTTCTACAACTTATATATTAGGAGTTTTTAATTCATTGGTGTGGCTACTCTTAATGCATTGTTAGAAATGTTTCTTATAACACAGTTAATATTTTCACTTTACCATTTTAATGTAATATTGTTTTTATATTTGTGCAAATTTCTTATTGGTGGCTTTTAGGGCATTTTCTTTTGACACTACTTGAAGACATTTGAAGACATCTTCTTTTGGCTTTAATTATATTATGCTAAACTTTTTATATTGTATAAAACATCTTGTGTTATTATTGTATGTGTTCCAAACAGTTTGTATGGATGAATTGAATTGGATACTTGTTTTATTTTTACTTGTGGAATGTATGGATTGTTTTCTTATAAATGTGTTATTAAAATGTGAAGTTTTAATAATGTAATGACAAGTTACAACTTAATATCAAAGACAGGAAAAAAATGAAAACATAATATTAGTTTTAGCAACGAATTTTTCCATCACCAAATATAGCCAAAAAAAAAAAATTGTTTTAGTGACGAAATATTTCGTTGCTAAATGTAGCAGAATTTTTTAAGAAATAGTTTTAGTGACAATATGTGCCTGAATTTTCTTAAAAATAATTTTAGTGATGAAATTTTTCGTCACTATATGTACACGAATTTTCTTAAAAAATAGTTTTAGTGACGAAATTTTTCGTCACTAAAATTGATTTTATAAAATAAAGTGTTTTTGGTGACAAAATATTTTCGTCGCTGAATAGTGCTCTTAGCGAGAAAAAAATTTAGTGACGAAATGTTTTCGTCGCTAATACCTTTAGTGACGAGGTATTAGCGATGAAATGAATTTCGTCGCTAAAAAGCAGATTTTGTTACTAAAGGTCCTTGGTGACGAAAAATTGGACATTTATTGATGAAAATTTTTGTCACTGAAAATATATTTTGTTGTAGTGACCTATGGCATCATGCATGAACATGTGAATGAATGGCAAAGATCAAAGCAAGAAACTTTAAGAGAAAACCCTAATCTAGCATACATTAACAAACAAACATGTGAATAGAGAAAAAGAGAACTTAAAAGCATATAAGAAGGTTAAAACAGAGGCATATGATGTAAAATAAAAGAGGGAACAAAAGCATAAAACTTGAATTAGGGTTTCTAGGCACGAGTATGTGTGTCCATACATAGGCCTGCGTACGCGGGCCAGTTGTATGCGTATGCATACTTCAAGCCTACGAACGCATACAAGAAGCACGCGCACGCAGACACACCCTAAACCCTAACCCAGAAACATAAGAGCAAAAAAAGACTTAAAATCTTAAATCTAATGTCCTATCATGCTCAAAACAAAGGGAAAACAAAACCCTAATCTAAACAAACATGTTATAACATAAACAAAGCAAAAAACAAGATAAAAAGCAGAATTAAAAGTGAAAATGAAGAGAAAGCTTAAAAGAATACCTTAAAGCAAAAGCTCCTAGACTTGATTTTTTATTGTTCCCCTCAGTCAAATCTATTCACAAATCAATAAAAATGCGATTAGTAATCTTAAAATTCAAAGATCAAGGCCAAAAAATGCCTTAATCAAATCAAATTGACTTGAGGATGTATTGTGAAAAACTCCCTCTTTGATTCATTATTTCTAGTGAATCTTAGTGTTTTCTCGTGGGATTTCTATGTGTTTTGAAAATGTACCATGTATGACTATTTATATTGTGAAAATGGGGGCTTGGAATGGCTCCTAGATGATGTAGGATTCGTTTCAAATTTCAATCTTTAATGCAGAAAACTTGCCTTCATAGGTTTTTGAAACCCTACTTGAGTGCGTAGGCTCGTGCTTGTGTATGCAGGTTCATTTTACTCATTAAAAAGTTATATTTTCCATTTTAACACCTCTTAAGTCAATTTGTAATTTGATTGGGACTTAAATCAACCTCGAGTGTTAGAATTTTGTCATTGGGGAATGATGGCCTGAGTCGTAAGGGGAGCAAAATGCGATATCTACAATGTATACAGCATGTGCCAACATGCTCATGATAAGACGAGCTGGAGCCCCTCAAAGCATCAAACACATTGATATGTGTCACATACACGAGGAAACCAATGTCACTCAGGTGACATGGATTGAGACAACCACACCGCGGGGATCACGCGCACTATATAGCATGAATATGCAACTACAACAATTGCCTTGAGTGCATACCCATACTACAAGGTCAAGAGCACTCATGACTAGAGAGGGTCGCTCTCTTAGCCACGAGAGTCTGTCATACAAAGTGCACGATCACCCATATATAGGCATATATAGATATACATACATCATGCACAATGCTATCACACAAAGTAGGAAAGTAAAGCAGAAATTGCCAACATTCCAAGAGTACAGCCTAATAAGGTACATGAAATGTAAATTAGACATTGCCATACCCAAGGGATGTGACACAAAGAAAGTGCAGGAAAGATAAAGGATACATGCCTACATCCATAGGGTATGACCCAATAAGGTGCAGGAAATATAAAACAGACATTGCCATACCCTAGAAATGTGGCCTAAAACTAGATACAATGATAGGAACCCTAAAACAAGGCTCTAAAAAAAGGCTAAGAGAGAGAGAGAGAGAGAGAGATAACCATACAGGGAGGCTAAACCTCCTAATCTACTGAACATTGCCCTTTTTGGGCTTGCATCCTTGCCCTTTTTACTCATTCCTAGGAGGTTGCACCCTCACTTTGAGCATCCTTGCTCCAAGCTTGTACATACAACAAACAAAGAAAAAGCTAGTAGACAAGCAAAGGAGATAGTGAAAAAGGAAACGAAGCATACAAAGAGACACACTACAAAGAGAGCCAAACAGGGGAAAACAAGCATGTTAAGCACACGAAGGGGTAAACGAGAATGTTATCAGAAAAAAAGGGAGTGTCCTAGGAGGAAAAATGTAGGTATGGATCGAGTGTCCATAGTTCCGTTGGATTAGAGTATGGACAACACACGTGCCATCAAGCAAAATTCCTAAAAGGGACTCAGGGTTTCGTGTATCAAGGATGGGTGCGAACCCGCATGAGATGGTAGGAATTAGGCTTGATGACATAAGCAAGCACAAGGACTCATGCATGAACATGTAGGCAAGCGTGCAAATATGTAAACAAACAAGGAGAGCCAAACGGGTGGCATAAGGCAAGTAAGGAAAGCATGTCATTGCATAGAGCAGAGAAAGGTATCCATCAAGCAAACTAACATTATGGAGATGTGTTCTCATAAATGGTTACACCTAAATAAGCCACAAGCAGAACGGATGCAACCAAACACAAGCAAGTGGCCCCAAAGGCCAACAAACTTAAGCCCACAGAGGGCACTAAGCATGGTAAAACCTAGATCTAGGAAGGCAGACATGGATATAAGCATAAGAGCAAGCAAGCAAGCATACACATGCATAAAAAATGATCCAAACCCTTTTATGTAGGCTTAGGTGTATGGATGTAGAACAAGCACTAGGAATAGCATCCAACATGTAGATCTAGACACATGAATATGGTAAAGAGCACATTGATATGTAGATCTAAGCATAGACATGGAAAGGAGTGCATAAACATGTAGATCTAGGCATAAACATGACAAAAAGCACCTAGACATATAGATCTAAGTACAAACATAGCAAGGAGCACCTAGGCATATGGATCTAAGCACAAACATAGTACTTAGGCATATCCTAGCCTAAGAAGGCTAGACTAACATCATCAAAGCAATAAAACATGGCAAAAAGCAAGTAGACATGCTAGGAAAGCTATAAAACATGCTAGGAAGCAAGATAAAGTAAAAGATGTACTATGAAAAGCAATAAAGCATATTATAAAGCAAGATAAAGCAAATGGTGTAGACGGTGGCTAAAAAGCTACATCTATACTCTTAAAACCTCAAATACAAGGTCCTAAGACTAGGGAGAGGAAAAAGAGTGCAAGAACACTCCTCTTGATTATTGAGAAAAGAGAGAAATCAAAAGTTTTCAGATGTGTTTGGGAGAGAATTTAGAGAGGAAGAGAGAGAGAATATACCCAAAAAGTGCTCCAAAATGCCCAAAATCGTTTTTTTTTTCTTTGTTCTGAGGGGGGTCTAGGGGTTAAATAGATGAAAACGTGACCCTTCGGCTTTTGGCGGCCACTTAGTGGCCGTCGGGTCTGATACTGACATCAGCAATCTCAATTTCTTCACTGGTTCAAATTCATAAGCATATTTGAAGGTTCAAACTTCGACTAAGCTTATCTTGATGTCCTTGGAAAGATTTGGATGTCTAGTTTCTAGAACACTAAACAAATTGAAATTCTAACAGTCGGATAAAAAGTTATGGCCTCGGGAAGTGTGCTGACATGCATTAACCAATTTTTTAGATATTTCAACCATTTTAACTCCGATTTTGACCCATGAATAGTCATTAGAAAATGATTTCAATAATATTCATAATGACGCTGGCCCCAACCTGTTCTGACAGACGGATCAAAATTATGGTTTTTGGTGGCCTCGAGAGTCAACCTTAGGTCAAAATTTGTCAAAATTGATGAAAATCTCCGAGTTGCTCGGATTTGATGTAAAAGCATGAAAAATGTTGTTTTGGTATGATTTTGACCAACTTTAACTTTCGGTCAACCTAGGGTTGAACATGGGCATTTTAGTAAATTTGACCTGAAATGACACTTCGAGTGCTTCAATGTCCGAACGGGTTACGCCATGTTAATCTAGATGTTTTTGCGGCCCCATGGAGAAAAGTTAATATTTTTGAAATTTTTGGGGTTCGGGACACAAATTGAGGGCGGACAAAATATAGTATCTATAGTTAGGATTAAGAAATGGAACACATTGGAGCCAAACTTATCCATCCCCAGCGGAGTCGCCACTGTGGGCGCAAGGGACCATGACGAGTTTGGGTTTCTCCAAATTTGTGGAAAGTACGCCTTGGCCTAGGGTAGACCATGGCAGAGAGTGTAAATGGAGTCATCACCTAGATTAGGTCTAGGAACCACTAATGTAGTGCCCTTGTGGAAGGATTGATCTTTAGCAGAGCACGTGTCCAGAGTTTAGGTATGGGGATGGGAAGGTGTTAGGCTCCTAACCCTATTGACTTGTAGGTCGGCCTCCACTTATTGTGTTCCAAATCCTATTCCTATAAAAGGGTCCTCTAATATGTTATTCTAAAATCACACACACTAAAATGCATCTAACATCTAAACATGACAAATGTCCCCCCTCATCCATAGCATAACTTTACCATTCATTTAGCAAAATATATTCAAGGGTAGTAAGCATATCCAAGGTGGTGGCATTAACAAGGCATTTAATCAAGCATATTCAATCATTCAAACATAGCATCATGATATTCATAAAAAAAGGAAACCAATCATCATATTCAAAGATGCATGTTCATATTCATATGCATGACTTACCTTACTTACCTCGCTGCACCAAAACACCTCAGCACCTATGCATCAATGCATATTCAAGTTCTCATGAATGTTCATGTGATTCAACCAAGACATAAGCCCTAATTATTAATCTATCAATCCAAGCATGTGAAACAAGTTATTATACTAACCCTAATTTTAAACATGTGAAAACTAGACTCAACAAGACATAAACATGTGATTAAAACTAATCAAAACAAACAAAAAGCAAGAACCTTAAATCTGTGTTTCTAGGGCATGATTATGCGTCCGCATACATGAAATATGTGTACACATGCCACGAGTATGTGTACATGTGCATAAAGCATGCGCACGCATACACGCCTAGAAACATAGTTTTAAAGCACAACCAAATAACAATCAAACAATACGTAGCATGCTTCTAATATTTAATTCAACCCTTCATTCAAAACATGGTAAGACACAACAAAACAAAATCAAACAAAGAAAAACATATTTCTAAGCATGTATAACAAATAAATCAAATTAATAACAATATGAACACAAGTTATAAAAATCCAAATTAAGGAAAAGTCATGAAGAGAGACTCATCTTGCTTATGAAACACAACCTGATTAATATTTAACCGGTCTCTCAGTGCCTACACAACAAGATTCAATGAGATATCAAGGAAATCAAAGGATTCAATCATTTATAGGTAGTCACAACTCAAAATTTAAAAAAATAAAAAAAAATTCTTGAAAAAGCTTTAGAAAGAATGTTTGAAAAACGTTTCTTGGAATGAGATCAATAGTTTATGCCCTAATGAGTAATAGAGAAAGGTTTTGAAGAACAAAAAATGTTCATAATCTGTGAGTGCAGAAGATGCAGAGAAAAGAAAGAGTTTTTGTAAGAGTTTAGGTAAAAAATTACTCTCTCTAGCTAGGGTTTGAATTTAGAGGCATAAGGTTGTATTTATATGTTAAAACTAGAGTTTTCATACTCATTAGAGGGTTTTGGACATTCCCGAGATTCTAGGGGCTGGGGTCCATCAAGGAGGGAGGTTTTAGATCCTAAAAATTGATGTTCCGAGGTTTTGGAAATGAGTGAGCATACGCATGCTCCTTAAAAAACCCTAATTTTGACTACTCTGTTGGCCCAACTTTAAACAGTAATAACTTACTCAATATAAATTTAAATTAGACAAAACTTATGTTCAAATTGAAGCTCAGAATGTTTGATTTTCAATGAAACAAATTGCGCTCAAAAATTCATTGTGGATCAAAATTTATGGTCAAAACAGTGAGTAAATATCATTTTCAGTATCGTTTTCAAGCAATTTCAGCACTTTTGAGTTGTAATTACTTCCAAACTATTAAAATAACTCCAATTATCTTTTGCAAGCATATCAAACTTATCATTGGAATTGAAGATTGTTTTGGTATAGAAAGCACGATATTTTAAGTTGTTTCATAATCATTTTAAGTTTTTAACAAAATATATATCAATTATCCGAGTTAAAAAATTGAAATCGTAAGAATTTCCTATAATCAATTTCAACGGTAAAATCTGATGAAGTAAAGATCCGTGTCAGACCTTTACGGTAAAATTGACTTCATCTTCATATGATGAACTGATCAGTAGCCTTGTAGGGGACTATACTAGTAAGCCCATAAAATAATAATAATAACAATAATAATAATAATAAATAGTATGGAGCTAGAAAAATCTTAAGAGGAGCTAGAGAGTATATACACGCGCCCTGGAAAACGATGGGTACTTGCTGCCAGCTATAACTAATTCTTCTAATTGCACAAGTGTAACAAACCACGTAACAATTCTCTCTCTCTCTCTCTCCCTCTCTCCAAAAGGCGGGAAAGAACTGATTGCACTGCTCATTCATGCCCACACACACGCACACGCACACGTATATATATATATTGATCAGTCACTCCATATATTTTTCTTTAACTGCTCTCTCTCTCTCTCTCTCTCTCTCTCTCACATTCTTCTTCTTCAACCAATCGTAGCTTGCATAATCTCTCTCTCTCTCTCTCTCTCTCTCTCTCTCAGCAGGGACAAGAATCAGCTATTGTTTTGGTAATATTTACTTTACCTTTGATTTTTGATAGTTAAAAAGAATCCTTTAGTTGGTGATAGATTTCAATTCAACGTGTGTGTGTATATATATTGAAAAGTGATTGTTGAGTGAGTTGAGTTGCGTGTATATATATATATATATGCCTCTTGAATGTATATAACTCGATCTGAATTTGCGTGTATATATAATGGTTGAGCATGCATGCAGGAGGGAAAATAATTTGGAAGGAAATTATTAGATCAAAATGAGACCAGGATGGGCAGTGAAGGCGATCTTAGTGATAATCATCACATCCATTTTGATCCGTTGCGTCTCCGCAACCAACCATACCGTCGGTGGATCTTCCGGTTGGGATTTGGCTTCCAATCTCCAAGCCTGGTCTTCTGCCACTACCTTTCACGTCGGTGACTTTCTCGGTGCGTACCTAACTACATTTTAGGTTGATTTTCACAATTCTATTATATCTAGATTTGACCATTTAATAAATTGAAATGAAAAAAATTCTTTTATGAATCAACAGAAAATCTGGTCTATGAGTTTCGTACAAATTAATTTGTCGCTCTTTTTTTTAAAAAAATTTTCTCGGAAACCAAACGCTAATTATCTTGCTGTGTGATTTCCTCGGACGAAAAAGTGCGTTTGAGTCTTGGGCTGTGGTCACTGATCTAATCAATTAGTCTAAATTTCACTGCGCTGAATAGCTAGAGGCTTTAAAATCAACATTGAATCTAGTACGTACTAGTGCAAACTCGCAGTTTGTTTAATTAATTAAGGGCATTTTTGGAACATCGGAAAAATGTTGACTATCGCAAATTAACTGTAGTTGATGATATCCATTCAACTCAAAGCGCTATCGAAACTACTTAACAGATTACCAATTGAGTTTACTCTATATTTTATATAAAATAATAAATTATATGTGTGTATATATATATATATATATATGCATGTATGTAATTGAGTAATAGTTGTAGTTTTTTTATTTTATTTATTTATTTATTTTTTTTGAGAATGGAGTAATAGTTTTAGTTGATGTGCTTGAAATAATAAAAATAATAAATATAAGCAGTGTTCACATACACGCCGGTCCACGATGTGTTGGAAGTGGGGAAATCGGATTTCGAAATGTGTCGCGTATCACATCCATTGAATGCGTACCGCGACGGAGAGACGGTGATCTCGCTGAGCTCGGAAGGCAGCAGGTACTTCATTTGCGGGCGACATGGATACTGCGACATGGGCCTCAAACTTCAACTCCAAGTTCTTCCAAGGCTCAACACTAGTATTACTACTATTGCTCCTGCTCCTGCTCCTGCTGCTGCTGGACCATCTGCTCATGAAACTCCTCCTCCTCCTCCTCCTCCTCCTCAACCCAGCTCCAACACCTCAAGCTCATCATCAACCTCGCCTCTGTCGCCTGTTAATTCTAATGCTTCTTCTGCTGCGTACTGCCATGTGAATTCATCCCGCTGCCTCATCAACTGGTGGTCATGCTTCCCCTTCATTACTACGCTACGGCCGCTGCTGCTGCTGCTGCTGCTGTTGTTGCTGAGTTAATAATGCTGCCTCTATCTCCTACGTCCATGTATGCATGATCTCATTCACTTTGTCCACTCTTGATCATTTTGGTGACCCTCTCGCTCACTCTTTCAATGTCTCTCACCTCATCTCATCTCATCTCATGTGTGCTCTTATTAATACTCTTTTACTACTACTACTACTACTCTCTCTTTTACAATGTACAGACAGTTTGTTTGTCATGACTGGCATGGCATATACACTTGCCAGTTGAAGAAATAATAGTCCCCCCACCCCTGCCCGAGTGACTCAATCCTTAAAATGATTGCCTTTAATTTCATATTCATTCTGCATATATTCTGCTATTCTTTCTTTAATTTGTATATGATTGTTTGTTCTCTAATCTTTTGTTACTTCCCCACAACTATCTTTACGCATAAGAATGCAATTAATGATGCCATATTATTCCAGTTCTGTCTTAAATTTTTGTTGATCATGATTACCACGTCATGCATTACTTTGACCAGATGATCTAGGTTAATTTGGGACCCAACTGTTGACATTTTTCTTTGCAACTTTCTGCTCAATTAGGCGTTATTTGGTTCATATTTCGGCTACTTTCGTTAGAGATACACTAATGTTTTGCTACCAGAATCCTTATACGTTTATATTAATCACCTTATTTCATTGAACTATCTCCTTTCCCACCTTTTGGAACAAAAAAGATTCATTGAAGGTTTGTATGTAGTTGGAGCTCTCCCTCTAAAATTTTTGACAGGTGATCTATGTTACTGCGTTAAAATGATAAATAATAATTCATGAAGTAACAATTATTTTTATATGAGCTTATCACCATCATTATTTTAAAAGGTACAATTCAATAAACTGACCTATATGAAAAATAGAATTATATAGCAATTAATAAAAAGGGAAATCTATCGATAGATTTCCCTCGATAGATTTCCCTTTTTAATGCTATATAATTCTATGGATAGATATCACTTTTTACCTAGACTACCATGTTTGATGTGGTTTACGTACATATATTCTTTCTTTCCAAATAGTACGATACCGCAATGATTGAAGTTTATTTTAATTTCTTTTTATATTCACATTTAGCGCATGAAGATGGGACTTTTTTTTTGTTTTGTTTATTATAAGAGAAAGAAACTGTTTAATTGATTGAAAAAACATGAATTTCAAGTTAGTGAAGCCCAGTGACACAATTATAGTTATTGTGTGAAAAGTTAACAATTATGTGTCAAAAGCTTTATAACATAATTGGCCCCCATTCACAAAAATACTTACAGGTCTAAGGGGGGAAAATAGTTCAAATTGCGGAATTAGATGATATTGTAATTAATTATCTTAGAAAAGAATAAATTGTGTCCCAACCTTTAGGAGAGAAACAAAAAGAAAATAAAACGAGAGGCATTTTTGTGGTGATGTTATAATTGGACTGTAAAGCCTCTGGGCGTCATACAAAGTTAGTTGTACTTCATAACTTTTTAGGCCCATTAAACTTACAGAATTGCTTTTTTTTTTTTTTTTTTGGGTAAAATATAGAATTGTTTTCAACTTCGAGTCTCAGTTGCTCTTCTTTTTAAAAAAGAATAAAATAAAATAAAAATTTACCAGGGCTCGGTTTTTTGGACTGATTAGAAATGTATGATTTGCCCGATCCAACAAAAAAAAATGAAGTTACAGTTCTTGAGTGAAAGATTGATGATTATGTCATTTATGCATAAAATATTTGAGCGTAAAAGAAGGAAAATGTTGTAGTTGAAAAATTAGCAGAATGTTATAATTATTTTTTAAAAAGAGTATTATGATTGAAAGCACAATTAGTGCGAAAACACTAATGTTTGTTTAGACCCCCAAATTTATATTATAGCTTAATTGCTTTTATTCTAACTTATCTAAGTGCGGAACAAGAGTAAACGAAGCTCAATAAACTGGAACACTACTCTAAAGAGAAAGCAAGTACAATAAGCGATAAATGTAAAGTTTAAAGAGTAGGAAAAAGATATGCAAACACAAGATAACAGCGAGACGTGTTATCGAACAAGAAATTGAAGTACTCTAGAGAAATGATGTAGAGGATTGTGGGTAAACAATATCTAACCCTCAAGTGTTTGGCTAGGGTTTTTGAAAGCTCAATTAGTGAGAAAATATTAATGCTTGTTTAGACCCCCAATTTTAAATTACGGCTTAATTGCTTTTACTCTAACCTATCTAAGTGCGGAACAAGAGTAAATGATACACAATAACCGGAACTACTCTCTAAGCTATAATCACAAGCAAGCAACAATAAATATAAAGTTTAAAGAGTAAGGGAAGAGAGATGCAAACACAAGATAACACCAAAACGTGTTATTGAAGAGGAAACCGAAGAAAATGACGAAAAACCTCTCTGCGACCCTCCAAGTTGAAATCAATCCACTAGTTAATAAGTTGGAGCACACTAATATCAAAAAGACCCTCCAAGCCTAATTTATCCAATGCACTTGAGCCCTTCAAGCTCCAACTACCAACGGACTTCTTGGAGTCTCCTCTTCACTAGTTATCTGGATCCTGCAATACCACCCGATTACATCTGCCAACCCTCACCGACTTCTTTTGGCAAATCCCAAATGCATTCCAAGTTCCAAAATACTCTCTACACTTTGAATAGGTGTAAGTTGTATTTGGATACAAATCTCCTCTCAAGATATAATAATGAGAGAGGGAATGAGAAAAGACTACAATGATTTCTCACTAAAGGATAAGTAGCTCTCTCTCTCTAAAAGGTGGGTGTGTTGTAGAAACTTCTCTAGGGTTTTTCTCATAATAGCCTCATTACACTTTTGTGGGTAATGAGGGTATATATAATATGGGTGAAGGGTATAAGAGTCATACTTAAAATCTTCTAAGCAGAGAGTTTCGTGGATCACTCGCGACTTGGCTAAGTTACGAAGTGACTCGCAAAATATAGCCTGACACTTGACATTTTAACTTCCAGCATGTGCTTCTCATGTGACTTTCGCAGGTTGTACCACTCGAGACAAGTCGCGAGATCAATTTCTTGAGCAATCTTCACCAATTTAATACTAAACTCATTACAATAAATCCCACAAATTACAAGGAAATAAACTAATACAATTACAACACTTTTTACCATGGAATAAAGCCAACACAAATGTTATGTGAAAATCCATAACTTAACAATCTCCCATTTTGGCTATTTCGTGACAAAAAACTTAAACATGAGTTTGGGAACAATAGCAAAACTCACTCACACCTAAATCTAAAACTTGTGATTACAATACCTATAACCTGAAACACTTGCACAAAACACATTAAATCCTTAAGGTAAAACAAGTAATAAAAGGACAAGTATAATGTAACAAGTAAAATGCGATCAAGTAAACAAAAGATATAAGAACATATAGCATAACTTGATCAAACATGAACAGTCATTAAGAAATGACCACAATGAACATTTAACAAGTAAATGATCATTCGGACACGCAAGCAATTAAGAGCAGTGCAAAAATTAATTGCATGTCCAACAAGCACATGATGCATTAAAGAAACTAAGGTAAGAAGTAATAGATAACTAAAAGCATCAAGAAATAGCTATAAAAACAAAGGTACACATAGTACTAAAGTAAACTGAGTTTTAAACTAAAGTAAACTAGAGTACTGAAAAACTTTAAAGTAAAGCACTGTAAATAGAAACATATTAGGCAAAACATATGTTAGAACTTCTAAGTTGTGTGGCTGTAGGTTAGCTTCCTTCTTTTGAACCCATTGTGCTCCCCCTTTCTATATGCGCTCCCCTTTACTCTATGGTATATTCACAATAAGCTTTCTCCCCCCTTTTTGGCATGAATAGCTAAAGGTCTGCCTCAAGCTTACGCTGAATCTCATCCAACTGTGTTTCAATGGTGGTCTAGTGAAGCTGGACTTGATTATTGTGAGAATACATGATATTTGCAAGTCCAGAAATGCGTTCATGTAAGTCATCATCCTATCCACGTGAGGAGTAGATGATCTAGGCTAAGAGTGAGTGCTGGAAGGTTGAGGCTCCGGAGTGTGAGGAGGAGATGTCTTAGGAAGTTTGGAGACCCCAGGAGCAGCTGAGGTTTTCCCAGTGGGAGAAGCATGAGAGGAGTATCCACTTTTTGGAGGCTTGGAGGGGCTCTTCTTTGCCCTTTCAACAGAGGAGTGAACCTTGCTGCTCTAGTGAGAATACAAGAAAATCGGACCTTGATGAGGTAAGATCATTACATCTTTAAGAGGATGGATGCCCTTGAGAGTCATGATCTTCATGATTAGGCTGTAGAAAGGTAGACATGTCCTTGTAGCTGATCGCCCCGCAGTTCTTCCCAAAATTTGAAAGATGTAAGCATAAATGTCGATTTGAGCTCCATTAATGAGATCACATAGGAATTTGGCTCTTCCAAGGTTAATGAAACCCGTGCTGGTCAAAGGATACAAGTTTGAATGCATAATCAAGGTAAGAGTCTTCATTTCTGACTCGAATCTTGAAGTGCCAATTGATGTACCTGTGGAGGAGACTTTATGGCGCGCTACTAATGTTTCAAGAATTTCGACAACGGGATCCAATCTGTCATCATAAGGGGATGTATCCACATTTGCCGGGCGATTTATGTGAAGGATCTTTGCTAGATAGTTTGGAGTGATGACAAAGTCTCTTCCACAAACCCAACATTTTAGTTCAGCTCCAGTGAACCATGTGTTGGAGTAGAATTCTTTTTGTCAACTCTTCAATAGGATCTTCAAAGCTAGCAAACAAGCTAGCCCAATCTTTGTCAGCAAAGATTTTAGGGATAAAAGTTGATCCCAATGTATCAAACCTCACAATCCTTTCTACCATAATTGGAGCATTCTTGAAATTGTTGTTGAAGGATTGAGAGTGCAGAAGAGTCTTGAATCTCTTGTTATCAAAGTTCGCCGACGATTGGCAGGTCCTCTTTGATATCGGAGATGATGTGAGATCAATCAAAAGTTCTTTACTGCGTGAAGATCGATGAGGCATTTGCAAAATAGCCACACAAGCACAAACCATACACAAAAATGGTAACAAACTTGATTAGATACAAATTAGTCCAAAAACAAGCAAAAATAGAAGAAAATGCCCTAAAATAAGATCAAACGATCATAAGAAAGACACATCAACATGTTATATGTGCTAAAAGGTCTAAAAAGACTTAACTAGCATGAATGTATGCAAAACATGTCAAGTGATAGGGTGTGTGCATCAAGTGTGCATGTGCAATGCATAATCAATGCATGAGCAAGCACTCATTGGGCAAAGTGTGTAAAACATACAACCAATGATCAAAAACTATTAAACATGAATAAAAATGGTAAACCCCAAAATTTGGTACTCATCGGAGTCCAAAAGAGTAAAAAAATACCATAGAGGCATTTAATTAAACACCTAGTATGCAAACACAATACACATATGATGAACAATGCATGAACATGTGAAAAACTTGCCAAAATACATGTTAAAATGCCACTTGGGGCCAACACAATCAATAATAAACGAAATGGGACTAAGCCCAATCAACAAAATGGAAACATTTTGCAAAAATTAAGTTATCCCAACCCAAACACACAAATAAACCCAACCCTAGATTTTAAGAAATCCCGGACAAAATCAATGGATTTGAAAGATGAAAAAGGTTAGAAATTACCTTAATGAAGTCTTAGAGATGAAATCCAATAAGTTTGGTTAAGTTTTGAAAGAAAATGTGAGTTTTTGTGTGTGGGAGTCACGGAGTGCAAAAAGACAAGGATTTTGAAAACTGACATATCGAGCCCTTTAAAAACTGTCTTTTCTTGCATTTTGCGAGTTAGTGACTCGTGAGCCTACTCGTGAAATGTGCAAATGCATAAGGCAGAATCTCGCGGGTAAGTCTGAGTTGCGATGCACTCGCGAGAGACTCACGAAACTCTCTGCCTGAAATTTTTAGGAAATTAAAATTTCTTAAAAAATTTCATGATTGGAGGGCACTCGCGAAAGCATACCCGAAATGGTCAAAAACACAGTTTTTCAACACTAAAAAATTGACTTTTTTGAGAAAAACTTTAAGGACCCAAGTGACAAAAATCACTTCCAGAAACACATGAAACACTCAAAAATCTTTTTGGGTTTGATCATAAGGTAATTGAGCATACATAAATCACATTTGAACAAGTACAATCACACAAATGAAATAAGCATTCACTAAACAATAGACTTGTGTTTTGTGTGTAGGAATCAAGTATGAACTAGTCCATAGTTTAGTATGAAGCTTCAATGATCAATTCAATCAAGTCATACACAAATAGTACGAAGTCAAGTGACCTATCTCATTAGTAGAAATGAATATATATGACACCTCATTAAAGTGCTTACATATATTGAAAACTTTTCATTTGGCTTCTATTTTTCATATATTTTTATTAATACAACTCAATTTTTGAGCAAAAATGCCTTGAAATTTTTGATATTTCATTGAAGAATAAACCTTTTGCTTTGGCATCATACGTTTTGAATGTATTTTGCTCCACCTTTTCCTAGTCAAACTAGTTTTTGAAGCAAGGCTTTTTCAAATCATTCTCTTTTTAGAGATTGATGTTAGAAGAGTTTTTTGACATAAAAATAAATGTGAGGAGATATATAGGATCTAGTCTACGCATGTATCAAGATCAAATAAGACTATTGGCTAGATATTCATGACAAGCTTGAAAATCTATTTACAACAATCAAACTTAGATTTCTAGATATTGCTCAAACTTAAAATGTGTATACATAACAAGCTAAGCTCGTAAATGCAATAGACCATTAGTACGAAGGTACCAGGCTAAACTCAACATGTGATATGGCACAACACAAGTGATCAAACATTTTGACATTTTATACATTTTATACTTTTTATGAGTTTTTGGATTTTTTTACTCACTCAAAACAAAGCCATAAAGTAAGACCAACAAAGCAAAGCAAACAAAGCAAAAACATTAAAAGAAACATGCTAGGAAGGAAGCATTGAAGCAAGAAGAATACATATGACATGATGCATGAAACTACGACCCTAATACATTGGAAGTATTAATGCATGGACATAGTGAAAAATCGTGCATGATTACCCTTCTTTACCCACACCGCATGGGTGCTTTAGGTGAGGTTCTCAGACGGAAGGGTACGACCAACATAACTCTCAAATCTCGGGGTAAAGCTAGCTAGGCAAGATGAGAGGTTCTTAAGCATTTCCATGACATCTCCAATGAGTTGACCATCATTTTCTCCCTAAGCTTGCTTTCCTCTTGGCATTCTTCTTGCATTTCCTTGAGCGTCCAGAGAATCAGCCTTTTTGAGAGCATGAAGCTTGAAGCAATTTGGTCTGTTATGCCCTTGAATGCCACAATGATGACAAAAATGCTTCACTTGTGGTCCCCTTTGATTCTTAGGCAATGACTTCCCTTTTACCTTTGATTTTGGCCCAATGTCCTTCTTCTCAACAATAGGGATCTCAATCTTGGCCTTCTCTACATCCTTTCCCAATACAAACTTCATCTCCCTTCTTGGTTCGCCATTCAAACTACCTTAACCGGTGTAGCCCAATCCGGTTCTGTCTGTGGAAGGCTTTTGAGATGAAAGTACACTATCAAGCCTCTTGGTTGTGATGCGCTCCACTTTGAAATTGGCTTGAATCACTTCAAGTTCGAGAAACTTAATCTTTGAGTAAGCATTCAGCAGCTCCTCTTTCAACCCTTCAACTTCACACTTGGCATCTTTATGTTGTGCAAGAGTGGATTTGTGTTCTTCTTCAATTTTCTTCATCCTCTTGACTGCACTCTTAGTAACTTTAGCATATTTGCCACAATCCTCAAGCAATGCTTTTTTACACATCTTGAAGTTTCTTATCACCTTCATTGAGGTAAATATCCTTATCATCCGAAACTTCATCTTCTTCAACCTCGGAGAGAACTCCAAGTTCTTCAACCAAATCACTCGATTCATCTTTGGAATCAACCAAGGTAATTGCCATAAATGCTAAATAATTACCATCACCATCACATTCTTCTTCTGAATCAAAATTTGAGCTCTCCGAGTCACTTTGGGTAGTTGTTAACACTTTACCCTTTCCTTTCAAATAGTTCAGACACTTCTTCTTCAAATGCCCATGACCATTGCATTCATAGCAAACAATCCCTTGAGGTAGTGATGAGTTTTTTACATCCTTCTTCTTGAAGTCTCTTTTGTCATTCTTGGAGGATGAGAATTCTCCTTTGCCAAATGGCTTCCCACTGTTCTTTATCTTTAGAAACTTTCGGAAGTTCTTTGCAAGATATGCCACCTCTTTCTCAACATCATCCTCATCCGAGGAATCACTGATTCTCTCATTTATGGTTTTGAAAGCAAGTGATTTACTAGACTTGTGAGAGGGCAATTTGAACTCATAAGTTTGAAGGGAGCCAAAATTTGGTACTCATCGGAGTCCAAAAGAGTAAAAAAATACCATAAAGGCATTTAATCAAACACCTAGTATGCACACACTATACACATATGATGAACAAGGCATGAACATGTGAAAAACTTGCCTAAATACATGTTAAAATGCCACATGGGGCAAACACAATCAACAATAAACAAAATGGGACTAAGCCCAATTAACAAAATGGAAAAATTTTGCTAAAATTAAGTTTTCCCAACCTAAACACACAAATAAACCCAACCCAAGGTTTTAAGAAATCTAAGACAAAATCAATGGATTTGAAAGATGAAAAAGGTTAGAAATTACCATAATGAAGTCTTAGAGATGAAATCCAATGAAATTTGGTTGAGTTTTGAAGGAAAATGTGAGTTTTTGTGTGTGGGAGTCTCGAAGTGCAAAAATACAAGGATTTTGAAAATTGACATTTCGAGCCCTTTAAAAACTATATTTTTCTGCATTTTGCGAGTCAGTGACTCGCAAGCCAGTCATGAGCCTACTTGCGAAATGTGCAGATGCACAGGGCAGAATCTCGCGGGTCAAGTCTAAGTCGCGAAGCACTTGCAAGGGACTCACGAAACTCTTTGCCTAAAATTTTTAAGAAATTAAAATTTCTTAAGAATTTCAAAAGCAGACGTGAAATGGCCAAAAACATAGTTTTTCAACACAATAAATTTGACATTTTTGAGAAAAACTTTAAGAACCCTAGTGACAAAAATCACTTCTAGAAACACATGAAACACTAAAAAATTTTTTGGGTTTGATTGTCATGCAAATGAGCATACACAAATCACATTTGAACACGGACAATCAAATAAAATAGGCATTCATTGAACAATAGACTTGTGTGTTGTGTGTGGGAATCAAGTATGAACTAGTCCATAGTTTAGTATGAAGTTTCAATGATCAATTCAATCAAGTCATACACAAATAGCACGAAGTCAAGTGACCTATCTCACTAGTGGAAATGAACATATATTAACCCTCACTAAAGTGTTTACATAGATTGAAAACTTTTCATTTGGCTTCCATGTTTCATATTTTTTTATCAATACAACTCAATTTTTGAGCAACGATGCCATGAAATTATTTATATTTCCTTGAAGAATAAACCTTTGGCTTTGGCATCATACATTTTGAATACATTTTGCTCCACCTTTTCCTAGTCAAATTAGTTTTCAAAGCAAGACTTTTTCAGCTCTTTCTCTTTTTAGAGATTGATGTTTGAAGAGCTTTTTGACATAAAAATAAATGTGAGGAGATATATAAGATCAAGTCTACGCATGTATCAAGATCAAACATGACTATTGGCTAGATAATCATGACAAGCTTGAAGATCTATTTACAACAATCAAAGATAGATTTCATGATATTTCTCACACTTAAAATGTGCATATATAACAAGCTAAGCTGGTAATTACACTATGCCATTAGTACGAAGTTACTAGGCCAAACTCAACATGTGATATGATACAACACAAGCGATCAAACTTTTCGAGATTTTATACTTTTTTATGAGTTTTTGGAGTTTTGAGAAAAACTTTAAAAACCCTAGTGACAAAAATCACTTCTAGAAACACATGAAACACTATTTTTTTTTTTTTTTTTTGGGTTTGATCATCAAGCAATTGAGCATACGCAAATCACATTTGAACACATACAATCACTCCAATAAAATAGGCATTCATTGAACAACAAGCTTGTGTGTTGTGTGTGGGAATCAAGTATGAACTAGTCCATAGTCTAGTATGAAGTTTCAATGATCAACTCAATCAAGTCATACACAAATAGCATGAAGTCAAGTGACACAAATAGCACGAAGTCAAGTGACCTATCTCACTAGTGGAAATGAGCATATATGACCCCTCACTAAAGTGTTTACATAGAATGAAAGCTTTTCATTTGGCTTCCATGTTTCATATTTTTTTATCAATACAACTCAATTTTTGAGCAACGATGCCATGAAATTATTTATATTTCCTTGAAGAATAAACCTTTGGCTTTGGCATCTTGAATACATTTTGCTCCACCCTTTCCTAGTCAAAGTAGTTTTCGAAGCAAGGCTTTTTCAGCTCTTTCTCTTTTTAGAGATTGATGTTTGAAGAGCTTTTTGACATAAAAATAAATGTGAAGAGATATATAAGATCAAGTCTACGCATGTATCAAGATCAAACATGACTATTGGCTAGATAATCATGACACGCTTAAAGATCTATTTACAACAATCAAAGATAGATTTCTAGATATTTCTCACACTTAAAATATGCATACATAACAAGCTAAACTCGTAAATACACTACGCCATTAGTACGAAGGTACTAGGCCAAACTCAACATGTGATATGACACAACATAAGCGATCAAACTTTTTGAGATTTTATACTTTTTTATGTGTTTTTGGATTTTTTTTACTAACTCAAAACAAAGCAATAAATTAAGATCAACAAAACAAAGCAAACAAAACAAAAATAGTAAAAGAAACATGGTAGGAAGGAAGCATTGAAGCAAGAAGAATACATATGACATGATGCATGAAACTACGACCCTAATACATTGGAAGTATAAATGCATGGATATAGTGAATAATCATGCATGAGTACCCTTCTTTACCCGCACTGCATTGGTGCTTTAGGTGAGGTCCTTAGACAGAGGGGTGCGACCAACATAGCTCTCAAACCTCGAGGTGAAGTTAGCTAGGCAAGATGAGATGTTCTTAAGAATTTCCATGACATCTCCACTAAGTTGACCATTATTTTCTCCCTTAGTTTGATTTCCTCTTGGCATTCTTCTTTTATTTCCTTGAGCATGTAGAGAATCAGCCCTTTTGAGAGCATAAGCTTGAAGCAATTTGGTCTTGTGTGCCCTTGAATGCCAAAATGATGATAAAAATGCTTCACTTGAGGTCCCCTTTTATTCTTAGGCAATGACTTCCCTTTTGCCTTTGATTTTGGCCTAATGTCCTTCTTCTCAATGATAAGGATCTCAATCTTGGGCTTCTCTACATCCTTTGCCAATTGAAACTTCATCTCCCTTCTTAGTTCACCACTTGAACTTCCTTCACTGGTGTAGCCCAATCCGATTTTATTTGTGGAAGGCTTTTGAGATGAAAGTACACTATCAAGCTTCTTGGTTGTGATGCACTCCACTTTGACATTGGCTTGAATCACTTCAAGTTCGAGAAACTTGATCTCTGAGTAAGCATTCAACAGCTCCTCTTTCAACTCTTCAACTTCACACTTGGCATCTTTAAGTTGTGCGAGAGTAGATTTGTGTTCTTCTTCAATTTTCTTCATCTTCTTGACTGCACTCTTAGCAACTTTAGCATATTTGCCACAATCCTTAAGCAATGCTTTGTACACATCTTGAGGTTTCTTATCACCTTCATTGAGGTACACATCCTCATCATCTGAAACTTCATATTCTTCAACCTCATAGAGAACTTCAAGTTCTTCAACCAAATCACTCAATTCATCTTTGGAATCAACCGAGGTAATTGCCATAAATGTTGAATAATTACCAACACCATCACATTCTTCTTCTGAATCAGAATTTTAGCTCTCTGAGTCACTAAGAGTAGTTGTTAACACTTTACCCTTTCCTCTCAAATAGTTCTGTCACTTCTTCTTCAAATGCCCATGACCATTGCATTCATAGCAAACAATCCCTTGGGGTTGTGATGAGTCTTTTTTGTCATTCTTGGAGGATGAGAATTTTCCTTGGCCAAACGGCTTCCCATTGTTCTTCATCTTTATCAACTTTCGGAAGTTCTTTGCAAGATATGCCACCTCTTTCTCAACACCATCCTCATTCGAGGAATCACCGGTTCTTTCATTTATGGTTTTGAGAGCAAATGATTTGCTAGACATGTGAGAGGGTAATCTGAGCTTATAAGTTTGAAGGGAGCCAACAAGCTCTTGGATCTTGTTGAGAGAAAGTTGTCAGATTCCTCACTAGATAGAGGTTAAAGAGCATAATATATGCCAGTGTCCTCATAGCAGGAGAGAAGCTGGTAGTGAGTAAGGACTGTATCTTCCATTCTCCCCCTAAATTTGGAGCTATCATCGATACCGATGTTGTCCTTTTGTCATGAGGAAGAGAAGACTCCAGGATCACTGGTCTAATCTGTAGGAAGTTCTAGATAGACATGGCTGAGACAGTGAACTCCTTCCCTCTCACCCAACAGTTAAGGTGATCTCCCTCCACAATGGCATTCGAGAAGAACTCCCGAATTAGGATATGATGCACATCCACTGGGCATGTGAGAAGAGGAGCCCAAGTGCAGTCTCTGAACACATCAAGATTGAAAGTGCCCTCAAGAGACCTCTCCACAATAATGACTGCATCCTTATAAAACTCTGAGAAGGCCTTAAATGCATCTCTATCTCGGAAGCGATGCTCATCGTATTGTTGAAGCTTAAAAGGTTTCTTGGTAGTGGTTTTCTTGTGAGGAGACATCTACAAAAGAAACAAACACAAACCATACACAAAAATGGAAACAAACTTGATTAAATACAAGTTAGTTCAAAAACAAGTAACCAACTCTTAAACTAAGTAAAAGAGCATACAATAGGACACTAAGACATGAAAACAATGCTAGAAGTCTAATTAGACAAAAAGCATTACAATATGCACGACATGTCACTTGTGATAGGGTGCGTGCATCAAGTGTGCATGTGCAATGCATGACCAATGCATGAACAAGCACTCATGGGGCAAAGTGTGTAAAACACACAAGCAATGGTAGAAACATGTTACAATAAAGTAAACATGGCAAACCCCAAAGTTTGGTACTCATCAGAGTCCAAATGAGTGCAAAAATGCCAAAGGAGCATTTCATCAAACACTTAACATGCATGAACTAACCCTATATGATGATCAATGCATGAACATGATTAAAAATATACCTTAAATACATGTTCAAATGCCATATGGGGCCAACATAATCAACAACAAACAAAATGGGACTAAGCCCAATCAACAAAATTGAAAATTTTTGCAAGAAATGAAGTTTTCCCAACCCAACACAAAAAAAAATCCCCAACCCTAGGTTTTAGGAATCTAAGAAAAAATTAAGGAATTGAAAGATCAAAAGAGATTAGAAATACCTTGGAGAAGTCTTAGAGTAGAAATCCACGAGGGTTTTGATGAGTTTTGGAGGGTGGGAGTCATAGAGTGCAAAAAGACAAAGTATTTTGAAAACTGAAATTTCGTTCCTTTAAAAACTATTTTTTTTGCATTTCGTGAGTCAGTGACAAGTAAACCAGTCGTGAGCCTACTCGCAAAATGTGCAGATGCATTGGGTAGATTTTTGCTGGTCAAGTTTGAGTCGCGAACCACTTTCTGCTTGAAATTTTAAGAAATTGGAATTTCCTAAGAATTTCGCGACTCAAGACCACTCGCGAAGGCAGTTATGAAATGGCCAAACACAAAGTTTTTCAACACAAAGAATTTGACAAATTGAGAAAAACTTTCAAGACCAAAGTGGCAAAAAATCACTTTCAGAAACAAATAAAATACTCAAAAATCTTTTTGAGTTTGATCATCAAGCAATTGAGCATATACACATCACATTTGAACACGTACAATCACACAATTGAAATAGATATTCATTGAACATTAGACTTGTGTGTTGTGTGTGGGTATCAAGTATGAATTAGTACATAGTCTAGTATGAAGCTTCAATAATCAATTCAATCAAGTAATACACAAATAGCACGAAGTCAAGTGACCTATCTCATTAGTGGAAATGAACATATATGACTCCTCACCAAAGTGTTTACAATGATTGAATGCTTTTCATTTGGTTTCCATTTTTCATACTTTTTGATCAATACAACTCAATTTTTGAGTAACGATGCCATGAAATTTTTGATATTTCTTTGAAGAATAGGCCTTTGGCTTTGGCATCATAGATTTTGAACACATTTTTGCTCCACCTTTTCCTAGTCAAACTAGTTTTTGAAGCAAAACTTTTTCAGCTCTTTCTCCTTTTAGAGATTGATGTTTGAAGAGCTTTTGGACATAAAAAATAAATGTGAGGAGATATATAGATTAAGTCTACGCATGTATCAAGATCAATCCAGACTATTGACTAGACATTCATGACAAGCTTGAAGATCTATTTACAACAATCAAACATAAATTTCTAGATTTCACTTACACTTAATATGTGCATACATAACAAGCTAAGCTCGTAAATACACTACGCCATTAGTACGAAGGTACTAGGCCAAAGTCAACATGTGATATGGCACAACACAAGCGATCAAACCTTTTGAGATTTTTTACTTTTTATGAGTTTTTGGATTTTTACTCACTCAAAACAAAAGCAATAAAGTAAGATCAACAAACAAAGCAACTAATTAAACAAAAAGCATTAAGAGAAACATCATAATGAAATGAGTGACCCTATTTACATGAATGAACTAATGATAGAAATGTGAGGGTCACACCAAAGAGATGAGTCAAGGAATGATACCAACACCGATGGTCTTACGAAGAGACTCAAACTGAGGACCATTAAGAGGTGTAGTAAAGATGTCAGCCTTTTGATTTTCGGTGTTGATGAATTCCAGTGATTCCACTTTCCCCTTCACCAAGTCACGAATGAAGTGATATTGAATTTTGATATGTTTTGACATTGAGTGTTGAACAGGATTCTTGGATAGGTTAATGGTGCTTGTATTATCACAGAAAACACACATGGTGTCTTGTGAAATCCCATAATCATGAAGAAGTTTCTTCATCCATAAGAGTTGGGCATAACAACTACCTGCAACAATGTACTCAGCTTCAGCAGTCGATAATGACACTGAGTTTTGCTTCTTGCTCATCCATGACACCAAATTGTTTTCAAGATAAAAACATCCTCCCGAGGTGCTTTTTCTGTCATCAACACATCTGGCCCAATCAGCATCCGAGTAACCGGCTAGGCAATCATTTGAATCTATTTAGTACCAAATACCATAGTCAGATGTTCCATTGACATATCGAATGATTCTTTTAACTGCTATCATATGAGACTCCTTTGGTGCTGCTTGAAATCGTGCACAAACTCCAACACTGAAGGATAGGTCTGCTCTACTTGCGGTGAGATACAAGAGGCTGCTAATAATGCTCCTATTTAGATTGGGATTAACTTCCACACCAGCTGGATCTGAGCTAAGTTTGGCAGAAGAGCTCATTAGAGTGGATGCATGTTTCTTTGAGTCCAATCCAAATCTCTTGACTAGATTTTTAGCATACTTCTCTTGAGATATGAAAATCCTATCTTTTTGTTGCTTCACTTGAAGACCAAGGAAATAGTTTAGCTCACCCACCATACTCATTTCAAATCCTTTCTTCATTCTTCTGAAAATTCTTGAGCGAGTGCATCAATTGATGAATCAAACACAATGTCATCAACATAAACTTGAGCTACAAGAAGAGATTCCTCATCTCGTTTGACAAAGAGAGTTCAGTTGGCATAACCTCTTTTGAAACCATGATCCAAAAGATATGTTGTTAAACGATCATACCATGCCCTTGGTGCTTGTTTCAAACCATATAGAGCCTTCATCAATTGGAGAACATGGTTCGGAAAATGAGGATCATGAAACCCTTCTGGTTGTTCCATAAATAGTTCTTCTTGGAGAAGCCCATTTAAAAATGTGATCTTCATATCCATTTGGTAAAGCTTGAAATTCATAATACAAGCTATGGGTAGAAGAATCCAAATGGACTCAAGTCTTGCTACCAAAGCAAACAACTCATTAAAATATATACCTTCAACTTAAGTATATCCTTGAGTCACTAATCTTGATTTGTTTCTCACAACCTCACCATCCTCATCAGTCTTGTTCTTGAAGATCCATTTGGTACCAATCATATGAGTGTCCTTTGGTCTTAGGACCAATTCCCACAAATCGTTCCTAACAAATTGATGTAGTTCTTGGTGCATGGAATCTACCCAATTTTCATCTTGCAAAGCTTCTTCCACCTTCTTTGGTTCAAATTGAGCAAGATAACAGTGTTAAGTCACATGATTTACACTGTAGCTAGGTCCTCTTCTCAAACGAAGGCACTCATCCAAATCTCCAATTGCTTTTGGAATTATTTAAACTCACTCTTAACGATGGTTTCTTTGACGTATAAGGCTCATCATCATGGGATATTGGAGGTTGCACTTCTGGTGGAGTGAGCGGACTTGATGGCACTTGGGATGACCTAGTTTCTCTTCTTGGGACTAGTTTCCTTTTCTAGTGATTGTTTTTCAACATCACTATTTTGAGAGGAATTGCCATCATCATCATTCTTCTTAAGGCTTGAAGCATCTCCACTTTCTTCAACACTCTTTTTCGGAATGGCATCATCTATGACCACATTTATTGACTCCATAACCGTCTTGGTTCTTTTGTTGTAAACTCTATATGCTCGGCTATTCATGGAGTACCCAAGAAAAATTCCTTCATCACTTTTGGCATCAAACTTCCCAAGATTTTCTCTATCATTGAGAATGAAACATTTGCTACCAAATACCCAGAAGTATTTCACTTTAGGCTTCTTTTCATTCCATATCTTATAAGATGTTTTCTTGGTACCCATTCGAAAGAAGATTCTATTCCCAATATGACATGATGCATTCACGACTTCACCCGAAAACTTTTGAGGGATATCCTTGTTGAAAAGCATTACCCTTCCTATTTCTTGTATAATGCGATTCTTCCTTTCAACAACCCCATTTTTTTTAGGTGTCTTTGGAGCCGAAAATTCCTTCTTTATTCCAATTTCATTGCAAAATGCTTCAAACTTTGCATTCTCAAATTCCTTCCCATTATCACTTTTTATTTTGATGATGGGAGCCCCCTTTTCATTTTGAAGCCTCTTACAAAGTTTCCCCATCTTCTCACATGCTTCCGATTTTTTTCTAAGAAATTCCACCCAAGAGTATCTTGAGAAATCATCAACTACAACCATGATGTACCTCTTGCCACCCAAGCTTTCTGTCCTTATAGGACCCATTAGATCAACATGAAGTAACTCTAAAGGTCAAGATGTAGCGAGATGACATTCACCTTAGGATGACTTGACTTGGTTTGTTTTCCCAAATCATTGATGCCATAGCTCCAACAAGTTGACTCGAGCACTTCGACATGACACATTTGATTTAATGGGTCCCACACCATAACAATTGTTGGTAGTTCTAAGTCCCTTCAACACTTGAACACCATCTTCGCTAAGGATGACACACCCTTTCTTTGAGAACTGAATCATAAAATCCTCATCACAAATTTGAGTGATGCTTAACAAGTTTTCCTTAAGACCCTTGATGTACAACACACGTGTCAATAATGGTAGCGCCGAAATTTCAATCGTTCCTTTTCCAAGAACTTGAAAATGACTACCATCTCTGATGGAAAAATGAATGTACGCAGTGGAAAAATAACGAATCTACTTCATTCGCAATTGATAATATGCACTATGTAAGTTTCAAAATTCAAGAATAAGAGAGTGTACCTTGATATGGTGAATTTCAAAACAAAGATCAGAAGTTCTTGAAAACACTTTTAATCTTCACTCCAATTCCACTTGTTACCCAAGAAGTGTGGCCTCTCAATTAGTTATGTAAATTTGTTCAAGGGAGAAAATGAAAAGTTGTCCAACACTCACATACAAACCATTTCATGTAGTAGTTAATTCTGTATGTTTCTCTCCTTATAACTGATTATCTAATTGGACTAGCCTTTTGGGATTTTTCAATTAGGCTATAGTATGTGGCTTGGAGTGGGACCAAAAAGGAACAAATAAGACACTAGCTCCAATGGGCCTTGGACTTTTTTGTCAACTCTTGACAAGTCCAAAGTTACCATTAATTATATTTAATACCACTATATAAATATATAATTGCATTCTAGGCCTTATTAATAAATTATATCCCAAGACTTTATTGTACATACAACCCCTTCATAAAATATTCGCAGTAACACAAAGTCATTAATGTAGACTGCCACTTTGTGAATTACTACATCTTAATCCTTGAGTACCTGGTTTAATCCTTTTAAGTTATTCACCATATATTTATGAAATCCAATTTCATAAATATATACTTTAGTAATTTCTTACCAAAGTGGTTAGGCCTAACTCTCTGAATAACTAAACCCATTAAACTTATCTCAAGGGAATATTTTATATCTCCGTTAAGAGACTATGAATTCCATCTTGAGAATATATGTTCCATCAACACTAAATGTGGCTGCTCAACATACTGAGATTTTAACCGTATCATTAGATCTCACTCCTGATATATCAAAGCAACCTACACTTCATAATCAGGTCCATTATTCTCTCAAGATTAAGAGTTCATGCAAATAGAAGTCATGAGATTTATTATTCGTTTGATAGTCGTTAGGAGAATAATAAATCTCACAGCAGTCCAGTTCAATATGTCTTAACTCTTAAAACATATCAACAAATCAACTAGAAGTCTTCACTTCCATGATCAAGACAAATCATCTTAGTTGATATGTTATAGTCTTCGCAGATGAAATGCCCAATTTCATCACCGACTACGAACTAAAATTCTGAGTTTACAAAGAACTTGTGACTTATATCTTCTATGACTAAATCACATAAATCACATACTATGCATCTCATGAACTATATGATAATGTCTGAATATTCATGTTACGAATATTTTAGATAATAATAAAACAACTTTATTAATCACAACATTCTGTTATATATACTGTCATACATAATATCATATATAGCATCTTACAATAGGATTTAATGACACTAATCCTAACAATCTCTAAACGTGACATATCCATCTTCCTTTTCTTTAAGACTCTTGAAGAGAGATTTATCACCTGTCATATGCCTTGAGCATCCACCATCAAGATACCACAAACATGAGTTAAACACTTTCAATGCGGTATGTACAAAAAGGCAAGCATGAGATAAGCATTCTTGATTTTCAAAACAAGATTCATCTTCCTTTTTATTGTGATCGGATGAGTGAAGTTTTCCTTTCAAACTATCAAGCTTATCACACAAGTGTCTATTCCTTCTCTTATATTTTTCAATCAAGGAATTTGACTCACACAAACTATTATGAAGCATGTGATTCCTACACTCTAAACATTTTAGCATGTGTAAGAAGATTCTAGCATGAATCTTCAATTTTAATAACTCTATAAGCTCATTACTAGGACAATCTCCAAAGATGCTCATCAAGTCATTATCACAAACACATGAACCACAATTCATGTTAGCTTTTTCCATTTCCATTTCCATAGCAAGGAGGGGTCTAGGATCACACAAGGATAATGAAATCCAAAAAGTATACCCGCTCTGATACCAATTGAAAGAACAATTAGTGTGAAAACACTAATGCTTGTTTAGACCCCAAAATTTAAATTACGGCTTAATTGCTTTTATTCTAATTTATCTAAGTGCAAAACAAGAGCAAATGAAGTGCAATAAACCGAAACACTACTCTAAAGTAAAGCAAGTACAATAAGCGATAAATGTAAAGCTTAAAGAGCAGGGAAGAGAGATGCAAATACAAGATAATATCGAGACGTGTTATTGAAGAGGAAACTGAAGTACTCGACAAAAAACCTCTCCACAACAGTCCAAGTCGAAATCGATCCATTAGTGAATATGTTGGAGTACACGAATATCAAAAAGACCCTCCAAGCCTAATCTACCCAATGTACTTGAGCACTCCAAGCTCCAGCTACCAACAGACTTCTCGGAGTCTTGTCTTCACTAGTAATTCGGATCCCGCAATTCTGCCAGATTGCATCCGCCACTTAATGGCTCCTTCCAATGCTTCCTATAGGCACCAAAACTTCTGTCAACACTGAGAATGGGTGAGGTAAGTGTTTGGGCTAAGAACCTCTTAAGGATGTGAAGATGGAAAGGTAGGAGTAAATGGAAACTCTAGAGAAATGATGTAGAGGATTGTGGGTAAACAATCTCTAACTCTCAAGTGTTTGCCTAGAGTTTTCTCTCTCAAAAATTTCTTGTGAATACTCATTTGGCATGTTACATTTCATGGGTAATGAGGGTGTATATAGTGTTGGTAAAGGAATAAGAAAAGACACACTAAAAAATAATCAGGCAGAGAGTTTCGCGAGTCACTAACGATTTGGCCTGAGTCACGAATGACTCGCGAAATCCAACCTATCAAAGACTTTTCAAATTCCAGCATGTGCTTCTCATGTGGCTTGTTTCGCGGGTCAGCAATCACGAGCTAGTCGTGAAATCCTCATCTTCACAAGTTCATCACCAAACTCTCACGCACAACCCTTACATTAAATCCCACAAAAATATAGGGAAATGATTGAACAAAATTACAATCAAATTTGACATGGAATTAATGCCAACATAAAATATAGTTGTAAATCACAACTTTACAACGACTTTTTAGGAGAGAAAAAAAAAATGATTGGCGTTTTTGTGACGTTATAATTGGATTGCAAGACCTCTTAGTGTTTAACTAAGTTGGTTTTTTTTTTTTTTTTTTTTTTTTTTTAGAGAAAGGCTCATTATACTTGATAGAATTGTTTTTCACCTCGACTCTCAAGTTTCCTTTTTTCTCAAGCTTTTAGTTTCTAAATATGAGACTGCCAGTACAAGTAACAATGTAGCACATACCTCTGACCAAAAAATATATATCTATTTTGAAAATTTCATAAACTAATCCCCTTACTAAGAGAGGGAAATAATCCTATGTGTTGACACCTCGTAGCTGTTCGACCACCTATCGCGGTGACGCTCGCGCGCTTCTCCTTTTCGGGAGGAGGAGGTATGCATATGCATATGAAACTCGGAGCTTGGGTGCTAGGGAGGAATGTTGTACCTCGGGTGTGTAACTGGAATATGAGTCGATTTTAAGGAAATGACCAAGGGTAAGTGAAGCCATCAATCATTTTGTTTTTTTTTCTAAGGTGTGATTGCTTACCTGACTTTATTTGATTTTATCATCGATCCTAGGCTGAGAAAAAGGTCGTTTTACCTAATTTAATGCAGATGGGAAAAAAATCTTGATTCTTAAGTTCAAAAGAAATGACCAAGGGTAAGTGAAGTCGCCACCAATCATTGGGGGTTTTTTTTTTCTAAGGTGTGATTGCTCACCTGACTCTATTTGACTTTATTACCAATTCTAGGCTGAGAAAACGGTCGTTTTACCTAATTTAATGCATATGGGAAAAAAAAATCTTAATTCTTAAGTTCGGAAGTCTGGTTATGTGTGGAGAAGGTGTTAGGCACCCCACAACGTCTGTTTGTAGACAGTCCTTTGTTTTGGTAAAATCATAATTTAAGGACATTGGCAATTGAAAATAAGCTATTGGCATTAGCTTTCAGGGCTTTAAGAGAATTAGGCTTTGAGGTTTGGATTCGGAAAGGGTGTGGTCTCAATCGATGCTTCCCAAGTGTGTTTGGAATCGTTGCCAAATTTCCACGGCAAAAATGTGGCAGAAATTTAGTAGCGCTTCGTCTCAGGTGTGTTATAGCACACAAAACACTATTCTCACCAAGCTTTTGTCATAAGATAGCAATGGGGATGCCCTATTTTCACGACAAAAATCTGGCAGAGTTTCGCGTTTGGTGCGCTATGGTGCACCGGCAGGGTTTCATGCTTGTGTATATGGCACATTCCAACATGCTCGTGCCAAGATGAGCCGGAGCCCCTCAAAGCATTAAGCACGTTAATACGTGTCACATACACGGGGAAACTGATGTCACTTGGTGACATGGATCAGGACGGTCACACCGCGGTAACTATGCACACAGTATGACATGAATATGCACCTACAGTAATCGCCTTGAGCACATACTCATGTCACAAGGTCCAAAGCACTCATAGCTAGAGAAGGTCACTCATGTAGCCACGAGAGTTCATCATACAAAGTGCACGATCACCCACACACATGCAGGCATATATATATATATATATATATATATACACACATCATACATAATGCTATCACACAAAGCAGGAAAGCAAAACAGACATTGCCAACGTTCCAAAGGTATGGCCCAGCAAGATACAGGAAGTGTAAAACAGACATTGCCATACCCAGGGAACGCGCTCAAGCAAAGAGCAGGAAAAGAAAAGGGTACAAGGAGAGGGGGAACCCTAATACATGCTCTAGAGAAGAGTCATAGAGAGAGGGAAATAGAAAACCACTCAGGAGGGGCTAGGCCCCCTAATCTATTGAACATTCCCCTTTTTGGGCTTGCATCCTTGCCCTTTTTTTGCTTGCGCCTAGTAGGTCGCACCCTTACTCCAAGTGTCCATGCTCCATGCGTATACATGCAATGATAAAAAAAAACAAGCCAGTAGACAGGCAAAGAAACAAATAGAAGGAAAGCGCTCTAAAAGACAAGCTAGCAAGTGATGCCAAACAAGGGCAAACAAACATGTTATCAGACAAAAGAGAGTGTCCTAGGAGGACAAATGTAGGTTTGGATTGGGTGCCCATAGTTCCATTAGATCGGAGTATGGATGACACATAGAATTTTGCATGAACATGTAAGCAAGTGTGCAAAGATGCAAAGAAGTAAAGAAAGCCA
The DNA here is from genome assembly GCA_019022515.1 of Quercus aquifolioides. Taxonomy (NCBI): domain Eukaryota; kingdom Viridiplantae; phylum Streptophyta; class Magnoliopsida; order Fagales; family Fagaceae; genus Quercus; species Quercus aquifolioides. Next base: position 27,747,010 of record CM032331.1, read on the forward strand.
AACGGGTGGCACAAATCAAGCAAGACAAGCATATCAACATCGCATGGAGTGTAGAAAGGGTATGTGTCAAGCAAACCGGCACCACAGAGGTGTATCTCATAAGTGGTAACATCCAAACAATCCACAAGAGGGATGGATGCAATGACACAAGCAAGTGGCCTTAAAGACCAACAAGCACATGCCCATGGATGGCACAAAGTATGGCAAGGCCTAGATCTAGACAGGCAAACATGTATATAAAGCATAAAAGTAAGCAAGCAAACATAGACATGCATAAAGGAAATGATCCAAACTCTTTGATATAGGCCTAGGTGTATGGATGTAGACCTAGACCACAAGATCTAGATCTACACCCTACCTAAAGGACCAAAACACAAGAAAAAGGGATAACAAGAGATAAAAAGGCTTTAAAAGCACATGGCATAGCAACCAACATGTAGATCTAGACACATGAACATGACACGGAGCACATAAAGATACAGATCTAAACATAAACATGGCAAGGAGCACATAAGTAAGTAGATATAGGCATAAACATGGCAAAAAGCATGGAAATAAGTAGATCTGAGCATAAGCATGCTAAAAGCCACATAAACAAGTAGATCTAAGCATAAGTATGCTAAAAGGCACCTAGGCACATGGATCTAAGTATAAAGATGGGATTTAGGCATATCCTAGCCCAAGAAGGCTAGGCCAACATCACCAAAGCATTAAAACATGGCAAAAAGCAAGGAGACATGTTAGGAAAGCTATAGAACATGCTAGGAAGCAAGATAAAGCAAAGAACATGCTAGGAAAAGCAATGAAGCATATTATAAAGCAAGATAAAGTAAAGGGTGTAGATTGTAGCTAAAAAACTACATCTACACCCTTTAAACCTCAAACCTAAGGTCCTAAGACCAAGGAGAGGAAAAATAGGGCAAGAACACTACCTCTTGATTGTTGAGAGAAGAGAGAAATCAAAAGTTTCTTGATATGTTTGGGAGAGAATTTAGAGAGGAAAAGAGAGAGAATCTGCCCAGAAAAAGCTCCTAATTTTCCCAATTTTTGTTTTTGTTTTTGTTTTTATTAATCCGAGGGGGTCTAGGGGTATTTATAAGGAGTTTGTGATGCCGCCGACTTGGAATGGCCTGATGAAGGCCTTTCCAAGGTTGGATTGGGTTGATCTTGGTGTCTTTGGAAAGGTCTGGATGTGTAGTTTCTGGAAATCTAAGGAACTTGGAAATCCAACAGTCGGATCAAAAGTTATGGCCTTGGGAAATGAGCTGGTGTGCTTTGCACGATTTTCAAGATATCTTAACCGTTTTGACTCCAATTTCGACCAATGAATAGTCTTTAGAAAAGGAATTCAATATTCTTTGCAACGACATTGGTCTTATCTTGTTCTGATGGTTGGATCAAAATTAGGGTTTTTGATGTTCTTAGGGTCAATTTCGGGTCAAACTTGATCAAAGTTGGTCAAAATTGACGAAAATCTCCAAATAGCACGGGTTTGATGTAAAAGCATGAGAAATGTTGTTTTGGAGTGGTTTTGACCGATTTTGACCTTTGGTCAACCTTGAGATGACTAGGGGCATTTTTGTCAATTTGACCTAAAAGGCACTTTGAGTACTCCGATGCTCGAACGGGTTGTGCCACCTTAATCTAGATGTTTCAACAGCCCCTTGGAGAAAAGTTAACATTTTTGGAATTTTCGGGGTCCAGCATGCAAATCAAGGGCGGACAAAATATGGCATCTATAGCTACCCTTTCTTTATCTGATATCTCGAGTGCAATGAGAGGTATTGGATAAGGAACGTAATTCCACATTTTGTTGCCCCAAAATGGCGTGCGAAAACTGCACTGTTCATGGGCCGGAACAAGTCTTACCTTGATAAGGCTGAGCTGTTGCAATTGGTCTGAGAAAAATTTCTTCAGGTTCAGCTTCTTGGTACTAGGTAAAAACTGTCTTTTTTTTTCTTTTTTTCCAGCAAATATTTTAGTAGCAATGCAACTAGGAAAGCATCCTAGCACTTATTTTATACTTGGTATTTTTTCATATAAGGTTTTTTTTTTTTTTTTTTTCCAGCAAATATGTTAGTAGCAATGCAACTAGGAAAGCATCCTAGCACTTATTTATACTTTGTATTTTTTCATATAAGTTTTTTTTTTTAAATTATTTATGCCATAATGATGTTGGAAAAAATATCTGTTCACATGTTTAAGTAGCATAAGCAAACTTGCATATGTTGAATGCTATGAAAACACATGAAACACTATGAAAACTAAGGCAAGGTAGATATGAGAAACTATGCATGATAAAAATGGAAAGTTTTGGGAGATTGAAAACATGAGAACAATGCAATTTTGAGTAAGGGTACTTTTGGAAAACATAGGATTAAATGATCGCTGCCAAATTTGAATTCCGATGAGACTAGATGATTGCTGCAGAATCTGAATCTCAAGGAAGACATAGGATTAAACGGTCGCTGCCGAATCTGAATCCCGATGAGACTAAATGGTCGCTACCGAATTTGAATCTCGAAGAAGGCATAGGATTAAACGGTCGCTACCGAATCTGAATCCTGATGAGACTAAACGGTCGCTGCCAAATTTGAATTTCGAAGAAGGCATAGGATTAAACAGCCGTTGCTGAATCTGAATCACGATGAAACTAAATGGCTACTGTCTAGTCTGAATCTTGAAGAAGGCATAGGATTAAACGGTCACTACCAAATCTGAATCCCGATAAAACTAAATGGTTGTTGCCGAATTTGAATCTCAAAGAAGGCATAGGATTAAACAATCGCTACCGAATTTGAATCCTGATGAGGGGTATTTTGAAAACTTGGAATACTTTTGAGGCAAAAGAGATAGGATTAAATGGTCATTGCCGAATTTGAATCCTCAGAGAGGTATTTTGAAAATCTTGATATACTTTTGAGGCAAAAGAGATAGGATTAAATGGTTGTTGCCAAATTTGAATCCCAAGAGAGGTATTTTGAAAACTTTGATATTTTGAGATAAAAATAGATAGGATTAAATGGTTGCAGCTAAATCTGAATCTTATGAGAGGTATTTTGAAAACTTTGATATTCTAAGAAAACATGACATCTTGGTATGAACATTCATGATGTGTGTTAGGTATTAGGGTTAGACATACTTACCTGTTTATTTGCATTGCCATATGTTTTTGGCTTATTAATCAAATTTGGATTTGTTTTTTCAGATTATGTCTCGGCAGTCAAGATCTAGCAGGGATCGTGGGAAGGCTCCCGTCATTGTTCCATCCTAAGCGGACTCATCCAGCAGTGATGATGACACTGTTTTGGTTAGCGAGCAAGATGCGTGGACCCTTCAGAGGTTCTTTGATTAAGGAGGTGATGACCCACGCCCCTTGGGGGCATACATATAGCACATCGCACTAGGAGTTGATGTTCGGTAGAGACTGCTAGTGCCTCATCTCAGTCTCGTACTGGTTCAGGAGGAGGTTATTCACAGTTCCCTTGGACCGAGGAGGGAGGAGGCCCAAGGGGCAACGAGCTTGGAGACGAGCTCATGTTTGATGTGGATGCTGATTTGGAGGCTGATGATATAGCTGGGCCAGGCCTTACGCTCCTAAGCGTAGGAGTTGTAGACCGAGGTTCTCACATTGTCAGGTCAGATTAGAGGCCTATACTGGAGAGATTGATGATAGCATTGAGGACACCCATCTATAACATGATTTGAAGAGGCATCCTTTCGCTTAGGCATGGAAGGGTTAGGTACGCTCTTCTTTTCCCTTTCGTTTGTCGATTCAGTGTGTGTGTGTGTATATATATATATATATTATGTGTGCTGACGGAAAGCTCTTCTTTAATTTTGAGCACAGGGCACTGATAGGGTTCGCGGTCGAGGGGCATTGTTTTCATTTTCCCTTCACTTGTTTCATGCCTCTACTGATGCGCGCTATCGTACCTTCCTGATGGAGTAGGGACTTGAGGCCTTTCTTCGCATTCCACCTTGTTCCATGAGGCATGGGTTTGCTGAGGCTTTGGTGCAGCGTTTTCATGTTAAGACGAACACTTTTTACTTGAGCTACAGGCAGTATGCAGTCCTTCCCTTTGATTGGACGGCCATCTTGGACTTAGATTTAGAGGGGAGCTAGTCCTGACTGAATTTGTGAGCTTCATGGTGGTGAGCGGAGCTTTTGGGCATTCCTTACTCCTTTACCAGGATGATTAGAAGGTACTTCAGGCCTACTGATAAGCCCTAGATTCGTATGCGGTGGCTGGAGGAGAACATACTTTGGTGGCAGAGCTGGACGACGTCGCTCTTAAGCTATTCTTCTTCTACTTCATCGGCAGTTGCCTGCTGGGCAATAACTGGTCAGTGCTGACTTGTAGGCAACTGGCAGACATAAGAGTGGTGTTCGTCATAGGGGCCTATGATTAGGGGTCCTTTTCCTATAGATTCTTCATTGCCTATCTGAGGCAGACGTTGCGTCAGGGTTTCAAGAGCCTTGAAGGTTGTTGGCACATTCTGACTTAGTGGTGTGGACACAACGGGGAGTCACCACCTAGTTTTTGCAATGGTCTAGGAACCATATATATAGCGTCCTCTCGAGGAAGAACCATTTTGATCTTACTACCAGAGATATGTGTTCGAAATTAAGATACGGTCTTGGGAAAGTGTTAGACACCCAAAACCGCCCAATCCTAAGGTCGGCTTCCTCTCATTATGTCTTATGTATTAACCTTATTAAAGTCACACTCAATATTGTTATTCTAACTCACACACACACACACTAGCATTCATCTAACAATCAACATGGCATGCATTAAACATCTCTAAACATTCATCTATCATGCTTGTCGTCACATCACAAACCCTAACATACATCTAATCATGCGTATCAAGTCAACATAGCATTCATCTAGCATGGCATCTCCTAACATTCATCTAGCATACATGTCAAACCAACCTAACATTCATCTAGCATGGTATAACATAAACCTTAGCATGTTGCTATCATCATGTTATCATATTATATCCAAGGCAGAGGCACGTGAACATTAAATTAAGGTAGGAATAAGGCAAACAAATCATGTTATACCCAAAGCATTAAGAATGCAATCATATCATCAAACCTAACCAAGATTATATCACAAATAAATGCATGTATATTGTGAATGCATGACTTACCTCACTTACCTCAGCACTTATGACATTCATGCATGAACATGTGAATGCGTGTTCATGGCATTAAAACAAAGACAATATGAGATAAACCCTAATTCTAACATGTGAAAAGTGAACAATGAACTTATAGTTTATTTTTTGTTATTTTGTCAATACTATGGACAAATTTATAGTAAGAAAATTACGTAGACCGCAAGATTCATCACCTACTCAAAATTCACCTTCTTCTTGACGTCCCTAGAAAACAAATCTTGAAGCCTCAACTGTACAACACCCCCACATAATTTTCTGGTTAAACCAACACAATGTTAAAAAATTTCTTAAATCATGTATGTGAAAATAACCATCGCCCATCAGTTTTTGCAATCAACTTCAGCCAAGACCTAGTTTTTTAGTTACACTTCACCAAACCTCCTCCAAAAATTTTCACCCGTGGCGTTGGATACTTCCAATTTAGCTATACCGCAGAAGTATTTCTAGTATTAGTCGTTTTGTTTGTTCGGGCATGTATGTTAAGCTCTTTCCTACAAGCATGTAACTTTTCAATCAAAGGCCTTATTTACACACACAAAAAAGAAATGAAAAGAAACGTGTCTCTCCTTTTAGGTGTGAATAAAACAAGAATCATGCCTTTGACAATAAATTAAAAAAAGAAAAAGAAAAGAAAAGAATATATTGTATCGCCCATGCAAGATTAGATCATCTACACGTCAAGGAATATTGGTTGAAGACACAAGGAAGCCCGAAAACCTTAGAAAACCAAAAAAAAGAATGATTCTCTTTCAATATGAAAAAGAAACATCTTAGGTCGTCAAATGAATATAAATCTAAACAGCATTGCAGGGATTCCTTCATTCAATCAAGTAGTTCTTAATACATATATTCCTCCAAAACCAAAGTGAAAAGAGCAGAAGCCTTCAATGGAAACTAAAAATGGTGCTCATGTTAAGCGCGTATATGAGGATTTTGAACCCTACTGCAAATGGTATGTAGACGAGGAACGTAACATTCTTGAAGTCCATCTACAGGGTAAAGTATATCATTCCTTTTTAACTGGTCCTCGTTTGTGTGTTTGCTTGGCGTCTGTTTGAGAGAGAGAGAGAGAGAGACCGATTCTTCAATAAATTTACAAACACAGTTTATTTGCTAACGTAAAACAGCTGTTCGAATTTATATTCAGTATCGTCTAAGATTTTTATATTCAGTCATAAATTCAACATATAGAAAAGTTCAAATTAATTCGAATTTAACCTTTTAAATTACAGAAAATAAATATATTAATCAAATGAGTAGATTTGTATTCTTATTGTTATGCATGCATGGTAATTGGTAACGAGCCAAAGTTTAAGGGGACTAGTATTGCATTTTTCAGGTAAATTTTGTAAGGGAGACATGAGGGAGGAGAGTAGATGAGAAGGAAGTTGGAATTAATGTGATTGTTTTTGTACATTCCCATCACTCTATTTTTCTCACATGATCCTCCAATTTCACCTAAAATCGAGAGACCCTATTTCAAGTTAAATTTTTTTAATAATTTTTAATATTTCATTTTTTGATAGCGTATAAAATATCATATCATTTAAATATTAAATGATTCTACACTAAATAGATCTTTAAATTTATAACATTTAATCTAACTAATGAAATGGTTCAATTTCAAATGGAAAGAATCTTAATACATATTTCATCTTGCTCTCTATCATGATCGCTTTTTATTTGCTTCCCTGGCTTTGCCTCTAACTACTTACGTTAATCTAGGGATGATAACCTATGAAAGCTTTATTAGTCGCAAAATTTAAACTTCAAATAAGTTTTACCCAAAAAATTGTGATGCTATTTGGGATCCAAGCTTATAAATTCAAAGAAGATGTATCATGCATGTATATAAACAGGTTAAGGTTGTATATACAGAATAACCTTAAGTTCCTTCATGGCTCTCAATTAATGTTCAAATGGGTACACTTTTGAAATCAATTTCTTATTTAATGTTTCTGAGCAAAGGACCGTATTTTGTTATTCTCCTCGGTCATGGAGATGAATACAATCCAATATAGACCCACCTGAGAAGATGAGTAAGTCCCATAACTTTTTTGGCTTAAGCTTTGTCAAAAGTACATTTTTTAAAAGCAGCTATTTTCTAAACTCAAGCCATATGACCAACTCCAATTATTGAAAGAAATTACCTAGATATAATCCTAATTTAGTAAGAACCAAAATTTTTTGTTGAATAAGAACCAAAAATTACCTAGATTTTCTAGTAATATATTTAAGAAAAGATGCTTTAAATTTGTTTCATGATTGATGTCCTTTTGTGCTTTAATTTATTGAACCTTAATAAATGGTGATATATGATTTAAATTTAGATGAATTAATACATCAATGATTGATTATTAATTACACAAAATGGAATCATTGTCCCCGGTCACATATAACTAAAATTTAGTTAACTTGAATGGTAGGATAACTAATCCAAAAAGAAAAGGTTTTACTTTTAGCTTTTATACAATTTAGCTGCCTTGAAATCAAATTGGCTCTACCACACCAGTGGTATATAATGATTAATTTTTTCTTCTTACAAGTGCAGATTTCCAAAAGGAGCAACTAAAGGCTCAATTAGCCAACACTGGGGTCCTAAGAATCTTTGGACAACGTCCTTTGGATGAAACTAGATGGAGCCGCTTCCAAAAAGAAATCAAAGTAGCAAAGAATTGTATTACAAGTGATATTCACGCAAAGTTCGGTAACGGCGTTCTTTCTGTAACAATGCCTAAGAAAGTTCCTTCTGTTGCCCAACAAGAACAGCAGCTTTCACAAGCTAAAGAATCTCAAGAGATTGGAAAGCCAAAATCAGAAGTCAAAGAAAAAGAAAATAAAGTGGCTGAAAAACCTACAGAATACGAAAGGGAAGGCACTGGGCTCAAGGCTCCAGAAAATGCTTCATTGGATGGAACCAGCAATAAATTTATATCAATTTCAAAGCTAAAACTGGGGAACAACATGGCCGTGAAAGTCTTGGCGGTTGCTGTGGTGGTGGCTCTTGTAGCTTATGTAACTTACAAGTATATATAAACAGCCTTCTCAGGTTGACAACTAAATCTCGTTGTATACTTTCACCCTGTATAAAATAAACCCAGCTTTTTCTTAATTCCTTATTAATTTCAAATTGTAAATGTTGGTGCAAAATGGAGTTTTTAACTTGAACGAGAATAGCTTCATCTACGTTATTCTATGTTTTTCTCCTCCTAGTAGACAAGGAAAATGGTCGGATTGCGGGTCAAACAGGCTAAGTTAAAAAATGGGCCATTTTAAACGGATCAAGCCAATCAGGTAGCAAGCGGGTTCTGGCCGACCCGCATTTTCACATGACAAAAAAAAGAAAAAAAAAAGATAAGATAAATGCCAAATTTATAGATAGAATGAATCAAATCAATCAATGAAACGAATTGTACATAATACCTAGGGGTGGAAAAATCAACATAAACCCATTTGCTCAGCCAAACTTACCCATTTAAATATGACCCAAACCCACCCAATTATTAATTGGGTTAAATGGGTTTTTTTATTTATTTTAATTTTATTTTATAATACAAGATAGAAATTCTACTCAAATCTAATCTAAGTGTATATGTGTGTAAAGCTCCCCCTGTGGGTGGGTTCAAGCCGACCCGCATTTTCATATGACGAATAAAAAACAAATAAATGCCAATTTTTTAGAAAGAATGAATCAAATCAATCAAGGAAACGAATTGTACATAATACCTAGGGGTGGCAAAATCAACCTAAACCCATTTGTCCACTCAAACACATCCACTTAAATAAGACCCAAACCCACCCAATTATAAATTGGGTTAAATATTTTTTTTTTATATTTTTTTTATACAAGATAGAAATTCTACTTAAGTCTAATCTAAGTATATATGTGTGTGAAGCTCCCTTTTGAAAACTTGAACCCCGACTCTTGCTCCCCACACCCTACAAGTATTTATACGTATGGAGTGACCACCGCAACAAGGGTGCGCGGTGGTAAATGGATATTAACCCAATTAACATTAATGTTTATTGGGTTTTAATCAGGTACCCAACTCTAAAATACCCCAAAACCACTAAAAAAACCAAAATGCCCATTAAACCTAGAAAATTACCAAAATACCCTTAAACCTAAAAAATGACATAAATACTCCTGAAACCTAAAATTTACCAAAATACCGCCCATAAACCTATAAAATGACCAAAATACTCCCAAAACCTAGAAAATGACCGAAATACCCCTCGAAACCTAGATAAAGGACCAAAATACCCCCTGAAAATTAGAAAATAACCAAAATACCCTTAAAACCTAAAAAAAAAACTGAAATACCCCCCTTTAAACCTAAAAAAATTACCTAAATACCCTCAAAACCTAAAAAATGACCGAAATACTCCTGAAACCTAAAAAATGACTGAAATACCTCTGAAACCTAAATATGACCGAAATACCCATGAAACCTAATAAAGGACCAAATTACCCCCAACCTAAAAAAGGACCAAAATACCTCCGAAACCTAAGAATGATCAAAATACCCCCCTAAAACTAAAAAATGACCAAATACCCCTGAAACCTAAAAAATGGCCAAAATACCCCCTAAACATAAAAAGTGACGAAATACCTCCTAAAACTAAAAAATGACCAAAATACCTCCGAAACCTAAAAAATAACCAAAATATCCCCTAAAAAAAAATCACGAAATACCCCCAAAACCTATAAAATGACTGAAATACCCCTAAAACCATAAAATGACCAAAATACCCCCTAAACCTATCAAATGACCAAAATACCCTCCAAACCTATAAAATGATCAAAATACCCCCGAAACCTAAAAAATGACCGAAATACCTTGAAACCTATGAAATAATGAAAATACCCTTAAACCTTTAAAATGACCAAAATACAGCCAAAACCTCTAAAATGACCACAAATAACCCGAAACCACTAAAATTACCAAAACTGCTCTAAAACCCTAAGACGACCAAAATACCCCTCAAATATATAAAATGACCAAAATATCACTAAACTTATAAGATGGAAAAAAAATGCACCCGAAGTCTCTAAAATTACTAAAACAGAGGTTTGGGGTATTTTTGTCAAATTAAAGGTTTTAAGAGTATTTCGGTCATTTTGCAGGTTTCAAGGGAATGTTAGTAATTTTTTAGGTTTTAGGGGTGTTTCGTTAAAATTTAGATTTTGGGGCTATTTTGGTAATTTTCTAGGTTTCAGAGGTATTTCAATCATTTTTTAGTTTTTGGGATATTTTGATCATTTTTAGGTTTTGGGGGTATTTCTGTAATTTTTTAGGTTTCAGGGTGTTTTGGTCATTTTTATGATTTCGAGGCATTTCGGTTATTATTATTATTATTTTAATTTTGGAGGTATTTCGGTAATTTTTTAGGTTTATGGTATATTTTTATCATCTTATAGGTTTAAGGGGCATTTTTATCATTTTATAGGTTTCGGGCGGTATTTTGGTCATTTTATAGGTTACGGGGGCATTTTGGTCATTTTTTAGGTTTCAAGTAATTTTGGTCATTTTCTAGAATTCAGGGGTAATTTGATCATTGGTATTTTGGTTAATTTTTTGGTTTCATTTAGGTTTCAAGGGGGATTTCGGACATTTTTTAGGTTTAGTGAGTATTTTGGTAATTTTTATGTTTTGGGAGTATTTTGGTCATTTTTAGGTTTCATGGGTTATTTTGGTCATTTTTAGGTTTTAGGGGTTATTTTGGTCATTTTTTAGATTTTAGGGAGTATTTTGGCCATTTTTTAATTTGCAGAAGTATTTTGATAAATTTTTAGGTTTAGGGGGTATTTCGATAATTTTAGGTTTCATGGATATTTTGGTAATTTTTTAAGTTCCGAGGGTATTTCAGTCATTTTTTATGTTTATGAGGGTATTTTAGTCAATTTTTAGATTTTAGGGGCATTTTAGTCATTTTTTAGATTTCTGGGTATAATAATGCATCCACTGATATGATACAACAATTTGATTCTATATGATTGGTACAAAGTTGATGATACTGGTTCCATGCTTCGAGATGTACGTATACTCTTTTATTTTTGATTTTTTTTTTCTTTGTTCTCTTATTTATATTACAATGAAGACAAAAAAGTATGTTCAATTTTAATTTTTATTATTCTAAAAAAAATTTGTGTCATTCTAGGTTTAACCTGAACTATCAAAGTTTGGGCAAGCATCATTGGTTTTACAATTTGTTTTAATATAACTAGTTGCTAACATGTGCTATACACGGAAACCTACCTATTTGTGAGGTATATTAACATAATTTTACAAAAAATTTAAGAAATTACACCATTGCTTGATTTGCTCTTGTATGACTTAAATTTGTGTTACAATTTGATGAAGAAGTCATTGCTTGAACATGCAATGGCTTACAAAAAATTTGTCAATCAGTTTCAGATACTGCAAAAAAATAACTCAAAAATTCAGATATTAAAACTTCTGAAAAACCAAAAAATATTAAAGAATCAAATGATTTACTACTTAGAAATTATTGAAACAAAACAAAATATATACGACTAAACAATAGAGATATAAGAGAAAGATGAGTTACATTCGAAAGAATAATTTCAATTATAGTAAGCTTTTTTATCTTGTAAAAAACAACTAAAGAGAGTTTGGTGGTTCATGTACCAAAATTACTTTTTAAAAAATACATGAAAAACCATAAAATAATTTTTTTTTAACAAAGTAGAGGAGAAGAAAATAATATAAGAAGAGCTCATACCTTTACTTGGTTTTAAGAAAAAATATTGGGGTTTGCTTTACTTTTATAGTATTTATGATTAACCTCGTAAATTTGGAGATAAATTATCAATGTTTGAGTTTGATTTTAGGTTGGACTTGTTAGAGAGAGAGTTTCACTTCTTGTTAAGTTTTAATTAAACAAAAATAATTTTGTTTAAAGAAAATGATAATGATGAGTTTGAGATTAAGTTGGACTTATTAGAGAGATAGAGTTTTACTCTTTGTTAAATTTGGACTAAACAAAAAAAAAATTTATTTAAATAAAATGATAATTTTATTTAAATATTGTACTGACGTATATTTGAGTTTGAGTTTAGGTTGGACTTGTTAGAGAAAGAGTTTCACTCTATGTTAAGTTTGAATTAAACAAAAATAATTTTGTTTTTAAAAAAAATGATAATGAGTACAAGTCCTGAATAAAAAAACCTCAAAAAAGGAGTCCAAAACGGACCAAAATTCAAACGAGGGTCTGGCACCCAAATTCGGCACTTTTGGAGTGCCAAACAACACTTTGCAAGTGCCGATTGCCACAAACTTGGGCCTCAGCCCAAGGGCACTTAGATGGAGATAAAACACATCATTTCCAATTTTTTAGAGATAAGGACGTGTCCCAGTTCGTATTTTAATCATCTAGCTAAATTTTCAAACACCCTAACCTCTATAAATAGAGGCTGCATCTCAGAATTCAACACACTTTTTCACGCTCTTAGATTTCCCCTCTTTTTGACTCTCATTTCTATTATTCTTACTCTTACGTTGAAGAAGTTTTGGAGGCTTTAGCCTTAAGAATTTCTTTTTTGTAAGCTAGGTATTTTAGGTTTCAAAGATAATTGAACAAATTTCTTTGAACCCTAAAATATTCCCTCAATAAAAAGAGAGTACATCCATGCAAGAGGTAGTTTTTCTTTACTTTTTTTTTATTCTTCTGTCTCTTTTAATTTGGTAATGTATGAGTAAATGTTTTTTAGTTTTAATTTCTAAATGTTCATATCATGTGTGGTCAATATTTTTTTTGTTGAAATATGTTCTTGATGTCTTTATTGTTATGATCTATTTTTTTAATTTCAAAAATCTGCTTGTCATCACATCTTTTTCAAAATCAAAAAACTATTTGTATCTTCCTTAGATGTGAAATTTTTAAATTTTTAAATAAAAAAAAAAATTGTATCTTCCTTAGATACAGATTTGAAATTTTTAATCAAAAACTTATTTGCATCTTCCTTAGATGTAGATCTGAATTTTTCCAAATCAAAAACAAATTTGTATATTCCTTAGATACAGATCTAAATTTTTCAAAACCAAAAACTGATTTGCATCTTCCTTAGAGAAAAATCTGAATTTTTTTTCAAATCAAAAACAAATTTGTGTCTTCCTTAGTTACAATCTAGATTTTTTTTAAACACAAAAACAGATCTATATCTTCTTTAGATATAGATCTGAATTTTTTAAATATAGCAGACTTTGAAATAAATAAAAAAGGTCATGAGTGGTGATGTTTTGTCTTGTTTGATGCAAGTAACATAGGTTTGTTTCATGAATGTATTTCTCTTCTTAAAAAAAAAAAAAAAATTATTTCATATACAAAAATAGATTTGATTTTTTAAAGCTCTCTACAAATCTAAATTTTTTATTACAAAACGGATCTGATTTTTTTTACATACATACCAAAAACCAATTTTTTACTTTGTTTCAAAACATATCTGATATTTTGGAACCAAAAGACTTTGTTTTACTTAATAAAATAGATCTGAATTTTTTTTGCTTCACCAAAAACTATTTTTTTTACATATACAAAAACAAATCTAATTTTTTTAAAGCCAAATCAATTTTTTTATTACAAGACAGATCTAAATTTTTTTTCAAAAGAAGAGGATACACTCATAAATAGACTTACGTGACTTAGTTTGGTTAAAATGTTTCATGTGTACAACATATCATTCATAGCATGCATAAAGGGGTACATTAGTCATGAGAATATAGAAAACCAGACTATGTCTGGGCGGAATAGGTGCCTAACACCTTCCTATTCCGTAACCTAGCCTCCGAATTTAGTGTTTTTGGATAGGTAGACCTAGGCTTTATCTTTGTTTTTTTTGTTTTTTGTTTTTTGTTTTTTTTTGGGTAGATTGTAACTAGGACAAAAAGCCATGTAATTCTTTGGTAGTTTGTAATTAGGACCCAAAGCCATGTAATACTCAATTTATTAAGTTTGTATTTTTATTCAATCAATGAGAATGAAACAATTCAGTCATGTAAAATTGTATTTAATTTTTTATTATTTTTTGTATAAAAAATAAGTGGCGACTCCCACCACTTACCCAAAAAGAGAGGTGCCCTTTAAGCGCCCCGAGAATCTCTTTTTTGAGAGCACCTAATTTTCTGGTCTCTTACACGTACACACGCTTATGTATGCACACGTATATTCATGCCCAGAAACCCTAATTTGAGTTTTCTGCTTCTGTTTCTTTATTTCTTTTATATCATATGCTTCTGTTTTTGTCCCTTTTTATGTATTTGAGTCTTTGTGTCTTTGTTTGATTGTTTGTTCGTCTTTACCATGTTAGATTAGAGTTTCCCTTTTATGTTTTCTTTGCTTTACAATGAATATGCATATATGATCATGTATTGATACATAGGTGCTGTGATGCAGTAAGGTAAGTAAGGTTAAGCATGTGTTCATATGTAGATGCATTTGATTGGGATATAATCTTGTTTAGGGTTGATGGATATGATATGAGAGTTTGAATGGATATATTTGTATTCTTGATATTCTTGATGCTCTCCAATAATTTGTTTATTCTACCATGATTTATTTGCTGCCTTGAATGAGATAATATGATATGCATGATAGATGTGTGCTAGGTTTGATGTGAGTTGCCATGATAGATGTATGTTAAGGTTTTGGGATGAAATGCCAAGTTGATTGCTAGATGAATGCTAGTGTGTGTGTGTGTGTGTGTGTGTGTGAGTTTAGAATAATGATGTTGAACACGCTTTTATAAGATTAAGATGTAAGACACAATGAGTGGAAGCTGACCCACGAGTCGTGAGGTTGGGTGCCTAACACCTTCCCATCCCCATACCTACACTCCAAACACATATTCTGGTAGTAAGATAAGTCCTTCCATATAAGGGCGCTATGTAAATGATTCCTAAACCTAATCTAGGTGGCGACTCCATCTTTTCTTTGCCCCAGTCCACTCGGCCGAGGCGTACTCCCCTTTCCTAAAGAGGAAACCGCTGCGCCCACTGGCCCCTTGTCTCCTCGATCAAGACCTGGTACCATGAAGCAACATGGTTGGTGTTGCCCTTACTTGAGAAGGAGGGTAAAGCCTACAAAAAGATGAAAATAAAGCATTAAAAATGGCAGTCGGATGAGAAAATAAGTAAAAAAAAAAAAAAAGAAAAGAACATAAACTATTAAAATAGGATTTTTGAGTGCCAGCATGTGCACACGAGCCCGCGTCTTCGTACGCATGGATGCCACACACGTACGCAGGTTGGATCATGCATCTATATAAACTGAAGAACACGAATGCGTACGCATGAAGGGAGCCTACGTATGCATGAGTCATGTATGCGTACACATGGATGCAAGCTGTGTACGCAAGCCGATACTCGCGTATGCATGAACACAGACAAAAAAGTGTTCTTTGACATTTTCATACATATTTTGACCAAAACTCATCCTAAACATGTTCCTACCCCTCCTAAAGTGTCAAGTTTTCATCTAAACCCATCCCACATCAAAAGCCAAGCATTTACATGTCCAAAAACTAATTAAAATGGAAGATCAAAGCAAAACTCAAAAATTAGAAAAGTTTGAAAAACATACCAATCTGATCCTTGCACTCTTTGAGAGATGATTGTGTGGCCTATGGGTTAATGAAGGGGACTCATTCAGCCTCATAGCCCCATTCTAGCAAGTGAGGTGAACACATCGCCAGAAATCACATAGGAGCTTTTCTTGGACTTAGGTGCCATGGAGATGAGAGAGTTTGAGAGAGAGAGAGAGTTTTGGATGAGAGAATTTAAGAGGAAAAGATCAGATTGTGAGGAAATGAAAGAGAGGTAGAGAGTATTTGTAGAGAGAATGGAAGTTGGAGAGTTAGAGAGAATGTGAAGAGATGAGGAAGATGAAGAGAAATAAGAAGAAAAGAAAAGAAACGGTTGGTAACCATTAAAAGAAATTTTTTTGAAAATGCAGGAAGGTCTGATGGCTAAACTACGTGTAGTTTAGGCCTCCCCACTAAACTATGTGTAGTTTACTAAAATAAAATTCCAAATATCCCCAGTGAGTTCCTATAAGGTAGGAAGTGCAAAAGAATATTCTAGAATGCATCCAAATATAACAAAAATACCTTCAGTTGGGTAAAAGACACGAAGATTCTGAAAACGTTCCCGAATGGATGAAAAGCATCAAGAACATTCCTCGGCAGAACAGAAATCCCTAAAGAAACTCCCTCGTGAGTTAAAATCATCAACCAAATCCCCAGTAAAGTACAGTATCATGGAAGGACTCCCCTGCGGGTCTAAGGCACAAAGATAACCCCATCGAGAGTTGTGAAGAAAATTTCCCCATGGAGTTGATAAAACCCCCTCATGAGTGGAATCAGCACAAGTTCCCCAGTGAGCCATGAAAGGGAAGAAGAAAACTTTCCCTAACGGACTGCACACCTCGTAGGTCGGAATCACCACCAAAATTCCTCAACGAGTTATATTTTCCCTAGTGGACTACACACCATCAAAGACTTCCTCGTAGGTCAAAACTACCAAGAAGGCTCTCCCGTAGGTCACTAATACAGTCCTCAACAAGTCATTCTCCCTAGTGGATCTTTCACCAAGGACTTCCTCGCAAGTTAGAACACCAAGGCCACTTGTGCACATATCCTCCGAGAATTGAATATGCAAGCACGAACCCTATGCAAGCCAGAATTTGTGCACATATCTTAAGGGAATTGAATATGCAGGCACAATAGAAGAGGTAGAGATAGAGATAGAAACCAATGTCACCCCGAGGCAAGAACCTCACTAGAACAAGTAGAGATAGAGATGGCAGACAAGAGGCGCAAGCCACCCAAAGAAGTTTGAGGCAAAAGCCCCAGATGGACACTGCAGATATGTATCCTTTTAAGCTCGTAAAATCACCTTGTTTGTTTGGTTGATGGTTGTGGCCGTTAGCCATGTTTTTTTTTTCTTTTTTCTTTTTTAGTAACTCTAGGATAGTGAGTCACTCCCCTTTTGCTAGCAATTAGCAAAATTGGTTCTAGGATAATGAACCTGTTGTTGCTTATTTCCCGAGCAACAAAGATGGGAATTCGGACATACGAATCCCAAGCAACTCTACAGAGTTGCACCCCGCCCCATGTATGCATGTTGTGTGCCGTGTACGTGGGTTGGGCCCAAGCCATACGTCGAAACAAAATGTTTTGTCTCTTATTTTTTTGATTCCGTTAGTGGAGCTCATGAATCAAAATAGGGACATCTGTAGAAACTAAATTTTGTACCCCTTACAACTTGGGCCCCCGTTCCCCAATAATGGTAAAATTCGCCTAAGGTTGGTTTAGGGCCCGATTAGACTTATATTGACTTGAGGAAGGTTTTTATAGAAAATATATATCTTTTATGAGCTAAACAAAACTATTTTTGGAAAGCAAAGGCCACAAAAATCCTAGGGCATGCGTACACAAACACATATATTCGTATGAAAGCTTCATACACGTGTACGCATACACGGGCATGCATACGCATGCTAGGGTTCTAGAAACTATGAAATGCAAGTTTCTTGCGTTAAAGCTGAGGTTTGGAATGAATCCCAAATCGTTTGGGAGCTGTTCCAAACTCCTGTTTTCTCACTATAAAAAGCTATACATGGTACATTTTCAACACACAGAAAATCCTAAGGGAAAACCTAAAATTCACTAGAATTAGTGAATCAAAGAGGGAGTTTTTCACAAAACATTCTCAAGTCAATTTTCTTCTATTTGAGACCTTTTTTGGTCTTGATCTTCGAGTTTTGAAGTTTACTAATCAATTTTGTTTTTTGGTTGTGAATAGATTTGATTGAGGGGAACGGGCAAAATCAAGACAAAGAGCTTTTGTTTTTGAGGTATAAGTTCTAAATTTCCTTTTTCATTTCTTAGTTTTTTTTTTTTTTTAATATTTATGTTTTCTTGTTTATTTGTGATATAACATGTTTGTTTAAGTTTAGATTTTCTCTGTTTTATGTTTTAAAGCATGCTAGGTTGTTGGATTTAATAGTTTTTGTTTCTACTCTGTTTTTGTTCTTACTCTATTTTTGTTCTTGCTGTTTCTACTCTTTATACCTTGTTTGAATTGATGAATGAATTAGTGTCAGCGGAAGGCATCCTTGGGACAATCAGTGTTGATACTAATATGGATGAAGCTTCCCCTTTTAAGCACAAGTCAAAAGGCAAGGGTGGTAAGAAGAAGAAGGACTTCACCAAACAAGATGGTAAACAGCTTGCCTTAGGAGTTGCCAATAAAGGAAAGAGAAAGGTAAAGGATTACACCAAAGGAAAATGTTTCCATTGTGGTGAGAAAGGTCATTGGAAAAGGAACTGTTCAAAATTCATAGCTGGCAAGAATAAAGGTATGATGAGATCATTCCTTCTTGAAATTTGTTTAGTACCTAATCCCACGGATTCCTGGTGTGTAGATTCAGGTTGTACTAATCATATCTGCAATACTTTGCAAGGGTTCTAGGAGACTAGAAGGCTAAATGAAGGGGAATTGTTTCTTAATTTGGCTAATGGGAGCAAAATTCCAGTTGTAGCTATTGGAGTATTTAATTTATGCTTTGATTCTAGGGTTTTAATATTGGAAGACTGCTTATATGTACCTAATGTTCATAGGAATTTAATTTCTGCAACTTATTTAGGTAGACATGGATATTGTGTTATCTTGAAAGACAATGTTGTAATAAAGAAGGATAAAGTGTTTATCTGTTCTGGCAATATTGTTAATGGTCTTTATATTATAACTCCTAATAAGCATGAATTGTACAATTCTGAATTAGATAATAATTCACATGTAAAATCATTAAAGAGAAAGTTTCCTTCTACTAGTGATGCATATCTTTGGCATTTGCATTTGGATCATATTAATTCAAACAGGATCCAAAGACTGGTGAAAGATGGGCTTTTAGAACCATTAGATTTTAATGAATTCCTAGTTTGTGAATCCTGCTTGGAAGGTAAAATGACGAAAAGGCCTTTTAATGCAAAAGGATATAGAGCCAAAGATTTGCTAGAACTAGTACATTCAAATGTATGTGGTCCAATGTCTATCCAAGCAAGAGGTGGTTATGAGTATTTCATTACTTTCATTGATGATTACTCTAGATTTGGTTATGTGTACCTAACGAAATGGAAGTCCGAAGCTTTTGAAAAATTCAAAGAGTTTAGAGTTGAAGTTAAGAATCAATTAGGGAAACGCATAAAGGCCATTTGGTCTGATTATGGTGGCGAATACCTTCTTAGGGATTTCAAGGATTACTTAACTAAAAATGGGATTATATCCCAGTTTACTGCACCTAGAACACCACAACAAAATGGTGTAGCATAAAGAAGGAATAGGACTCTTTTAGATATGGTTAGATCCATGTTAAGTTATTCGACTCTACCAATTTTCTTTTAGGGATATGCCTTAAATACTGCAATGTATCTTTTGAAATTAGTACCTTCGAAGTCTATTCCTAAAACACCTGTAGAGTTGTGGATTGGGCGTAAGCATAGTATAAGACATCTCCATATTTGGGGTTGTCCAGCACATGTGTTGAAAGGAAAGTCTGACAAGTTACAATCTAAAATAGAAGTGGTTTTCTTTGTAGGGCATCCAAAAGGAACTGTTGGAGGTTTATTCTATAGTCATAAAGATAATAAAGTGTTTGTTAGTACAAATTCCAAATTTTTAGAAAATGACTACATGAATGATTTTTCTCCTAAAAGTAGAGTTGTCTTAGCTGAAATAAATGAGCCTGTAATTGATCAATCAATGGATGAAACTAGGAATGATGTGGTTGTATTAGATACACCATAAGATATTACTCATGAGATGACTAGTACACAAGAGCCTCGTCGTAGTGGGAGAATTATTAGGCCACCTGTAAGATTTATAGGTCTAGGAGAAACTTATGAAACTATCTCAGAACAGGCTGAATCTGACCCTTAAACTTATGAAGAGGCAATGAAAGATATAGATGCACACCATTGGGTCAAAGCTATGAAATCTGAATTGGATTCTATGTATTCCAATCAAGTTTGGGATCTTGTAAAGGCGCCTAATGGCATTAAACTTATTGGTTGCAAAAGGGTTTACAAGAGGAAGAGAGGGATAGATGGAAAGGTTGAAACCTTTAAGGCAAGACTAGTGGCGAAAGGGTATACACAAAAGGAAGGTATTGATTATGAAGAAACTTTTTCGCCAGTAGCCATGCTTAAATCTATTAGAATTCTCTTATCCATTGCTACTCATTATGATTATGAGATTTGACAAATGGATGTCAAGACTGCTTTTCTAAATGGCAATCTTGAAGAAAAAATTTATATGATGCAACCAGAAGGTTTCATAGTAAAGAACCAAGAGCATATGGTATGCAAGTTGAAAAGGTCCATTTATGGACTTAAACAAGCATCTAAATCATGGAACATCAGATTTGATTAAGCAATCAAGTCATTTGGTTTTGAACAAAATCTTGATGAAGCATGTGTGTACAAGAGACATCAAGATAAAGTAGTAATTTTTCTAGTGCTTTATGTTGATGATATTCTACTCATTGGAAATGATGTAGGGGTAGTGTCATTAGTAAAGATTTGGTTGTAATGCCAATTTGATATGAAGGACTTGGGAGAAGCTAACTATATTCTAGGGATCAAGCTTTGGCGAGATCAAAAGAATAAAATGTTAGGCTTGTCACAAACTGGATATATAGATAAGATTCTAGCAAGGTTTAACATGCAAAACTCCAAGAAATGATTACTTCCTTTCAGACATATAGTTCCTCTGTTTGATGACCAAAGACCTAAGACTCTTGAAGAGAAAAAGACAATGAGACAAGTTCCCTATGTTTCTGCAGTGGGAAGTCTCATGTATGCCATGCTATGTACTAGACCAAATATCTATTATTCAGTTGGCATAGTCAGCCGATATCAATCAAATCCAGGACCAAAACATTGGGAGGCTATAAAGCATATTCTTAAGTATCTAAGGAGAACGAGAGACTGTATGCTTGTTTACCAATGTGAGGATTTGATACCTATTGGTTACAACGATTCTGATTTTCAGTCAGATCTTGATTTCAGAAAGTCCACTTCAGGTTGTGTGTTCACCTTGGGAGGTGGAGCCATAAGTTGGAGGAGTGTTAAGCAATCTTGTATTGTCGACTCTACCATGGAATCTGAATATGTTGCAGCTTGTGAAGCAGCAAGAAGATGTTTGGCTCAAGAAATTCCTTTCTGATCTTGGTGTTATAAGAATGGAGCAATTTCCAATCACTTTGTTCTGTAACAATAGTGGAGCAGTTGCACAATCCAAGGATCCAAGGAATCACAAGAAATGAAAGCACATAGAAAGAATGTATCATATTATTCGAGACATTGTGGCTCGAGAAGATGTGGTAGTAGCAAAGATTGATAGTGCAAATAATCTAGCAAATCCCTTTACCAAAGCTTTGCCCCAGAAGACTTTTGAGTCACACCTGGAAGGAATGGGAATTAGATTAATGCGCTATAGTCTTTAAGGGCAAGTAGGAGATTGTTAGGATTAGTTCCCTAAAATCCTATTGTACGCTATGTATGACATTATGTTCTATGTAATAAACTTGTTTTTATTATTGTCTAAAATAATGATAGCATGAATATTTAAACGTTATCATATAGTCCTTGAGATGCATAGTATGTGATTTAGTCACAGAAGATATATATCACAAGTTCTTTGTAAACTCAAAATCTTAGTTCGTAGTCGGTGATAAAATTGGGCATTTCATCCGCAAAGACTATAACATGTCAATTAAGATTATTTGTCTTGATCATGGAAGTAAAGACTTCTATTTGATATGTTAATATGTTTTAAGTGTATAAGACATATTGAATTGGACTGCTGTGAGATTTATTATTCTATTAATGACTGTCAAATGAATAATAAATCTCACAACTTTCATTTACTTAAACTCTCAATCCTAAAGGAATAGTGAACCCGATCATGAAATGTAGGTTGCTTTAATATATCAGGAGTGAGATCTAGACAAATGTTCAAAACCTCAGTATGTTGGGTAACCACACGTAATGTTGACGGAACACATATTCTCAAAATGAAATTCATAGTCTCTTTAAAGAGATATAAAATATTCACTTGAGATAAGTTTGATGAGTTTGGTTATTCAGAGTGTTAGGCCTAACCACTTTAGTAAAGAGTTACTAAAGTTTATATTTTATGAAATTAGATTTCATAAAATATATATGAATAACTTAAAGGATTAAACCGGGTATTCAAGGATCAAGAGGTATTAATTTTCAAAGTGACAGTTACATATTATGACTTTGTATTACTACACATATTTTCATGAAGGGATTAAATGTTTAATAAAGTCTTGGGATATAATTTATTAATAAGGCCTAGAGTGCAATTATATTTATATAGTGGCATTAAATATAATTAATGGTAACTTTAGGCTTGTTAAGAGTTGACAGAAAAGTCCAAAACCCATTAGAGCTCAAGCTTTATTTGTCCCTTTTGGTCCCACTCTAAACCACACACTAAAGCCCAATTGGGCTGGCCCAAAAGGTGAACCCAATTAGATAATCAGTTATTTATTTAATAAAAGTTATTGAATAAAGTAATTGCCTAAGTGTAGAAATATATGTATGATTAAAAGAGAGAAATATTCAGAGTTTTCTCAAGACACTTGGTTATTCCCTCCAACGCGTTTGCGCCCATACTTGCTAGATTCTCAATGTTATTTCTTCATCTTGCAATGACGGGGGTGCAACACTACTACTGGCCATTGTTATGAATTGCGTTCCGTTCCGGCCGGAACGGACGGAATTTCTCGTACCGGTGTATAATCCGGAACTGAAATACCCTTTGTTCCACCTCGGGTCAAAATCTGGCCAGTTCCGGGGCATTTCGGTCATTCCGGTGTGTTTCGGCAAATACCGGCCGAAACTAAAGATTCGGCCGGTATGTGTTTTGGGTTTGCTTCACACTTCACACTTCACAGAGATCGAAGAAACAGAAGAAAAAAAAAATAGAAGAAGAAGAAAGATAAGATTCACATCAGATCGAAGAAGAAGAAAAAAAAAATTCAAGTCATGGACAAAGCTCAAGTGCTGCCATTAAAACTCACTTCTTCAAGCTTGTGTCTCTGCCACTTCCAGAGAGAAAAAGAGGGAGTGTGAGACTTTTATGAGGCTTTGAATAAAAAAGCTTTGGAATGTTCCTAAAATCAAAGCCACTTTTTCTCCTTCAGCTTCATCCTTGTTGCTTTGAGCCACCATACTTTGGGCGTGTTGAGCTCTAGCCTTTGTTTGTGTGAGGAAGACTTAAGACTTAAGAGTTAAGACTTAAGGATGCATTAAAATAAAAATAAAAAAGCATAGAAGCTTGTGAAGTAGAAGAAACTAGAAATGAGGAGATCAGATGAAGAGGAAATTGTAAGTGGAAAAATACGTGTGGGCTAATGGAAATGGTGAGGAAACTTCTAGGAAATTTCCCACTTAAAAAACTATTCATAGATACTTAGTTATTTACAACAATGCCACAAGTAAAAAGTTAAAACATATTTACATAATTTTTTTAATCCACTTCACTGATTTTTTTTAAGGTGAAAGTTTATACACTATATTTATTGTATTATTTGTAGAAAAATTATATAAATAAATATTTTTTTAATCCCACTTTATTTAAGATTTTTTTTAAAATAAAATAAAATTCATTACTTTATATAATAGTAATAATATATAGTTATATATATATATATATATATATATTTTTAGGAACTCCGAAGCATCTTAAAACGGTACGCCGGAATAAGCCGGTACCGAAATATTCCGTTCCACTGGACAAACTGAAACGGGGTCCGAAACGGAATTAATAACATTGCTACTGGCCATACTCCCAACCTCTTCTTTCATAGGGTCCTCACAACCTATGAAAAAGGTCATTACTACCTTATTTTGTGCATCCTTTGGTCTATACGCTGCCCATTCTTGATGACCAAATCACTCTTGGCCACCTTTTCATGGAATATGTTTCTCAGAGCATAGCAGTCCATGGTGTGGTGGTCATTAATTTTATGATACCTACAGTAAAGCGTACCTCGCTTTTCCTCCTCTGTTGGCTCACGTTTGCACTCGGGCAAGACCACCATGCCATCCTTTACCAGGCTTCTAGGATGTTGTATAGCTCTTCTACTGAGACAGAAAAAGGGGGAGGAATACCACTTCTCTCCCTCTTCCTACCCTTGGTGGCTTCCTTTAGCTCCTTTACCATAACTACTTCCACCTTTTTGCTCTCCCGCTTCCAAGGTTGTCTGGGAGCACTCGTGGTCTATGAAGTCGAGCCTTTGGAGGGCTTTCTCACTGTGGACACAAAGGGGAGTCACCACCTAGTTTTTGCAATGGTCTAGGAACCATATATATAACGTCCACTCGAGGAATGACCATTGATCTTACTACTAGAGATATGGGTTCGAAGTTAAGGTACGATATTGGGAAGGTGTTAGGCACTCAAAACCACCCAACCCTAAGGTTGGCTTCCTCTCATTGTGTCTTATGTCTTAACACTATTAAAGGCACATTCAACATTGCATCTATACTCACACACATACTAGCATACATCTAACACTCAACATGGCATCAATCATTCCAAAACTTAATCACTCATCTATCATGGCATATCACAACCCAAGCATACATCTATCTCATCTCATCCGTGGCAGCAAGCATATCACAAACATCCAAGCATAGCATCATGGTATTAGCCAAGCATATTCATCATGTTCATAAACCATATCATGCTTATCATCCCAATCAAATGCATGTTCATGTAATTATGCATGACTTACCTCACTTAACTCATAGCACCATAGCGCCTATGCATCAATACATGTTCATGTGATTTAACTAAGATATAAACCCTAATTATCTAGTCAACAATCAAAGCATGTAAAATATGTTATTCTACTAACCCGAGGCCTAAACATGTGAAAATTAGACTCAACGAAACTTAAACAGAGGATTTAGAACTAAGCAAAACAATCAAAATTGCAAGAACCCTAAATCTGCAATTTTGGGCAGGAGTATGCGTACGCATACATAAGTATGCGCATGCATACACGCCCAGAAACATAGTTTTAAAGCAAGCAACAAAATAACAATCAAACCATACCTTTCATGCTTCTAATATAAAATTAAACAACCTAAACTAACAACAAAGATATGAAAGATAAACAAAACAAAATCTATTCCTAAACATGCATTGGATCTAACAACAAACAAGAGTAACAATTAACACATCAAAACATATTCATCAATATATCAAATCATATAAACTTTCCAATCAAAACATGATGAGACAAAACAAAATAAAATCAAACAAAACAAAACATATTTCTCAGCATGAATAACATATAAATTAACTACGAACAACAAAAACACAAATTATAAAAGAACCAAATCAAGGAAAAGCCATGAAGAGAGACTCACCTTACTATAGAATACAAACTTGATTGATATTTAACCAGACCCTTAGTGCTTACACAACAAGATTCAATGAGATATTAAGGTAAAAGAAGATTTCC
This sequence comes from Quercus aquifolioides, assembly GCA_019022515.1. Lineage (NCBI taxonomy): Eukaryota > Viridiplantae > Streptophyta > Magnoliopsida > Fagales > Fagaceae > Quercus > Quercus aquifolioides. The sequence continues at coordinate 27,772,789 of CM032331.1, forward strand.
ATAGTTTATAGGTAATCACAACTCAAAAACAAGATTAGTTTTGAAAAGAGTTTTTAAGAAATCAAATTGGGAAAATAGTTTCTGTCTTAGAACTAACTAAAGAGAGGTTTTTAATTTGTAAAAAACGAGCAAAGGTGCTGTGTGTGTGTTTTAGAAAAGAGAATTAGGGTTTTAGAGAAGATGAAGACTAAAAATGGCTCTCTCTAGCTAGGGTTTTGATTGGAGGCATAAGATGAGTATTTATAAGTTAAAATTAGGGTTTTTAGAATTTTTAATGATCTTTGGACGTTCTCAAGGGTCCATGGGCTGGCCCACATTAAAACATTATGTTTCGGGCCTTTAAAATGAAGTTTTAAAACCCAGAAAATCGGACTGCCCAATTAGCCCAACTTTAAATAGTCATAACTCACTTAATTTATGTTCAAATTAAAGCTTAGGATGTAGGGGTGTGTCGGTTCGGTTTCGGTCGGTTTTCTAAGTGTTGGCCAACCGAAACCGAAATTTTCGGTTTGTGAAATTCTCAACAAAAATAGACCGAAGTAATTGGAAATCAATCAATTTCGGTTGGGTTTCATTTTGGTTGGTTTCGATGGGTTTTTTCGGTTTCCTATTTATTTTCTAAGAAAGCAAACAAAGAAAAAAAATAAACAAACCCAAAATATAAAACACTAAAACAGAAAGAGGAAATTGAAAAAATAAACAAACCCAGAATATAAACAACCAAGCACATGGGTTTTTTCAAAACCCTAACTTTATTTGCACATAAAAATTGAAACAATAGCATTGATTCAATATTAAACAAACCCAGAATATAAAAAAGAGAGGAAATTATGGAGAAATTAAAGAGAGAGAGAGAAGGTCACCGTGACTCCGTGAGAATAGAAAGATTAGGCCGGCGTAGGGAGCCCAGCATGTAGAGACCGTCGTGTTGAGGCCAGCGTGTGGAGGTCGGTGTAGGAAGGTCGACGTGTGGAGTGGCATTTGCAGCAGTGAGAGAAGAGGAGGTCTAAACTCTGAAGAGTGGAGGTTGTGACTTGTGAGAAAGAAAGTGGGTTGTGGGTAGGGAGTCAGGGAGGGGGTTGGCGTTGAGAAGAAGAGAAAGGAATAAAATGCTAGGGTGAGAGAGAGAAAAAATGGTGAGAGACAAAATGGTGAGAGAGAAAAAAAATGGTGGAGGGGCGGCTGGAAAGAAAAGGATAGGAGGGTCAGAACATAAGATGCTAAGGTTTTAACTTTTAATGGTTTTAAAAAATTAAAAAACTTGAAAACGTTTAGGCGAAGGCTCGAACAAGAGAACACTTAGTCATTAAAGCCACATCATACCACTAAACTACAGACGCGAACGTGACTTAGTGTTACATAAATATATATATATATATATATATATCGATTCGGTTCGGTGCATTCAAACCTACCACCGAAAACCGAACCGAATATTTTTAGTTTTAAAAATTCAAAATTGAAACCGAACCGAACTGAAACCGAATTGAAAATTTGGCAACGGTTCGGTCGGTTTCGGCCGGTTTGTTCGTTTCGTCGGTTTTTTGCACACCCCTATCAGGATGTCTACTTTCCAATGAGATAAACCTTACTCAAAAATTATTTGTGGATAAAAAGTTATGGCTAAAACAGTGAGTAAATGTCATTTTTCAGCATCGTTTTCAAAGCGATTTGAGCACTTTTGAGTTGTGATTATTTCAAAACTATTAAAATAACTTCAATTACCTTTTGTAGACATGTCAAGATCATTATTGGGACTGGGGACTAAAGTTTATTAATCAGGTACAAAATGAGGTGTCTATAGATGCCCCTCTTTTGGCTATACTTGCTCCGCAAGTGTAGTCAAAAGCCTGAAGAAACGAACCATTTTGTAGGTTAATAAACTTTAAGTCCACACACACACACAACAAAAACAAGCAAACATGCAAGAAAACAAGCAAACATGGGGCGTGGGTGCAAAATTCAATTTTTGGATTCTACGAGTCCCTATTCTCCTTGGTTCGTTATCTTGAACCTTTAGTAAAGGGAAAAACAAAAAGCGGCTACTATCCCAAGCCAAAAAGAAAACTCATTACATCATCATACCATGTTATCATCACATCAACAACACATTATGAACACAACAAGAATGGCTACTATCCTAAGCCAACAAAACACATCAACATATCATAGACACAATAAGAGTGGCTACTATCCTAAGCCAATAGAAACACATCAACACATCATGTTATCATCATTCAAGATACACATCATTTATCTCCAGAAAAATTCATTATTTAAGGAAATCAAAATCATTTAAGAAATTCATCATTCAAATCCATCCATCTTTGAAAACTTCCTTCCATTTTTGAAATCTCTCTTGGATTTTTGAAACTTGAAATCTTTCTTTTGAAATTCTCCTTAAACTTTTGAAATTCATGACTTTCTTCTTTAGTGTCAATCTCTCACTTGAATTTTTTTTGAAAGTCTCTTTCAAACTATGAATTTTTTCTTAAGTGACATCCTTCTTGAAGTTTTGAACTCCTCTTTGGAACTTTGAGATTTTTTGAATCTTTTAAATTTTTCACAATGATTAGGTCACATCAACACAACGGATCACATCAGGTTTGGTCCAAACACATCAGGACAGAATCAAGGCACAATGGGTCACATTAGGTTTGATCCAAACACATTAGGACAGAACCAATCACAACACTTCGCATCAAGTTTGATCCAAACACATCAGGATAGAACCAATCACAACATTTCACATCAGGTTTGGTCTGAACACATTAGGGCAGAACCAATCATAATAAGTCACATCATTCCTTTTAATCTTCTTTTCATTTTTTTTAATCTTTTTTTTCTTTTCATCATTTATTTTTCTCTTCTCATCTTTTCTTTCTTGCTACTCATCTTTTCTTTTTCTTTTTCTTCCATCTTCTTTTCTTTTATTCTCTCTCTTCTCATCTTCATCTCCATCCTTTCTTTTTCTTCTCTCATTTTCCAATTCCTCATTTTCTTTGTGAATCTTCATCTGTCATTTTTTCATTTTTCTTCTTTATTTTCAACATCTCACATTTTTTTTTAATAAATTTTCTTTCCTATTTTTTTTGGACTTCTAAGAAAAGCATTTTCTCTTTAGAGCATTAGCAAAGAAGAGTTGATTAGACTAGGGGTTCATTGCATTCTTTTCTTTTTATGGGAGCACATATTTACTCAACACATCATTCATTCACTTCATTGTTATTATTATGAACCTTTTACCTTTGGATGATCATCAATTCCCTAGAATTCCTAACACCTCTAGACAAAGATCAAAGATAGTTGAAAAAGACTCTAGATCAATGAAGTTCTAAACACGACACAAGTTTTGAGACCAATGAATATTTATGAACACAACAAGTTGGAAGAGACTCTAGACCAAAGATATTTCAAACACAACAAGAGTTTAGAGATGATAGAGCACAACATGATTTGAATACAAAGAGGACCTTGAAGAAAGTTTGAAGTTGAAGAAATGAGGTAAAGAAACAAGGGATCATAGATCCAAATGATTTTGCATATCATTGCATATCCTCTTTAAACTAGTTTTTTCATGAATTACCTACCATCTTCATTGATTAGTCCAAACATGAATTTAAAATTCGATCATCTCTAGTCAACTCGATCACTGTCCTTGTTTGAACATGCATACCTCACTTCTCTCATATCTTTTTTCTTGCATTCTCTTAAATTAACTCATCTCTCATGTATGGTCACTTTTCCCTTCATCATGGTTGCTTTAGCTTGGAGTTAGTCTCATCTTCCCTTGTATGTTCATTCTTTTTTCATTCTCATTCATGATTTGCCCCTAGGTTGGAGTAAGTTTACCATTTTCCTTGTTGCTCCTCTTCACTTCATTTTAAGGTGCCCTAACTTTTGCGTAGGCTATTATTTTAGGTTTTCAACCTAGTGGGCCTTTCTTTTTTTCTTTCTTTCTTTCTTTTTTTTTTCTTTTCTTTTTTTTTTTCTTTTTTTTTCTTTTTTTTTTTCTTTTTTTTTCTTTCTTTTCACAACTAAGGCTAGGCTTTCCAAAATTTGTAAGGCTAAACAGTCATAACTCACTCAATTTAAGTCCAAATTAGGCAAAATTTGTATTCAAATTGAAACCCAGGATGTCTACTTTCCAATGAGATAAAATTTACTCAAAAATTCTTTGTGGATCAAAAGTTATGGCCAAAACATTGAGTAAAGGTCATTTTTCAGTATCATTTTCAAAGTGATTTGAGCACTTTTAAGTTGTGATTACTTCCAAACTATCAAAATAACTTCAATTACCTTTTGTAGATATGTCAAGCTCATCATTGGGATTGGGGACTAAAGTTTATTAACTGGGTACAAAATGAGGTGTTTACACTCACTGACATGCTTGTCCTCCTAAATGCTTCCACTAGCCTTGTGATACTTGGGATCTGTAAGTTCTCCAAGTAAGGTGGTATTCATACAGCATGCTAGCAATGCAAATATCCACAAATCTTTCCTCCTCTATAGGATCATAACATATCAAGGAGAGGTCCCTGAACCTACAGATGTAGTCTAGTAACCTTTCAAATATCCTCTGCCTTTCCTGTTGCAGATCTAATAAAGTAAGTTTTTCATCCAAAATGAATAACTTCTTCATGAACTGAGTAGCCATGTCATTCCAGTTCAAAACTGATCCTAGCAAAAGGCTAGTATACCAAGTGAAGGCTCAACCTTGTAGGGACTTGGAAAAGTCTCTGAGTCTCAGCTCATGGCCATGGGAGTGAGCTGTCAGAGCATCCACATATCTCTTGATATGCTTTCTAGCATTCCCAATCATACCGTTATACTTAGGAAAGATAGAAAGTGTGTAGTTTGTAGGATAAGGTTTCCTGGCCATCTCCTCAACATAAGGGGGCCTTGTGTCAATGTAAGCAGAACTCTCCGCCTTTCTAGCCTCAAGTAAAATGGCTACGATATCCTCCCTAGTTAGGTAGGGAGATGCTTAAGGTCCCTTGGGCTATGGGGATGCCCTCTGGTTGAGAAGTGGATCTTGGTTTTGGGGTGGAACAAGATTCGACCTGAACTAGCTTAGGCACCTGCATTGTTCTTTCTCGGAGGCATTGAATGGCCAAAGAGAAAGATAACCAAATGTAGGAGTGGAAAGAGGATAAACAGAATGTAACTAAAAGGAAAAATAACCAGAGATTCTCCCTAGTAAAGTCGCCAAAAATGTACGTGCAAGTTAGATTTATAATATTATGTGAGAGAATGGATGATGCATCTAACAGTACATTTAAGTGAAAAAACTTAAGAATAATAAAAACAAAAGCTTTAACACTTAACATTGAGAGAAATGGAAAGCATAACATGGAAAGTAAAGAAGGCATGGGAAAATACGTAGAAAATCATTTGGAAGGGATGAAAAACCATGGGTGAGCAAGGGGAGAATGTCCCTGACTCTTTAGAGCTCTCTATTATGTGAAAATGAAAGCCTTTGTACAAGGGTGATGTTCTTCCCAAAGAAATCCTTTTCTTTACCTCACTTTTCTACACAAACCTTCTACTCTTTTTCTTGTTTTTCTCTAGGTTCTTGCCCTAATTGCTTAATAACATGTTCCTTTTATAGTACAAGGAATGTTGTGAGGTACATCAAAACAGGTGTCCAAACCTTTATTTGCCCATTTCAAACCCTAATACAATTGTTGTGCTATACTAAGGCTAGAAGAGAGAGAAAGCACGCCAATGTCAGGGTAGTGGAACGGAGGGTGGCTCTACTACTACATGGGGAGCAAACCTTGGACAAGGAAAGGGATATCAGGGATACTAGGAGTGATACATGTGTCCTCAACAGTGGTCTAGCATAAGCTCAGCCAATAAAGGGTGTTTTATAGCATCTAACCATAGGTAGTCACTATCTTAGGGATTACAATAGGGCGGAGCGGGTCCAAAGGATGGGGTTTTCGTTCCCTCCCCGCATGGTTTTGTCTTACCCTATCCCTGCCCTTTAGGGCCCCGCAAAACCTCGTTCCACCTCATAAAACTCTACTTCTTGTTAATTTGCCTACAATTATTACAATTGTTTTTAATAAAACCTGTTTCATTAATAAAAATATACTTGAAATTAAAAATAAATTTATCCCATCAAATCAAACTAATTTTTAGCAAAAATTGAATAATATTTTTAAAGTGTTTAATAAGACAATATCACAATAAAAACAAAAATCTCATAATACAAAATTAATGATTCAAATTATATAAATTTGTTTATAATAAAGATAAAAGAAAATGTTAAAATTAGTACCTTATTTCCAACCTTGCTAGAAAAAAAAAAAGGAAAAAAAAAAAGAAAAAAAAGAGGCAAAAAGCCTTATTGGGTAGAATAAAATAAGTTGATAATATGTTTGTTTAAATTATAGAGTTTTAGGGTATGAAAAATTTATAATTTAATCCTTATCAATGCAGGGCGGGGATGGGGTGGGGCGGATTGGGTTTAAAAACTCTAAATCCATCCCCGCCCCGCCTCGTGGTGCGGGGCTATAATCTCACTCTATCCCTACCTCACCACTTTTGTGAGGCGGGGAAAACCTGCGTGGGGCGAAGACGGGAGGGGCGGGGTAAAATTGCCATCCCTACGCTATCTTCCTTTAGTGCAAGTGCTGGGTGTCCATGTCAGGTGCAAATCTCACTATTTTCCAAGATGGTCACGCCGTTGGCTCGGGCCAAAGATCCTCTCCTTTAGCTAACGTTTCACTTCCTTTGCTCACAGCTATTCCACGTGTAGGGTTCAGACCTAGCCATATCAGCATTCTCACATGCCTTGTAATGTACAAAAATCTAATTAAATTTGGACTCTTCAATTTTTACACTTAATAATTCACTTACCAAAAAATTAAAAAATAAATGAGACACGTGGTGCAAAATTGAGATTCCAATTAAAATCTAATTGGATTTTTTTAAAGAAAAAAATGTATTAAACGTGCGTAAGATATATTTAAATAGAGAGTGTGCTAATTTTTAGGGAAAAAGTTTCTCTAGTAGTTTTTTTTATTTTTTATTTTTTTTGAATTTTGTTGAATTACAATTTTAACTTTATTTTTTATTTTTTAAGAATAAAGATTATCTAATTAGATTAGAGGATGAAAGTAAGAAACCCAGTTGCCCAAGAAGCAATGCCGAGGACGATTACTTCCTCGGACGTCCGAGGCCATAAAGTGGACAAGCAACACACCATCAAGGGGAGTCTTCCTGAGCATCCAAAGAGAAAAGAGCAAGTACAACGCGTCAGCAACGGAAGCATGGTGGAGGAGCAAGTCCCGGATGAACTGTCACCTCCACATTAAATGCCCTCAACTAACGTCCTGGCTGCATTAATGAGGATAGGACTCCTGAACAGTGCTGTCTTGGTTGCTGCAACCCACAGGAGGAATGGGAATGCGGCTGATGTGACAGGCTTTCAAGTGGTGGCCTGACTGATCAACAAATGTAGGGCTAGGATCAATTGAGAGAGATGTATATAATGTAAGGAGTCCCTCTTGAAAGAGGGACGGGAAATCTGAATTAAGAAGTACTGTAGCAACCTGTATTCTCTCAGAAAATCTTGTAATCAATCTTCAAAGAAATAATAAGAACTCCAAGCTCCGGAGAGCAAGTCCGAGGAGCATTATTGTGCATCCCAATTCACGTTTAGGTTGTTAAACCCACATGCCACCATGCATAGCAGTTGCATTCCTCATTAGGGCCTAGTTCTTGAACCCATTTTCTATAAATTCATTGCAGGGCAAGCTGGGCTTGGGTCCACTCTCTTAACCCGTAGAAGTGCTCAAACCCAGTCCCTACAATTGACACCGTCTGTGGGAAGAACTCGTGCGTTAGTAAGGACAACGGCCAAGCATGGTAGGATCGGGCCCTCACCAAGGAAATCCCCATTGACCTGAACCGGCTAAATCCCAGCACCAGGGTAACTATGGCGACCCCGGGCGTGGTCAAAACGAGGAGAACAGACGATTTCGAGAGAGAAGCGTGCATACCTCGACAACTAGCGGAAGCCACACCCGCTGGGACGGGCACGTGCCCCAAAGGTGCGACAATGGCCACGCCCTGCGGTCGGAAGAGGCCCATAGCCACGCATCCCAGAGGCAGGATGATAAGGCGGCCATGCAGCGCGAGATAGATGATTTGAAGAGAAAGCTGCGCCGTGCACGGCGAAGACGGTCCGAACCCAGCCCTGACCTGCCCTCTGACGACGAAAGTGATGACGAATACAGGCAAAGGTCAAGAATACCCCCGAGCGAGACTTTCTCTCACGAGGAGGAGCGCTACCAGAGGCGTAAGCGTGACAGCCCAACTCCTAGGGGCTTAGGGAGTGACGCCATGAGCAAGGCACGGATCGGCTCTCCAAGTCGCCCTTCGCGCGTCGTATAGAGGAGGCAATGCTCCCTCGGCGGTTCCAGCAGCCAACCTTCACTGTTTACAACGGCAAAACGGACCCCGTGGAGCATGTGAGCTAGTTCAACCAGAGGATGGCTGTCCACTCTAAGAACGAGGCGCTGATGTGCAAAGTCTTCCCATCCAGCTTGGGACCTGTGGCAATGAGGTGGTTCAATGGCCTAAGGACGAATTCCATACTCTCGTACAGACAGCTGACCCAAGCTTTTGGTTCCCGTTTTGTCACGAATAGCAAACCTCCTCGGCCCATAAGCGCATTACTGTCCCTATCCATGCGTGATGGGGAGACTCTCAAGGCTTACTCGGACAAGTATTGGGAGGTTTACAATGAGCTGGACGGCAAGTACGACGATGTCGCCATCAATACATTCAAGAACGGACTACCAATGGGGCACGGCCTGAGGAAGTCCTTAACTGGTAAGCCCGCCACCAACGTGCGGCAGTTGATGGATCGGATTGATAAATACAAGCAGGTGGAGGAAGATCTACTGCAGGACAAGGGGAAGGAGAAGGTTATCCCTCAGGAGAGGAGGGATTTCAGGTCGGACCGGTATAACAACGCCCGTCCGAGGAGGGATTTCGCGGGACAATCTGGAGCGACCAATGCCCAAACTGTCAGCGCTGTGTTCCGAGAACCAGTACATAGGGTGCTGGAAAAGATAAAGAATGAACCATACTTCAGGTGGCCAAATAAGATGGCTGGGGAACCTGAGAGGCGCAATCAGAGTCGCTACTGCCAATACCACCAGGACTACGGACATACTACGGAGGACTGCAGGAACCTCTGGAACTACCTGGACCAGCTAGTCCGGGAGGGAAAGCTGAAGCACCTCCTACACCATCCCAATAATCATCAGGGCCAAACGTACCAGGAGCCACGGAAGGATACCGCCATGGGGCAGCCCGCTGGCACAATTAACGTAATCCTGGCGGCACCGGGAAGATTGGGCACGCGCCCTTCGCGAGTGTTGTCTGTAGCCCAACTGCCTGCCGAGGAGTCCCAGACAGAGCCGAAGAGGGCTAGGAGGAGTTTCCGCCTACCCTTGAGCTTCTTAGAGGACGACAAGATTGGGACCACCCAGCCCCACGATGACGTTTTGGTGGTCACCCTCAGAATTGGGGGCAACGACGTAAGGAGAGTGATGGTGGATGGTGGCAGTGCGGCCGAGGTCATGTACCTAGACCTCTACAAGGGGCTGGGGCTAAAACCGGAGGACTTGACGCCTTATAGCTCCCCCCTAATGAGCTTCGATGGGAAGCTCGTCATCCCAAAGGGCATGATCAGGCTGCCCATACAGACTGGCCCAAAAGTGGTGGAGGTGAACTTTGTAGTGGTGGACACATACTCACCCTACACGGCCATCGTAGGGAGGCCCTGGCTCCACACCTTGGGGGGCGTTGCCTCCTCCTTGCACCAGAAGGTGAAATTCCCATCAAGGGACCAGGTCCTAGAGATCCGCGGTTGCCAGCCCACAGCGAGGCAGTGCACGGTGGCTGCCATATCATATCGGCTCGATGCACAGCCCTCGGCCACTACTGAGGAGGGCTTATAGCAATCAAAGACCCCGGTAGCGCACCCTGATGTAGCTGCCGAGGAAACGAAATGTGAGGACCTGGAGAAAGTGGTAATTGATGATGACCAGGAGAAGTTCTTTCGGGTCGGGGCTCGGCTGCCTCCCATGGAGCAGGAGGAGCTGGTTGAGTTCCTCAGAGGCAATATCGATGTGTTTGCATGGGATGACTATGACGCCCCAGGAATTGACCCATCCTTCATCTGTCACCATCTCAACGTCAATCCATCCATAGTGCCCAAGAAACAGCCGCCCCGACGCCCATCGAGGGAGCACGCTGATGCCATCAGGGAAGAGGTGAATAAACTTAAGCGTGCCGGGGCTATCAAGGAGGTTTTTTACCCCGAATGGCTAGCCAACACTGTGGTGGTCAAGAAGAAGAGCGGAAAGTGGAGGGTCTGCGTAGACTTCACCGACCTAAATAAGGCGTGTCCAAAAGACCCGTTCCCCATGCCTCGGATCGACCAGCTGGTTGATGCTACCACGAGCCATCCTTAGATGAGCTTCCTAGACGCCTTTCAAGGCTATCATCAGATACCATTGGCCCTGGAAGATCAGGAGAAGACAGCCTTTGTGATGCCCGTCGGGAACTACCACTGCAAAGTAATACCGTTCGGTCTGAAGAACGCAGGGTCCACCTATCAAAGGATGATGACGAGAATGTTTGAGCCAATGCTGGGCAAGAGCATCGAGGTCTATGTTGATGATATGGTGGTGAAGAGCAAACTGGTGTCCGAACACTTAGGAGACCTCGGCCGCACATTTGACGTCTTGAGAAAGCACAAGCTGCGCCTAAATGCCTCAAAATGCTCGTTTGGCGTGGGCTCTGGCAAGTTTCTGGGATACATGATCACCCATAGGGGAATTGAAGTCGACCCTGACCAAATCAAGGCTATTCATAATCTGAAGCCTCCGCAGAACCCCAAAGAGGTCCAAAAGCTTACTGGGATGATCGCGGCACTGAACCGATTCATTTCCAGGTCGGCTGACAGGTGCAGGCCCTTCTATCTCCTGATCAACAAGTGGAAAGGATTTGAGTGGTCCGAGGATTGTGTCGTAGCTTTCCAGCAGCTCAAGGAGTATCTATCCCAGCCGCCTATCATGTCCAATCCCGAGGCCGACGAGGTCCTATACGCATACCTTGCTGTAGCGCCCCACGCAGTGAGCCTAGTACTGATACGGGATGACAATGGTGTTCAAAAGCCAGTTTATTATGTCAGCAAGTCGCTGCATGAAGCGGAGGTCAAGTACCTACCCTTGGAGAAAGCCATACTGGCTGTGGTCCACGCCACGCGAAAGCTCCCCCATTACTTCTAAGCTCACACAGTGGTTGTCCTAACCCGACTGCCCTTGAAGTCTGTACTCCGGACCGCCGATTACACCGGAAGAATCGCGAAGTGGAACACAATTCTGAGGGCCTTCGACGTCAAATACATGCCTCGGACCTCCATAAAAGGCCAGGTTCTGGCGGATCTGACGGCCGAGTTCGCCGAACCAACTGTGGAAGTGGTAGCCAAGGAGAGGGGCTTTGATGAGAAATCAGTTGGGGCAGTCTCCATCCCGGGGTCACCATGTTGGAAGGTATATGTTGATGGCGCGGCAAACTAGAGGGGGTCTGGAGTGGGGCTAGTCTTAGTATCCCCTGAAGATCATGTTATAGAGAAGTCCCTGAGCCTCGGATTCTCGGCCACAAACAACGAGGCCGAGTATGAAGCATTACTGCAAAGGATGGTCATGGTACAGAAGATGGGAGGAAAGTCGATGGAAATGTTCTCAGACTCGAGATTGGTGGTAGGGCAGGTGAAGGGAGAGATGGAGGCCAAAGATTCGAGAATGCAAGAATACCTGAGCCAGGTCAAGCGCTTGCAGTCGGAGTTCGGCCCCTTCAGCTTGTCTCATATTCCCAAGAGTGGGAACAGCCATGCCGATTCATTAGCCACACTCGCACCTTCCTCGGCAGGGGGTCTACCTCGGATCACACTTGTGGAGATCTGGAGAGGGCGAGTGAAGTGGCAAAGGGAGCGATCCCTGTCCATCAGGTTGAGATGGGTCCCAGCTAGATGGACCCCATAGTGAGATTCCTCAAAGATGATGTCTTGCCTGAGGAGAGGTCAGAAGCAAAAAAAATAAGAAGGAAAGCTCCTCGGTTCTGGTTATCCGAGGATCACAAACTATACAGGCGCTCCTACTCTGGGCCATACCTGCTGTGCGTCCACCCCGAAGCAACAGAATTACTGCTCGAAGAGCTACATGAGAGAATCTGTGGGAGCCACACAGGAGGGAGATCCCTGTCTCACCGAGCTGTCACACAAGGATACTGGTGGCCGAGAATGCAGCAGGAGGCCCTAGAGTATGTCAAGAAGTGTGACCAATGCCAAAGGTTCGCCCCAAATATTCACCAACCAAGAGGAGTCCGCAATCCCTTGTCCAGTCCCTGGCCGTTCGCCCAATGGGGCTTGGACATTGTAGGACCTTTCCCCAAAGCGCCAGGGAATAAGAAGTATCTGTTGGTGGCCACAGACTACTTCACCAAATGGGTCGAGGCCGAGCCACTGGCCAACATCAGGGACGTGGACGCAAAGAAATTCCTTTGGAGGAACATCGTCACACGATTCGGGGTCCTACACACCCTCATCTCGGACAACGGGCTCCAGTTCGATAGCAAGGCCTTCAGGAGGTACTGTTGTGAACTTGGGATCACAAACAGATACTCAACGCCCGCCTACCCTCAGGGAAACGAACAGGCCGAGGCTGTCAACAAGGTCATCGTCAGTGGACTTAAGAAGAGACTGGACGATGCCAAGGGGAGGTGGGTAGAGGAGCTGCCCCACGTTCTCTGGACGTACCGGACTATGCCCCGGCGGTCAACGGGGGAAACGCCTTTTGCCATGACTTACGGTGCCGAGGCGGTGATCCCCCTGGAGACAAATTTTCCAACGCTGAGAACGAGCTCCTTCACTCCAGATAGCAATGATGAACTGCTGGGGAGGAGCCTGGATCTGGCTGACGAACGAAGGGAACGAGCAATGATCCAGCTGGCCTATTACCAACAAAAGCTCAAGCAGGGATATGATGCCAACGTAAAGCTCAGACCACTAGCACCGGGGGACCTGGTGCTGAGAAAAGTCGTAGGGGCTGCCAAGAACCCTTCTTGGGGAAAGCTGGGACCCAACTGGGAGGGGCCCTAGTAGCAGGGATAGGTGCATATTATTTAGAAGATTTAGACAAAAAACCCGTACCTCGTCCATGGAATGTAAATAACCTGAAAATGTATTATTATTAATGAAGAAGTCTTTTTGGATTCAGATTCTTAGCCTATCGTGATTATGTATCTCGCGTTTTGATGGCCAACCTAAGTGTTAGACAGAACCAAGGCATTGCATGGTCCTCGGACTCAAGCCTGTGGGGAAACTAACTACTTCAAAAGACTAAGTGTTAGACAGAACCAAGGCATTGCATGGTCCTCGGACTCAAGCCTGTGGGGAAACTAACTACTTCAAAAGATTCTAAGTGTTAGACAGAACCAAGGCATTGCATGGTCCTCGGACTCAAGCCTGTGGGGAAACTAACTACTTCAAAAGATTCTAAGTGTTAGACAGAACCAAGGCATTGCATGGTCCTCGGACTCAAGCCTATGGGGAAACTAACTACTTCAAAAGATTCTAAGTGTTAGACAGAACCAATGCATTGCATGGTCCTCGGACTCAAGCCTATGGGGAAACTAACTCCTTCAAGAAGAGACTAAGTGTTAGACAGAACCAAGGCATTACATGGTCCTCGGACTCAAGCCTGTGGGGAAACTAACTACTTCAAAAGATCCTAAGTGTTAGACAGAACCAATGCCTTGCATGGTCCGACTCAAGCCTATGGGGAAACTAACTACTTCAAAAGATCCTAAGTGTTAGACAGAACCAAGGCCTTGCATGGTCCTCGGACTCAAGCCTATGGGGAAACTAACTACTTCAAAAAGATTCTAAGTGTCTACTTCAAAAAAAAATCTACCTAGTCCTTAGGACATAAAAGGTCCGCCCAAGCATACACGCCCTCACGTTATAATAATTACTGCCGCGATTGGTCGAGATACAATTGAAGTTAAAATTATACAAGTAAAAAAAAAAAAAAAAAAAAGAGCGGATAACGCGCAAATGAATAAGTAGCCAGAATAAGTTAGAAGAGAAATAAGGCTCGCATTGCATTAAAGTCCATAGAAGTTACATGATAGGAGTCACATTACAATGTAAAAAAAAGAAAAGAAAAGATGCAAAGACAAAAGAAACGACAAAACAAGGCGGGTAGAGGCGCCAAGGAGCCTACTCCTTCCACTTAATTGCCCGCCCCAGTGGGTGGCTGGTCCATGGCAGTCCCAGGATCCTCTGAGCTCTGACTGAGCGGAATAGCCTGCAGAGGCACGGCAGGAATAGCTGCCTCCTCAACGGAAGAAACCTGGCATCAGAGGAGGGTTTTGTAACCTCCTGGGGCGCTTCCTCATTGAGGCCTTCACTCGATTCAACCACCTCGGGAGGATCACCCCCTCGAACAGGCTCACCAACCAGCCCAGCCATCGAGGCTCCCTCACCCAGAGTGGCACCATCTCCCTCAGCAGCCACCTCAGCCTCAAAGCTATCTGGAGCAGCCTCGCAGATGGCAGGGGGGTAGTACACACTCTCCGCCTTCCACAGGTCGGATGAAGCCTCCACCCCGGCTTGTTTAAGGGCCTCACCCCAAACCTGGGAACAGTAGCGCCTACATACCTCGGGGACTTGGGATTTGTAGGTAGCTTCCGTCTCGGCTACCCCCGCGGCGTAAGCAGCCTCCTCGGCTTCCTCCTTAGAGGCCAAGGCCTCCTCCCTACCATGGTGTGCCTCAGCCTTGGCCCTCACAGCTTCATCTTTGGCCCATTCAGCCACTTTTTTGGCCTCCTCGGCAGCAGCCATCTTCTTCGTCAGATCAGCAATCAGCTCCTTTGCGATCTTCAGTTGCTCCTCAGCCTTACCCAGACGCCTCGTCTGATCTTCGGCCTGCTTCTGGAAACCAGCGAGGCCGGACACTGCGTTGTCCCGAGCCCTGGTCATCGCCTTCAGCTCCTCCCGGGCCGCGGTGAGGTCGTCCTCGGAGGTCTTGAGGGTCCGAGTGGCCTTCAAGCGCTTCTCACGCTCTGCATCCATGGCCTTTCCTTAGTCGTGGGCCGCTTCTTCCAGCCTATAGGTGGCCTGAACGGCCTGCCAAACAAAACGGATACATAATAAGCCGAGCTCAGAAAAAAGGAAGAAAAACTAAAGCAAAAAAAAATCACAAGTGTTGGGGGTCTTACCATTCCCAAATATCGCTTGAGGCTGAGGAAGACCTCCCTACTCCTCATAGTCCCCAGCTCCGCCATGTCCGCAGGAAGTAACAGGCACCTCTCCAGCGCGTCGGCCACATACGCACCTTCGCCCTCTCTAAAATCCCTGAGGGAGGAGTCATCCCTCAGAGGTCCCCCATGGAGCATTGGGGCGGGAAGCCATGCCTGAACCTCGGGCTGGGCATCGACCTGTTTATCTTGGCCTCGGGAGCCTATCTTTAGCTGTTTCGAGGGCCGCCGAGTGTCGTTCCCCTCCTGCGTGGACCCAGACTTGTCCTCAATAGGCCTTTTGCCCTTATCCTTTTTCTGCTTAGGATCAGTGGGCTTGTGCCTGGATGGCGGACTCGTCTGAGGTGGAGGAGGAGGAAGCCTAGATTGGGTAGAGGCCGACCTGGTCTGGGCAGGATGAGTCTTAGGAGGAGGAGGAGGAAGCTTTGGCTTGGACTTCCCCGGTTGGCCTTCGATTAGGTCGAACAGACTGGATTGGGATTTCTTCTTGTAACCCATCTCAAGCCGAGGAGGGGATTTCGACGTTAGGAAGTCCGCTTCGGTCAGGCGAGGGTCACCCAAGTCCCCAGGAGGGTCCTCGGACTGGTGGGCCTGTTCAAACACTTCAAACTCGTCCTCGGCAGGGCCAAAATCAGCAACTTCCTCTTCCCTCTCTAGTTTTTCTTCTGCGGCCTCTGCGGATCTGTGGGAGGAAGAGGGGCCTGCTGATGTGACGCCTTCTGGGATGGAGGGCTCCTCGGAGAAATGGAACCCGTCCTCGGTCACAGTGATTTTCCGCAGCCGAGGATCTTTTGCTCTGATCACGTGCTTCGGAGCCGCGAACGATTTCTAGACCGGGGTGTACCCCAAGATTTTGTGAGCGGCTCTAACTTGATGGTCAGCTTCGTTCTCGAAAACCGCCGCCCTTAGCACTTTCTGCAAGTCCTCCCTGTTGACCAGGCTGAAGTGACGCGTGTAGGCGTGCGGATCTGTAGAAAGAAGACACATTCGTGTTAGCAACCAAACGGTGCAAGAAAAAAAATGAATGAAATAAAGAATAAAACAAACTAAAATCTTTGAACCCCCTTCTACTCCCACTGCCCCACCTGGTGTCCCCTCCGTCGTTGGGCAGTGAAGGCCATCGTGCCACTCTCCGGACACGATAAGAAAGTCCTTGGTCAGCCCCTTGCTGGACTCAGGGAGGCACTGGTTAAACCGGACCCTGTCGTCCCTTGTCTTCATGTAGTACGACTTGCCCTTCAGGCACTAGAGGTTGTAACACCAGTTTACGTCGTGATGGGTCAACCTTAGCCCCATCTTCTCGTTCAAGGCGTCCACACAACCCAGAATTCTGAAGACGTTGGTGGCGCACTGGGTGGGGGCTAGCCAGAAGTACGTCAGGTAGCCCCTCATCACCGGCCCTATAGGGATTCTCATGCCACCTTCGAGGAAGGCAACGATGGGAATCACCACTTCGCCCTCCTGCCTCCGAAGGAGCCACTCCCCTTCCTCACAATACCTCAAGCCCACGGTGCTAGGTATCTTATAGTTGGCGATGAATTTCTCCATCGCCTCCTCAGTGTAAACGTACTTCTTAAACCTACCCATCCTAAGTGACGCCTAAGAGAGCTAAGGAATAGCAAATGAAAGAGAAGGAGGAGTAGAGAGGAAGAAAGCTCAGAGAGGGATAGAGCAACTTACAGAAATGAGGAAAAGCTCATCGGACAGGCTTTTTGTGCTGGAGATGTAGGCGAAAACTTGGCTGGACTCAGGATGTATGCGCAAGAGCTCTTGATTGCGAGTAAAAAAGGGGAAGAGCAGTTCGAGTGGGTATTTATACCCCAAATCGAGGAACCGTACGGGTTTTCCTGCCCATAAATGCTAGGCGAATCCCCACCGTTTGATTGTCATCCTCCTGTTGAACGTAGGGAGCACAGAGCCGCCTGAATTTAATGAAGGACACGTTACGCACACCGAAGCATCAGTAACGCGCCTTGGGCAGATGAAAAAACCTCAACACTGACGGGGGACAAGACTCGACTGGACACGGAATAGGCCCGAGGACGTCAAAATCCTCCTCTTCACCCGAGGATGCGGACAGCAAGATTTTGAGGGGCTATTGTGGGGCCAGCAAGTCAGACAGCCCCGGCCCACTTCGTGTCAGGCCCGAAGGCCCGCGCCGAAGCACTTCGTACCAGGCCCAAAGGCCCGCGCCGAGGAGGTGACCAAGGTCTGAGGATGAAAGTAAGAAACCCAGTTGCCCAAGAAGCAATGCCGAGGACGATTACTTCCTTGGACGTCCGAGGCCATAAAGTGGACAAGCAACACACCATCAAGGGGAGTTTTCTTGAGCATTCAAAGAGAAAAGAACAAGTACAACGCGTCAGCAACGGAAGCATGGTGGAGGAGCAAGTCCCGGATGAACTGTCACCTCCACATTAAATGCCCTCAACTAACGTCCTGACCGCATTAATGAGGATAGGACTCTTGAACAGTACTGTCTTGGTTACTGCAACCCACAGGAGGAATGGGAATGCGGTTGATGTGACAGGCTCTCAAGTGGTGGCCTGACTGATCAACAAATGTAGGGCTAGGATCAATTGAGAGAGATGTATATAATGTAAGGAGTCCCTCTTGAAAGAGGGACGAGAAATCTGAACTAAGAAGTATTGTAGCAACCTGTATTCTCTCAGAAAATCTTGTAATCAATCTTCAAAGAAATAATAAGAACTCCAAACTCCGGAGAGCAAGTCCGAGGAGCATTATTGTGCATCCCAATTCACGTTTAGGTTGTTAAACCCACATGCCACCATGCATGGCAGTTGCATTCCTCATTAGGGCCTAGTTCTTGAACTCACTCTCTATAAATTTATTGCAGGGCAAGCTGGGCTTGGGTCCACTCTCTCAACCCGTAGAAGTGCTCAAACCCGGTCCCTACAATAATAATAATAATAATAATAATAATAATAAATAAATAACTAACCAAAAGAGTCTCTATCAAAAAAAAAAAAAAAAAACAAAAAAACTAACCAAAAGAGTCGGCGGCTGGACACATTTGCTAAATCGGCGCGTGGTATCGCCAACAACTCCACGCCACAGGTGGTTGTAAATTTGTAATTGAATTGAACGCAAAATCAAAATTTGACTCACTTAAAAAAAAAAAAAAAAAAAAAAGGTTTTCTCTCTCGCTCTCTCCGGTCTACTGCGTTTCGTTCTCCATCTCTCTTTTTTCTCTTTTGAGTTGGTTTGATAAGAATGTCTTTTTCCGGCTTAAGCGGAGAAGGAGGAGGGGGAGGAGGAGGAGAGGAGGAGGAGAAGACACAGCAACGGCGCCTCAACCTCAACTGTACTTCTGCCACCAATGCAACCATACGGTGACCATAACCCCTTCACCTACCTCCGATCTCACCTGCCCTACTTGCCATGGTGGGTTTCTTGAAGAACTGGAAAACCCTAACCCTAATCCTCATCCTTTTTTCCCAAACCCCTTTTTACATTCTTCTTCTTCTTCTTCCGACCTTCCTGTACCAGGCGCGCTTCCCCTATTATTCTCTTCCTCCTCCTCCTCTTCTTCCGCCTCCCCCATCTTCAATGATCTCTCCGCCCTCTTCGGACCCCACCCTCACCCCCACGCCGGTTTTGCTCCCACTCGCTCATCTCCCTCTCCCTCTCCCTCTCCCTTCGACGACCCTGAGGCTTTCAACCCCTTTGTTTTCCTTCAGAACTACCTCCAAAACCTAGGCGGCAACGTTGAGGTCGTCATTAATTCTGGAGGCGGTGACTCTCCCTTCCGCGCCGGTATGGGTATTGGCGGCTCCCCTAATGTCAATCTCGGTGACTATTTCTTCGGCCCGGGACTCGAGCAGTTGATCCAACAGCTGGCTGAGAACGACCCTAACCGATACGGCACACCCCCGGCATCCAAATCGTCTGTCCAGACATTACCGGATGTTAAGATTTCTCAGGATTTGTTGGCTTCGGATTCATCTCAGTGTGCCGTCTGCAAGGACTCCTTCGAGCTCGGCGAGGAGGCTAAGCAGATGCCATGTAAGCACATTTACCATCCTGATTGTATTCTGCCTTGGTTGGAATTGCATAATTCTTGTCCTGTGTGTCGGTATGAGTTGCCCACCGATGATCCTGATTACGAGCAGAGGACTCGTGGTGTTGCCACTGCCAGGCCGGTGTCTGCAGGTGCTGGCAATCAGGCTCAGGCTCAGACTCAGACTGGTTCAACTTGGGGTGCTGCAGCAGGTGGGAATATTGGTGGTTCTGCTTCTGCTGCCGCTGGCATTGCTAGTGGAATTCAGAATCAGACTGGGAGCTCTGGAGAAACCCCAACAACCCCAAGGACTATGGAGCGGAGATTTAGGATCTCATTGCCATTTCCATGGCCATTTGGTAGGACATTGGGGTCACCTGCTGAGACTAGCAATAGTGGGAGTGGCACTGGCAACAACAGTGGAGGCAATGATGGGGAAGGGAACTCGGGAAATAGAGGGAATAACAACTTCCAATCAGAGACCAGACAGGAAGATCTTGATTGAGGACCAATGCAAATGCTCTTGTCGTAAGCACGGAACTTTCCTCCTTTTTTTTTTTCAATTCTTTCCTTACTTTTATCCGATTGCTTATGTTCATAAGTATCAAATATCTGTAAATTGGATGGTTTATGCTTTGCTTTGATTGTCTTTTATGTATGTCATATAATACTCTGCATTCTAGAGCTTTTGTGAATGGTGCTAGGCAAAGCTTGAGTTTTTTGACTTTTGTTTGGTAGTTTGCAGTTTTGAAGGTTTTGGGGTTTGTGTAAATGCTCCTCTTATGGAATTAAGCGTGTATAAGTCCCTTTCGATGTGATGTGTTTGTGTTGACAAGAGGTTCAGTATTTTGGCAGCCTTTGTTACTTATCCCCAAAAAAAAAATGAAAATGCTTTGGTAGCCTTTGTCATGTATGGAAAAATTTCTTGTGGTTGGGAGCTTGACTAACTTCTTAGACGTATGAGTTATTTGATCTATAGGGGGCTCTAGGAAATTGATTGTTGTGTTAGACTTTGTGATGTGTGTGGACATTGTGCATTCCTTTAATTAAATTGATTATAACCTTTCAAAAGTAGAAAATAGGTTGGTCAGGATTAAGGCAACATGCCATTTTGTCTTCATGTGGTACTCTCCCATTCTATTGGGCACATCCAAAGCAATCAATATTTACTTTAGAAACTTTTAGAACATAGTTTTCAGTTGCTACTCTATTTTGAGAGAAGGGAGAGGTTGTCACTTTTTCTACATTGTAGAGATGGTTTACTTGAATGTAGTGTTGGTTAAAGCACCAGGTGCTCTTAAGCACAAAGGTCTCCTGAAGCCTAGGCACAAAGTGCAAGCGTGCGCCTGGTTGAAGTGAAGTGCACATTTAAAAAAAAAATGATTTGATAAATTTGAAAATAATTATTAATGGGTAGTACAACAACAAGTGATAAAAAAAAAATCATATAAATTGAAATAAAATATTTTATATAATTCATATAATATTTATATAAGCCCCTCCTTTTGCAATTTCACCACAAAAATTGTAAGTCAAGTCATTTTATTTTTTTGGATCAGCTAGATATGATTACTTTCATCAATATCCTTTCTTGAATCCCTGGTAGTCATAATGCGCTATGACTACTTTTTTTTTTGATGGGTATGCGCTATGACTACTTACTAAGTTAATAATTTAATCACTTAATATGTATAAGTCTATTAGAATTAGTTAATATTAGATCAATGGTGGACTATGGAGTGATTGCAGTCCCAAATGGGTCTTATTGAAGTATATAGGAGCAGTGCAGCACACCATAACATTAAATTTTATATACCAATTTGTTGGTTTATATCAATAGTGTTAAGATCCTATGGCTACAATTCGGTTTTGGTTTATTTTCTTGAAAATATAAAAAAGCACACTTCAAGCTTTCAAGCTTTTTGAAAAAGCACAAAAAAGCGCGCCTCTTTGAATGTGCCTCGCTTTAAAGGTGAAAAGCATTGGAGCTTTGGCGCTTCACACTTTGCACTTAAGCACTTAAGCGTGCTTTTACCAACATTGCTTGAATGTTATAGATTGCTGCGTTTTTAAGCATTCGATGCATATGAGATTTTTTTTTTTTTTTTTTGGAAAAGTAATAAAATTTTGGGGATATTACAGTAAACCCATTTGTGGTTTGGCCCGTTTACACTTTGTCTACTTGTGGTTTAAAACTTAATACTTTGCCCACTTGTGTTTAACTCCATCTAGTCTCCGTTACCCACCTCTGTTAAAAACATGGGTAAATAGGTCTTTTTGTTCCCATTTTATGTCTCTCCTCCCAAAACAAGAAAAAAAGAAAAAAAAAAAGATAAGATCAAAACGCGCTATTTCAAACCCAGGAATATGCATCTCTCATAGCATGGCTCAAATGAAATTTTTTTCAAACCCAGAACGCAAGAACACTACATTTGTGGGGATATTTGCAACATAGCATGATTTGAGGAAACTACTTCGTTAGTAAGCATCTCTCTAAAACTAGTTAGGAATATAACATCTCGAGCCTATGAGGCTCAAGTTCAATGAAGCTGACATGGACAAGTAATCCACGTGGAACTCGAGTCTTTAAGACTCGAGTTCCATAAAGCGTTGGAGAAGAAGAAGAACTAGAAACAGAAGAAGGAAAAGAAGAACAACCGGAAACAGAAGAAGGAAAAACTCACAGGAAGAAGAAGAATCATCCACCAAACCCACCAATGATTACACACAAAACCCCAAAATCATAATCGACCCACCATTCAATTCCACAAAATTAACCCAAATCAAACCAGACCCACCAAGTTTTTCACCGTGAAATCCACAATTTCACTTTCTGCAAAGACCAAATTTGTTCCCCCCTCCAACAATGACCACCACACGAAAACCTTCTGCAGGAAGAAGATCTGAAGAAGAACCCACATGAAGAAGAAGAAGAAGAAAGAACCCAAACCCGTAGAAGATCTGAAGAGGAACCCACATGAAGATGAAGAAAGAACCCAAACCTAGTAAAAACCTAGATTTTCTTTATAAAACTTGAGCCTAAAAGGCTCGAGTTCCACGTGGAACATTTTCCACGCCAGCTGTGTGCCAGCACTCTAAAACTCGAGTGTTAAATGCTCGATTTTTCACCAAACTTGAGTCTTAAAAACTCGAGATGCTATTTTTCCCAAATTGTTTTTTAAACGTGACAGCTAATGAAATTGTTATAAAATTAATGCTAAATGCAAAAAAAATTAATACATTTGTAAATATAGTTCAAAATTTTCAGTTACACATGTCCAAAACCCTTTTAAAAACTAACCCAAATCCCTTGACTCCATACTGAAAACCCTCTCATTTTTCAAACCCAAAAAACCAAACTCAACACAAACCCCAACCTCCTTCTCGGATTGAAGGTAGCAACAGAAAATCAAAGCAGCCATGGGGTTCCAGCAAACACCAAAGAGAACCATCATCATCAATGGTGGCGGTGAATGGAGTAGCAACACCCACCAGCAAAAACAAAAAGAAACCCACAAACAAACACAAACACAACAACCAACAAACAAAGAAACCCTCTGTACTCACCGTTTGAAATCAAAACTCACCATACCCACCTTCATCGTGAAAGCTCACCCCCACCAAGTCCACCCACAGCCACCACAACCATTATCAGAACTCACATCCCAGCACCACCATGCCCACAATCCACAAAAAACCGCAAGCCACATCGGAGAGAGAAGGGATGAGTGGCTCCTGGGTCTTGGGTTTTGCTCTTGGGTTTTCGATCTGGGTGGCTAATTGGGTTATCGATATGGGTTTTCACTGTGGTGGCTAATCGGCCTCCTCAACGCCATCATCGGAGAGAGAAGGGATGAGTGAGACAAAGACCACCGGAAGAGGGTGAGATAGAGAGAGAAATCTGAGTTTGAGAGAGAGAGAGAGAGAGAGAGACAGAGAAATGATGAACCAAATGTGTTGGCTTGTCCATTTGATGTTGTTTTGATACGCATCTTGTTTCTCTTCAAATTCCCCTCTTTGATCTTGTTCCTTTGAGTTTTTTTTTGTTATTTTTTGTTTTTGGAGGAGAGAGACATAAAAGGGAAGGTAAAATACATTTTTACCCTTAATTTTAACAGAAGTGGGTAACGGGGAGCAAACGGATTGAAGCACAGGTGGACAAAGTTTTAAACCACGGGTAGGCAAAGTGCAAATAGGTCAAACCATAGGTAGGTTTGCTGTAATTTCCCCTAAAATTTTTATTGAGGATGAAAATACTATATGTTCACAATGATGAAAGCAAAAAATTTCTTTAAAAATTACAATAAAATCAAATAGAAGATCTAAAAGAGTGATGGAACTCAAAACTGGAAGTACAATATGTAAAATCCCATGCCTGAGACCAATCAAAGCACGAATCAGCAAGGATTTCAATTGATCAAGAGATCTCTCCATGTCCTTCAAATGTGCAACTATTCCGCTTCTTTACCACTAACCACATCAAGCAAGATGACACCAAATTCGATACATTCGAGGAATGTTTTCCAAATCAATTTCGAAAACCAAATAAAAAGATGCTACAATCCCTAGAATCACCCATTAAGTCCCAAACACCATAAACACTTAGCTCCACAAAGCATACATCACCTCACAATAGAGCAAAAGATGGTCCACCATTTCCACACTACACTTACACATACCACACCAATTCACTAGGGGTAAAACCCCTCTTGATTAGGTATCAACTGTAAGAATCTTACCCCATGCTGCCACAAAAAGAATGACACCCTCTTTGGGGCCTTAACACTCCAAACTCTTCCAAGGGAAAGAATGAACATTGATGCAATGGATAGCCTTATGGTAAGATCGAACATCAAAAGTGCCACTCCTATTCAATTTCCATTGACATCCTATCACCCCCAAGACATATGAGAGATTTAAGGTACATAAAAGCCGCAATATTCATTACTATGTAGCTACCATGAAGATGGATTCAACTAGTGGCCAATGAACTCTGGTTCAAATGGCACTTGGGGAGAATGTGTAACTTGCCATTAAAAAAAGGTGTTTCATTGTCTTTTGAAATGTTTGAAGAGTTTCTGGATATGCCAAGCAAATCTGACTGTGTGGGAAGCATGAGTTTGTCTAGGACATGATATGTGGACTCCTTTCTTGATTCGCAACTAGTTGAAGCATCCCTAGATAGGGGTTTTGATGAAACCATCCCTGGATAGGGGATTTGATGAAATTGTCTACTGATTGATCTCCAAGTAGATAAATTTCATAATGAGGGTTTTATTGAAGTTGCTAATTGCTTTCCTCTCTAAAAATTTCTATGCTACTTTACAACTTCTACCGCTGGATCATCAATATTTTTAAAAATAATAATAAATAAATAAATAAATAAAAATATTAAATAAAATATACTATGATAAGAATTGATAAGTTGGAATTCTAATGCAGCACACAATAGGAAAATGGGCAATAAAAGAGGAACAAAAGTAACAACGGTATGAACCCTAGGCTTCACCACCTAGAACCTGCTTGCAAACCCTAGGCATCACCACCTAGGGGCATTTGGCATCACCACCAAACAAAGGGAAACAAGGGAGGATACATTTTTCAACTCATAATAATATTATTCTTATTCAAATTCCATTCTTTCACCATTACAGGAGTACAAGTTAAATAGGGTTTAGGAGATTTCACCAAATATGGAAAACATCTAATTTAAATCCCTAAAAACCCTCAACATTAATGACCAAATTCAAAAACAATATTAATTGCAAATTAATACATAAAATCTTGGCTCCCTGCATCATACTCCTCTAGTTGGAGACAACTCGGCCTCGAGTTTTGAAGTGAAGTAGGATTAGAACTCCAATACTTAGTACTTGCTTCAATATAGGAATCACCTTTGGGAGTATAGAGAATAGCGAAGCTTTACATTCCATCACATCAGTAAATTCTTTAGGAATAACAAAATCAATGTGTGGAATCAGTATAATCTTATCTTGATCCATTAGAAGCACCATGGTATCCACTTTCTCTACTTTCGCAAACTGTTTGTCTTATGCACCATGGAAGGCTGATCAAAAGCAGATTCATCAATTTCCCCTATCGCATCATGTGCACTCTCTAATGTTACACTTCCTTTTGGAACTTTCTCTTCATCAAGGATAATGGAATCATCATTTTCAACAATGGGTAATGTATTTGACACTTCAATAGGTTGAATTAAGTCTGCTACACATGGTTTAGATATTTCACCTTGTTGTTTAGGCTCCTTGGTAGGTTCTTCTTGTCGCACAAGTGAAGCAACCTCCGTTGAAACTAAGGGCTTGTGGTGCATCTAAAGTATCACACCCAACTTCAGGTTTCTTGAGCATTGCAAAGTAATCTTGAACTAATTTCATGACATTCTCAAGTTTGTTTTCTATTGCAGTGTATTTGTGTTCTATTTATGTGAATTTGTGTTCTAATTCAATGGAAGATAGCACTGGAGCGAAGTTAGGACTAGAATTTGAACCAAAGTTCACCTTGGGCTTAGGACCAGATTTTGAACAAAAATTCACCTTGAGCTTGGGACTAGAATTTGAACAAAAAGTTGCATTAGTCTTAGAACTAGAAATTGTTCGAACAGTCATCTCATCTTCAAATTGAGATACATGGTCAGGTGCAGGTCTATCCCATTGATTGAGATTGTTCTCCCTCTTTTTTCTCATAGGATGGAGGAACATATTTCTCTATCCTTTGCTCATAGGATGGGGAAATATATCTCTCTCCTTTGCTCATAGGATGGGGGAATATATCTCTCAATGAGTATTTCCTTCATTTCTTCCCAATCAGTTATGGGAGGCTTACCCTTTCTAATGCTAAGGTCTTCAACATCTTGGCAATAATCTCTAGCTCTACTTATTAGTTTCATCTTGGCAAACCTAGCCCTTCTCACATATGACAAACCTATATGTTCAATAAACTCATCTATCTCATATAACCACTCATTGAAGATCCCTGGATCTTGACGACCATCAAAAGAAGGTGCTTCTAATATAACCATGATTAATAATAAATTTTAACGAAGAGTTATAGCAAAACCTGTATTGATGACATTGCTGGTTTCTGTCCAAATTGTGAGTCTGGGATGGACTTGTCTGATCAGCCCAGATGCTTCCTGGATTGCAGGCTTGAAGAGGCATAAAAGTAAAATGGATATCAGGCCAATGGGCTAGTGCACATGCTAGCAAATCAGGCCCAACAATCTTGCTTTGGCTCTTGATTTTTTGAATAAAATCAAAAACACGTGACAAACTTATGGATGAAAAAGACAGCACCTTCACAACTCTATAAACATTTCAAAGAACTAGTCAAAATCGAAGAGGAAGCAAAGAGTGAAAATAACAGCACTGAGGGGATTACAGCGCGGCGCGAGGCTGAAGTGACAGCATCAGCCTCAGATTGAGTGGTACAGCGGTGTTGCAGCTGCGTTGAGTGGGTTGTGGGCTTGGCGGTGTCGTGGATTAATGGTAGAGATTTTTGGGTTGAGTGTTTGGCTGGTGGGGTTCTTGGCTATTGGTGGGTGGGGTGTTTTAGTAGCGGTGGAAGGTGTTGTTTTTTATTTTTTGGCTTTGATGAGGCTGAGATCTACTTGGTTCTGGCAGTGGTGTGATGGCTGGGTTTCTGGTGCTGGAAAAAATTATGACTGCTTTTTTTTTTTTTTTGGTTTGGTTTGGGTGAGCAGATTTGGTGGTGGTTGGAGTTTGTGGGTGTGGGTGGCTGTTTATGCTTAGACAAATTTGGAGTGGGTTTGAAAGGATCGGACGCTATGATACCAAGTCAATGTAGCACACAATAGGAAAATGTCAAATAAAAAGGAACAAAAGTAACAACAGAACAAACCCTAGGCTTTACCACCTAGAATCTGCCTGCAAACCCTAGGCATCACCACCAAACAAAGGGAAACAAGGGAGGAGACATTTCTCAACTCATAATAATATTATTCTTATTCAAATTCCACTGTCTTTCACCATTACAAGAGTACTAGTTAAATAGGGTTTAGGAGATTACACCAATATGGAAAATATCTAATTTAAATCTCTAAAATCTCTCAACATTAATAACCAAATTCAAATTCAAATTCAAAAACAATATTAATTGCAAATTAAAACATAAAATCTTGGCTCCCTGCATCAAATGCTTTTGTGGATATGAGGTCCTAGAAGTTATCTAATGCCAATGGGTTTCTCTTTGGGATGATTTAGATTGATGTTTATAACTAGGCCTGATCGTTAAAGCTGTCATTCAAAACCATTTTAAAGTCCATGGAGGGTCAAAAGCTTAAGATTTGTTTCCTTTTTGGCTGCTAACGATAATTTTGTTGAATTTCTATTGGGGGAAATTACACTTTACCATCCTAAACTATACCTCTTGTTACACTTTGCACTCCGATATTAACTTTGTTGTTAACTTGGATGGAAATTCAAAGTTTAGGATGTAAAGTGTAATAAGGAGTATACTTTAGAATGGTAAAGTGTAATTCATCTTTTGTTTTTAAAGCATTGAGAAGAGGGGCAATTAGGTCTTTTCATGTGGTGCCATATTTTCCATCCAAATTAACAGTAAACTTAATGTCGGGGTGTAAAGTGTAAAAAAGAATATATTTTAAGGTGCTTTAGGGTGGTAAAATGTAATTTTTCCTTTAAATTGTTAATGGACATTTTGATTTTGTTGTGAATTTTATTGCAACCCTGTTGTACATAAATGGGTCTTGTGTAAGTAGGCCTGTTCTCATTTTATGGGCCTCCTTTTGAAGCCAATGAACTGATTGTAATACAGTAGGTGTGTAGCATATGAATCTTACTCTTGCCTTAGAGCTTACATAAGTAGTAGGCCTGTTGCCCAGCTCAATGGATTGGTAAACCTTGCGGTTGTTGAATACAAAAATTTTCAATTAGAATTAATGATTTTTCTGGCTAACAGAGCCTTGTCCATATTTGAATTAAGAATGAAATGTTAATTAATTTTGTTGGATTTAGATCAGTCTTTATTTTCTACTGAATCTGATGACTGATGTGGAAGCTTTGGCTCTTATCTAGGGTCCAAGGTATCTAATATGCCCTTGAGATACTTGGGGCTGCCTTTGGGATCTAGATTTAAACCATACTTGAGGTGATGAAAAGGAGATTAGTGAGATGGAAGAAGTTTTATTAGTTTAACGGAAGTAGGCTCACCTTAATAAAGAGCATGATATCAACTTTGCCTACATATTGTCTCTCTTTTTCCTATTCCCTCCAGTGTTGCTATGCGTATTGAGAAGTTGGAAAGGGATTTTTTATGGATTGTTTTAGGAGATGAGTTTAAGAAGTTTGGTATCTTTCAACCAATCTTTATTGGGTAAATAGCTTTGGCGTTTTGCCATGGAGAAAGATGCTTTTTGGAGGGATTTAGTTAATAAAAATTTGGCACTTAATTTGTTGGTGCTTGAGGATTGGTAGGGGTTCTTACAGAGTGTCTCTTTGGAAGCATATTAGAAGGGGTTGGGGTACATTTTCCAGATTCATTAAATTTTAGGTCAGTGATGGCACTAATGTTCATTTTTGGCATGACTGGTAGTGGGGACTAGACTCTTAAGGAGGCATCTTCTGACTTGTACAGAATTGCTCATAATAAGGAGGCTGTTGTGGCTGATGTTATGAGATGGAATGTAGGCAATCATCATTGGGATATTACTTTTTTAGAGCCATTCAGAATTGGGAGACGGATATGCTAACAAAATTCCTTAATCTCATCTATTCTACAAAGACTAGAGAAATGCTGAAGACCAAATACCTTGGATGTCAACAAGAAGCAGGTTGTCTAATGTAAAGCCCTATAGAGTGTTTTATGCTGGAGGTATGCATTCTTTTTCCTGGAAAAAGCATTTGGAGGGTAAAAGTTCCCACAGAAGTAGCTTCTTTTGCTAGCATTTGGAGGGTAAAAGTTCCTACAAAAGTAGTTTCTTTCACTTTGACTGCTGCTTGTGGGAAAATTCCTACAAAAGATTATGAAAAGGAAGAAAGATCGAAGAGGGCTGAGGCTAGGGTGGAATTGGAAGACAATGCTTCTGGAGGAAATTTTGTGGCGGCAAAAATCCAGAGCACTATGGTTGAAAGAGGTTGACAGAAACACAAAATTATTTCATCGTTTGGCAAACTCCCACTGGAGGAACGATTTCATTAGGAAAATGTCCAATGTCGTAGGGAGGACCAAGAGGAGATACGCGAGGAAATAGTTCATTTCTATGAATTTTTGTATTCTGAACCAGAAACTTGGAAACCTCATTTTGATGGTTTATCTTTCCACATGATTGATGATGGAGATGTGAATTGGTTGGAGAGTGTTATTGATGAAGAGGAATTTCTTGAGGTGATAAAATCTATGAATGGAGACAAAGCTCCTGGTCTGGATGGATTTTCGATTGCCTTTTTTCAATGCTGCTAGGATGTGGTGAAAGCGGACATGATGGGCAATTTTCATTCTTTTCATGATGCTAGTTTGTTTGAGTGAAGCCTGAATGTCCATTTTCTTGCACCTATTCCCAAGAAGGTTGGGTTGTTGATGTTAAAGACTTTAGACTAATCAGCCTTATCGGAGTATGTACAAAATTTGATGAAGGTCATGGCAAACTTGCTGAAATCAGTACTTGGGAAGCTCTTTTCCAATTCTTGGAATGCATTCATCAAATGTAGGCAGATTTTGGATTTTTTTATTTTTTATTTTTTAATCTCAAACGAATGCCTTCATAGCCTTTTGCTATGGCATGCCTGCAGTGTTATGTAAACTGGACTTGGAGAAGGCCTGTGACCGTGTCAATTGGAATTTCCTGCTTTATTTATTGGAGAGGTGTGGTTTTGGGGAGAAGTGGTGAAAATGGATTAGGTTTTGCATCTCTACGATGCAATTCTCTTTTATCACTAATGGTAGCCTTAGTGGTTCTTTTAGTAGCTCCAGAGGACTAGACCAAGGAGATCCATTATCCCCCACTTTTATCCATAGTCATTGAGGCTTTGAGTCATTTATTAGATAGAGCAGTTGAGGGATGTTATCTAATGTGGACCGGAATAAATTACTGAATGTAAAAGATAGTGTAGTCAATTCGCCTGAACTTATAGAGAGAATATACTTTTTGGGTTAATTTTCTGCTTGCTTCATGCATAATTTTTATGTACATAAATACTAGTGAGGAGATAAACCTCATCACAACCAAGTCCTAAAATATAGGATCCAACTCCTATTTAAATTTAAATACAAATTGAAATTAAATCCTAATCCTCATCCTAATCTACTGCAGAAATCCTAATCCTAATCTACAGTAGAATTTTATTCAAATTCAAAGTTCTTTGACTCCTACATAATTATTTGCCATTTGGTCTTGGGACATAACGTTCCTTTCCCATTCAAATGAATCTTGTTCTCAAGATTCCGAGACATGGAAATTGATGTTTGCTCACATCAATT
This sequence comes from Quercus aquifolioides, assembly GCA_019022515.1. Lineage (NCBI taxonomy): Eukaryota > Viridiplantae > Streptophyta > Magnoliopsida > Fagales > Fagaceae > Quercus > Quercus aquifolioides. Next base: position 27,803,636 of record CM032331.1, read on the forward strand.
GGAGAATACTTAGCCTCAAATTTTAAAGTGTTGAAAGATAAGAATTTGGATATTTGATACTTGCGCCAATTCTTCAACCACTTTTGTGAGCACTAGGAACATAAATACCTAGCTTCCCACATCCTTGAATTCATTGGGAATGACAAACTCAGTGTGTGGAATTGAGGTAAGCCTATTCAAAATCACGAGAAGATCCCTTTGATCTATCTTTTCTACTTTGTTGATCATTTGATCTTCAAAGGAAAATTTTGTAGCAAGTGCACCCTCCAACATAATAATCTATTGAATTGTTGGTGATTCTTGGAGTAGGACATTATGATACCTAAGTAAGGAGCAGCAATGAAAACCATGTGGTGGTGAGGTGTTGTGGAGACAAAGGATTCATTGACATTGAGAATCCACCAAAAGGGATCTCCACGGTTGAATCTTGATAGCTCCATGGATCATTGCTCTGATACCAAATGATGTGACTTGGGATGTGACTTGGGATAAATTACTGTATGTAAAAGATAATGTAGTCAATTCGAGATGACCAATCTCCTGAACTTAGAGAGAGAAGAGACTTTTTGGGTTAATTTTCTGCTTGCTTCATTCATAATTCCTACGTACATAAATACTAGTGAGGAGATAAACCTCATCACAACCAAGTCCTAAAACATAGGATCCAACTCCTATTTAAATTTAAATGCAAATTGAAATTAAATCCTAATCATCATCCTAATCTACTGCAGAATTTTATTCAAATTCAACTTCTTCGACTAATTATTGCCAGGTGGCCTTGGGACACAACATTATCTAAGAAGCACCGATACTGGTATCTGTAAGATTTAGTGACACAACATTATCTAATTATTAAATATATTTTTATTTTTTATATATCTTTTATATGCTCATCAATCAAACCCATACGATTTATTAAAAGGTATTAAATTAAACCCATGTTTCGTGTAATATCCTAATCTCTAGCCAAAGTACCAATTCATTAGTAATAATGTAAATAGACATTAATATACAAAAGATGATAATAATACACAGTATAAACACTTAATTAGAAAAAAGTTATATTTTAGTTAGTCAAAAGGTATTAAATTCTAGGTATAATTGTCACTTAAAAAAACAGAATTTTTCCAATCGATGAAAATGTGGATACACCTTTTAAAAAATGAATCTATAAACTCTCAAAATGGGAATCCGGATTCTCTTGACTTATTTGCAGCCAAGCATAGGAATGCTTGGGAATCTAAGAGGATTCCTAGGAGTGGTCCAGAATTCAGATACCCACCTTTTAAAAGTAATGCTTGGGACACTAAAGAGGTTTCCTAAAAACCGATAAAATAAAAAATAAAAAAACTAAAAATCTAAGAGGTTTCCTAAAAGATTACTCCCAACCAAACACTTTGTAAGATCTGAGAGAATAGCTAAAAGAGATTAGGGATTTAGAAGAACCTTGCAATCTTGAATATAGATATTTTAATGTTCCTAACAACCCTTTTAGAGTGCACTTGGCCTCTGCCTTCTGGATTATTCTCTTTACCTACCTACCTATTATTTTGACTATTATGTTTAATGCCAAAATGGAGCTGGAGCTCTAGAGCACCAATCAAATTATCAGTGCTGTTCATATATTCATTCCCTGTGACATTAAAGATGATGTGGCTCATTGACTCTCTCACTCATTTAACATGTCAGATTTTGAAAGAAATTACTGAAACTTGATATTGGAATATGTAGTTACATCAGATTTTGTGTTGTTTTCGTTTTTAATACATTCTTAGGTTCTTAGACAATAAGCATTATAATAAGTCTCTTCTAGCCATTTAATTGTCCAGAGATTATGTGTGCCCAAGAGATTGTCTGTTAAATTCATTCCTTTTGAAAGACTTGGAAAGTGTTCAATTTCTTGTTTCCAGCTGAGTTTTTTAGATTATTAACATTTATTACTGGCTTAGTGTATCTCTAGTACCTTTTTATAAAATTTTCCCCCTCTCTCTATATCGCCATGACTAATTTATGTGCAGTGAGTGCTTTGTGGACATTTCTCTATAATCAATAAAATTGGTGCTTGTGGTTTTCTCAAGATGATCCTCGACTTCAAAAGCTACCATTTAGGTGTTGTATTTAGTTCAGGTTATTGGATGCTTAATTATAGAATGCTAAGGCCAAGAGCTTTGTAGCTCAATGGTATACCTGCTTTCCTCTTTATTAGGAGAACCAAGGTTTGAATCCCCATCTAATTGTTATAACTATCAAATTATTAGCAACACTATATATATATATATATATATAGAGAGAGAGAGAGAGAGAGAGAGAGAGAGCTATGGGATGTAAAGTTATAGAACCTGGCCAGTTAGGAACAATGTAAACTTTTTTTTTTTGCTTTGGCAAATTAAAGTTGTGGGTGATGGTCAAATTGTTGAAAGATTTTATTGCCAGGTGACAAATCTTATTCAGGGAACCCCAATTTCCTTGAGGTACTTGTGTGTACTGTGATTTGATTTCAAGAACCTTCACATGAGTGTGATGCTACTTGATCATGGGACCAGACCATATCGATTGTTGATTTGATTCGATGGGTGCGTCTAGAGACTAGAATTGTATAATGTTTGTATGATCAATAAAATTTTATGCTTCTGTTTTTGGTTTGTAGTGCTGCATAGGATCAATGTTACTGTACTAATATAATTGTGTACTTAGTATACAAAGTGCTTGACAATCATTGAAGCAATCTGATATGTTAGATTGGTTTGAATTATTACAGGGAGGCTTTTCTTGAGTTGCTGCAGATATTGATACCTTGGGACCTTTTATGGATTTTTGCTGGCTGTATCTGTTCCCCCTCCCCCCTCCTTCCTGGCTTTAAAATATATAGTGCTCTGATGCAATAATCTTATGATTTTTCCTATTTAAATATTTGATTCTTTGTTCCTTTTGGCAGGTATGAAGACTCGTCTGAATCTGCAAGCATTGAACATAGAAAAGATCTTACATGTTAATGATTAGTGAGAGTTGCATTTAAGTATTTTGTCATAATAATCATAGGTAAATGCCCATCTCCAATTTCATGTTTTGAATTCTTTATAGATTTCATCATTTTTCGAGAATTATTGTGCATTGTAAAATTTTACCATTTGGGGACCAATCTATACTTTTTGGAATGTTATTTTTTATCAAACCCTTTTTCAGTTGCACGTGTTGAGCTCTTTAGTGATACGCTGCAATTGACAATATTTTCCTTGGGGAATGTTTGGAAGGAGGAAGATCCTGGGAGAAGAGAGCAGAATTTTAGTATCATCTGACACCCCTTCACCCCTCTCTTCCCTATCTTTCCACCTCCCTCCAACCAAACAAATGATTAGTCTATATCCTATAAACCTGATTCCTTTGTCTAAAGTGGTACCTTTGCATGCACTTATGTTTGTTTTGATCGGGAGACCAATGATTTAGGGTTTTATTTATTTATTTAATTTTATTTATTTTATGTGTATTTGGTTTAAGGGGTGGAAAAGTGAAAAAGGATAAAAAACTTATTTATTTAGTTGAAAAGAAAAATGTTGAATGTTAACATTAGGGGAAGGGGGGAAGAAAAGGAAATTAACATGGAGGGAGGAGGGGTAGATGGGTAAATTCCCATCTAAGTCACTTCCCGTTTTTCTCCCTAATTTGGGGAAAAAACAAAACATCTCCCTATTTGTTTTCCTCTCTCCCTTTTCCATCTCCAAAAATCACCCCAATCAAACGGGATCTTTTCGTGTATCTACAGGGGACAACAAAAATTTCTAACCATTATTATTAAAAAAAAAAAAGGAAAAAAAAAGAAAAGAAAAAGGATATTCCTTATAATAGTATAGTTGGGGGGGGGGGGGGGGGGGGGTAGATTATGGGCTCAAGACCCATTGCCTAGGTGAATGTATAACTTATCAATTCAAAAATCATTCATATTGACCTTATCATTCAATAAAATCTTCTTTAGTGTTACCCGGTTACACCAAAGAAAATTCTTTTCTAGAAAAAGAAAACAATAAATTTATTATTATTAACAATGATAATGTTTAATGACAATTTATGTAATTCAATAAAGCTACAGATACAACAAAAATTTATAAAAAAATTGCAACATTCTCAATTTAGACTACCACCTCACACATAATAATATGCAATTTAAATTTATTTTAATCCCATGTGTAAAGCGGAAGGTTAATTTGAGAGTTGTAAAATTATTGTGAATTTTTAATGTAAGATGAATTTTTGTTTTGCCCATCATCAAGGATCACACTTGGGGTTAGCGTTCCTTGGTCAGGGATTTTGGTTTTTGATGACTGAATGGCTAGAATTTGGTGTTTGAAGGTTAAGAATTATAGAGAAAGACAAAATGAGATTGCTTTTAGGGAATCTTTATCTCCAAAAAAAAAAAAGGAAAAGACTAGAGAGAAAACTAAACACATAGTCAACAACTTGATTATACTTCATTCATTAATTAAATAGTGGTTACAAGTTGAGTATTTATACAAGAGCTTGCTCTATTCTTAGTGGTTGTTCATTTAGCACATGTTAAATATGGTTATTCCCATTTTAGCATGTGTTAAATGAGCTCGTAAACTAATCTAACTAAACTATATATATAGGATGTGCTTAATTCTCGTGCATGTGCTACAATTGACTACTATAACTACATGCATGTGCTACGTTTGACTACTATAACTAACTTCCTAGTTAGTCTTGTTACATAAGATAGCCATCATTTGGACATTCTAACTAATCTAACTAATCTGTTTCACTCTCTTAGTCTCTCTTTTCTTTAAGAGCTAATCCCCCTAGAAGCAGTTACACTTGCATTGTTCCAGTTATCCAATCATCTCACATTTCATTTCCAAGCCCTAAATACCCTATTAATGTTATCATACCTAAAACCTTAAGAGTCAGTTTGGTTGGGAGGATGGAAAAGTACAAGGATAGAAAATGGGGAGGGGTGGAAAAGTGGGGGATAGAAAAAAAAAAAAAAAGTTTTCCTTCAATGTGTTTGATTGAGGGACTAGAAAAGTGAGAGGATTTAAAATGTAGATTGTATAAATTTACTCTCATACCCCTAGTACATAAAAAACCATTTTTTTAAAATATTTTAATTACTACAGTTTGTTTTCAGACCCCTTAAAACACAACCAGATTAACGGTAAAAAATCTAGGGAGGATTTAACCAAACTATCCTCAAGGTAAACTGAATCAATTATGAAAGAATTGAAGTTTACACAATAGCGACTTAGACCACTAACAACCTATTGCTACCTCGAGTAGGAAACTTACTACCACGACCCCGTGACAGCTCCGAGTCCACAGACTACTTCTTTCTTGGATTCCCAACAAGTACAAGCACTCTCACTTGTGTATCTTTAAGCTCTTGAATTTGCAACTGAATGATCACCAAGTTCTTGACATAATCTTGAATCTTGGAAACCCTAAGTATGTGTGAAGGCAAACATCTCTAGATCTCACAGAAGATTCACACACACAGTATAAAGAGCATCACTAAAACATGGCTAGGGTTTTTCCTTTTATACTTAAAGCAAAACATAAAACCCTACATGTCAAACCGGCTTGGGCTAAGTTGGAAATTCTGTAGAAAAATTAATCTGCACGACTTTCGATCGGTCAAGTCTAATTCTCGATTGATCGAGCCATGCAGATTTACACAGTAAATCTTGCAGCAACTCGATTCCAACTTTACATAAAAAACATATACTTTGAGCAAGTCTAAACAAGATTAAAACGTTTTGATTATGGTTTTCCAACATTACAAAATGAAGTTCTAATACATTAGTTCCTAATTCCTTAGAACTTAACAAACTCTCCCTTTGGCAATCCTTGACAAAACACAAACTTAACAAAATGCTCAAAGTTACATAAAAACAGTCCATTACAAAAACATTGCCCAACAAAACAAATCCAACCTAACTACTATCTATCAGTTGCAAGTGTAGACAGCAACACGACTGAATCAACCTGTATATTTCCTGAAACACTCAACAAATGCATAAACGCATGTGTGGAAAATACAAGTAAAACAAAATAACTTTTTGATTTCACATAACACAAAATAAAGACATATATCATGAAAAACTCATAAATATAAATCAATACACAATGTGAAACAAGAAACATATATAAACAATGTATTTCCCCCCATCATGGACAACCCAAATAAAATACATCATGAGCCAAAAAAAATAAATACATAATGAAGTACCTAGATACAATCTAAAAACTCCACAGCTCTAAATAAAAAAAAAATCTCCCCCTAACTACAAAAACTCATCTACAAATGTACTCCCCCTTTTTGTGACGGAATGCCAAAGGGCAATCAGAATCCATCATCAAAAGGAGGTGGCGGAGGCGACTGTCTCAAGTGCTCCAAATTTGCTCACAAGGCACGAAGCTCATCAAGCATGTCCACCAAAAGCTGACCATGAGCTGCCTGAACGGTCATGACAGTCTCCAATGTATGATGAATGCCTGAATCATCCGAAGTAGATGGTGGAGGAGCAGCAGCAGCATCAGCAGTAGGATCAACAGACTCCTCAACCGTAGTATCACCTATAAAAGAGAGAGGAGGAGGTGCGACACCAGAAGACTCAACCCTAGGTCGTTTAAAGCTCGCTCTCAACTGAGTAGCCCTCTGCCTAGGAAAGGTGGCACCTATGGGAGCAATAATATGAACAGGCTTAGAAGCTGGAAACACATCTAATCCTAGATGTAAAAGAATCCGATGAATAAAAAGGGGGAAGAAAAGAGCATGAGTAGTAGAACTACTCCTATGAACCTCAATCAAAGAACGAATAAAAAGATGAGGAAAGCTCATAGGAGCATTAGTAACAAGGGCATACAAAAATGCACAACGCTCCAAAGGAATGGTGTGCAGATGAGAGATAGGCCAAAAAGAATGACAAGCAATCCGAAAGAAAAGATAGTGAATCTCAGTAAGCTCAGCAATAGTGATCCGAGGATCAGAACCCCACTGGATAAAAGACCTAGTGATGTAAGACATGATGCCGTGTAGGGGAGGAGACTCATCATAAGGGTAGACAAGATGCTGGACAAGTGGCAAACCAAGAGCATCAGCCACTATTGAAGGAGTAATGGTGTAATCATCACCCTATATCCAACTCCTCACAAGAGTGTTGGAATCATAGGCATGGACCGAGAGGTTCGAGTAGAATTCTTTGGTCAAGGTAGCCGGAGGAGGATGATCAACATCCAACAGAGGTAACCAGCCCCGATGGTCAAAGTTACGCCTAATCTCAGGGTCAAGCTCATCTAACATAACATTTCTCTTAGCCCAAATGTTCCTCTTAAAGTTAAGCTTCTCATAGGTTTCCTGATGTTTCTCACTCAGAAATCTACCACTATCAAAGGTAGAAGCAAAGGGTGAGGGGGCGGACCTATTAGCTCTAGTCTTCCTAGGCATGATGCTAAAGATCAAAAGGATAGACACAAAAGAGATAGAGAGAGGAAAAAAGAAAAACCAAGGGCAGACTGCAAGTTAGAACAAAAAAATTAGAAACAACAGTTCTATATGATGCAAGAACAATATCAACATATGATGCATGCTCTAATGCAGTGAGAATATGTTCAATTTAACTTTAAATTCACAAAATTGGCTTGAGCATAGATTTTATACCAAAAACCCCAAAATTTTGAAAACCCACTTTCAAAAATTCAACAAATTGACCAAATTGATCATTACACAAGAGAGATAACACATTATAATGATCAATTGAATCAATCCAACAAGCCAATTTCATCAAATTAAGCCCAATTGAACAAAATCCCCAATTCGGATAGTTTCAAGCCCTAGAAATTCAAAATTTTCCCAAATCATCAAATTGATCAAATTAATGCACAAAGATTAGTTTTATATTGTCCTACAACAAAAACCCATTGATCAATTTAAAAAAAAAAAGCTTGAATCAACAAAAAACCCAAATTCCCTTAGGTTCGAAAATATCCCCAAATGCATGACAAAAATGCATGAAAACTGAAAATAAATGAAAAAGGAGGGGCAATAAGGTCTTACTGGCCTTAGATGAGAAAAACCTTGCAAAAAATTCGAAGCAAAACGACAAAAAATTTCTTTGACTCCTTGAATGATCGAAAAGAGAGAGAACAGCTCTTGAAAAAGTTGAAAAAGTGATGAACACGTGAAAAGCTAAAGGTTTTTAAAAAACTCTCCGTACGATTTTCGATCGATCGAAAAGTAGGTTTGATCGGTCGAAAATGCTTCGATTGATCCAACATCAATCGAGCACCGATCGAAATAGACAGAAGCTGACCAAAATTTTAATCGCATTTTCGATCGGTCGAAAAACAGGTTCGATCGATTGAAAATCTGAAAAACACAATTTTTTGAAAATCAGAGCAATGTTTTGCAACAACTCCTCAAAGCATTGAATTTTATGAATAAAATGCATGAGTATGAGATGAAATGCTTTTCAAAAACACTTGTTTTGAACCCAATTTTCCCAAAATTAAGATTTTCAATTAATTCACCTTAAATTCTCAAACAACAAACATGTTTTGCATAAAACTCAAGGAATTTTCAAATTTGGTTGGCCAAACCAAAATCACACACAATAACATGTACAAAGTTTAGCAAAGAGTAACTTGTGTAGTGTGTGCAACTAGCAAAAGTTTGAGATACATGTGAGGTGATATGCGAACAGTGATCAATCACAATCTCTACAAAATTCATCACATAGAGTTTGAAAGAGACTATCACCTAAAGAGTTACATCATATAACTCCCACATCTCCTAGAATAAAAGCTTGCAATCATGTAATTTCTTGATTTACCTCATAATGTACACACCAATTTTACTTAATCAGAAACTTATTAAAAATAGCTGGGATAATGTACACACCAATTTTATTAGATTTTGAATTTATTATAGCCCAATAATGTACACACCAATTTTAGCATTTAACCGAGGCTACACCTTATGTTCTTTTTGTGCATGTGCTATACTTTCTCGAGCACAAAATCTTACGATATGCACTAAGGTGTTCATGATTGGCTAGTAAACAGTGGTGAGATGGTTATTTATGCCTTTCTCAATGAGTTCAAGTCCGACAATCAAAGGCATGTGATTTCAAGATCAAGATCATGTGATCAAAAACTATAAACATCTTCCCACACAACATGCACTACAAAGCTCAAACTAGTAAAGTGCAATAAATAAGCTCATCAAAGCTAAACAAGGTACATAAACATGTTATGTAAGATAAATTGGCCAACCTTGATTTCAAATCCAAGAAAAATAATGCAAAACACATTTTGCTTCCTTTTTCCTTTTTTTATTTATTTATTTATTTTTAGTATTAAAAAAAAATCCTAGAATGAAATGCATGAATGTTATACGATGCAAACCCTAGAAAAACAAAGAAAACAAAACAGCAAAGAACAATGGTCACAAAGAGTAGAGCAAAGAAGCACAAGGACCATGTCAGAAAGACTCAATTAGATCGAGCCTTTTGCATCCAAAACTTTTTAGATGCAACTCTTGCATTGGAGTTATTCTTCACATTAGAATTCTGAGCAACTCCAGGATTGGAATAAAGGTTTAGTGCCTTTACCAATTCACCAATAAGTACTATCGGATCTTGTTCTTGAGGCATAGGTACTTTTGGTTTGTTTGCTCGCTTAGCAGCTTTCAACTTGAAACAGTTTGGATGAATGTGCCTAGACTTTCCACAAAAATGACAAACCCATGCAGGCTTAACTTGCAACTTGCCCTTAGGAGGATTAGGAGCCTTAGGTTTAGACTCTTGAAGATCAACCCTAATCTTCCTAGGAGGTGTAACTTCTACAGATTTAGCAGCTGCACTCACAGAGGGTTTGACAACCTCACTCACAGGGGGTTCAGTAGAAGGAACAAAAATTATGGAATGGGGTTCAGGCACAAAGATACTTTCTACAAAACCCAAGCCAGTTTTGTCAGAGGGAGTGTAACACCCCAAATATTTTTTTAAAGCAATTTTTCCAATGAGAATAATATCTAAATTGGACTTTTTTTTAATCAGTGTGGTTAACTATTTTATGGAGGAATTTTGAATATTTGGGCATGTGATAATATTTAGTTAATTTTGGAATGGACCAATTTAAATATGGAGAAACTTTAAGGGTAAAGTTGTAATTTTGATCCCAAGATATTTTGGAACAAGTGGTCCACAATGCTCCCATCAACACAGCCCCTTTCTCTCATCACCATACGTATTCCCTTCTCTCTATTTCTCTATTTTCCTATCTCACTCAGCCACTGAAGTCCACACGCATAAACACTCTAGCTCCCTCTATTTCTCTCACTCCCTCATCAGTAAACTAGCCATCCACCACCACTTTTGGCGGATTTCACTGGAGAACCCATTAGAAACCCCATACGCTCCATTCTCTCAAAGCTTTAAAGGTAAAACTCTTAATTGTTTGGTAGCTTTTCAAGTTTTTCTAAGATTTCTTTCTAATCTAAGCTACATGAGTGGTATACATGTGATTGAGTACATGGGTTTTTGATTTGGTGGATTTATTTGTTAAATGGTTAAAGGCTTTTACAAATGATGATCATTTGGAGTTTCTTCATGGTTAAAAACTTGGGTCTCCTTGAGCAAATCGTATGAGTTGATTTTGTGGGAGTTTGAGGTTGATTTTTGTAAGAGTGTTAACTTTGAATTTCTGAAATTGGAGTGTGAGCATGTGCTTTTATTTTTTTTGCATACCTAGTGTTTGATAGGTTGTTTATATGAGATTTTGGGTTTGATTCCTTGTTCTTAATATGCTTTAAATCTGGTGGTTTTTAATGTGAGTGAATTCTCAAATAATTTGGGCTAGTCTTACAACTATAGCAATTTTCTAAGGCTGTCACGTCAGATTTGAGTCAGCCGCAATGCATGATTTTTAATAAATTACAGAAAAATCTTTTTGGGCTGAATTTTCTGTGGTGTATTGTATTCATATAGGGGAATGTTCCCTTAAAGTTTTGAATTAATCGGATAACATTTCATTGACCAAACAAGTTTTACAAAATGTCTGCCTTGCTATGTACTAAATCTGAAAGCAGGACAAAAATGCTGAGAAATTGTGGAATTAATCCCAAACCTTGGTTGATCTTATCTTTAGCTTATATATATTATTTAGTACCCAAAGAGATTCATGAGTATACTATATTATCTTATGATGCACATTATTGCGGCAATGAATTTAAAATGTTTTGGTTGTGTCAGCACTATGAGTTTCTTGGATGCTTGTTTGGTTCCCGTTTGGGTAGGGGTACTTGTTTTGGGATGGTCAAGCTAGGCTTTGGGGCCTTCGGTTTGATTTTTGAGCGAATATTCTCGGATTTATGGAGACAAATTCGATAGCATAATTTTGTTGTAGGCCTTGTTATTAATAGGCTTGATACTTGTGTTTCTAGGTTCTAAAGTACTTGGTGATGGAACTAGTAACTTGATTGGTTGAAGGAGGTGCCCGGTTGAGGTAAATTTGGAATGGACTACTGAGGTAAGTAGTTTTTTTAATGGGATTTTCGAAAAATAACCATGTTTCATAAATATTGTTTTTGGGTCAAACACATTTTGGAAAATTATATATGGATATGTGTTTTCTTAAAAGTGTAGTGTTGTGACCCTATTATATATGAAAATGCATCATATTTGGCATTGCATTTGGGGAAATGCATGAATTGTTGACAAGGAAAAATGAGCATATTTTTATTTAATCTTTGATAAAGAAATCTTGGATTTTATGGTATATTAGAGAATTTAAAGATGCTTATCTTGTTTTGTTATGTAGGAAATTCATAAAAAATTTCTTGACAAGAATGAAGTTGAAAACCTTACACACTTTGTAGAAGTTATATTATTTAAGGTTTTCTGAAACTACCTAGATATGAACTATGTGTTTCAAAGTAATGTAACCTGTGAGTTTATGTGGTTTTAACACCATGCCATGTGTGATTTCCCAATGATCACCCGATTTGGTTTCCGTAGTCTTTGTGACAATGAAATCAAGTCTAGGTCAGTGCCCTTTCACTTTGGGATGACGCGTTTTTTCCTGCTGCCCATGGGGGGAAGAGGTTCCTTGATTGTGTGTGGGTGAGGCTGTTGCCCATGGGGCCAAGAGACCACATGCAAGAGAGGTCCTATTTGACATGCGCTTTCTGTTGCCCATGGGGGGAGAGAAAAACCTTGAGGGTATAGGTGAGGCTGCTGTCCATTGGGCCAAGAGTCTGCATACCAGAGAAGACAATATCATGCCAGTTGTGAATGGGTGAATCCCCTGACCGATCTAAGTGGTAGTGTGGTATATTTGTGATAATTTACCTTATGTTAGATATTATGGCTTTGGGAATTATAGTGTTGGTGCTCACAGATTATAGTATATAGTTTCAAGGTATTTACTTTGAGAAACTTTGTGTTTTATTATTAAATCATTCTTGTCATATTATTATTATTGAAGATGAAACTTGCATTCCCCACACCCCCATTAATTATGCTACTTACTGGGCTTTAGCTCATCCCATTCTCCAACAGTTTTTCAGATAAATTTGTTATACCTCGGGCATGGAGCTTGATTTATTGGTGGTGATTGGAGCATTATGCTAATTGAGAGATTTATGCTATGATTGGTTGGTGACTCGACTTTCTAAATTTATTGAGGCCATACCTAATGCTATTGGAGATTGGGTTCTTGAGGTTTGTTAGCCTTGAGTGTGGTAGGCCTAGATTTTTGTTGAGGTTGTGTACCTTTGAGAGGATCGTGATTTTGTGTTTATTTTTATTGGGAGTGTTGGATTGTTAAGTACATTTGGAGACACATGATTTGTAGTTTGTATTGCTTGTAAATGTGTCATTGAGCTTTGACTTGTATTGTGGAGAGATCAATATATTTATTTACTTTATCAAATGGAAAGAAAAAGAAAAAGAAAAAATTCTCATACAGTCTCTCGAAGGCTTGGTTTCTCATGCTTTGGACCCTTTTGGGTTTGGGGCGTGACAGGGAGACTTTTGAACACTTAGCATGTATCAAGTTTGGAGCTTGCAGACCTATTAGATTGTTCTCTAGCAACAGATAATTCAAGTTCCAAATTCTTAACTTTATCAAGCAAAAACATGTTCTTAGTCTTCACATTATTCAACAATTCATTAGCATCAAACAGTTTCACAAGCAAAATTTTCTTTTCAAGTTCAAGAGATGCAATTTTCTTTAGGCCTAAATCAACACCCATAGCATCCTTCGTAGCAACTTTGCAAAGTTTATTGTAGGCTTCTTGTAAATCTGCATCCTCAGAGAGTTTCCTGTTAGAAAGGTTCTCCTCAACAGCAATACTTTCATCAACTACAGCAGCATCAGCAAAAGCAATGAAGTTTGCATCCTCATCACTACCAGACTCATTGTCAGAAACTTCATCATCACTAAGGGTTACAACTATAGCCTTACCCTTAGACCTCAAGAATGTAGGACATTCAGATTTCACATGACCATACCTTTGACGCCCAAAACATTGTTGATGCATAGAATTATTTGAAGGTTGACCTATTTTTTCTTTAGGTTTTTCAGTGTTATTAACCTTAGTGGGATCATTCCTCCTAAAATTTCTAGGTTCAGTAGTGTTCTTACCTCTTGCCCTTCTGTTATTGTTCCTAAGAAAATTTCTAAAGTTCTTGGCAAGGTAAGCAATCTTTGTAGCAGAGAGCTCATCCTCAAATCCACTTGCATCAACATCATCAACAGACTTAAGAGCCATTGATATGGATTTGCTAGTCTTAGGAAGGTCCAACTCATAGGATTGAAGAGATCCTACAAGTTCATCAACTGAGATGGAGTCCACATCCTTGCTTTCAATGATGGCAGTCACTTTGGGTCTAAAATCTTCAATCAAAGATCTAAGAATCTTCAATCAAAGATCTAAGAATCTTCCTAACAATTTTAGGTTGATCATAGATTTCACCTAGATTATAAGCGGAATTAACAATATCATTAAGCTTAGCATAGAATTCATCAAAAGATTCATTATCAGACATCCTAATGCTTTCAAATCTAGTTGTTAATTGCTATAGCTTATTAATTTTAACTGCCTTTATGCCTTCATGCACAGTTTGGAGGATATTCCAAGCAGTATGAGCAATCTCAATGTTAGAGATTCTCTTAAATTCCTCCATAGAAACAGCATTAAATATAGCATTTATAGCTTTGCTATTAAAAGTGGCTGCTCTGTCTAAGAAGTTTGCCACTCACTCATAGGAGTAGTGGGCTTCTCCCATCTGTATTCAATGGAGTTCCAGACTCTCTTATCAATAGATTTCAAGAATGCTTTCATCCTTACTTTCCAATAAGCGTAATTATTCCCATCAAAGTGAGGTGGAATAACAAGAGAGTGTCCGTGTTCCATGACAACCGAGGTCAAGAATCAACTCTTAGATCAAAGGATCTACAACAAGAGAGCTACCCGCTCTGATACCACTTGTTTGTTTTTAGACCCCTTAAAACACAACCAGATTAACCTAGTTAATTAGCAAAGTGATTACTTAGTCAAATTATGCAGTTTTAGGTTAACACAAATAAATCATATCAATGTAAAGTGCAAAAAATAAAGAACACACAGATATGATGAACCAAGAAAACCAAACCAGTAAAAAACCTGGAGGGGATTTAACTTAGCTATCCTCAAGGTAAACTGAATCCACTATGAAAGAATTGAAGTTTACACAATAGCGACTTAGACCACTAACATCCTATTGCTACCTCGAGTAGGAAACTTACTACCACGACCACGTGACAGCTCCAAGTCCTCGGATTACTTCTTTCTTGGATTCCCAGCAAGTACAAGCACTCTCGCTTGTGTATCTTTAAGCTCTTGAATTTGCAACTGAATGATCACCAAGTTCTTGACATAATCTTGAATCTTGGAAACCCTAAGTATGTGTGAAGGCAAACACCTCTAGATCTCACAGAAGATTCACACACACAGCATAAAGAGCATCACTAAAACGTGGCTAGGATTTTTCCTTTTATACTTAAAGCAAAACATAAAACCCTACACGTCAAATGAGCTTGGGCTGAGTTGGAAATTCTGCAGAAAAATCAATCTGCACGACTTTCGATCGGTCGAGTCTAATTCTTGATCGATCAAGCCAAGCATATTTACACAGTAAATCCTGCAGCAACTCGATTCCAACTTTAAATAAAAAAACATATACTTTGAGCAAGTCTAAACAAGACTAAAATGTTTTGATCATGGTTTGCCAACATTACAAAATGAAGTTCTAATACATTAGTTCCTAATTCCTTAGAACCTAACAACTACAACTTTACAAACTAACACAACTGTAGAAGTGGAAATTTTGCAACCAATCACAAAGAGCCAAATGCTATTTAGTGGGTCCCGCTGACATTATTTAGAGACCAATGGAAATATTCCAAGTGTTTCTAAATAAAATTTCAAAGAATACTTAAGGGACAATCACACGTCGACACGTGTTGATATTTAATTTAAAATGGCATAAGCAATCAAATTAAATATTTCCATATGTTATTTTAAATTAGAATATTTTGGCTAATCATATAATGTCATGTGTCCCTTGGAGAACAAGACATAAACTCACTCTATTCAAATCATGACATGTGTCACTAATGTGAGCCAATCTGCCTTCAAATCTCTTCAAGACTCTTATAAATAGAGACCTTTCTCAATCTTGTAGAGGAGGATAGAAAAACATTCAGAAGTCTTGGAACTCTGCTGAAATCAAGCTCCAAAGCCTCCAAGAAAATCAAGAAACCTTTGAATACGAAGAACATTCATCTAAATCATTCTTCCAAGTCTCAAAGTTCCACTATGATCAACTTCAAAGCCTCCAGAAACTTCAAAGACTTTGGTCCATCAAAGCTTCATCAGATTCAAGCTCTAAAGCCCCGAAGAACTCCCACCACAAATCTTCGAAGATCAAGAACATTCAAAGAACCCACGAAAAACAAGAAATCTCTAACAAGCACATAGTCAGAGATCTTTTGCAATTTCATTCCAAAGATCTTTCAATCCACTTTGCAATCAATGTAGAGGACATTTTGTGTTCGAGTGAAGACTACATCGACAAAATACTTGAACTGAAGACTTTTCTAAGGAGATCAAATTAGAGGATTATTCTATTGTATTAGAATCTAAATATAGAGAATCATACCTACAAATTCATCTATACAAATTTACACTTGTGAAACATATTCAATTATTTGATTTTCAAACTTGAGAGATTTTTTTTTAAAAAATTTGGCAGGCTTGGTGGGACATCTCTACCTCTCATCTCTTTCTACTTTGAAAAAAGAAAACTTCATCATCTTGCTATCTACCAAGAACACTCAAGCTTCATCAACTTCAAGTTTAACTAGACTTAGTGCTTCTATCATCGACAACTATTCTAGTCTAATTGCTCGTAGCAGACTTAAAGCTCTTAATCAACTTCAATTTCAATCGAATGATGAAGCCAAGGTACAGATAGTCATCTCCTTGGATTTTCTTACACGCGAGAAGATTTTCAACAAAGAGGTATCCAACTTGGAGCACCTCAAGTCTGGGGGCAAACCCCCTTCTTCCTTCACAAGAAGTTGTTCACATGATTCCTCATATGTCATAGGAAGGCCAAGAGCTAAATTTCCCTTGGTTCACATGGATTTTCTTTCTCCTCAATCATCCTCTAAAGTCGTGTCAATCATGATGACTAACACCTTTACTATAGAGGAAAAGATGGTTGAAATGGAGCAAAATATCATCCACAATTTCTCTTATGTAAGTGAGATCTAAAGCCCTACACAAAGTGCATTGACAACATGAGAATGCCCAATGGATATCAACCTCCTAAATTCCTGCAGTTTGATGGCAAAGGCAACCCCAAGCACCACATTGCTCACTTTGTGGAAACTTGTGAAAATACTGGAACTCAAGGAGACCTCCTTACAAAAAAAATTTGTTTGTTCTCTTAAAGAAAATGTCTTTGATTGGTACACAGACTTGGAGCTTGAGTCAATAGATAGTTGAAGGCAACTTGAAAGAGAGTTTCTTAATCGATTCTATAGCACACGCCGCATGGTGAGTATGTTAGAGCTTACTAGTACCAAGCAGTGGACAGATGAGCCTGTTGTTGATTATATTAATCGATGGTGCCCCTTAAGTTTGGATTGCACAGATAGGATTTTTGAAATATCTGTTGTGGCGATGTGCATTCAAGGTATGCATTGGGGACTTCTCTACATCCTTCAAGGGATAAAACCCCGAATGTTCGAAGAACTAGCGACTCGTGCACATGATATGGAGTTGAGTATCGCTAATCATTGCAACATGAATTCTCTTGCACTTGAGGAGAGGAAAGATAGAAAAAAGTGAAGAAGAATGATACCTCTAAAGATTCAGTGGTTTTTAATACTGCCTTAGTCAAGATTTTAAGAGGAGGTGCAAAAGCAAAGAACAATAGACTTGATGGGTGGCAAAAGAAAGACGTGTGCCGTTAAACTCTTAAGGAAAGAGAGCAGAAAGTTGATAATCGAATTACTCCAAACAAAGGTAATCGAATTACCAGAATGCAAGTGGCCAGAAGAGATGGAGAAATTTGATAATCCTAACTATTGCAAATATCACCGCATCACTGGCCACCTAGTCCAAAAGTGCTTTGTGCTTAAAGAAATCATCATGAAGCTTGCCGAAGAAATGAGGATTGATCTAGACTATGATGAAGTAGTTGAAGCAAACCACACAACTATTGCATATGGGTCACTGAATGATGTACTTCCAACTCTAAAACAAAGAGCACTTCCCCCAAATTTAGTTGCTTAGAAATCAAGAGGACCAGAAGATAAGCCTTATATGAAATCAAAGAAGGAATACAAGAAGCTTGGAACCACAAAGGTCAAGGTGCAATGTGATCATTCGTTGCCTCAAAAGTTCAAGAATCATGTCACTCTACTAGACTTCTTCCCACAAAGGCTCCTTCAAAACGATTCGGTGGAAACCGTTCATATGGTCTCTTGTTATGAAATCCATGATGAGGAAGAGATTTCGAAACCAAATCTCAAGCATATCACCCCACTCAGTTACATGCCTAAAAATTCAGTGCTAAAATTGGCCAAAAGAAAAGGTGACATTGTGAACCTTTAGCAGGACACAAAGAAAGCTACAAATGGCTTGAATCAAGAAGGTGCAAAATTCCCACCACGAATTTCAGTGTTTAATCTCATTAAGGCTTTGAGCTTCTCACCGTCACGAATTTCAGCATTCGAAAGGTTAAGTGTTGCTCACCTAACACAAAACCAAAATGCTCTTGCACGTAGGTCAACCTTCGATTAGTTAGGGATGATGAAAGCATTTATCATTGATTGTTCTAAGGACCAAGAAGAGGAAAGTGTTGTCAGCAAGATTCACGGTCGCATCCCCTCACGCATGAAGCGTAACTCTATTCTTGGCATTACCCTAGAAGGTTCATTTAAAGTTAAAAGGCGAACAATCATATACAATACTTAATCGCATGTTCAAGATCAACAAAAAATTGAGAATGCTCCACCAACATTGGAAGATAGGGGGCAAACTACACTAGATGAATTACAAGAAATCTACAAGATAACCGACGGTGATGATGTGAGGATCAATCCTATTGATGGGAGGTTCCTCAAGTGCTTCTACACATGAAATTCAAGATTGCTCCTTAGTAATAACTTAAACTGCCCACCTTGGCACTTCAAAGGTCCATGATGTCTTACTCTTACCATTGATTGTGTTCACCTAAAAAAGAAAAAAGAAAAAAGAAAAAAATAAAAAGCTCGTTAGGTTGGAAGTTGGAAACCTTGAAAAAGGTGACCTAAGCAAAATTTAGAGCACAAAAAAAAAAAAGAAAAAGAAAAAAAAAAGAGCTTGTTAGGTTGAAAACCTTGAAAAAGGCGACCATGGCAAAAGTTAGAGAAAAAAAAAACTCTTTTCTTTTGAACTATGTGATGACATGATCTCTCACGAGTACGTAGGCAACTTGGTATCTCATGCTAAGTTTAGTCACATGTTTTTTTTTTTTTTTTAAATCACCATGATTGAAGGATTCCACCATAGATTTTCAATTTGCTTTCAAAATCTCTTTGATTGGAAGGGAAAAGCTTACGATCACACCACCTCTCCTTTAAGTTGCATCACATTGCATTTTTAAAGTCTACACCGCATCTCATTTGGATTACATAGTCTCTCTTCTATGTTGTATCGCATCACCTCACATCTTTAGAGCTTGGATTGCATCATCACTTGTCTAAGTTGTATCGCCTTGCATCTCTAAAGTCCAAATTGCTTCACCACCCGTCTAAGTTATGTTGCCTTGCATCTCTGAAGTATGGATTTGTTGCCTTGCAATTTTGAAGTTTGCGCTAAATCACCTCTCTTCTGAATTGCAACAATTCACATCTTTAAAGCATGGGCAAGCCCTGATGGCATCGCTCATCTTCAAAGTCTTGGTGACGTCTTCTCGCATCTTTAAATTCTTCATCGTGTCATCTCTCATCTTCAAAGTCATGTTGGCATCTCCTTGTGCCTTCAAAGTTTGGACATGTTGTTAGGATATGTGCCCTTTAAATGCTATTGTATGATGCCATGTATGACATTATGTATGACGTTATGTTCTACGTAATAAAGTTATTTTACTATTATCTAAAATAATGGTAACATGAAGATAATGGTAACATGAATATTTGGACATTATCATATAGTCCATGAGATGCATAGTATGTGATTTAGTCACAGAAGATATAAATCACAAGTTCTTTGTAAACTCGGAATTTTAGTTCGTAGTTGGTGATGAAATTGGGTATTTCATCTGCGAAGACTATAACATATCAACTAAGATGATTTATCTTGATCATGGAAGTAGAGACTTCTAGTTGATATGTTGATATGTTTTAGGTGTTAAGACATAATGCATAGTATGTTTTAGTTGATGTTGTAAGATACATTGAACTGGACTGCTGTGAGATTTATTATTCTACTAATGACTGTCAAATGAATAATAAATCTCAGGACTTCTATTTACATCGACTCTTAATCTTGAGAGAATAATGAACCTAATCATGAAGTGTAGGTTGCTTTGATATATTAGGAGTGAGATGAAAAGTCACAATCAAAACCTCAGAATGTTGGGCAGCTACATTTAATGTTGAAGGAACATATATTCTCGAGATGAAATTCATAATCTCTTAACGGAGATATAAAATATTCCTTTGAGATAAGTTTAATGAGTTTGGTTATTCAGAATGTTAGGCTTAATTACTTTAGTAAGAAGTTACTAAAGTATATATTTATGAAATTGAATTTCATAAATATATGATGAATAACTTAGAGGATTAAACCGGGTATTCAAGGATTAAGATGTAGTAATCTTCAAAGTTGCAGTCAACATTTATGACTTTGTATTACTATGAATATTTTAATGAAGGGGTTGAATGTATAATAAAGTCTTGGGATATAATTTATTAATGAGGCCTAGAGTGCAATTATATTTATATAGCGGTATTAAATATAATTAATGGTAATTTTGGGCATGTCAAGAGTTGATAGAAAAGCCCAAAACCCGTTGGAGCTAGTGTCTTATTTGTCCCTTTTGGTCCCACTCCAAGCCACATACTAAAGCCCAATTAGAATGGCCCAAAAGGCTAGCCCAATTAGATAATCAGTTATATATAAGGAGAGAAACATACAAAATTTTCAGAAGTATGGAAATGGTGTGTATGTGAGTGTAAGCCACTCTCTTATTCTTCCTTGAACACATACGTGTAAACTGATTGACAGACCACACTTCTTGGGAAAAGTGGAATTGGAGTGAAGATTAAAAGTGCTTCTAAGTACTTCTAATCTTTGGTTTTAAATTTCACCACACCAATGTACGCTCTCTTGTTCTTAAATTCTGAAATTTACACAGTACCTGTTATCAATTGCGAATGAAGTAGATTCATTAATTTTCCACTGCGTGTGTTTTGTCTTTGATACAAACCATGTTTTTCCAACATATAAGTTGCCTAATATGCTTGATTGAATATCATGAGTTTTGATGCTTGTATGTTTAGATCTTTTTGTTCAGATCTGCCTTGAGATGCTTCTACCATGATAGATGAATGCTAGGCTTGGGGATGATTATGCCATGTTGTTTGCTTTCGGATGCATGTTAGTGTGAGTATGAGTTAGAATAACGTGTTAAATTTGCCTTTAATGAGATTAATACTTGGAACACAATGAGTGTAGGCCAACCCATAGGTCGAGTGGGGTTGGGTGCCTAACACCTTCCCATCCAATACCTAAACTCCAGACACGTGCTCTAATAAAGATTAATCTTTCCACAAGGGCGCTATATTTGTGGTTCCTAAACCTAAATTAGGTGGCGACTCCATTTATATCCTTTACGATGGTCCACCCTAGGCCAAGGCGTACCTTCCTACGAAAGACGACGGTTGCGAGTGCTTGTGCCCACAGTTCGACTCCATTGGGGATAGAGAGTTTGAATCCAATGTGTTCCTTTTCTTAATCTTGATAAAGGCTTGTTTAATATTTTTTTGCACACACTTTCACTTGGTTCTTTTTTCCCTTTGCCATGGTTGGTGATGAAAAGGAAAAAGGAGGCTCCATTAGAGCTAAGACTTTTCGAAGTTCATCCCACCAACTCACAATATGTGCCTGTAGACACCGCATTTTGTACCCCTTACTACTCAAGTCCCCATTCCCCAATAATGTTAGAATTCTAAAGCCCAAGGTTGGTTTAGGGCCCAATCAGATGAAAATTGACTTGAGGAAAGTTTTTATGAAAAATATAACTTATTTTTAGAGGAAATAAACTATTTTTGGGAAAGAAAGGCCATGGAAAACCTTAGGCATGCGTACGCATGCTCAAGCTCTGTGTATGTATTCTTCATGCATGTGTATGCATACAAGGGCATGCATACACGTGCATGCTCACACATGCTAGGGTTCTAGAAACTATGAAAGACAAGTTTTCTGCATTCAAACTCGGTTTGGAACGAATCCCACATTGTCTGGGAGCCACCCTAAACCCCTATTTTTCGACAATATATAGTAAAAAGGATACATTTTCTGAGAGGGTGGGTTCTAGTGGTAAAAACACATAAGATTCACTAGAAAATAGTGAACCAGAGAAGGAGTCTTTCATAAAACATCTTCAAGTCATTTTTGTTTGATTGGGACTTCTTTTGGTCATGATCTTTGAATTCTAAGTTTACTAATCTGTCTTTCATTTGATTGTGAATAGATTAACCGTGGGGAATGGTCAAAATCAAGCTCTAAAGAGTTCTAGTATAGAGATAAAGTTTCTAACTTTGGCTCTTCGCTTTTCTTTATTTTTCTCGTGATCTTGTGTATATGTGTCTTAAATGCTTTAATATGTTTGTTTAGCTTAGATTTATTTCATGTTTGTGTTTGAAGCATGTTAGGTTGTTAGATTTCTTCTTTCTTTTGTGTTTTCTTTGTTTTCTGTTATGGTTTTCTAGGTTTAGGGTTTCGGGTGTGTATGCGTGTGCATGCAGCTTGCATGCGTACGCATACTTGTAATATGTGTATGCATATAGTTGGGATGTGCACGCATGCCCTATGTATGAGCATGCATACTCATGTCCAGAAACCCTAAATTTGCTTTCTGTTTGTTTTCCTTTGTTTTATTCATATGTTTTGCCTTTGTTTAACCTAGTTTTCATAGCTGTATATATATATATATATATATATATATGTTTACCCTGTTTTGTTCGGTTTTGTTTGTTTTAACTCTTTTATGCTTACTAAGGTTTCTTTTTGTTTAGATGAAATAACATGCTTATCTAGATCTATTCAACGATGTCTCTGCCCTTGTTGATATATGCTTGTATGCCATGATTGTTTACTCTTAGATGCATGCTAGTGTGTGTGAGAGTTATAATAACGTGTTAAATATGCCTTTAATGAGATTAAGATGGAACACAATGAGTGGAAGCTAATCCACGGGTTGGGTGGGGCTGGGTGCCTAACACCTTCCCATTCCCATACCTATACTCCAAACACGTGCTTTGGTAAAGATTAGTCTTTCCACGAAGGGCCCTACATTTATGGTTCCTAGACCTAACTTAGGTGGCGACTCCATTTAAACCCTCCGCCATGGTCCACCCTAGGCCAAGATGTACTTCCCTCGAGAGGAGGATGACACCACGTCACGGGGCACTTGCGCCCACAACGGCGACTCTGCTAGGGATTGAGAGTTTAATTCCAATGTGTTCTATTTCTTAATCTTGATAATGGCTTGTTTAACATTGTTTTCACACACTATTCACTTGGTTCTTTTGTCCCTTTATGATGGTTGGTGATGAGTGGGAAGGTGAAGGCTCCATTCAGGCCAAAATCTTCCAAAGTTCATCCCACCAACTCACAATCCGTGCCATCGCCTATAATGGGCTTTGAGTACATTAATAGTTTGCCACCAATCCATTACGGTTCATTTAGGCCTAAGGTTGGAATCATGGCCCAAATAGTTGTGCGTAACCTATTGATCTATCCCTTTAGCTTTAAGGAGCTTATCCACATTTAGAGAGATCCTAGATCCTATCAAAAAAGCTTACCCATATACATTGTGTTCATCTAATTCTAAAGGAAAAATAAAAGATGTAAAATTTGAAAGGATGACCCAAAAGTTATGGCATACCCTAAGACAATGGGATGAAAAGAAGAAGAGTTCTCACATATAAGAGGCTTATCCCAAAATCCAAAGGTAAATCTTAACTTGAAAGATTCATAGGATCATAGCCTAGTTGCTATCGTAAGCCCAAATCCAAAGACCTCTTGAGAAAGAAAGTCTTAGGTCTACGGTAACAAATATGCTATAGACCTAGCATCCAAGATCCTAAGAAGTCAATATGAATATCCCTAATCTTAAGCCTCTTTGTTGTATGTCAAGGCTTAAAATGGTGAGAGATTCATGGGCTTTAAGAGGAAGGCCACAATATAATATATCTAGAAGGCTACCTTAAAATGATGATAATGAATATGAGAAAAGAAGAGCCCAAAAGTGATGAATACATTGTTGGCTCATATTTGAGACAAAGGGTTGAAAATATCTAAGCACATTCTAATGAAAGCCCATGAGTGTAAGATGAGAGCTTTATTGTAAATGGACTAAGCCCTATGAAACAAGGGGCAATGTTTATTAGAGGAAAGGGAGTGATTTTGTATTTGGGCCTTCATTAAAATGGACTTAAAGACTTTCTAAGACTTAAAATGACATTTTTCTTAGCCTAGGATTGGTAATGGAATCAAATAGAATCAGGTGACCAATCACAGCTTAGAAAAGACCCAATGATTAGTGGTGACTTCACTTAGCTTTGGTAACCCAATTAAAATTGACTCATTTCACACAGCAGAGGTATAACCTTCCTCCACATCACCCGAGCTCCTAGGCTTGCAGCTCTTGAGGGCGCGCGTTGAGCATCGCTGCGATGGGTGGCCGAACCGGCCCGAGGCATCAACACTCTTCCTAGCCTTCTTTGGACAAGGGCCATGGTCTGGATGAGGCACGTATCCAACCTCCACCCATTCAGCTTTCTTCTTCTGCTTATCAATGATTGCATCTTCAGCATTAATGAAACTTTGTGCTAAGTGTAGTAGTTCCACCATCATCTAAGGCTCTCGATCAAACATTTAGTGAATGAACAAGTCTGAAGTAACTCCATTTTGGAAGGCCGTTAGGAGAACGTTGTTGTCTACCTCTCCCACCAATGCAACAATAGTTACTCTAATACTAATATGAATTGGCAACCCACCAACTTCTCTGACATTCTAATTGACTCCTTTTGGAAGTCCCTTGTTGTCTCTTCCGTTGGTGCCTTCCACAGCGCCCAACAAGTATCATCATATACTAGCCATAAACTAGTACCATAATCATCTTCAATTCCCATGTTATTATGCTGACTTTCAACCTTAATTTTCGTTTCATTAATATATGCAGTCGGAAACCAAACACTTTTTAACTGATTCTTTCCTTACTCTTGCTGTGTTCACAATAATTTCTTAGGTTTAAAATTGATTTGATTAATTTGTAAAAATTTGATTTTTTTTTTTTTTTTGGTAACCATAAAATTGGAATTAGGTTCTTTCAGGCATGGTTGAAAGAGGAAGGGGGACAATTCTCTTCAAGGGCTATTTGTTGACACTCCATTTTGCAACCCGCATTTAACCACGCATGGAGGATAAAAGGGTAATTTTGCCTTGGAAATATGCATCTTGATTCTAGCCATTAGATCCTTGGATTCATTTCACCAAAATGATCTTGATGTTGTAACGATCAAATCGACTGATCATAAGCCCTAATCGGACCACCGGATTGAAAGTTATCATCAAATCAAGTTTTAATGGCTAAGATATACTATCACAAATTGAGTCCGACTATATATGATTATGAACAATTGATTTCAACTAGTTATAGGAGTGATCAATTTGAGATCAATGATGTGTCATAATTTGATTGGTTAGGACTACATTTTATGGTGAGGTTGCATACACCTAATTAATTAGATAGTTAAACATTAATTATTCAATGAGTAATTTGTGTAATTATCTTTTAATTAGGGTAAATTTGGAACCAATTAATTCTGAAATAGAAGTGATTGGAGCCATTTAATGTTAATTGGGAGCTAATTTGGGACATATTAATGTTAATTGTGCTGAAACCATTTTCTAACAAATGACCTCTGCTCACAATTTCATCAATATCTCTCAGAATATTTTAAATCTGTGAATGAGGTTAATTTTCCCAGAAACTAGACATCCGGGGCTTCAATTTGAGCACAAGAATAAGACAATTCCGATCAGAATTGGGTCAGATATAATTTTTCGAAGTTGGCTCTACAAGCTGTTACAGCAGCTACGGGAAAACCGAATTTTGGCTTGCTCTCCACTCCCACCAATCTCTCCATTTAATGCACCAGATTTTCCCCAAGGCTAAAATGAGGTCTAGGTTCATAATTCTTGTCAACCCTCATTAAATGGCATTCCATTCATATTCCCTCCACTACTACTATATAAACCCTCCCCCTCCTTCATTCCAAGAGACACCAAAACCCCATTTCTTGAGTTCTAATGAAGTTGAGTAGTCTTGTCATATCTTGGTCTTCCTGAGACTCAAGATATTGAGTGAGACTCATTCTTCCTCTCCTAGTTCTTCTTTTCTTCACCCTTAGGACTTCCACCAAGAGTCTCCTCCTCCACTGTCTGGATCTTGCATGAAGGTATAATCTCTTTCCTTAACTTGTTTATTATGTTGCCATGATGAGAATTTAGGATTAAAGCATGATAGTGATTATTTAAATTCTCTTAAATATGTTTGAATGTTCTTAAATGTTCTTATGTGTTCTTTACATGTTCTTGGTTGTTCATCACATGTTCATGCACAACACTAGTTTTGATCTTAAATCTACATCAAAAATATGAAAAACATGTTTGTTTCATAATTCTTTCAAATCCTTGAATTTAGGTTATCACCTTCCATACACATTCACTAGAATTTTATTTTTCAATCCAAATGCAATGTTTAATAAATTGAATTAGGGTTTATCACATGCACACACATCAAATTCAACATGTAAATTGATTGACATATTGGATGATATGATATGATTGTTGGCCACCATAGTCTAGAAGACCGGTTTCACCGGGCAAGGTGGGTGCCTAACACCTTCCCACCTTGTAACATAGCCTCCGAACTTAGATCAAGGGTTAGTAGATCAAATTCTTATCCTTGTAATTTTCAATTTCTAGATTGTAACTAGGAAATAAAGCCATGTACTTTATCTTAGATTGTATCTAGGACCAAAGCCATGTAATTTCCTATGTTCAATGTAAATTCAATTTCAAATTAATAAAATGATGAATTTTTCAATTATGGTTTTCTTATTTATCCCAACAATTAAATAAGTGGTGACTCCATTGTAAAACCTTTAATCTAAAGGGGAAAATATAATCAGTCAAACCTCCATTTTGAGAGGCAATAACACGACTCCACCCATTCACGTGGGTTTGGCCCAACATCCTATAAAAACGGGCCGGGGGCGCGGTCTCTCACACTATTCAGCTTTTCTCAATGGCATTCCCAGTTTTTCTATCCAGGACTAAGCTAGTTAGACAGATTGTGGGGTTATGGTTTCTATTTTTTTATTTTAGAGTTTGTCCTAAACGCTGTCATTTAAGCAATAGTAATATGTTTTACGTTTAGGCCTGAAACTACGTTGTTTTGATTGTGCCAGCTTGGTCATCACTGAAACGACGTAGTTTTGGGGCTAATTTGGCAAAAATAAAACACACCAGCATGATGATATGTCACTTAATAGCAGAAACTAACCGTGTAAAATCCAGTCAACCCAAAAATTCAGTGGTGTAATTTGCAATTTACCCTAAGTTTTATGTAGTAAAACTTGTAGTTTTTTTAGTTTTTTTTTTAAATTTTTTATTTTTTTTAAATACTTTTAATGGTACATTAGTTTGTAAGACCTATGTAATAAAATTTGTAATATCCCTAATATCACTCCTAAAAAAATTTTGTTGGGGGTATTCTAAAGATTAAATCACACTTGACTAGAGTTAAGGGGTAATGACACAAAGATTATTGTTTTTATTTCCAAAAAATATATGTTAAATATTTATCTATTTTTGTTACAAGTTTTTTAAAGTTAAACGTAATATACTTGTACCATACATATATTGTTATTTTTCCGTTTTCGTATTTTTATGTTGAACTTTTGAAACATACTCTCTTTTTTTCTTTTTTTAATGCTGAATTATACCTGCCTGTAAACTTACCATATTAAACACATACCATATTTTACTAACTATGCTGCCATGATAGAAGCCCAAGGCTAAAACCTAAAAGTTATGGCAAACATAATAATTTAGTTAAGCAGGTAACCCTTCGAATTGTGTAGTTTAATTAAATTTTGAATTTCATGGCAGCCAACCATAATTTCATTGCAGACAGAATTTGCTAGATTATGGACACTTGCAAAGGATTTTGAAACATGCAAACAATCATATTAATAAATGAGTGTAAAATTTAAAAAAAAAAAAGTTTAGGATTTAGTTGAAGTTGGTTAATTATTGAGACCAAAATGTGTGTTAATGAGGGGTGTAGTCATTGCAAATAAGTGTTTTTTTTTTTTTTAGAAGGACCATTGCAAATAAGTTAAGATAGAACATGTGTGAAAGTTGGTATTTGAAGGTCGCAAATTCATGCATTATTGATTAGAAATCTCATAGAGTAGTAGTACAATAGATTAAACTTAGGCTTCGTTTGGGAATTCATAAGGGAATGGAATGAGATGATCGTAAGGGAATGGAAATGAATGAAATGTACTTAAGCAAGGGAAATGAATGGAATTAAATAATCTTAATTAGATGTTTTAAAATAAAGAAATAGAAATGAATGAAAATGAATAGAATGTAAGTAATCTTGTTTGGGAGTAACATAGAAGGAATATAATAGAATTATTTTATGACAATATTACTATTAAACCCTTATTTTAAAATAAAGGGTTGAATATATAGGGGTATTTTGGAAGTTTTTAGTAAAAAATTCATTAAATTTAATTTCATTCCCTCCCATTCCTCCCAATTTTGAGAAGAATGAAAATTTGAGATTTTAAGGGAATAGAAATAAATGAGTATTTCCTCTTACCCATTCCCTTCCCACTCCCACTTAAACTCCCAAACAGGAAATTGATTTTCCATTCTCTTCATTAAAACTCCCAAATGAAGAGAAGAATATTCTAAAATTATTTTTTTTTCATTCATTTCCATTCCATTTTCTCCTTCTAAATGAGAGCTTAGGATGATGTTCAAATGGCGGTTAGGCTCCAAAACCCCCATGACTCATGAGTAATGAATGAATGATAGATGACTTTATTAATTAAAAGTTGAGATAGATTTTATAAAAGAATATTTATTTATTGGACAACATCTGTTTTTTTTTTTTTTTTTTTTTTTTTTTTTTTTTTTTTGAGAAAGAGACTTTCAACCTATGACGTTCGCTTCTGATGATAGCTATTTATCATCAAACCAAGACACCAACCAGTTTTTAGTGTAGGTGAGAATTGAATTCCAAATCTATTATTCAACCATTAAAGACTTTATCAGTTGAGCTGTTTGAAAGCCTCAGATAGCATCCATTAATTTAGATGAGATGCAAAAATATTGTGACAAGTAGTTACATGTGATGTGAGGCGCGTTGAGAAACGCATGGAATAACCATGTGATTGTGATTGTGATTGTGGCCGTGGCTGTGACTAAAAAAAAAATTACACAGGTTATAAGCTGTAAGCTGTAGCATTATAGGGGAGGGGTTTAAAATAAAGCAAGAGATCAGTCACATTCCTCCTTTTCCCATATGTATGATGATTGTATGTCAATGTGAGTGATTGAGTTAAGTGACTCACAAATCACAATGCTGGCCCGCCTGTGTCGGTGTCGGTGTCGGTAGTCGGAACCAGCCAAACTCTCGACTCTTTTTGTTTTTTTTAATATTTTGTCACTATTATACTAACACGTTCATTCCTTTGACTTTTTTTTTTTTTTTGACTCTATTTTTTAAATCATCATCAATATAATTGGGTTGTAAAAAAAAAAAAATTCTAGTTGAAGTCATCATTTCCTTCCTATTTGCCAATTTCTTTTCTCTTCAGTTTCAAAAAAATAAAAAAATAAAAAAGGAAAATTTCTTCTCTCTTTTTTTTTTTTTTATTAAAAAAAAATAAGATTCATAGAGTCCCAATTCCTAGTGTTGAATTTTCCGATCTCTTCCAAAAAAAAAGCACCCATTCAACTTTTCATCTGTATAATAAAAAATATATATTACGTATCGATCTGGGAATTCGGGGAGGGTCAGTTGTGACACAGTAATTAGATTAGATCGTTGTTGTGCGGGTTTTGGGTGGGCCGAAGAAGAAGAAGAAGGAAATGTCTCCGTCTTCAAATGGACGGAGGAGAAGTAGCGGAAACGGAGGAGGAGGAGAAGGTGTGAATTATAGTTATAAATATATAGAGCACCAAGTGTCCAAGTTCGATACCCTCGCCGGTGTCGCCATCAAGTACGGTGTCGAGGTATTTCTCTTTCTTTCTAAAACTAGAATAAGCACTCATTTTCCTTTCTTTGTTTTTATGTAAAACTGAGTCAAATACCCTGACACTAGGCAACTAATTTTGTTGATTAAGATCGTCTTTCGTGTGTATCATGTATGGAACAAGACATAATTAATTTAAGATTGCATGATGAATGGCATAATTAGCTAATCTTCTTTGTGTTACTACTTACACCCACAAAAGCTTACTCCAAATGCCGTTCACTCCATCTGGCATGGCATGGGTAAACTATGTATGTATGTATAAATTACCGAATCTTAGTTAGTTAAATTCCTAGTGTTCCGTTTCCCTCACATTATCAATCTTTAGCTTTTCATGACTGCAACAACAAACTAACTTATATGCTCATATGGATTTCCTAATTTTTCACTCTATACAAACGTAAATCAAGTCTCAACTAGTCGCATTCTTACTATTACCAACTCTCTCTCTCTCCCTCTCCTTTGTGTTCTTTATTGTATGCATTCACTAGTCTCTCTCTTTCTTTTTTAATATATTTTATAATTTCATAGCCATTAGAAACACTAGAAGGTGCCAGTTTAGCTTCCAAAAAACAAAAAAAAACGCGCAAATGGCACTTCCTTCTCCCTTTATAATAGGATAGATTCAAGGCCCAAGAGTGTGTACTTAACTTACTACTCAAAAAAATATGTGTTGTTAATTATTTGGTATGAATAATTAGTCATCTGAAACCAATGGACATCATTTAATTTTAGTTGTGTTTTTTAACTAAATTAGCACTCGAAAATGGGAGCATTGAGTACTAAGTGCTACCTTTTACGCATTTAAAACACCTTCATAGTATAATTGTATGAATGGGCTATCAAGTTTACCTAGGACATGTCATCTCACATGAATTATTGCCCTTGAGCTGATTATGAGATATTGGCCTTTCTTTCTTCTAATGGATCTCTATTTTTAATGAGTTAGGTAGCTGACATTAAAAGGATGAATGGCTTGGCAACAGATCTTCAAATGTTTGCTTTGAAGACATTACAAATACCATTACCAGGAAGACATCCACCATCTCCCAGTTTGTCTAATGGGTCTGCTTCTCAAGGGTATGATATACTTCATCTCTACAAATAACTATTTTTACTTATAGTCGAGCTTATTATCATCCCATTGTTAGCCTTTAGTCTGCAAGGAGTTACTTATAAAAATAAATAAAAGAAAAATGGTTTTTTTTTTTTTTTTTTGGGTCTAGGATTCGCTCTAGCATGTCTTGTGTCCACTAGTATACAATGCCATGATGGCTTCTTCTTCCTCTCGCTCTATTATGCATTCATCAATTTACTTGCCCTTGAGTTTATGACACTTCATTCTTGTAGCATCCATATTTCCAACACTTTGCTTTCTTATTGCATATATATGTTTAAGACATTACAAAAAATTAATATTTTTGTCTTCTTTGTGTCTATTGATGCATAGACAACACTATAGAGTGCCTTATTATAACCATTTTTTTCATTGTTGGAGGCAATGAATTGTTCTTCTTATACTTGTGCATTTGCTTACAAAGCCAAGTGCGCAATAGTTGGATATGTTCATTTTAGTATTATACATTGCTATGCTCCATACCTACACTTTTGGAGAGAGCTTGACACTGGTGTTGGTGTACAAAGGCTAAATATCTACCCTTGGTCTTATCTATAAAAAAAAACTCTTGCTTCTTAGTGATTGTGATGGGATCTCAAAACTGATGTACAATGGATGCTAAATTATTTTAGTATTTGTCCCCTTTTGACTGTGTAAGACTGAGATCATAGAGATCATGAGTTCATGATATACTTAAATTAATGAGATATAGTATGGAAGTTTACGTGGCCTGGTCTTTTTTTTTAAATGGTTTGAAATCTCCTAAGCTACTACCCGAATCCCTCCCCTGCCCCTCAACCCCTAGGAAGTACCTAGAGAGGTGCCATTAGACCAATTGGGTCATTGGCTATTCTTTTTACAATGCTAATAGCGAGTATAGGACTTACATTACCCAAGAAAAGTCAATGCATGGAGAGCATATGGCATCATAAATCCCCAAGACACACCACACCCAGGGTTGTGACATACTAACTGCAAGGAGTTCAAACATAGCAGACCCCAAACATATCAACAACAAAAAAACTGAATGAGATTTTTTGATTTTTTATTATTATACATAAAAGGAGTTGTTGAGATAAAGAGGCGTGTGGTCCATGTACACAGGAAGTATTACAATGAGAAATTAAATCTAATAAATTTATAATTGAAAATAATTCTTACGCTGTCATCCATTCGGTCAAGGATCTGAAAAACAGCAATTTCAGCTTTAAAATGGTCCTTTCACATTGCTCAAGATATGATTGAGTTTAAGACTTGTTCTTATATCTTTTGATTGATGAACTCCTTCATGTTTGAGGATTATTCCTTGAGCCCCTTATGACATATTCAAAACTACAAGCAGTTCAAGTACTAGAAGCTTGATCCTGAACATATATATTTTTTGATTTGGGAAAAATGTTACATTATTCTGGCTAAAATTTAAAAATAAAATAAAATTTTGCAATTAGTTAAATAATGACATCTGGATAACATTAATAATGACGTGAACTCTACCATAAGATGAACATATTTACAAATCCTAAGTAGAGTTTGAAACAACGATCTGATATTTTTTTACTCTTACATTTGTGTCTTTGATCTTGTGAGATTGCAATCTGTATTTCTTGAGCTAGCCTTTATGTTTCTGTAGATGTACTCTTTGTTATGGCTTGGTAAGCAATTAGCAGCCAGTTAAAAAAATACCCAATTACAATTGATTTCGTTTACAGGAAATATAATATATGCTTCAAAAGTGGGCATTTAACTTAATGATGTATTTTTGGTTCATGACTTGCCAATCAATAATATGTTTTCTTGTTTTTGATTGACTAGAACCATACTTGGTCTTGTGTTCATCTGAACTTAGAAATGTTCCCTTCTGGGAACACATGTTGTTCCCAAATTTTGTTGAGACAAAATTGAGGAATCAAATTTTATGCACCATCTGGAATGTTATGTATGCCGACCTTTTATTGACTGATGGTGGTTCTTTGATTGCGCACATAAAGCCAGTGTAGTGAAAAGTGAGCAGCGAAACTAAGCTGTCACTGTAACTGTTTAGAAAATTTAGGTCTCAAATCTTATTCACTTCTAAAATAATGTGGGAGTTGACTAGGTAGTACACTTGAATGCTCAACTAATTCCAGTGAAGTGAAAGCTGACCTGGGTGCTCAGTGCTCACCCAAACTGTCAAGCAAAGGATAGGCACCAAAACCTCTTGACAGGAAGTCTGTTAGAAACTCAAGAGGTAGTATGAAATCCATTGGGGTGGGCACAGATCAGTATCCGTGAATTTAAAAATCCTATCTTGGAATGTGAAGGGTTTAAATAATTTTCATAGGAGGGATGCTTTCAAAAATATGCTTAAGGAGTGGCAGGGTGATGTTGTTTATTTACAGGAAACCAAATTGGACTGTACAAACTCTACCATTGTGAAAATTTTATGGGGCAGCCCTTTTGTAGATTGGGCAGTTTTGGATGCAATTCACACTGCTAGGGGTATTTTGTTGGCATGGGACAGGAGGGAGGAAGTTGATTATTTTGTCGGTAGATTTTCTGTTTCTATTTTGTTCAAGGGGGTGGTAGACGGTTTTGAATGGGTTTGTTCATGGGTGTACCGTCCGTTTGATGACAGTGCTAGGAATGCAACGTGGGTGGAACTTGATTCTGTGAGATTGCGGTGGATCTCGGCTTGGTGTTTGATTGGTGATTTCAACATCATTAGATATCCAGTAGAGAGACTTGATTGTAACTCTTTTAGCTCAGCCATGTTTAAATTCTCTGACTTTATTGAGAAAAATAATCTGGTTGATCTGCCTTTGGAGGGAGGCGACTACACTTGGTTTCATGATTCTGATAATCCTTCCATGCCCAGAATTGATAGTGCTCTGATTTCAGTTGACTGGAAGGATCATTTTTTGGATGTGACCCAGAAGACTCTTCCTTGGGTGGTGTCGGATCATTGTCCTATTTTAGTGGAGGCAGGAGGTATGTTGAGGGGGAAGATAAATTTGAGAATATGCGGCTGAAAGTGGAGGGTTTTGTGGATTTTAGCTTGTAAATTGAAGGCTTTGAAAGGTGACTTGAATCATTGGAATAAGCATGTGTTTGGGGATGTGGCTTTTAGGAAAAAAATTATTTTCATTGAGATTTTGGGTCTTGAAATTAGAGAAGAGCTGCAAGTCTTGTCTCTAGATGATAGATTTGGAAGAACAGTAATCAAAGCTGATATCGTGCATTTAGCTTCTTTGGAGGAGATTTCTTGGAGGCAAAAATCCAAGGTCTTGTTCATTAAAGAGGGGGGATAATAATACTCGGTTTTTTCATAGGTAGGCTAACTTGCACAATTGAACCAATCGCATTAGGGGAGTGGAGGTTGAGGGAGTGCTTTATGAGTATGATAGGGAGGTTCAAGATCAGGTGGTGGAATTTTATAAGAATTTATAACAAGAGCTTGAATCTTGGAGGCCTACTGTTGATGGCCTAGAGTTTACTTGCTTAGATGAAACTGAGAGGCTATCTTTAGAGAGGGAGTTCGATAAGGAGGAGATTCTTGTAGTTTTAAAGGAGGCTGAGGGTGATAAGGCACCTGGGCCGGATGGCTTTACTATGGGTTTTTTCCAAAAGTGTTAAGAGTGTGTTAGAAGAGGATGTTATGGCTTTTTTGGATGGATTTTCATAGAACTCGCATCTTTGAAAAATCCCTTCATGCCACTTTTTTGTGTCTAATTTCTAAAAAGACCAATGCTATTAACATTAAGGACTTTTGTCTTATTAGCCTTGTGGGTAGTTTGTATAAGTTGTTATCAAAAGTGTTGGTACATAGGCTCCGTTGTTTTTTTTGATAAGTGGTACATAGGCTCCGTTATGTTTTGGCTAAACTCATTTCTAGTTCTCAAAATTCCTTTGTTGGAGGGAGACAGATTCTTGATCCCATTCTCATTGCAAATGAATGTTTGGATAGTAGAATGAAGAGTGGAATTCCTAGTGTGATTGTTAAGCTTGATATTGAGAAGGCTTATGATCATGTGAATTGGGATGCTTTGTTTTATCTCATGGAGAGGATGGGTTTTGGAGAGATGTGGGGGAGGTGGATGAAGTTTTGTATTTCTACTTTCGCCAAAGGGACTCTTTGTCTCCTCTTCTTTTCCTGTTGGTGATGGAAGTTTTGAGTAGGCTGTTGAAAAGAACGGAAGAGTGAGGCTTTCTTAGGGGTTTTCAAGCAGATTCCCATTCACAAGGAGGTATGTATGCATATTTCTCATCTTCTTTTTGTTGATGACACTATCTTATTTTGTGATGCAACTAAGGAACAACTTTTAGATACTCGGATGGTGATGATTTTCTTTAAGGCAATCACAGGCTTGAAAGTCAATATTGGTAAGAGTGAGATTGTTCCAACGGGGGTGGTAGGGAGTTTGAATGCTCTGGCTAGTGTCTTAGGTTGCAATATTGGTAGGCTGCTCATAGTTTACTTGGGTATGCCTTTTGAGGCTCATTTTAATGATTCATCAATTTGGAATCCTATTATAGAAAAAATGGAAAAAAAGCTATCTGGTTGGAAACGTTTATATTTGTCTAAAGGGGGAAGATTAACTTTATTGAAAAGTACCCTTTCAAGCCTTCCTACCTATTTCTTTTCCTTGTTTACTATCCCTCAAGCTATGGCAAATAGATTAGAAAGGATCCAGAGAAATTTCCTTTGTGGCGGGTCTGAGGAAGCTTTCAAATATCCACTTGTTGCTTGGAATAAGGTGTGTTGGCCAGTTGAGGCAGGTGGTTTGGGGATATGGAGGATTGGTTTGTTTAATCAAGCCCTGCTCGGAAAATGGTTATGGTGGTTCGGAAGTGAAACCAATCATTTATGGCGTCAGGTTATAGCTACCAAATATGGAGAGACTAGTGGAGGCTGGTGCACTAGAGTTGGTTGAGGTTCTTAGGGGTATGGAATGTGGATGAATATTAAGAAAGGTGCAGAGAGTTTCTTTGGACTTGTGTTGTATGTGGCAGGAGAGGGTCTTCGTATTCGATTCTGGTATGATCTTTGATATGGGTATAGGGGTATGGAATGTGGAAGAATATTAGGAAAGGTGCAGAGAGTTTCTTTGGACATGTGTTGTCTGTGGCGGGAGAGGGTCTTCATATTTGATTCTGGTATGATCTTTGGTGTGGGTACATTCCCTTAAAGGATCTTTACCGTGATCTTTTCTCTCGTGCTATGGGTAAAGAAGCCTAGATTTTTGAGTTGCTTACTATTGTATCGAGTCATTAGACGGTGGTAGTAGAAGTTGGAATATTCAATTCCACCATGATCTTGATGATTGGGAGGTGAAGAGAGTGTATGCTTTTTACAAGCATATTTATTCTAAAATTCCAAGGGGTGAGGGGGTTGATAGATTGTTTTGGAAGTTAACCCCAAATGGTATTTTTGATGTGCACTCTTTCTATAATTCCATATCTAACCCTCCTACCATTCCTTTCCCTTGGAAGTGTATTTGGAGTGTTAAGGTACTTAGAAGAGTGTCTTTCTATGGACAGCAGCTCGGGATACTATTCTCATTATTGATAACCTTGTAAAAAGGAACCTGCCTTTGGTTAATTGGTGTTGCTTATGCTGTTGCGATGGAGAAACAATGGATCATCTTTTGCTTCATTGTAAATTCGCACATGCCTTATGGAGTGAAGTTTTTCTAATGTTTGGAATGCAGTGGGTGATGCCAAGGACGGTTGTTTCTCTTCTTTTGCATGGGAGAATTATTTGGGGATACACTTTTCTTCGGTTTGGAATATGGTGCCAGCCTATAATATGTGGCTAATTTGGAGGGAACAAAATACCCTTACTTTTGAGGATGTTGAGATATCTGTTGATCTTTCGAAGTCTTTGCTAGTTGGGACTTTGTTTGTGTGGTCTTGTATTTGGGATTTTACGCAATGTATTTCCGTATTTGATTTCCTTCAATCTATCTATGTTTCCCTTTGATTTGTTTTTATTTGTTTCATGTATAGTTTGTTCATCATCGTGAACAAGATGTACTTTTTTTAATGAAAATATCTATTACCTATCCAAAAAAAAAGACCCTAATGCATATCTCTATCATTTCTACAGTTACTTCTTAGCTTGACTACAAATTTAGTGTTCTGTGCTTATCACCTCTTTAGACTGGGCTTCAAGAGAAATTTGAAGATAGTTTTCTTTTGTGCCCATTAAAGTTCCTAGAGGTTAATTAGCTATATTCCCCTCAAGAAAATAAAGCCTCATTGTTCAAATGACACTAGACATGGTGTTCTGAGTCTTAGATATGCTTCCCATTCTTTAGTACACTACTTTAGGTTCATAACGCTGGTTTCTTTACAACTGGTTACCTCTGTGGACATCACCTGCACTATTGTAGTAAGATTTCCTTTGTTTGGATTTTTGAAAAACTATTGCCAAAATCAACATCTGTTTCCCTGCCTGGCGAGTTACTGTTGGCATTATAGTTTTCTCTGTGCTTGCCCAATCAAGGTTCCCTGATCTATGAATAAGCCCGAAGGCCATGGTCTCTCTCTCTCTCTCTCTCTCTCTCTCATGCACACGGGTGGCTGCAATGTCAGACCAGTAAGAATTGTCAGACTCCGATTTATGCTAGCTAGTGAATTTTCTGGCCACTTTGTTGTTGCTTCAAAACATAGTACCATGATTAGTTAACTTTCGACTCTTCATATATGTACGCACTTTATCCTTATATTCAAAACTTTAATTTCATTCTCTCATACAAGCGTTGGTTTTCATATATAATTGAGACATGGGTTTATCATCCACAGCGTGTGAAACTTTGAGCAACCTTTATAACTTTTTTCTTCCCTTGAAAGCATTCCAACCATCATAAATTTTAGGCCAAAATATACTTTTTGTCCTCACACATTTGGGTGCATTTCAATTTCTCACCTCTACATTTTTGTGTCACTTTAGTCCTTATTTTTATTTGATTTCAATATTATTCTTACTGTTAAATTTTGGACCTAAATTTCTCAAAGAAAAGCTCTCAAGGCTTACTTTATTCAGTTAACAAAAACTTGTTACAAATGAGAACCCATATTGCTACTTATACAATCTATTTGCACTAACAGTCACAGGGTTGGCTCAAATCAAGACTAAATCTGATTGGTCAATAATGCTAAACCAATCAGCTAACACATTGACTAAGTACAAGTGGATCCAATTGGCTGCTGTTACAATAACAGCCTGTTTCCCACTGTTCGAGTACAAGTCCAACTATTTTGAGTGTAACTAACTGTCTAAGCAGAGACTAGCAACCTTCCAAGCTCTCTCCAGTTACCTCCAAATGGCTCAGAAATGGCCTGGAATATTAGTTAACATCCTTAACTCAATCCTAGTTGGCTGCTGGAGGTATTGAACCCCAATAGTACAGGTCGCTCCAATGTTCTGGCTGACTGCTACTGAAGCTTGGCTGCTGCATCGGGCCATTAGTAGTTGGCTGCTGCTACTGCCTTGTGTCAAGGCTGCAGGTATGAGCAGCCATTTAGATGCTCCTGCATCATTCTCTCTCTCTGTCTCTCTCTCTAATGGCAGATCAATACACAACACAGTCAGTCATACCCATGACCAGAACACCGTTCCCGACCCATCAAACCATCACTGACCATTTTGCAAATTATCTCCATGAAAGAAGAAAATGAGAAAGAACAAAAGAGAGAGTGAGAGCTCAAGCCTCCATAAATTGTTGCCTTCATAAGAAATTTTTTAAATTCATCACCCTACATGCAAGGAAACAATCATACCCACAAATTCACATCCCAATCGAACCTAAGCTCTGTATACGACATCAATTACAACCGCCGACCAAATCCACCCTGACACAAAACTACCCAAACCACAATACAGAGTAACCCCACTGCCAAACAATCACATACATAACAGCAACCCCACCACCACATGGCCACTCTTAGACTCACACCGCCAACTTGATTAACACCCAAGCTTCCTCAATTTCCAAAACCAACCCATTGAATTAATCTAAAGTATACCTGAACCGCACATCTCAAATCCTTAAATTGTTGTCGTGCCCTCAAAAATCCTGATGCAGAATGCATTTGAGGAAAGCAAGAAAATAAGAAACTAGAGGGGAAATCCTAGGTTCACCACCTAAGGGTGCTTGGAATCACCACCAAGAGAAACAATTCTAATCAGAAAACTCGTATTAAAAATGCAATACCCAAAATGTTTATGGAACCTCCTAATAGGCTCCAGGGAGTACAATCTGGCATCATTACATCATAAATTTCTCAATCACAATAAAAGTACATATTCAAAATTTGAAAATGTCAACTGATAAGATGAGAAAATATCTGAAACAATAAAGTCTGAAATAAGGGATGTTAAATGGCGATCCAATATGGCAACTATGAAAAATCCCTGCTCTAGTGTCCACACCAAATCCCTTCATAGCGTCACTCACCAAATACACAAGATCCATTCATCGTAGACCTGTAACACCTCAGCCAAACAAAGCCTCCCAAATCAACTCCAAAGCCACCACATGAACCCACACCAACCAACCTGAGGTCCTCCATCCCCAGCCAGGCACACTTCGGTGTTTGGTTGAGTCACAGCCTTCACCTCTCTTGGTAGTGGCGAGGTTTGACATCACCATGCCGTTTAAGTCCAGGCTGGTCTTCGAGGCCCACTCCATCAGAGAGAGAGGTTAAAAGAAAAAATAGAGAGAAAGGAAAGAAACGAAAAAAGAAAAAAGTTTTGAAAGGTTATGTGTCACCAACTTAGTTAACATGGTGCCATGTCATCAAGCAAAACTATCCATGTATGCAAAATTAATGTGTAAATTTCTGTTTGCCACAAACAACTTTCTTCCAAATTTTAACGGAAAGGATAATATTGAAATAAAATAGAAATAAGGACTAAAGTGACGCAAAAAATTGTACAGGAATGATATTGAAAGTTGCCCAAATATACAGGGACAGAAGATATATCTTAGCCAAAATTTTACTGTTATTTTATGTGATATATAATTGGTTTTAGCATTTCCTTCCGACTTTATTGACTATCACCTCTATTGCTTTACATGTCCTGTAACATAAGCATAAAAATCAATTTTTCCCAAAAATAGCCTGGCTCTTTTTTGTTGAATTTGAAGTTCTGTATAAAAATTCAAATATATCTGGGTTTCTTCTTATTCTGCAACATGTCGAAAACTTCCGATGTGTATATTTTGGAGTAACACAGTTTGAAGTTGATATCTAGACTAGATTTGCAACCAAAAAAAATTATGATAATGAACTTCTACTGCAGAGGAAACAGCACTGAAAAATCATCCTCGCGTCTAGGCCAATCTAATATATTGGGATCGTTCCAGTTGCCAAGATCAAAAACACCCCAACAGGTGTCTCCAGCCATGAGCACTTTACAGAAGTTTTATGGTCTGCAATCTCCAAATCTCAAGGATACAGCTGAAGGCACAGAGATGTCAGTTTACAAAACTGGGAGTTCAGATTACTTTGATGATGAACTGCTGCTTAAAGCCTCACCAATTTCTGGTCCACCTTCCAACCACCATCAGAACTCCAGAAATTCAGTTAATGGTTTCTTGCCTGAGAATGGTCAAGTGGTTGAGCATTGGAATCTTGCTGAACCTGGAGATGGGGAGGGTGAGAAATCTGATGAAAAGCCTGTCCGAAGGCGTCCAAAGCCTGAGGTTGATTCTGGGGCTGGAACACCAGAAAGATTGTTGAAAGGAGAAAACAGTGGTGGAAGCAGTGGTTTCTCAGCTTCAACAGGTAAAGGTCTAGCAATGAGGCCAAAATCAGCAAGCCGAACGACACTATTCTCTGATTCAGAGTCAGGATGGTTGAATTCTATTCCAGTGGGATTGGGAGATTCCATAATAGCTGATGGGCTATCTACAGTTCGTAAATCGTCAAGCACATCAAGCCTGAAAGACCAGGAAACTAATAACTCAACATCTGCTTGGCCAACGTCAAAGTGGAGTTTAAAACAAGACTTGCAATCTCTCTCAACCGCAGCCATCACCCGACCAATCTTTGATGGTTTACCCAAGCCAATAAGTGGCCGAAGGAACAAAGCTGCCCTTGATTAGTATCATTTATTTTGCACATTCATGGAACCAATTTGTTTCCTCTATACTTCAATCTAATGTGCTGAAAATTCTCAGCCAGGCATTACAATATACAATCACATCACGTTGCTGCATAGTGTATTGGAAAAGGGGAAAAAAAAACTTGAGAAAGGGAGAGGGAAGATAATACACTATTTAGATATCAATGCAACTATTGGTGATGAAACATTCGTTTATGAGAGTGACTTTTTTCTAGTCGAAGCAGCAACAGCTATAGAAAAAGTGTGATGAAAAAGGTAAACAACTTGTATTCTTTTTTCCCTTTAATTTTTAATCCCATACATGGACTGGGAATTTAAGTGTAGATTATTGATCTCATTTTTTACATAATTGAGTCTAGTAACCTAGTCAATTTATGTTGCTTCCCTATCAAATGTGCGCTTCATCACAATTGTATCATTGCATACTTATTGGCTATTTCATAAGGAATGTATATTGATTTTTATACAAGACGCGATTTTTCTAACGTATTCCCTTTATTGTGATTAGGGGTGGTAATTTTTACCCATATTCATGAACCCACCTATTACCCACCTTATTTGGATAAGTTTTAACCCAACTCATTTGAATATTTAGGTTAAATGGGTAAAGACTCATTTAGTTATTTAATTAGATGGGTCTAAATGGATAAACCCACTAATACCCATTAAACTCATCTAAAATTTAAATAAACAAAATAAAATCTAAATTTCTAGAAAATGACCAAAATACTCTTGAAACCTAATAAATGACCAAAATACTCCCAAAATCTAAAAAATTACCAAAATACCTCTAAAACTTAAAAAATGACCAAAATGCCCCAAAAACCTAAGAAAATTACCAAAATACCTCAAAAACCTAAAAATGATCAAAATACCCTAAAAACCCTAAAAATGACCAAAATACCATGAAAACCCAACAAATGACCAAAATACTCTCAAAACCTAAAAAATGAACAAAATACCCCCAAAATCTAAAAATTACCAACATACTCCCAAAACCCAAAAAATGACCAAAATACCCCCGAAACCCAAAAAATGACCAAAATACCCCTAAAACCTAAAAAATGAATAAAATACCCCCAAATCTAAAAATTACCAACATACCCCTAAAACCCAAAAAATGACCAAAATACCCCCAAAACCTAAAAATTACCAAAAAATAACCAACATACCCCCCGAAACCTAAAAATGACCAAAATACCATCAACCCAAAATGACCAAAATCCCCGAAATCAAAATTACCAAAATACCCCCAAAACCTAAAAAATGACCAAAATACCTCTAAAGCCTAAAAATGACCAAAATACCCCCAAAACCTAAAAAATGAACAAAATACCTCTAAAGCCTAAAAATGACCAAAATACCCCCAAAACCTAAAAATGATAAAAAAAAATGACCAAAATACCACAAAGCCTAAAAATGACCAAAATACTCTCAAAACCCAAAAAATGACCAAAATACCCCTGAAACCCAAAAAATGACCAAAATACCTCTAAAACCTATAAAATGACTAAAATACCCCCGAAACCTAAAAAATGACCAAACTACCTCTGAAACCTATAAAATGACTAAAATACCCCTGAAACCTGAAAAAATTACCAAGTTACCCCGTAACCTTAAAAATGACTAAAATACATCTGAAACCCATAAAATTACCAAAATACCCCCTAAACTTAAAAAAATGACTGAAATATCTTGAAACCTAAAAAAAAGGACTAAAATACCCCCCCTGAAATCTAAAAAATGACCAAAATACCCCAAAAACCTAAAAAAATGACCAAAATACACCCTAAACCTAAAAAATTACCAAAATACCCCCTAAACCTAAAAAATGACTGAAATACCCCTAAAACCTAAAAAATTACCAAAATACCCTGAAACCTAAAAAATGATCGAAATACCCCAAGACCTAAAAAATGACTAAAATAACGCCAAAACCTAAGACAATGACCAAAATACCCCAAAAACCTAAAAAAATGACCGAAATACCTCCAAAACCTAAAAAATAATTGAAATACCCCCGAAACCTAAAAAAATTACCAAAATACCTTGAAACCTAAAAAATTATCGAAATACCCCCAAAACCTAAAAAATGACCAAAATAACCCCAAAACCTAAAAAAAAATGATCGATAAAAACCCCTGAAACCCAAATTATGACCAAAATACCGCTAAACATGTAAGATGACCAAAATACACCAGAAACATCTAAAATTACCGAAATAGAGGTTTAGGGTATTTTGGATGTTTCGAGGATATTTTTGACAAATTAAAGGTTCTAAGAGTCTTTCAGTCATTTTATAGGTTTCGAGGGAATTTCAGTAATTTTTTAGGTTTCGAGGGAATTTTGGTAATTTTTTAGGTTTCGGGGTTATTTTGATCATCTTTTAGATTCTAAGGGTATTTTAGTCATTTTTTAGGTTACGAGGGATTTATGTCATCTTTTAGTTTTAGGGTTATTTCAATAATTTTTAGATTTTTTGGTTATTTCGGTAAATTTCTAGGGTTCAGAAGTATTTTGGTAATTTTTAGGTTTTGGGGTACTTTGGTAATTTTTTAGGTTTTGGGGGGTATTTTGGTCATTTTTAGGTTTTGAGGGTATTTTGGTATTTTTTGAGTTTCGGGGGTAT
The DNA here is from genome assembly GCA_019022515.1 of Quercus aquifolioides. NCBI lineage: Eukaryota > Viridiplantae > Streptophyta > Magnoliopsida > Fagales > Fagaceae > Quercus > Quercus aquifolioides. The sequence continues at coordinate 27,847,670 of CM032331.1, forward strand.
TTTGGTCATTTTTAGGTTTCGGGGGTATTTTGATCATTTTTTGGTTTCAAGGGTATTTTGGTCATTTTTTGAGTTTCGGGGGTATTTTGGTCATTCTTGGGTTTCGCGGGTATTTTGGTCATTTTTTGGGTTTCGGGGGTATTTTGGTCATTTTTTGAGTTTCGGGGGTATTTTGGTCATTCTTGGGTTTCGAGGGTATTTTGGTCATTTTTTGAGTTTTGGGGGTATTTTGGTCATTTTTTGGGTTTCGGGGGGTATTTTGGTCATTTTTGGGTTTCGGGGGGTATTTTGGTCATTTTTTGAGTTTTGGAAGTATTTTGGTCATTTTTTAGGTTTCGGGAGTATTTTGGTCATTTTTGGGTTTCGGGGTTATTTTGGTCATTTTTTGGGTTTTGGAAGTATTTTGGTCATTTTTAGGTTTCGGGGGTATTTTGGTCATTTTTTGGGGTTCGGGAGTATTTTGGTTATTTTTTGGGTTTTGGGGGTACTTTGGTCATTTTTTGGTTTTGGAAGTATTTTGGTCATTTTTTGGGTTTCGAGACTATTTTGGTCATTTTTTTGGGTTTTGGGGGTATTTTGGTCATTTTTAGGTTTTGGAGGTATTTTGGTCATTTTTTAGGTTTTGGTGGTATTTTGGTAATTTTTAGGTTTCGGGGGTATTTTGGTCATTTTTTGGGTTTTAGGGGGTATTTTGGTCATTTTAGAGATTTTGGAGGTATTTTGGTCATTTTAGTGGGTTTTAAGCATATATGGTGATTTTAGAGATATCGGGGGTATTTTGGTCATTTTTGAGGTTTCATGGGTATTTTGCTCATTTTAGAGATTTTGGGTAAGAATGGCAACGGGTCTGGTTCGGGTCGGGTTTTTCTATGCCCGGACCCGAATCGCGGGCCAAGACCCACGGCTCGGACCCGGCCCGTTTACTAAACGGATTTTTTTTCCGGGGCCCAGACCCACGGGCCCCGTTGGGCTGTGGTACTTCAGGGCCCATTTTGTGGCCCAATCAAAAAAAAAAAAAATTGCCTAATATTGATTTTCTTATCAACCAAACAGGAGGGGAAAAAGAACACTCAAGAAAATCCATTATTTTCTCAGCAACCAACAGATCGAAAACCCTTTTTTTTTCATTACAATATTTTCCCACATCAAAAGCAAAAACAAGAATTAATATACAAACCCTAGGTCTGAACAATAAGACCCTACAAAATCAAATCAAACAAGCCGATCTATTCAACCAAAATAGCACTAAAACTAGAAATTACAAATTTGATTCTTTGAACAGCAGCGCTGGCGAAGTGAGCATGAGAGGCGAAGCAGCGGCGCCGGCGAGGTGAGGTGTGCAAGGAGCAGCGGCGCCGGCGAAGTGAGCATGGGAGGCGAAGCAGCAGCGCCGGCGGTCTTGCTCAAGTGAGAGTGAGGCTGAGGGAGAGAATGGGAGGCAGCTTGGGAGAGAATGACTGAATGAGAGGGTGAGAGAATGGGTTTGAGGGATTTAGGGGAAAAGTGAGTATTTATAGTTAGGGTTTTTTTTTTTTTTTAATATTATATATACGGGTTGGGTTCGGGCCAGGTATGCCTAATACCCGAACCCAACCCGAACCCGCTTCGGGTTTTTTAAATGAAAACCCAGACCCAACCCTAATGTTAAACGGGTCAGGTAAAACCCGACCCATTAGGGTCGGGTCGGACCGGGTACCCGCGGGTCGGGTTCATTTTGCCATCCCTAATTTTGGGATAATTTTGGATGTCCAAGAGTATATTGGTAATTTTGGAAGTGTAGGGGTATTTGTATAATTTTAGGTATTTAAGGGTATTTTGGTAATTTTGGAGGTCAAGAGGGTATTCAAGTAGTTTTAGAGGTATTTGCGTCATATTGGGTTAAATGGGTGGGTTACTAATTAAATGGGTTGGGTTGGTAATAGGATAATTAATTTATATATAAACGGGTCATAAATGGATAAATGGATAATTGCGCACTCAACCCATTTATGACCCAACCCGCCCATTTGCCACCCCATTTGTGATATTAGGTTGATTAGAAGCAATGAGTTTAACCAATTATTTAACTTCAGAAATGTTAAAATGGGACCAGTCAATGCCTTAGATATCCTTGGCTATCAGACGATGTCCTCATGGTAGTGAATTGCAGACCAAATCATTTGCCTGAAAGTATTTAAAGATAATTTGTGTCTATGCCATGCACTCTTAACTAATTCCATATCTAATTTTATATATATATATATATATATATATATATATATATATATATAATACACGCCATGCTCTCTTAACTATTACATATATAATTACTTATTAGTAAAGCAAAAGTCTATATTAAGGGTGTGTTTGGATACTGCTTATTTTGCTGAAAACTTTAACTGTAGCAAAATAATTTTTAAATATGTAAATAATACTGTGGGACCTAGCTTTAAAGTTTTTTTTTTTTTAATAAAGTACTTGTGAGTCTTGTGAACAATGCACGGGACCCACTGGAAAAGTAAAAAAACACTCTTCTCTTCTTGCACGGGACCCACAGTGCACGTTTTCCCAAAAAAAAAAAAAAAAAAAAAAAAAAAAAAACACACACACACACACACACAGATGCTGCCTTTATCATCAGTATCCAAACAGGTACTAAGCCTTACCACTTGGAATGTTTGGAGCTTCTAATGTTTTCCATGCGGTGTCAAATCATTTAGAATTATGCAAACTTGCAACTACATATGGCAAGCAATGATTTGCACACCATTCATATTTGACACTTATCAAAGTTTATTGTTTATGTATTTGCATTTAATCTAATCTATATATACTATAAAATTAAAACATCTATAAAACTTAAGTATTTGACTTTTTTTTTTTTACTTCTTGAGAGCTTGCCATGTAGGATTTGAAGCTCCCACAATTTTCCATGTCAAACCTATTTTTTTATTAATTAAATTTTTAGGTTAAGTTTTTACTTCCTACCCAATAAGCTCTCTCTCTCTCTCTCTCCCTCCTCCATAAACCCTTCTTTACCTCTTACCTTTCTCTCTATCTGACAAACCATGGGAAGGGGCAACAATGAAGAAACCAGGCTTCTCAGCAGCTGAATCCAGACTATACTATTGCTTTTCTCTAATTTGTCAAAGGCACACCTATATAATCAAAGAGTCAAACCAAGGCGATTGACTCTTTGTTTTCTCCTTGCTTTATAATAGTCCTTAAGTCCATCAGACTTCTCTCTTATTATTCTTTAATATTTTTCTTTACTTGGCTTTGTTCTACAATCTTTTTCTGACAATTCTTTGCAGCCCCCAAAACTTTTAGGCGAGCGTATTTTTCTTCCTAGAAAAATATGCTCTTCTATATGCTTGCATATAGAAGAGCATCACTTTTTTATTTGTATTATATATATAGAATTTTGTCTTACACGCAATTAATGGTAAGGTGAATTTGTATTTGTTTAAGGGACCAGCTAACTTGTACTAACCAGAAGGAACGAAAGCACAAAAGGATGGGCAGTTATGTTTGTTATTTTTATTCCGTTTTCATTAAGTTTTGGCATAAATATTAATAGATTCAGGTATAGATTTTTTTTGGAATGCTTTTCAAAGTATATACTTGGTTATGTGATGGTAGTGTTTATCTTCCTATTTAAGAATTAATTGTGACATTGGGCCTTCGGGCCCAGTCTGAAGGTGATGTGTCTGCAACCAAGTACCCACTTTCCTTAAAAATCAATGGGCTGGTATGAGCCCTTATAGTACTAGGAGTGTGGTTAGCCCGGGATCAGTGTCTCCAACTCACTTTGAATCACACTTTGACCCTTTTCCTCTTAATTCCAACCAGAGAGATGTAGTGTGGAATGCTTCAGCAGGGTCAATGGTCCAAGGGAGTACTTCCAAGAAGAGAATTAGGAGGGAATTTGGCAGGATGGGTAGAAATATCAGGCAAAGGATATTTTGTGGTTTCTTCCAAAGAGAAGGAGACAGGGATGATCAAGGTGTGGAGAACAATAGGGAGGTCCAGAGGGAGGATCAAGGAGATGTTTAGAGGGGTAATCCTTCTACCCAATATAATCCAAATGGGCAAAGGGAAGCTGGCCTTCAACAGCTTCCCCAGGTGCCCTGAGGATACTGAGCTGGAACTGCAGAGGCTTGGGCAAATCCTCTGTAGTTCTTCAATGTAAAAAAAAGGCCCACGAGTCAAAACCAAATTTAATGTTTCTGATGGAGACTCGTTTACCTAAAGATAGAGGAAAAAAGATATGGGATAAATGTGGCTTTGAGGTTGGTTGGGAATTACCAAGGGAGGGGATGAGTGGTGGTCTTCTGTTAGCTTGGATGGATAGACAGAAGCTTCATATTGTGTATGAGTCCAAACATTTGGTGCATACGGATTTGTTGGACAATAGAGGTAACCCCCTTTCTATTACTTTTGTGTATGGATAGCCTGAAGTTTCTAAGAGGGAAGAAGTCTAGTGTAAATTTAGGGAATTAAAATTGTTAGCTCATCAGAGATGGTTAAGCATTGGAGATTTCTCTCTGTGAAGGAAAAATTTTCCTTTGGTGATTGTCCAATCCCTGGTGCAGAGAACTTTTAGCTTTTAGTGTCAGACTTACAATTATGTGATTTAGTAGCTCAAGGTCAACAATTTACTTGGATGAACAAGAGGGAGGAGGAAAATTTTTTCATGGAGAGGTTGGACAGAGCTTTTGCAAGTGTGGAGTGGATTGAAACCTGTCCAAATTATGCTTTAACAAATCACCCAATTATCAGATTAGATCATGGTCCAATCACTCTAGACTTTGATCTCAAGCTTCCCTTTCAAAGAAGACCCTTTAGGTTTGAACATATGTGGATAACTCATCCATCATGTAAGGAAGTGGTGCAAAGAGCTTGGGGTAGTAGTACACATGGTTCAAGAGCTTACCAATTAATGCATAAAGTCTACAGTGTTAGGAAGGAGTTTGTTCACTGGAATAGGAATGTTTTTGGCAGAATAGAACAAGAGATTAAATAGAAAAAAAGGTTGTTGCAGGATCTCCAGAACAATGTGATCTCTATGGAGGATGTGGGAAAAGAGAGAGAGCTTAGAGAAGAGTTGGAGAGCTTGTTGAAGAGAGAAGAACTTACGTGGGCACAGAAGGCCAGGAGTGAATGGATTTTGAAAGGAGACAGAAATACAAGGTAGTTTCAAGCTGTGGTTAAACAAAGGAGGGCCAGGAGTAGAATCCATTGCATTAAGAATGCTGATGGGGTTCTTATTGAGGATCTTGAGGGCATTGAAAAAAATTTTGTGGATCATTTTAAATCTACTTATGAGTTTGCCAACACTTATAATGTAGAGAGCATCATGGAACAACTGCACAATCTGGCCATTCCTCAATTGTCTACTCAGTAATGCTGCATACTGAACAAACCAATAACAATCAAGGAGATTGAGAACACTGTCTTCCAATTAGGGCCTTTTAAAGCCCCAGGGCCTAATGGCATTCCAACTTTCTTCTTCCAAGGATTTTGGCAAACTGTGAAACATGATATTTGCAATACTATGCTGGCTTTCTTCCATTCAGGTTCCTTGCTCAAATCTCTCAATCAAACTTACCTTACTCTTATTCCTGAAGTTAATTTTCCTGAATTTGTGTCTCAATTTAGGCCTATTAGCATTTGCAATGTAATTTACAAAATTATTTCCTAACTTATGGTTAATAGGTTTAAACCTTTCATGGACACCCTTATCACTCCCTTTTAAAATGCATTCATTAGCGGGAGAAGCATTACAGATAATATAATCATTGCTCATGAAGTTTTTGAGTTTCTGAAAAAGAAAAGGGTTAGGAAGACTAGCTTTGGTGCTTTGTAAAGCTTATGATAGAGTAGACTAGTCCTTTTCTAAAGCAGTGCTTATGTCTATGAATTTTAGCTCAAATTGGGTTAAGTGGATCATGGAATGTGTTTCATCTGTTAATTACACTTTATTGATCAATGGGAGTATCTCACAGAGTTTTAAGCCCTCAAGAGGACTGAGGCAGGGAGACCCTTTGTCTCCCTACCTTTTTCTTATGTGTGCCAACATTTTGTCACTTGCTTTGCTTAAAGCTGAACAAAACCATGATATTATGGGTGCGAAGCTGGGAAGGAATGGGTTATCCTTTACCCATTTATTTTTTGCTGATGACTCCCTTCTATTTTTTAGAAATGATGCTAAGTCTCTTGCCACATTAAGAATAACTCTGGAGTGGTATTGTATCCTTTTAGGACAGAAAAATAACTTGGATAAGTCTGACTTATTCTGTTCTCCAAACATGTCTAGGGAGGACCAGGAAAGTTTAGCTTCACAACTCCAGGTCAATCTTGTGGTTAATCCTAATAAGTATTTAGGAGTCAACTTTAAGCTTAGGGGAGGAAGGGTTGCTGATTTCCACTATTTGGTGGAGAAGCTTCAGTCAAAACTTCAAGGGTGAAAGGCTAAGTTGCTCTCTCAAGCTGGTAGGACTACCCTAATCTCCCCTGTCTTGCAGTCCATGCCTTTGTATACTTTCTCTTGTTTTAGGGTACTTGACACAGTCTGTGATAAACTAGATGCTACCACTAGAGCCTTTTGGTGGGGTCATGATCTAGGAACTTGTAAATTGCACCTTATCAATTGGAATGAGGTTTGCAAGCCCAGGAGAGAAGGAGGACTAGGTTTGAAAAAGTTTAAGTTCATGAACCAGGCCATGCTAGCTAAGCAATTTTGGAGGATTGCCCACAACCCTTAATCACTCTTAGCCAGGACTTTAAAGGGTAAATATTATCCTAGAGGCTCTATTCATGATTATTCTCCCAAACCTCATAATTCATGGATTTGGAGGAACATCATTAAATCAGAAAATATTAAACTTAAGGAAGGCAAATGGTGGATAGGGAGGGGTTCTGATATTCCCTTAGCTCGCAAAGATTGGTTTTCTCCATCAACCAACCTTGGAGTTTCTAGTTGTTCTCAAGCTGATCCTAGGATTGTAGCTGATCTTATTAATTAGTCCACAGGTGATTGGAAACCTGACTTGATCAGGAGTTTATATCCTCACCAAGTTTGCAATAAGATTTTCAATATACCTATTTCCAAAACAGGATGCTTCAATGATGAACTACTTTGGAAGCACTCATCTTCTAGTGACTTCCAAGTTCATAAAGCTTATTCCTTACTTTTGGAAGACTTTCAAGCCTCTTGTTCTAATTCTAGGCCTAGTGTCTCAATTCCTAAGGTAGTTTGGAGATTGATTTGGAGAGTTAAGCTTCCTATGAAAATTGAGACTTGTTTTGAAGCTGCTACATGACTGTCTCCCCACTTTTTTGAATTTGAATAGTAGAAGGATTAATGCTAATAGAGATTGCCCATTTTGTAATGCTGAGGTTGAAAGCTCCATGCATCTGTTTCTCTCTTGTTAGTTTGCTAGAGCCATCTGGAATGGATCCACTTTGTGTTTCCATACCTCTTCTTTGTCTAACATCTCGGTCCAAAATTGGATTTGTTCCTCACTGATTAGACATAAGAAGTTGAATCTAGAGGATATGAGTTTTTTGCAAAATCTGTTTACAATTCTGTGGTCAATTTGGAACCATAGGAATGTGGTTGTACATGACAATATTCAACCAGACCCTCTTGGTGTGTTGTTAATGGCTCAGACTCTGTCTTATAGATACCAGGAAGCTTTTAGCAAGGAAGAGTCTCAACAATTCAAGGAGTACAAACACTCAAGTGATCCCAATCCTCCTGGGGGTCAGTGGCAAATAGTTCTTAAACTAGCAGGAGCAAGAAGGAGGGGTCATTTTGGTAGTGCTTTTGCTTATGAGGATAAGAATAGAGAAGGTGAAGTGGTGTTTTAGGGGGGTTAGAAGCTGTGTAGCAAGCTCAACTACTAGTGCTTTGCATGAAGCTCTGGTGGAAGCCTCTATCTAGGCAAGGACCCTTGGTTTTCAGCAAGTTTTGGTACTCAACAACTGCAGAAAGTTAGTCCTTCTCTTTAATGGGTGTGCTAAGCCTGATTGGAGAGAAAGAACAATGATGGCAGATCTTAATTGCATACAACAAGCTGGTGTAGTGTTTAAGCTGGTTTTTGTTCCTAAGATTGTCCTTGAAAATGCATACCACGTAGCAAGTCAGGCTACTAATGTGCCAACTCATGTTTGTTGGACTCATATGTCTCCTATTGTTACTTAATTGTTTGTATTTCTTCCTTTTCTGGTATAATAAAAAAAAAAAAAAAAGGATTAATTGTGACATATAAAAGAGTCAATCATGGAGGTTTCAGTTGCAATAGTGAAACTTGAGATGGCATAAATATTTCATGTTTTTTTGGGAATGTTTTTTGTTGTCAATTTGTGATGAATGCGATCCCTCAAATTTTAGCAAAGACAACATTCCTCATGGCTGTGATGTCAAAGCTTACATCTTTATATTGTTTCTTTTTATTTTTACGATTTTGTAGAGATTTTGTAGAAATTTAGAAGGTTATTTTGGCATTACATTGAAGAAGAAAGTTCCTGAGAATCATGGTTTTTGGTTGAAGTCTGATGAGAAGAAGGGTAGAGAGAGTTTTGAGAAATTGGAGAGTTTGTCAAAGCAAGAGGTTGTTAGTTTAGGACCATAGGTATTGCTTCTGAAATTGAAATATAGAATTTCCATATTCCCAAATTGTCCTCTAAAACTTAGGTTTCCATGGAGAATTTACAATTGTCATCATTAATAGAGTTTGTGAACTCACTAATTTTTCATCCTACTAACATGACAACCCCAGGTTTATAATTACTTTAGCAATAATAGCATGTGGGGATGATAATAAAGATGGTTGAGAAAGGAACAACAATATCTGATGTCGTGAAAAATGAACAACAATATTTGATGTTGCGGAAACTACAAGAAAACAAACACGTTGCTTTCTAAATGGAAAAAGAAATTAAACACGTTAGCTTTTGAATAAAAACTTAGAATCCACGAAGGGTTCCTTGAATCCATAAGGTGATAGGGTTTTGAAATCCATTGGAGAGAAATAGACAAAGTCTGTATTTATTTATTTATTTTTTTAAATCTAAAAAACTGAAATGCCCTTGGAGGCTACAAAATGTTTAAATAGTTAAAAAAAAAAAAAAAAACTAGGGCGGCTAGAAAAACATCCAAAAACCCTAATTCGCGCTAATCACGTAATTAGGTGGCAAAATAGTAACTTTTGCCAAAAATAGCAAAATTGAGATAATTGTGGAAATTGAAAATATTTTTTCTAAGAGACGTTTCAAAACAAACGAGACCTTATTATGATTTTTAAACTAAAAGTTATTAAGTAAGAACAAATATTACTAAAAATTGCAAAAACACTGTTTTCATAGCCTTAATGAAGGAATTCGCCTAAATTTAGGCGACCCTTAAGTCTCAAGTCTGGATTAGAATGTTGTTTCCCTTCAACTTACCAAATTTTATGCAATTCCGGCATTGTCACCCGGATGGCATCTGCTGGTACTCCCTTGATTTTGCGTCGTGACTTCCGACACTTTTGCTACTCCAAGAAGGCCTATACTGTTTGTTCTACATCAGTATTTTATTTTTTATTTTTTACAAACAATATCTTTTTTAATAGTGTAATTTTGCGTTAAAATTTTATTTTTGTTCTTCTCTTATGACTATTATATTGTGTTGGAATTATTAATTCAAAATCATTTATAATTAATTGTACCATTGAATAAAGTGAACATATATAATTTTTGCCAACTAAACCGTGCATCGGTTACGACTATTATATTATTATATAAGTAAAAAAAGGGCTCTGCCATTTGGCATGTTTGGCACTTCTAATGTTAGCCATGCGGTGAATCTCTCAAATGAATCTAGAATGATGTAAGCTTACAATTCTATACGGCAAGCAGTGATTTATAAACATTATACATATTTGACGCGACAACCAACAACTTTCTTGTTTATAGATTACTAGTTTTGTTGCACGTGCAAGGCACGTGGAAAATACTATCAAACTTCAAATAAATATTTTATGATATGATTAGAACAGTTAAAGCTAAGTCATTATTGAAATGGTAATTAAGTTTTTTTATTTTTAATTTTTATTGATAAGTTAGACGTTGAGCAATAGTTTTCATTGGCTTAAAAACTATTATATTTTAAAAGGATAATGATGCCCATAAAACCCAAAAAAAAAAAAAAAAAAAAAAAAAAACCTGGTTAGAAAACATATAAGTCTGCATAAACAATTCTACTTCATATGCTAATAGAGAATGCAAGATAGCATTCAAGCATAACAAAAGCTTAAGTGGGAGTAATTTTTTAGGTGAACAATATCCTTAATTCATAAGGTAGAAATAATAATCACGACAAAGAAATTTTGCAATAGTGTTGAATACAAAGTTAACTTTCACCAATTAATTTATAACCTTCATGATTAGAATCCTACGCACATTACATTCTACTATATCTTGTATACAAAGTTCAAATTGATGTATTAGTAGCCTATAGAAATCATGCATCTTTGTTAGCTCAAAATAATCAGACAAACCATTCTACTTTAGCTTCCAAACTTTCCCAAATGCGTCTTTCATACTTTGTTGTAAAAGATCACATGCATAGAAACCTGCATATGACAAAAATGTTCACTAAGCAGCCGTATAAGCCAATTGAAGAGAAAAAAAGCCATTCATGTCATGCATATTTTGTGAGAATGTAAGGGGTTTGCCAATTGATGAGGAAAATATTGTAATTTAGGAATGTTAAACTGATATACAATGCAATCATTCAACTTCTTTGAATTGAACTTGAAAAAGCAAAAAGCATAGGATAAGAGTTTCAACAAAAAAATATTGAATTGTCGTCAAAAAAAGACACCCAAACCTTTTGACCCTTTGGACCCAAACTCTCCCCCTCACAAATACGAAAAAAATAGCTTAGCAGAAGATACAAATGTAAACAAAACCCAGATGAAAAAATTAACAACAAATAATTAAAAAAAAAAAAAAAGAATTTAACCGGTCAACAAACAACCGTGGTTGAAACTAATCTCGCTTTCACAAAAATTGAAATTTTAACCAGAATACTTGATAAAAGGTAGAGGAAACAAATACAAACACAGACACAAACCCAGGCACTTATGAACCAATATAAAAGTCTCTTTTCCTAAAGTTTAGTTCTTTTTACTCCAAAACCAAAAGGAAAAAACATGCAAGCCCAAGAGAACATCACAAACAAAGAAAAAAAATAAATTAAATTAAAAAATAAAAACTCATTCAAAATTTTTCACAAACAATACATATGCATTCATTGATTTACACTTGCTATACAAAGCATCTGTTGCTCTTGATTTTTACCTCCTTCCTCGTCTCTTTCCTAAAACATGCAAGGTCAAGAGAAAACACAAACAGATGACAAAAACACAACAAAAAGCCCGTACAGTACTTGAATCGGTGTCACTATCTAGTGGAAAATTAAGGGAATCAAGTGAGGTGTAGTATGATTGTGTGAAAGGATTACTGAAATCAATAGAGATTGAGAAGATATAGAAATTTAATATAGTAGAAATTTAGAAAGGTAGACTTGTAAGGAATGAATTAAAATAGAAATTCATAGAGAGAAATTACCTGATTCAAAAGGAATAAAACAAAAACCTCTCTCTCAATCTCAAACAAACCAACATAGAACCTTTCTCTATAACTTTCTTCTTTTCCTTCTTTTTTCTCTTTCTTTCTCTCTCTCTCTTGTGATAGGAGTGTCCTATGTTTGTACCCATTAATAATATTAAAAAAATCATATAGGTACATGAAGCTGCACACAAGATAATAACAAAAATTAAAAAGAATCTCCACTTGTAGCATTAAATTTGTTTGAATTTGATGGTTTTGGCAGTGGTAGCGGCAAGATATACGGACCATTAGGAGTGATTTCTTCTTGTTTTACCTCGGTCTTTCTCTCTATCTCTATCTTAAAGAATATAGATTGTATTTCCTTTGAACTTGTAGCATCAATCTCAACCTAAAACCAGATCAAATATGAAAATAAGAATAAACTTCAAATATTTGAAAAGAAATATAGAGATATCATAAATTACAAATCAAATCCAATGCAAAAGCCAAACCTCCACAATCAAATCTCTAAATATTAATGCAGTTTTGCTAGTTTTAATACTTCTTGATAAACAACATTTCTTGTGCATCCATCATTTGAGTCTTCACAAGAGGTTGGCCTAATGAGTACCTTCACAGAGTTTGCTGTTTTTGCTCTAGAAAGAGCAACATATAATTTTCCATGTGCAAATACTGATTGAGGAAGATAGATACCAACAAAATTTAATGTTTGGCCTTAAGCCTTGTTTATGGTCATAGCAAAGCTTAGACGAATAGGAAATTGAGTTCTTTTGAATGGGAATGGATATTTTTGCATTCTCAGATGGTTTTAATGGAATTCTAGGTATAAAGACTCTTTTTCCGCAATGATCGCCAACATCAATTTCTACATCTATGACATTCGGTGAAATGCACAGCATATTAATCGTTTTCCATTGCATAAACCTTCTGTAGGGTATATTGAGCAATTCAATTTTAATTCTAACTCATGAGGAGGAAGATCATTGGGTGTTAAGCTATTTAAGAAGTCTTCTTGTTGTCCTTGTTGGCAAGAATCTATAGTCTCATCAAAGCTATAATAACTGGTTATAGGTCCTGGTAGTTTATCTATAAAGATACGATTTATTTCATCGTCATCATCATTTTTAGGTGTTAATATTGCTCTATCTATCATAAGTTATACACTATTTGAATATCTCTCTATGTTTGGGAAAACGGCCTGTATTAAAGTACTAAGAGAAGTAAAATCATCTTTTTAAGGAATAATCATAAAGGGAGAAAGCTTTATTTTGTCATCAATTATCACTGTCTCTATTCCATCACCAATTCATAATAAATAATCACAGAATGATTGATCAAATTTAGCTCTCACATTTTCTATCAGTTTTAGTTTTTCTAAACTGGGCCATAATCTGATTTGACTAAGCTTGTATTAGCTGTCTCTTGTCTTGTTCCCTTGGGAACAACGGGTAAAACTTGACGAAAGTCACCGCCAAATACAACGACTTTACCACCAAATTGTGTGAACCATTATTCATTATATCTTGAGCATTTCTTGAAAAGCTTCCATCGTTTATCTCTTTGACATTAGTGCCTCATCCCATATTATAATATTCGCTTCTCACAACAACCTAGCAGTACCACTTTGTTTGCGAATAGCACAAGTTATGCTCTCTTCTTCTTTGACTGGAATCTTAAACAAGGATGCACGGATGAGGCTCCGGAGGAGCCGCACCGGCGTCGGACTAGGCGGGACGCGGCAACGCCGGAGGGACGCCGCTGACCGTGCGTCCGTGCCGCGTCAGACTGTGTCTTGCCACGTGGATATACCGACTCGCGCTGACGCGGCTTAAATCGGCCCAACTTGGGCCGTATCGGCCGAAACCGCCGAAATGGCCGGATCGTATTGGCCGAATATTGGTGTATTTCGGTTGGAAAAAGGAAATCGGCCGGTAAGTTTAACCCCTTTCTTCTTCTTTTCTGCTTCTTCGTCTTCTTCTTTTCTGCTTCTTCGGCTTCTTCTTCCTCTTTTTTGCCGTTCTGTTCTGTTTCTTTTTCTTTTTATAAGTTTTGTTTTGTTTTGTTTTGTTTTTTTTTTTTGAAAAGGATTGTTAAATGCTTTGGGCAAAGGCTTATTTTGTTTTTTATGCCTCTCACATGAGCCACATCTCCTCCCTTTCTTTTTCTTTTTTATTTTTTTTATTTTTTTATTTTTTACATTAAGCCACTGAACGTCTGAACCACTAGTACATGAGCCACATCTCCCCCCTTCTTTATTTTGTACATTATTATTATTATTATCATTATATGAGTTTTCTATTATTATTATATAAAAAAGCATGCTTAGCAATATAAAAAATATATAAATAAAAATATTTTTAATAATTTTTTAATCGCCGAGTCTCGCCGCACCCGCACCCACCTTTTTCAAAAATTGCCGAGTCCCGCACTCGCACTCGCACCCGCACCCGAGTCCTGAAATGCACCCGTGCTTCATAGATCTTAAATCGCGAGTGTGCTGTCCTGCCACCTGGTAAGAAACTCCTGATATTGCAGTAGCAAGAGCAATAAATCCCTTTAATCTAACTGCAGCAAGAATCACTTAATATAGATATGTTTTACCTGTACCACCCGGCCCATCAATGAAAAAAGCACCAGGTTTACCTTTGATAACTCTTTCCAATACCATGTCATATGCATATCTTTGTTCTTTATTTAAGTTTGATATTGCGAGAATATATTGTTCTGACACAGCTATCTTCAATTCATCGTTAATTTTTTTTTTTGTTTCTCATCTAAACTAAGCTTACTATCCGTCAAACCAAAAATGTCCACATTCTAACCCATTGATTCAAGCATGCCATTAATGTGTTGCAACACTTTTGTCCTTATGCTATCTAGAGATAGATTGCAACACTGAAATTAGTCCCCGACGAACACTCAGAATTATGCTACAATTGTTGAGAACAGCCCTGCGTCTGTGAAGAAGAAGCCCAAGCCCATTGTGTCTGTGAAGAAGAAGCCCAAACAAGAAGAAGAAGAATAGTAAACGCACTGTTTCACTTAATATCAAACACAACGTTTTGTTTTAAGTAAAATGGTGCGTTTGGTTCTATTCAAAGGAATGTTGGATTAGGCGCAAGATTTAGTTGGTGGTTTAGCTTAACAGTTTTAACAACCTCCCGCATTTTCAGGAGTTAGATCCGCATAATGTGGACAGTTAACTTAATTAATCTTGTGTATATAAAGTGCTCTGTGAGCCTTACTGATCATTATGTAATTCAATATTATAATACTAGTTTCCAGATTCATCTTCTCTTTCTTTGCTTCTTTCTTTGACTTTCTCTCCCTTTCTCTCACTTTCTCAGATATTTTCTTTTCTAAGTTTCTTGCCGTGATTGTTGACTTGTGTTCACTATTGCTATTCTG
Organism: Quercus aquifolioides; assembly: GCA_019022515.1. NCBI lineage: Eukaryota > Viridiplantae > Streptophyta > Magnoliopsida > Fagales > Fagaceae > Quercus > Quercus aquifolioides. The sequence goes on from CM032331.1 coordinate 27,862,682, forward strand.
AGTTTCTCATCATGGTATCAGAGCATGAGATCCTAAGTTCGATCATTGTCTCCTCCACTCTACCTCCCATTTAAATTCCCACGTGTTGGGCCTCACCTATTAAAAGGTAGTTTCGGCTCACACGTGAGGGGGAGTGTTAGAAGTATTGGTTAAATGATTAAATTTACCATATCCCAAGAGCTTAAGCTTTTGAGACAATCGGTAATTTAACATGGTATCAGAGCACGCTACTACCACTGCTGCTCAAGCTTCATCAATGGCGAATTCAAGCTCAACAATGGCTTCGTCTTCATCAGCCTCAATCTCTTCAATGTCAGTAGGTTCAGCTGCTAATCTGGTAAATCAGCCTCTTTTACTTCTGTCTAATATGTCAAATATGATGACAGTGAAGTTAGATAATAGCAATTATATCGTTTGGAAATACCAAATCACCATGGTTCTTGAAACCTATTCTCTGTATGAGTTGCTTGAAGAGCCTCAACTAATTCCTGAGAAATTTCTCAAGGATTTATCTGGTTCATATGCTACAATTGTGAATCCAGATTTTCAGATTTGGAAGTCTAAGGAAAAGGCTTTACTTACCTTTATAAGTTCAACATTATCACCCACTGTTCTTGCACTCACGGTTGGATGTACTTCTGCTGTGGAAGTTTGGAAGGTACTTGAAAATAGGTTTTCCTCAGTTTCAAGATCTCATATCTTGAATCTTAAGAGTGAGCTACATAACTTGAAGAAAGGAAGTGATACTGTTGATGTGTATCTTCAGAAAATTAAAGTTGTGAGGGATAAGTTGCAAGCAGTTGGAGTAATTGTTGAAGATGAAGAATTGCTCCATATTGCAATTAAGGGACTACCAAAAGAGTACAATGCATTTAGATCAGCAATTAGAACAAGAAGTACTCAGCTTGGTTTTGATGAGCTTTCAACTATGCTAAATGCAGAAGAAGAGTCTCTCAATGAAGGTATAGAGGTTAAAGACTCTATCTTTGCCTTGGCTGCATCAACTAATCAGAAGCCTAATAGCAATGGTTTTAATCCGAATCACAATAGAGGAAGAGGCAGAGGAAATTTTAACAATAGAGGAGGCAGAGGTGGTAGGGGCTTTAGTGGTCAACCTTCACAATTTCATCCTTTCAATCATGTTCAACAAGGTCAATCTAGTTCTGGTGGGATTAGATTTGATAGGCCTATGTGTCAAATTTGTGGAAAGCTTGGTCATTCAGTTGTTGATTGCTATCACAGAATGGACTATGCTTATCAAGGCAAGCATCCACCTACAAAGCTTGCAGCAATGGCTATAGCTTCTAATGCCAGCCTCACTCAAGATCAGCCTTGGCTTGCTGACAGTGCAGCCACTGATCATGTAACAGCCAGTCTTCACCATTTAAGCTTCCCAAAGCCCTACACCACACAAGATCTCCTTACAGTTGGTAATGGTCAAACCTTGCCTATCACACATACTGGTACAGCCTTCATTCCTTCCTCTTTCTCTGATATTCAACTTAATAATGTTCTTAGAGTGCCATCCATTGCATCTAATCTTGCATCTGTTCATAAATTGTGTCATGACAATAATTGCTGGTGCTATTTTGATGAAAATATCTTTTCAATCCAGGCCTTGGACACGGGGAGAATTCTCTACCAAGGCAAGAGTGAAGATGGTGTCTATCCCATCTATCCTCATCAAGCATCCCAACTTTCCTTGTCTCCAAAAGCTTGTCATAAAGCTTCTAAGTCATCTGTTTTCAATAAAACTCTGTGGCATATGAGACTTGGTCATCCTAATGACCAAGCTCTCCACTGTTTGTTTCCTAAGATCAACTTTGTACAGAATAATATCAACGATATTAATGAATCTTGTGTTCACTGCTTGTATGGTAAAATGCACAATGTCCCTTTTACAAATTCTCAGTTTAAGGCTTCTTTTCCCTTTGAACTTGTGCATTCTGACTTGTGGGGCCCTGCTCCTGTTGTTTCTGTCAATGACTTTAGATATTATATACTTTTTGTTGATCATTATTCCAGATTCAGTTGGCTTTATCCACTGAAATCTAAATCTGAAGCCTTTACTAAATTTGTTCATTTTAATGCTATGGTGACAAATCAATTTTCATTAAAAATCAAGACTTTTAGATCTGATGGAGGGGGTGAATTTACTTCCAATGAATTCAAATCTTATTTGTCAAACCATGGTATTAATCATCAACTGTCCTGTCCTCATACACCTCAACAAAATGGGGTTGTTAAGAGAAAACATAGGCACATCATTGAGACTGTCATTACTCTTTTGACTCAAGCTTCCTTGGACTATTCTTTTTGGTCTTTTGCAGCACAGACAGCTGTGACTTTAATTAATTTAATGCCTACAGCTGTTCTGAACTGGAAATCCCCTTGGTCTAAACTTTATTCCACTTCACCTGATCTGACTCATCTCAAAATTTTTGGTTGTGCCTGTTACCCTAACCTTAGACCTTACACTGCTCATAAACTTGAATCCAAAACTAGGGAATGCATCTTCATTGGTTATCCTACTCACTGTAAAGGGTATTTGTGTCTTGATCCTCATACCAATCGGGTTTACACTTCCAGACATGTGCTTTTTAATGAGTCCAAATTTCCTAGTCTCTTACCTGTTACATCTGATTCTACCACTTCTCATAACACTATTCCTCCAATTTGGTTGTCAAATAAGCTCTTTTTCCATTCTACCAACCAGTCTTCCTTGCTTGGTCCTCATCCATCTTCTGTTTCTTTGTCCAATATTACTCCTATGTCTAATACTCCTTTTATATTACCTACACCTGATCCCATATCAGCTACCCTACTTGATCCCATACCAGCTACACTACATGATCCCATACCAGCTACTTTGCCTATGCCCACTTCAAATTGCCATCCTATGCAAACCAGGTCCAAAAGTGGGATTACTAAGCCTACCTCCAAACTCTGTTATAAAGCAACTATTGACTACACCTACACTGAACCCCGTTCCTATAAGGCAACTACTAAATATCCTATGTGGTGTGAGGCTATGAATGCTGAATTTCAGGCTCTCCAAAGACAACAGACCTGGTCTCTTGTTCCTGCTCCTCCTCATGTTAATTTAGTTGGATGTAAATGGGTGTTTAAGCTCAAGTTGAACAGTGATGGTACTATTTCTAGATACAAGGCAAGGCTGGTTGCTAAGGGCTTCCATCAGCAGGCAGGTGTGGATTTTCATGAGACCTTTAGTCCTGTGATTAAACCAGCTACAGTGAGACTAGTACTAGCTATTGATGTGAGCTGTCAATGGGATTTGAGGCAACTTGATGTGTCAAATGCTTTCCTTCATGGATATCTTAAAAAAGAGGTTTATATGCATCAACCCCTTGGCTACGTTGACTCTACTCATCCAGATTATGTTTGTAAATTACATAAGTCACTTTATGGTCTCAAACAGGCACCCAGGGCATGGTTTGAGAGGTTTGCATTTCATTTGCTTCATCTGGGCTTTGTTGCTTCTATGGCAGATAGTTCCTTATTTGTTTACTACTCAGATCATACCATCATCTATCTTCTATTGTATGTGGATGATATTATAGTTACTGGCAATGATTCCACTCAGATTCACAATTTGATTACAGCTCTTGGTATGGTGTTTAAGCTTAAGGATTTGGGGCCTCTTAATTACTTCTTAGGCATTCAAATTACTAGGACAAATCATGGTCTCACCCTCACACAGTCCAAATATGCTTCTGATGTGCTTCACAGATTCAATATGGAAAATTCCAAGCCTACTAAAACACCCTCATGCCCTTCCACAAGGCTAGTTCCTCATGATGGAGTTACACTTTTTGATCCTACTCAGTACAGGAGCATGGTTGGTGCTCTACAATATCTGACTTTCACTCGTCCAGATATAGCTTTCAATGTGCATCAATTATGTCAGTTCATGAGTCATCCTACTACTACACATCTTGAGGCTGCTAAACGTGTTCTCGGTTATATCAGAGGCACCTTAAATTTTGGGATTTCTTTTACTCCAGGCCCATTAACTCTCACTGCTTTTTCAGATTCAGATTGGGCTGGAGATCCTACAGATAGGCGCTCTACTACAGGCTTGGTTGTTTTTCTTGGGCCTAATTCTATATCTTGGTTTGCTAAGAAGCAGAGTACCGTTTCCCGTTCATCAACAAAGGTTGAATATCGTGCTTTGGCTACCACAGCAGCTGAATTATCTTGGTTGCGTACTTTGTTTAAGGAGCTTCACATTTACCTCTCTCATATTCCAGTCATTTGGTGTGATAATGTTTCAGCTATTGCATTGTTTGCTAATCCAGTCTTCCATTCTCGCACCAAACATCTTGAGGTCGACTGTCATTACACTCGTGAGAAGGTTCTTCGCAAACAATTACAAATTGGATTTGTTTCAGGTTGGGATAATTTTGCAGATATTTTCACTAAGTCTCTTTCTGCTCCTCTGTTTCATGCTATTCGTTCCAAACTTCTGGTTGATTCCTCCCCCATCAGTTTGAGGGGGGATGTTGAGAACAGCCCTGCGTCTGTGAAGAAGAAGCCCAAGCCCACTGTGTCTGTGAAGAAGAAGCCCAAACATGAAGAAGAAGAATAGTAAACGCGCTGTTTCACTTAATATCAAACGCAACGTTTTATTTTACTGAGGCTTGTTTTGTTTTAAGTAAAACGGTGCGTTTGGTTCTATTCAAAGGAATGTTGGATTAGGCGCAAGATTTAGTTGGTGGTTTAGCTTAACGGTTTTAACAACCTTCCGCATTTTCAGGAGTTAGATCCGCATAATGTGGGCAGTTAACTTAATTAATCTTGTGTATATAAAGTGCTCTGTGAGCCTTACTGATTATTATGTAATTCAAGATTACAATACTAGTTTCCAGATTCATCTTCTCTCTCTCTGCTTCTTTCTTTGACTTTCTCTCCCTTTCTCTCACTTTCTCAGATATTTTCTTTTCTAAGTTTCTTGCCGTGATTGTTGACTTGTGTTCACTATTGCTATTCTGAGTTTCTCATCAACATAGCCCACACAATCAAGGTACAAGTAAATAAGAGGGAATAAACTCTGCAATGGGAAACACAAACAATGGATTTCTTTGACCATTAATATGCTACCAATACTATTAGAAATGCTAAGATGACTTTGGGAAGCCTTTAATATTATTCTCGTGGTGTCACACTTAGTGTTTCTCTCTCTCTTAATATGTTTCTCTTCTTAGACAATTTTTTCTACCCCTTTTGGGATCCCCTCACCTTTTGTCTTCCTCCTCCTTTTAAGCTTCAGTCCTTGTTTTTATCACCACAGCTGTTCTGTTCCCATTTAGAGTCTCAAGGATATTTTCCCTTACTTTATTGGTTTCCTCTCCTTCTTATCTTAGAATTCTGACTGCCCAGAGGTTGCGTGTATTGTTCAAGCTATCTTGAGTGCAATTAATGTGGCAGAGGTTAGGTAAGAATCCCTTCATTAATGTGGAGGTAAAATATCTTCTTTCTTCTTGTGCATTCTAGAAGTTTCCCGTGGTTACCAGTGTCTTCTGGAGGTCATACATTGATTATCCGTGCTCCATGCACCGGATAAGCTATTGCTTTCCCTTTTCCGCGAGAATGGGTTGATCGTGGTACTCAACTTTGTCTTCAACGTCGCTTTCAGCTCTTTCATGGATTATCAACCTTTGAGCTTTCCCCTCAACTTCGTCTTCAACGTCGCTTTCAACTCTTTCATGGATTATCAACCTTTGAGCTTTCTCCTCAGCACGAAGGCCAAACCCAATTACTTTCCCATGGCCCAGCAACTTCTTGGGCTCTAGGTCTGAGTAGAGACTGTTCCACTCCCCACATCTTATAATCTTCAGACATTGGCCCTTCAAATTATTTCCCTAATGCTTTTGGATTGCTTGGATTACAATAAACTAATATTGTGGCAAACAAACAACGCAAACAATAAGGCATTTGATAAAGAGATGCTTCTTGTAAACATTGTTCTATATTATTAAAAGATTTAAGCAATCCACAGAAGAGTGCAGCCTTTGAAATGATGGCATAATAACTCCATTAATGGTCTTCAGATCTAGGAATGAAGTTGCACCTCTAAGATGATTAACCAATAGACGTAAATAATATCTATCTCCTTCAATTGGATTTGCCACAACAATTCTACCAATCACATTTCTTTGTATTTTTGGAGTCCATAATTTGTCTCTTTGATTCCATAAAAAATGCTCAGGAAATTCTTTGTATAAAATCTTTTGTGCTTCTTTGTTTGTCTGATTCATTCTAAAGTATTCAGTAAGCATTGTTCTTGATGAGGAGTCATCATTTGTTATTCTAGCAAGATTGTCATATTTTCTAAAGCTAATAAGTTGTTGGTCCCCTAGCTACAGGTTTATTATTGCTGGGTAAATCTCACTAAGCACAAAGCCATAGATTCTCCACATAGCCTCAGGGGGAGAAATCCAACATGCAAACTGAAATGTTTCAATTTCATTTACATCAGCTGAACTGTCTTGGGAAATTACATGTAAGGCAATCCTATCATGATCCTTATCTATGTATATATATGTAGAGTAAGACTTAGGTACAATACTTAGGTGTTGTTCCTTAAGTTTCCTTTTTAAGATTCAACCATGTAAATTTTTTCTCATAGGATGGAAGTGTATTTTTTAATTAAGCAGTCACATGATTGAATCTTAAGAGGGGAACCTAAGGAACAACTTCTAAGGTATTGTACCTAAGTTTTGTCCACATATATATATATATATATATTTATATAAATACTTCATAGCCTTAATTGTTGAACATATTTCTACATTGATGTGGCAATTAAATTTTGTGACTAAATATGGGTTATATGGTACAATTCAACGATTATCCAGAATATGGCCACGTACCTTCACTGTATTACCATCATTGCATCACCTGGATAAGAATTTCCTCCTTGAGTAGTGAAAGCTCTAAAATGTGTTGAAAAACACAAGAGCTGTTTAGACCCTTAATTAAAATTACGGCTTGGTTGATTTTACACAAACTTAATACTAAGTGCGGAAACGTGTAAACACAAGTGTATAAACAATAAGCTACTCTAATCCATAAACTAAGCAACACAACAGTATAATGGAATATAAAAGAGTAGGGAAGAAAGATGCAAACACAGAAAACACCAAGACGTGTTTTCGAAGAGGAAACCGAAGAACTCGGTGAAAAACCTCTCCGCCGCCCTCCAAGCGGAAATCGATCCACTAGACAATCAGTTGGGATACATGAGTGAGCAAAAGACCCTCCAAGCCTAATCTACCCGATGCACCTAAGCCCTCCAAGCTCCTACTCCAACAAGGCTTCTCGGAACCGTGTCTTGTCTAGTTCTCCGGATCCCGCAACAAGCTCCATGTTGCATCTGCCATCCTTGGCTTTTTCCAATGCTTCCCAGCAGCACCAAAACGTCACTCAACACTCTCAAAAGGTGTGGTAAGTGTTTGGACTATCAACCTCTCAATGGTGTGGAAATGGAGAGGGAAGGGTTGAGGAGATACCACAAGCAAGTGTATAGAGAAAGGTGGGGATGACAATCTCTAATTGCAAATGTGTTTGGCTAGGGTTTTCTCTCTGAAGCATCCCTCAACATTTGTGGGTAATGGGGGTTTATATAGGATAGGTGCAGAATGTGTGAGTCAGTCAGTACAGGCTGGCAGAACAGCATGTCTCGCGGGTGTCTCGCGGGAAGGCCTTACCCGCGAGATACTCGCGAGAGACAGCTGTCTCCATCTGTCCTGACTCTTCGCATTCCAGCATGTGCAAGGCACATGCTTCACTTCGCGGGAAGCTTAGTCGCGACATACCCGCGAGATTCCATCAGCTTCCACTTTGCTTGAGTCTTCACACACTCTCTATCACACACCCCTTACATCAATTCCCACAACAAATACAGGGTATAAACAATTGAAAGTAATTACAATCAAATTTGGCACGGAATAAAAGCCAACAAAACACATAGTTGTAAATCACAACTTTACAATCTCCCCCTTTGGCTATTCCGTGACAAAACCCTAAAACAGACTCTAGACTTAACCGTGAGTTTGGGAACACAGGCAAAACTCACTCACACTTAATTCTAGATTCTGATAAGCTCTTGAAACATATGAACAAGTAACTCCTGAAACACAACAACAAAATATTATCATTGTATGCAGAAAACTTGAAAAGCATATGGAGCATCAATAGCATGATCAAGCAAGATGAAATAGAAAACACTAGATCATGGCAAGATCAAACAAGTAATCACTATACACAAGCAATTACTATGCTCATTCACACAAGGAATGAACATCCGGATATGCAAGATGATAAGCTCATATGAAGAGTACCATTTGCAAATCCAACACTCAACCAATGCAAAATACTCAAAGTATTTGCATCTAGGAACAATCCTACATGGGCACAAGAGTGTTCATCACTCAACCAATGCATAGAATGTATATGCATCTAGGAACAATCCTACACGGGCACAAGAGTGATGTATTGAAGTAAATGTATGACATTAAACTTCAAAAGCACAAGCATAAAGGCTGCATAAGCAAAGTATTGCAAATACATGGCACAAACCATAAAAGCCTACAAAGCATGCAATGAAACAAAACAACCCTTAAAACTTACAAAAGCAACATGGGTACATGCAAAGTATGCTACAAAGCATAGAGACTAACACAAAAGAAAACTTCTGAAATAATACTTAAATAAAGTGTAGTATCAAAGCTTTAAACCAAAAGCAGTAAAACAGTTATAAACACTAAAAATACTGAATAAAAAACCGTCTTTAAAACCAATAACCAATGCTACTGTGTATCTAGGCTATGCTCCCCCTAACACTGTGCAAGCTCTTCTCCAGCTCCCCTCAGAAATTTCTCCCCCTTTTTGACCGAAATGGCCAAAGGACTAGAACGGTTCGGACTCCGAATCAGAGCCATGAGTGGAAGACAACTCCTGAACTTGCGATGCTAATGCTGTGATCTGTCCCTGAAGATATGCGAACTGATCGGCTGTGTGCTGCACATGAGAGTCAAGCACTGTCGACATCTGGTCCATTTTAGCAAGCAACTGATCAAGTTTGCTTAAGCCTGATGGTGGAGCAGAAGATGATGGCTGTGCAGAGGGCTCTGGAGCCGATGTGAACCTGTCAATCTCTTCCTCTGTATCTTCAGCTTCCTCCTGCTGAACTTGTCGAGGTGGTGGTATGGTATGCACACCAGTCTTGGATCCTCGAATGTGTGCAGTGCTCCTAGTCAAAGTATGACCACCAATGGGATAATCCCTCGGAACAGCTGTGAGACCACTGGGTAGCTTGAGCTTTGTCTTGGCAATCAAACCCATGATCAAAGAGGGGAACGGCATCACAGTCCGTGTATTCTGCTTTGTGATGCTCTTCTTCAAAACATGCATGATGTGGCCACAAATGTCAATCTCCTTATGTGTGAAGAGATCATACAGAAATCTTGTTCTCGGAGCAGATAGAGTGGTGAGATTGGTGACTGGATATAGATTGTGAATCATCACATAGCTCAATGTCCTCATTTCTGGAGAGAACTTGAGAGTGTCCATGGATGATTTCTTCGATACACCACCAAGGATTTTGATCATCTCATCAATCTTACCCAATCTATCCTCATAAGCAACTGTGATTTGCTGAGATGGAGGACGAGTCTCCAAATAATCTTGGATGCTCTCCCTAGTAATCTGAAACTCCTTGTGTCTCACCCAGCCCTCAATACAATCTCCGTTGACAATGGCATTAGAGAAGAACTCCTTGATGATCTCTGAATAGACCACTCCAGTTGGGTTCAGCAGCTTGGTCCAAGTTCTATCTTTGAACACTTCAGGGATGAAAGTGCCCTCAAGAGTCTCTAACTGGACTACCCGTTCCATGATGATCGTCTTGGTCTTGTAGCAGTCATTGTACTTCATATCAGCATCTATAGACCGGAAATGATCTGAATCAGTTCGGGCTCTCTTTGAAGTCGATTTCTTCCTAGCTGCATGCTTGGTTGGAGACATCTGCACAATTGCACAAAGCAAAGAAGGAAACAACAATGCACAAACAAAAACCAGAAGACAAACTTCATTAGATTCAAGTTAGTGCTAAACAGACATAGACTCACTGAAAAACAAAGCATGATAAACACCAAGCATCATGGTAAGATACTCCAACTTATAAGGAATAACTACAATGCAACATAATAAGAAATAGTGCAAGATTGTGTGTCTGTGAGCATGTGCTGATGAGTGTGTGCGGCATGAGATGCATGAGGGTGCCTAAGTGTGCTTAGTTGTGTGTCAAAAAAATGCAACATGAACAAAGTGATAGAAACACAAAATCAATGACCAAACCAAGTAAAATAAGGTCAAACAAGTGAGTGTCCATTGATTGAAATCACTTGATTTCAAGATAGCACAAAAATGTCACTCGGACATTTTGACAAACACTTAGTGTGCACAAAAACAAAAACTACATGAATAATGCATGAACATGTGAAAATCTACCCTCAATACATGATAGAATGCCACAAGGGGCCAACACAAGTGCAGAAACAACTAAAAGGACACAGCCCAATCAAAAAAAATGAAAAGAATTCACCCAATTTTGAAAACCAACCCAAAGTTTCGAAAATCCCCAATTATCAAAACCCTAACAAAAAATCTGCATAATCTAAGTAAAACTTGAAAGGAAATAGTTAAGAAACATACCTTGAAGAAGAAAAATGCAGAAAACGTGCTTGGATTGAAGGGAAATGAATGGAATAGTGGTTTTGGGTTGAAAAACTTTGAGAGAGGTTGAGCGAGGGAAGTTTGATGGTTTTGAAAAACTGTCACATCAGCTATATAAAAACTGAAAACACGCGTTTTTCGCGGGTTAGAGAGTGGCGACACAGTCGCGAAACAGTCGCGAGAAGAGCCACTGAAGCATAAAAATTTTCGCGAGAAGCAATAGGTCGCGAAACAGTCGCGAGACAGTCGCGGTAACTTCTGTCTGAAATTGGAAAAATCCAATTTTAGCCAAACAGTATTTCGCGAGTAGCTTTTGGTCGCGACACAGTCGCGAAAGTTCCTGTGTGACAAGTTAAAAGAAAAAAAATTCCCTCAACTCCTTTTCGCGGGAAGCTCTAAGTCGCGAGCTTCTCGCGAAACAACCCCTGAACCAGTTTTTGAAGACACACAAAAACATGCTTTTTAATGAAAAACAAAATACAAGAAAGTATAAAACCTCTTTCAAAAACAAATAAAACAATCAAAAATCTTTTTGGGTTTGATCAACAAAGATTGAGCATGTGAAAACACATTTAATCAAGTACAATCACACAAATGAATAGGGCATTCATTGAACATAGACTTGTGTGTTGTGTGTGAATATCAAAAATGAGATAGTCCTTAGTCCAATGTGAAGCTTCAATGATCAATTCAATCAAGGCATACACAACTAGCACTAGATTATGTGATCTATCTCAATTATAGAAACATGCATATATGACCTCCCACATGTACTTGACAATAATTCATTGAAGCTTTTCATTTGGCTCCATTTTTAACATATCATTTGCAACTTTTGAGCAAAGAGAATCTCATTTAGAGAAAGATGCCTGAAATTTTTGATATTTCAATTTATGAGTTAGCCTTTGGCTTGTTGGGCATCATACAATTTATTTTGGTCGCTTTCCCTTTTTCCTAGTCGAATACTAGTTTGTGCGACAGGCTTTTGCAGCTCTATATCTCTTTTCATTTGGAGATTTACAATTAGAGAGCTCTTTTAAGCAAAAAAAATAAAAGTGGGAAGATATATAGGCATGAGTCTATGCATGTCTCAATATCAACAAAACCATTCACTAATCATTCATGACAAGGTTGAAGATCTATTTACAACAGTCACATAGATTTCAGAATTTCTTCCACAATGATATGAGTGCATGAGAGACAAGCTAAGCTCGTTAAATGCACAAAGCCATAAGTACAAAGGTACAGGGCAAAACATGCTTTGAGACAAAACTCAACAAAGTGATCAAACTTTTTGGATTTTCTATTTTTTATGTGATTTTGAATTTTTGAACACACCCAAAACAGAACAACAAAAGAAAAATAACAAAGACAACCGGTACAAAACAACCGGACACAATAAAAATATAAAAAATAGAGCAATGCAAGAAAAAAATGCAACAGCAAAAGTCCCAAAATATTGAAAGAATTTATGCGTGGACATGTTATAATGCTTATGCATGAGCACCCCTTTTCACCCACACGTCACGTGCGTTTGGGGTGATATCCTTAACGGATTGGGTACGAGAATTTGGACTATCAAACCTTCAGGTGAAACTCTCCAAGCAGGTGGTGAAGGCACCAATCATTTTCATCACGTCCATCATGCCAGGATCACGATTCTGACTTCTCGGTTGTTCACCACCCCAAGACCTCATGTCATTTCTCCTTCCTCGTGACCGAGGTGCGCTTGAATTGTTGTCTGATCTCAGCTTTTGATAGTTGGGTCTGGTATGTCCTTGCATTCCGCAGTAATGACACACATAGTCCGTTCTAGGATTCCGTTGTGATCTTGGGAGAGACCTTCCTCTGGTTTCATGTCTACCCATGGAGTGATTTCGGGGCTTATTCACCATTCGTTGCTCACTCACATTCTTCTTCTCAACCTTCACATTCTCAGGGATGGTTTCTTCTACAATAGGCACTGCGGCCTTCACAAACTTCACTTCTTTGGTAGCTTTGGCTGATGAGCTGCTTCCTCCGGTGTATCCCAACCCGGACTTGTCTGAAGAAGGTTTTTGAGATGAGATAACATCATCTAACTTCTGGGAGGAGACTCTCTCTATCTTGGCATGAGCTTGTACTACCTCTTGCTCAAGAAACCTCACCTTCGTATAGGCTTCAGACAACTCGCCATTTAATGTCTCAATTTCGCACTTAGCCTCTTTATATCCGACCATGAGACTTCTGTAATCTTCCTCAGCCTTCTTCATTTTCCTCACAGCTGCCTTGGCTATTCTGGTATACTCTCCAGACTTCTCAAGAAGTAAAGAATAATTTTCTTGAAGATTAGCTGTATTCTCTTCTTCTTCTTCAGCATCTGATTCATCCACATTCCCAATAGACTCTGAATCTGAATGCTCACCAAGCTCCTTCACAAGAGTACCCAAATCATCCGATGACTCCACATGAGCAATGGTCATGAATGCGGAGTAGTTTCCCTCTCCGTCACAGCTCTCTTCCGAGTCAGAATCAGAGGATTCTGAATCACTGAGTGTTGTGGCATAAGCTTTGCCTTTTCCCCTTAGAAAATTTGGACACTCCTTCTTTAGATGTCCATGGCCATTGCACTCATAGCATATAATTTCTGAAGAAGGTTGAAACTCCCTCCCTTCTTTTCTTGGAAACTCTTTCCTATCACCTCTTGAAGATGAAAATTTTCCTTTGTTGAATGGTTTCCCACTGTTCTTCATCTTCAGAAATTTCCGGAAGTTTTTCGCAAGAAATGCTACTTCCTTCTCCACCCCATCTTCTTCGGAGGAATCACCCATCCTTTCGGTGATGGTTTTAAGAGCAAGTGATTTACTCATCTTATGAGAAGGCAGTCCCATCTGATATGTTTGGAGAGACCCAACTAATTCTTGAATTTTAATCTCATCCAAATCCTTGCTTTCCTCTATGGCTGTAACTTTTGCTCTAAAACTTTCAGGCAAGGACCTCAACACTTTTCTCACCACCTTAGCATCTTCAATCTTCTCCCCAAGATTGAGTTTGGCAATCACAATTTCATTGAGCTTCCCATAGAATGAATCAAACGGTTCATCATCACCCATCTTGAGCTCTTCAAATTTGGTGGTAAGCATCTGAAGCTTTGTGTCCTTAACTTTCTTTGTACCCTCATAAGTGGTCTCCAAAATCTCCCAAGCTTCTTTGGCTACTGTCATGTGAGAAATCCTGTGGAATTCATCAGGAGACACAGCACAAAATATAGCATTTAAAGCTTTACTATTAGCATTGGCTGCTGCAAGAGCCGCCTTATCCCAATTAGCCTTGGGAGCTTCCGGCTTAGTCCAGCCGAGCTCTACCGCATCCCAAACGGTATCTTCTATAGAGCATAGAAATACTCTCATTCTGACTTTCCAGAATGCGTAATTGTTCCCATCAAAAAATGGTGGAACATTGAGCGATTGAGACCGGTCCATCTCAAATAGGGTCAAGGATCACACTAAGGTGTTTAAACCAAGCAAGTGTACCCGCTCTGATACCAATTGAAAGCTCTAAAATGTGTTGAAAAACACAAAAGCTGTTTAGACCCTTAATTAAAATTACGGCTTGGTTGATTTTACACAAACTTAATACTAAGTGCGGAAACGTGTAGACACAAGCGTATAAACAATAAGCTACTCTAATCCATAAACTAAGCAACACAGCAGTATAATGGAATATAAAAGAGTAGGGAAGAAAGATGCAAACACAGAAAACACCAAGACGTGTTTTCGAAGAGGAAACCGAAGAACTCGGCGAAAAACCTCTCCGCCGCCCTCCAAGCGGAAATCGATCCACTAGACAATCAGTTGGGATACATGAGTGAGCAAAAGACCCTCCAAGCCTAATCTACCCGATGCACCTAAGCCCTCCAAGCTCCTACTTCAACAAGGCTTCTCGGAACCGTGTCTTGTCTAGTTCTCCGGATCCCGCAACAAGCTCCATGTTGCATCTGCCATCCTTGGCTTCTTCCAATGCTTCCCAGCAGCACCAAAACGTCACTCAACACTCTCAAAATGTGTGGTAAGTGTTTGGGCTATCAACCTCTCAATGGTGTGGAAATGGAGAGGGAAGGGTTGAGGAGATACCACAAGCAAGTGTATAGAGAAAGGTGGGGATGACAATCTCTAATTGCAAATGTGTTTGGCTAGGGTTTTCTCTCTGAAGCATCCCTCAACATTTGTGGGTAATGGGGGTTTATATAGGATAGGTGCAGAATGTGTGAGTCAGTCAGTACAGGCTGGCAGAACAGCATGCCTCGCGGGTGTCTCGCGGGAAGGCCTTACCCGCGAGATACTCGCGAGAGACAGCTGTCTCCATCTGTCCTGACTCTTCGCATTCCAGCATGTGCAAGGCACATGCTTCACTTCGCGGGAAGCTTAGTCGCGACATACCCGCGAGATTCCATCAGCTTCCACTTTGCTTGAGTCTTCACACACTCTCTATCACACACCCCTTACATCAATTCCCACAACAAATACAGGGTATAAACAATTGAAAGTAATTACAATCAAATTTGGCACGGAATAAAAGCCAACAAAACACATAGTTGTAAATCACAACTTTACAAGTAGTTATTGGATATAACTCTTTAGGATAGTGGTTTTTACATTTCCCATTTTTCATGGACAAAATGGGCTTCTGCCCATTTCGGGCAAATTATATAGGGAAATGCCCCCCTTCCCAAACTAAATAGGGAAATGCCCTTCTTTTAAAACTCTATTTATGATAAATCGAATTAGGAAAAAAAAAATTCTGAAGCCCTATAGTGGCGTTTTAAGGAGTTTATAGTGACGTTTTTTAACTCGACTTCAATGAAATCGAGTTATAGGTAAAAAAAACGCCACTATAGGTCGATTTCATTGCCTATAACTTGATTTCATTGAAATCGAGTTAAAAAACGTCACTATAGGTCCTTAGAATGTCACTATAAGCTGCTTAAAAACGCCACTATAGGGCCTAACTCGATTTATCATAAATCAAGTTTTAAAAGAGGGGTATTTTCCTGTTTAGTTTGGGAAGGGGGGCATTTCCCTATATAATTTGCCCGAAAAGGGCAGAAAGCAATTTTGTCCCATTTTTCATTGTACAAACATTTTTTGGATTCAAAATGCCACAAGGTCCATGAGTCGTTTCTCAAAAAAAAAAAAAAAGGTCCGTGAGTCATTTATTTCACAACAACTAAGAATAAATGAGGATTTTTAGATTCACCTGGAAGTTTTGCACTAACAATTCTATCAAATGCCTTAGTTGAACCTGATTTTAGTATAATGAAAAAATGAACATGTGGGAGGCCTCTTTTTTGGAACTCAAGAACATAAACATAGGCACAACTGGTCCGAATATTTCCTTTTTGAATAAACCATTCTTAAGTTCTTCCAATTTTGCTCTGAATACTCTAACTACTAAATATGGTCTATTATGTGCCTCCTCACCAGGATTCAATTCTTGCATGATATCTGGCCACCTAGGATTACAAGCCATTGTAAGAAAAATGTCTGGTTTCCCAAATTGTTGTACTAATGCCATTACATCTAGATATCGACATCGCATATCTCTTGGACCACCTATAAATGACGCAGGCAAAATAATCTACGTCCAACTCTAGAACCATGCGTCTCACCCATTGCAATGCTATCAGTGATACCTTGATATACTTCAGCTTATATCTCATTTGTCGATTTTAGAAAAAATCTAGCCTAGCTGTTTCAATTTTAACATGCATATCTACAACATACTGTTGCAAAAGGCGACTGAATGTAATAAGATAGACTCCTCATGAGATCTAACTTATAACAATAATACCCACAATACGAAACCATACCTCTCTTCTTCTTGGAACTTTTTATCACTGAAATATAAATCACCAGAACACTAGATTGTAATTTTAGACCTATTCATTAGATAAAACTGATATTTTTTTTTAGACCTACATTCTGCTTCTTTTTCTATGAGATCATCGACTGATGTGATTTCAAAAGGATTGATCAATGATTGGCTTTTGCAAGATGATCCCCTCCCTGTCTTATCAATTTTTTTTTTTAATTCCTTGATGCCCTCCCATATCTCCAAAAGGAAATAATAAAGGATATTGTAAAGGGTCATAACAACCGTAATAATGCTGAACTTTATGACTAAATCCCGAATGACTATAAACAATGATATCACGCTCTATACATTCACCAGTTTGCTCATTCTCAAGCCATATTGCAGCCACTTGTGAAGATGATGGAGCATTATATATACGTTGATCTAATCCAAAATCAGATCGTATAACAACTTGATGATCTTTCACGTTAGATATATTCTTAAGACTACAAAAGAAGGAACAATATGGATTAATCTCTAATAGATCAATGAGCTGACTAAGTATTTCTAGGTTCGATCTGTCCGACATATGGATTCTATTATCAATCTCATGATCAGTATCGTAGAAATAGAGCTGCAAATAAGAAGGATGAACATCTGATAGTATCAATTCATTAATGTAATGATAAACCTAACCTTGAACTCTAAATGTATACATTCTTCAGTCTCTTTTGCAAAGATCTTTATCATACTTTACACCAAATGATGTGAAAGCAAATGTGTTATTGTAAGTTCAAGCATATTTACGAAATTCAACAGCATTTGATAAAGATGAAGTGAAGAATTCATATAGTTTCTCAGGAACAACATTTGAAACTAACAAGATCGTACCATCAAAATAGCAAAAACCTTTGGGTTCTCCATAAAATCTCTTTGCACGGCAATATTTGCAAGGTGGAACAGCTAGCAACAAATCTGCCTTGTGTGGTGTTTCTAACAAAGTATCCTTATCAATCTTGCATAAATGAACATTACCACTTGCCAAATTGCTAGCTTGATTCGAAGAAGAACCTATAAGAGTTTGGACAGTAATTATCATTGCTCTTATATTTTTTCCAATATAGTGAACAATCGACTATATTGATAGCCATATCAATAAAAAAAATAAAAAATAAAAATTGACCTCTCACCAATCTCGTAAATACTATAAGCCTCAAATTGAACTTTTCATTTACCAGTTGAGCCAACATTAAGTTGATGGGAAGGATGTTCACCTAAACAAATGAACAGAATACACACAAAAAAAGATACCATTCCTGAATTTTACTAATTTCCTTTTATAAAACTCATTTCGCAACTATCTTACCTGCTTGTCTACTATGATCGCCATCATTGATTACAATATTTTGACGCCTATTGCTAAAATTCGACAAAGAATTTTCGCAATCAATCTTAAGCTTCCTCTTCTTTGCATATGACTCCCTTTTCCTACTTAATAGCTGTTGTTTCTTTTCTCCTGAAAGTTTTGCATACCAATTCCTTTTGTTCTTTGCATCACTCCCTTTTTCTGCACACACTTTTTTTTTTTCTTTTTCAAGATATTTTCTTTATAGTCAGTTGACGATGCATTTGTACCGTTTTCTCTTATTCGGGCTACTCGTTGCTTTCTTACTTCTATCGTCAGCCATAATTTTTAAAACCCAAATGCTAAATAAGAATTTCATCTATATAAAATGGTCTAATTACTCATGACACACAACAACTCATTATCCTGTCAGATATAAAATTCATCTCACAACACAAATATAAAAAATGTTAATTTTGATTTTATAATCTCCAAACCAAAATTGACCACTCAAAAGAAATCTTTCATATCAACAATCATTCAAATAGCAAATTTTTATACAAATTTAAATAATACTTAACAAACAAATTGAGCAAGGAATGTTAATAGCCAATATATAAAATACACAATCATTAAATATTTTGTAAAATCCAAAGGACTTGAAATTACTCCAATTTGATTGCATCCAAATACTGAAGAAACTACAAGATAGCAAACAATTGATAACAGTGAGTGAGTAAGAGAGGTTGCCGAAATAGGGAATGGTGTTTGAGTCAATGGAGATTGAAACATAAATATGATCTTTATTTCTTCACATACCTTCTCCCTCTTTTTCTTTTTGTATGTGTAGCCGTGTTCATCCATCCTCTCTCTACTCTCTAGTAATTTTTTCTTTCTTTTTTCTTATCTCTATCCCTCTCACCGTGTCCTGTGTTTGTGTCTATCAACAGAAATAAGATAAAGCCAAAAGGAGCTGAGATTGTTCTGATAAAGGCAAGAAACCTCCAGAATTATTGAGGAAAATAACAAAAAGGGCTCCAACGTTTTTTTAGCTCACACATACCTTTAGGAGCAACAAAGTAATTTAAGCCCTCTGTTTATCCTCTATCGTTTTAAGCTTTTTAGTGTCATTTTGCCAAACACAAGTAGCTCAACTATCCTTTTTTATATAGAGTATAAAAATTATGTAAGTTTATTTGTACTTTATTATAGAGTGAATGAGCCTCCCTAATTTATTTATTTATTTATTTTCCTCCAATTATAGAATAAATGGGTGTTTACTAGATGATGTCCCACTCATCACCAACCATGGCAAGGTACAAAAGAACCAAGTGAAAGTGTGTGCAAATAATACTAAGCAAGCTTTTATTAAGATTATGAAATGGAATACATTATGAAAGCTCGGAAATGTGTCGAAAATACAAAAGTTGTTTAGACCCCCTAAACAAAGTTATGGCTTGGTTGATTTTACACTAACTTAATACTAAGTGCGGAATAGTGTAAACACAAGCGTATAAGCAAAACAACTACTCTAATCCATATTTAAAGCAACACAGCAGTAAAAATGAAATGAACAAGAGTAGGGAAGAGAGATGCAAACACAGATAATACCGAGGCGTGTTATCAAAGAGGAAATCGAAGAACTCAACGAAAAACCTCTTCGCCACCCTCCAAGCGGAAATCGATCCACTAGACAATCAGTTGGGATACATGGGTTAGCAACAGACCCTCCAAGCCTAATCTACCCGATGTACCTAAGCCCTCCAAGCTCCTACTCCAATAAGGCTTCTCGGAACCGTGTCTTGTCTAGCTCTCTGGATCCCACAACAAGCTCCATGTTACATCTGCCATCTTTGGCTTCTTCCAAGGCTTCCCAGTAGCACCAAAACTCCACTTGACACTCTCAGAGGATGTGGTAAGTGTTTGGGCTATCAACCTCTCAATGGTATGGAAATTGAGAGGTAGGAGATGAGGAAATTCCCAAAACAAATGTGTAGAGGATTGTGGGTATAACAATCTCTAACTCTCAAGGTGTTTGGCTAGGGTTTTCTTTCAGAAGCTCTCCTTTACATTTGTGGGTAATGTGGGTATAAATAGTGTAGGCACAGAAAGTGTGTATCAGACTAGACAGGCTGGCAAAACAGAATGTCTCACGGGTGTCTTGCGGGAAGGCCTTACCCACGAGATACTCACAAGACACAGCTGTCTCCATCTGGCCTGACTTTTCACATTCCAGCATGTGCAGGGCACATGAGTTATTTCGCGGGATGCTAAGTTGCGAGATACCCGCGAAAACACTTCATACTTCAATAGCTTGAGTCTTCACACTCTTTCTCTCTAACACACAACCCTTACAATGAAATCCCACAATAAATACAGGGTACAACAGATTGAATAAAATTACAATCAAATTTGGCACGGAATATAAGCCAACAAAACATATAGTTGTAAATAACAACTTTACAATCTCCCCCTTTGGCTATTCCGTGACAAAACCCCTAAAACAAACTCTAGACTTAAACGTGAGTTTGGGAACAGTGGCAAAACTCACTCACACCTAATCTAGAAGCTGTGAAGCACTTGCAAGTATATACCTGTTACCTGAAACACTTGCACACAAACAAAACTTTCATTAAGCTTATGACAAGTTAAACTCAAGGTACGTATATGAGCAAGTAAAGTGTGATCAAGTTTGTAAGCAAAGTAAAACATGTAAGCATATCTTGATCAAACAAAAACCGTCATTAAAGAATGACTACAATGAACATTTAGCAAGTAAATGCTCATCCGGACACGCAATGCAATTAAGAACAATCCCTAGGATCAATTGCATGTCCAACACTCAACCAATGCAAAATACACGAAGTATTTGCATCTAGGATACAAGATCCTACTATGGCACAAGAGTGAGGTACTTAAGACATAATTGCAATATCTTAAAAGTACAAAAATATGCTACAAAAGCATTGAGATAAACACAAATACTGATAATTAAACTTAAATATAACAGTGTATCAAAGCTTTAAACAAAAGCAGTAACAGAAAAACATAACCAAAAACAAGATGTTAGGACTAAAACTAGTTTAAACCAAAACAACTAAAAATGTGTGTTATCTTTTCAGAACTCCCCCTTTCACTATGCACACTTCCTTTTCTTGTGATGTTCTCCCCCTTTCTATATGCTATCGTCCAATCTATACAGTTTGTACACGGAGTATGCTCTCCCCCTTTTTGGCACGAACAGCTAAAGGCCCTCATCTAGCTGCGTCTCAATGGCAGTAATGCGTATTTGAACCTGGTTATTAGTGGAGTGGATGAGAGTTGTAAGTTGTGACATATGCTCATGCAAACCTTCAACCAAGGTGGTGAACTGGTTAGTTTGAGGGCTAGATTGGCCTGGCTATGTATTAACAGTCGGAGGTGCAAGGACGTGAGAAGAGGTAGTCTCAGTAGTGTGAGCAACTGATGCATGACCAGAGAGAGACACAAGTGGTGTGGACAGATTTTGCTTTTTCTTTTCAACTGAAGAATGACTTTTGCTCTTTTCAAGAGATGATATAGAAATTGGACGACGACGAACCACAATCTTCCCATCTCTTGGTGGACGAACACCTTCATTCAACATGATTTTCATGAGAAGACTGCAAAATGGAAGACATAATTTTGCTGCTAATCGTGTAGTTGTTTTTCCAATAGTGTGGAAGATATGAGAACAGA
This sequence comes from Quercus aquifolioides, assembly GCA_019022515.1. NCBI lineage: Eukaryota > Viridiplantae > Streptophyta > Magnoliopsida > Fagales > Fagaceae > Quercus > Quercus aquifolioides. Next base: position 27,884,334 of record CM032331.1, read on the forward strand.
TGTCAATCGGAGTTCCATTGATGAGGTCGCATAAAAACTGTGCTCGTCCAAGATTAATAAACCCCGTATTGGACAATGGATATAGATTGAAGAACATGATGAAGGTGAGAGTTTTCAGTTCAGGTTTGAACTTCGCCGCTTCGATGGAGGTGCCTTTTGCAGAAACTTCATGTTCTTCTCCAAGAATACGAAGGATGTCTAACACAGCTGGTTGTCTGTCACCATAGGGAGACCTGTCTACATTTGCAGGTCGAGTGATATGAAGAAGCTTTGCAATATAATCCGGATTGATGGTGAATTCTTTTCCCCGAACCCAACATTGTAGTTCTACACCTGTGAATCTTGCATTCGAATAAAACTCTTTAATAAATTCATCAACCGGATCTTCGAAGTTTCCAAATAACTCAGTCCAATTCCTGTCTGCAAAAATCCTCGGAATAAAGGTGGATCCCAGAGTGTCAAACTGAACAATACGCTCCACTACAGGGGGGGCGTCCTGAAAAATGTTAGAATATGTCTGAGAGGCCAGGGGAGTCTTAAACCTCTCACTGTTTGAGACTTCAGATGAGTTCCGTGTCCTTTTTTACACTAGTGATGAGTGAGGTTCAATAGCTGGTTCTTTACCGCGAGAAGAATGGCGAAGCATCTACAGAGATGATCACACACCAAGGAAACAAATGCAAAGACACGTAAACAGAACACTGTGAGAGTGCTTTTTTTCTTAGCACACAGGCCCAAGTAGAGACAAGGATCCCGGACCCAAATACTTGTTGTTTTGGTGGACTGGGCTTGGTTCACCGCAGCTAAATGGGGCTGATTACGAACCAAGTTGTGCGCAAGTCATATAAAGCTCCTCAAGATGAAAAATGCAATTCCTCTTAGTACCCTGGGGCGTACTGTCGTGGGATCCCGAGGCGTATTAGGTCTGTAAGAACCCAGAATGCTCTGGTTCTCTGAACTATATGATTTTTTCCATGTTTATTATGTAATAGAGCTTTGTCCTTTCCCTTTATCTCTATGGGTGCTACATAAAAAAAACACACTACACATATCTTCAAATAATTGTTAGTTTCTTAGATTATGATATACATTTTAATACATATACATATATGTAAATGAGTTTCATGAGAATGATTCTGCCACGAGGATCCTGGCCCCAATTCTCACAGACTTGGTGCTTTTGCACAAGACTTGTGGGATTTGGAACTCAAGTCCGAGTGGCTTTGCTTGGGCTTTGCATTCCAAGATAGTTAGGTGAGAAGGGCTTTAGCAAGAAACAATAAAGGAAGACAATGTAATAAAGAAATACATGAAATAATTGTTAGAGATCCTCAAATCAATATGAGGAATTTCATTATTTTCTTGACTGTGGATTACAATATGCTCACTAAGACGTGATACAAGGTTCAACTAAGTTCAAAAATTACAGACTTTGATAGCTATTTAAGCTTCCAAGACTTGCAAAGTTTGAATTTGTTGAATCCGAGCATGTGCTATAGTGGCTGTTTCTGGGATACCGGGAGACAGTCCTCTGTTTTTCTTGAGTTTTACAGAGTTATCTTAATGATTTTTCTGTGATTTTCTATTGCTGCATCATGCCCCTTAATGTTGGCTATTTCCCTCTTTTTATAGTGTCATTTTAGGGTTTGAATACCATTGATTCTTCCCCCTTGGCTCCTTGGGTACCAGAGCCTCTGTCATGCCAACCATTTCTGACCGTTGATTCTTTCTCTGTTTCTCATAGTTTTCATTTTTTAGTCCTGTTTTCCTAAAAGCCACTTACTGACTTTCCATTTTGGATAGCTGACGTTTACCCTCTGTTCTTTCAAGTCCTTTTACCTCTTGGACTTAGCTTTTTTGGCTGTCCATCTTGCTGTCATTTTTCCCAAATGAGTAGAATCCATTCCTGCTGGGTTGAAGGTTTTCCCAGCCACTTCCTTTTATAGTTCTTCATTCTGGGTTTCCCGGGGTACCAGCCTTTTGTTCATGAATTGTTACTCTCCAAGCTTTCTGATTCTTTGTTGCACCACTGGGTGCTTGAGAGAGACATATCTGTTCTTCATTTCTTGTATTTCATGGTACTCATTTTGGGCTGTCTCAATCCCACTTTAGCTGCACACGTCCTGAGGATCCCGAGCCTCTGGGGATCCCGGCCCAGTTTTTTTTCACTGAATTTTGCTGGATTTTTAATGGCCTTTTTTGCTGGAAATCTGAACATACATAGGGCCTCAATGTCGATTCTTCTTGCTACATGAATTGGGCCTTCTTTTGTTAAAGCCCATGGTCTTTCTTTACTTTTCATAGAATGGACTTTCTTGTGAAATTTTGGCCTTCATCAAACACAGAACTTGATTAGATTCAAGTTAGTTCAAATTAAATCATCCTGAAAACAGAGTAAAACAACTCAACATAAAGCACAAAGACTCAAAAAGACATGCTAAACCAATAAAACAAGTGAACAAAGACACAATGCATGAAAAAAAATAACTGTGCATATGTGTGCATGTGCTGATGCATGTGTGTGCAGTATGAGATGCATGAGGTGTGCCTAGAGTGTGCATGGCATGGTATTGAGGCACAAAAAGAACAAAGTGTGTAAAACACACACAAGTTGATCAAAAAAAGATTCATATGATCAAACAAGACCAACACCAAAGATTGGAACTCAGTTGATTCCAAAACATCACAAAAATGTCATACGGACATTCTGTCAAACACCTAACATGCAACAAAGCACAACAGATATGGATAATGCATGAACATAGTGAAAATATGCCTCAATACAAGATAAAATGCCTCATGGGGCCAACACAGATGCACAAACAGCAAATAGGACTCAGCCCAATCGAAGATTTTGAAAAAAATTTCACAAAAATAGAAACCCAACACAATTTTGGAAAATTCCCAATTTTCAAAACCCTAAGCCCAAATTCTGCTTAATCCAAAAATAAAATATGAAAATAGTGTAAGGAACACATATCTTGAAAAGATTGAGCAGAGAATTTGCTTGAAAATTATGGGGTTTGAATGAAATAGTGATTTGGGTTGAAAAAGGTTCGAGAGAGGCTTAGCGAGGGAAATGAGAAAGTTTTGAAAAACTGTCACATCTGCTACATAAAAACTGAAAACACCCATTTTTCGCGGGTTAGAGAGTAGCGATGCAGTCGCGAGAAGGACACCTGATGCACAAAAACTTTCGCAAGAAGCTTTAAGTCGCGAGACAGTAGCGAGTCAGTCACGATAGCTTCTGTCTGATTTTGGAAAAATCCAATTTTGGCCAAACATCCTTTCACGAGAAGCTGTTGGTCGCAATACAGTTGCGAGGTAGTCGCGAGAGTTTCTGTGTAAAGAGATGAAACATTTATTTCCCTCAAGCTCATTTCGCGAGAAGCTCTAAGTCGCGATCTTCTCGCGAAACACCCTCTGAACCAGTTTTTGAAGAAAAACACAAAAATGCATTTTGAACAAAAACTAAAAACACGAAAGTGTAAAATCACTTTCAAAAACAAAAACAAAAAAAAAACACTCAAAAATCTTTTTGGGTTTGATCATCAAGTAATTGAGCATACACATCACATTTGAACATGTACAATCACACAAATGAGATAAGCATTCATTGAATCAAAGTCTTGTGTGTTGTGGGTGAGTATCAAGTGTGAAATAGTCCTTAGACCAGAGTGAAGCTTCAATGATCAATTCAATCAAGTCATACACAACTGATACTAGGTCAAGTGGTCTATCTCAATTATAGAAATGAACATATATGACCTCCCACAAAGTGATTACACAACTTAGAAGCTTTTCATTTGGCTTTTGCATAAATCATAACATTTGATCCTTTTTGGATAATACATCTCTTTTTGAGATTGGTGCTTGAAATTTTTGATATTTCAACATTGAGAATTAGCCTTTGGCTTTTTGAGTACCATACATTTCAAAAACAAAAGTCGCTTTCCCTTTTTCCTAGTTAAATGCTAGTATGTGCGACAAGTTTTTGCAGCTCAAAATCTCTTTTCATTTGGAGATTTACATTTGGTGAGCTCTTTTGCAAAAACAAAAAAATGGGAAGATATATAGGCACAAGTCTATGCAAGTATCAAGACCATCAAGACTATTAACCAATCATGCATAACAAGCTTGAAGATCTATTTACAACAATCACACATAGTTTTCAAGATTTCTCCCACATAGATAAATGTGCATACAAAACAAGCTAAGCTCGTAAATGCACTACGCCATTAGTACAAAGGTACTAGGCCAAACTCACATGTGATATACACAAAACAAGCGATCAAACTTTTTGAAGATTTTTCAATTTTTATGGATTTTTTGAATTTTTTGAACACACCCAAAAACAGAACAAAAACAAAGCAAAAGCTTGAAAAAGAAACATGCTAAAACCAAAAGCAAATGATACAAATCAAATCAAGCATGTAGAAATGCATGAGCAAATGTCCCTAAACATCAGAAGTATTAATGCATGGACATGTTAAAATGCTTATGCATGAGTACCCCTTCTCACCCACACGGCACGTGCGTTTGGGGTGATATCCTTAAAGGATTGGGTACGAGAGTTAGGACTTTCAAACCATCTAGTGAAATTCTCCAAGCAAGTGGTGAAGGCACCGATCATTTTCATCACGTCCATCACGCCGGAATCACCATTTTGACCTCTTGATTGATCACCAACCCAATTTCTTTTGTCATTTTTAGGGCTTGTTGACCTCTGAACACTTGCATTCTTCAAGGCCTTCAGCTTATGGCAATTTGGTCTGGTGTGTCCTTGAAGTCCACAGAAATGACAGAAATGTTGAATTCTTGGACCTCTTTGCAAGTTTGGAGGTGATTTCCCTTGAACCTTAGGCTTGACCACAATTTGATTACGGGGCTTATTCAACACCCGTTGGTCAGCTACATTCTTCTTCTTTTCATCCTTTATTTTCTCAGGAGTAGAGACAACTACAACCGGCTCTCTGACTTTCACAAATCTCACATCTTTGGTGACATTGGCCGATGAGCTACTCCCACCGGTATATCCCAACCCAGACTTGTCTGAGAACTGTTTTTGAGATGAAATAATATCATCTAACTTCTTTGTGGATACCCTCTCTATCTTGGCATTGGCTTGCACTACTTCTAGCTCAAGAAATCTGATTTTTGAATAGGCTTTAGTCAGCTCACCATTCAGCATCTCAATCTCACACTTGGCCTCTTTATAACGCACTAGAAGACTTTTATAGTCCTGCTTTGCCTTTTTCATCTTTTTTACGGCTGCCTTGGCCACCCTTGTATATTCTCCTGACTTTTCGAGTAGGGAATTGTAGTTTCCTTGTAGACCAGTTGAATCTTCATCTTCTTCAGCATCTTATTCTTCTACAATTCCCATGGATTCCTCATCATTGTTCTCCCCAAATTCTTGCACTAGTTGAATGTTCAATATGTGTCTAAAACACCCTTGAACGTTTAGACCCCAAATTATAAATTATCAATTCAAGCTTATAATCAAACAATTAATGTGCGGAACATGAACATAAGCCAATCACAGAATTGATAACTAATCTAAGCCAAATATAAACACATCCACAGCAGTAAATATAAAGCAAAGATAAAGGGAAGGAAGATGCAAACACACAGATAACACACGATGTGTTATCGAAGAGGAAACCGAAGTCCTCGGCGTAAAACCTCTCTGCCACCCTCCAAGCGGTGAAATAATCCACTAAAGAATGTAGTTGGGATACATGAACAGCAGAAGACCCTCCAAGCCTAATCTACCCAAGTACCTAAGCCCTCCAAGCTTCTTGCTTCAACGAGGTTACACCGAACCTATTTCTTCTTTAGCTTCCCGGATTCCACTACTAGACCATAGCATCAACCAATGTATATTGGTTCCTTCCTAACTGCTTCCCAAAAGCACCAAATAAACCTTCTCACAGACGTAGGTATGGTGAGATAAGGATTTGGCAAAGAACCTCTCAAGGGTATGACAATGGAGAGGAAGAGAGTAGAGGAATTTATAGAGTCTCTAAGGTAAAGATTGTGGATGAATCAATCTTGTTTTTCTCTAGGGTTTCTCTCAAAAATTCTCTCTGGAAGCTCTCTACATTTCGTGGGTATAAGGGTCTATATATAGTGGTGTGTGTTTGGAATATGAAGAGTCAGTTTTTGCCAAACAGGGTAAGTTGGCGGCTTGAAATCGCGGCTTGTCCAAGTCGCGAGTTCAAGTCACGAAGTAACGGCCTGGCCAGCCTGGGACTTTTGTCCTGTAGTACGACAGTTGGCGCAACCCTTCAGCTCCCCTGTGTGCTTCTTACGTGCCTGCATTTAGCGGCTTGCCAGTCGCGAGTCAACCGCGAGTCCTAGCTGCGAAACTCTGTTTCTTTGCACAAACTTGAGCTTTTCTTCACACTCTCTTCACACACTACCCTTACATGAATCCCACCTAAATACAGGGTTACTAAATGCTAAATTACAAGCAAATTGGCACAGAATAAAGCCAACAAGATGGTTGATAAACTTCAACCTTACAATCTCCCCCTTTGGCTATTCCGTGACAAAACCCTATAACAAACTCTAGACTTAACACGTGAGTTGGGAACAGTTGGAAAACTCACTCACACCTAACTCTAGAATCTGCGAAGCTTTAGAACCATAAGAACAAGAACTCCTGAAACACAACAACACAATAAGTTCATTGTATGCAGAAAACTTGTAAAGCATATGGAACAAGCACAATGCGATCAAGCACAATGGAGTAAAGCAATAAACCATAGCAAGACCAAAACATGCAATCACTATAACCAAGTGATCCCAATGCTCATTCACACTTGGAATGAACATCCGGACATTCAAGTTGATAAACACAAGGCAAATCACTTGAATGACCAACACTCAACCAATGCACAGTACATGAAGTATGTGCATCTAGGAAAAATCCTACAAGGGCACAAGAGTGACAGTACTTGAAAGGAATGCATAGCATTAAGTTAGAAGTACTGATTTAACAAAGCACATAGGCTGCATAAAGCATGGTACAAACCACAAAGGCCTACAAGTGCATAGAAACAAACCCTTAACGCTTACAAAAGCAACATGGGCACAAACAAAAACATAAACCTTAACAACCTACAAAGGTACCAGGTACAAACCAACACAAAAAGAAAGATGTGCTAAATAAATACAAAATGGATACTGAAATATGATAGAAGCTAAAGATAGACAAAAGCAATAAACAAAAGCCTATTAGCTGAAATCTCCCCCTTTCGTTGAGCTCCCCCTGCCAACAGCATCTCCCCCTTTTTGTCATGGAATAGCTAGTCTTCATCATCTTCTAGCTTTCTCTGAATTTGATCCAGTTGAGCTTGAATAGAAGTGAACTTCGTATCCCACCGAATGTTGAGATGGTGCAAGATGGATGTAAGTCCTGACATCTTTGTACTCAGCTCATTGACAGATGCTACAATAGAGTCTAGCTTCTCGTCGGTGGGGAATTAACTGGAGTGCGAATCACTGCAAGACATTGCAGCTTCTGTTTTGATTCCTTTCTTGCTATGGCCAATGCTAGCATTGAACGTGCGCATGTTGATTGAACATGGTTTTGGGCAGGGAAATTCATTCTTAGAGGGATGGATCCCTTTCAGCTTCAAAATCCTTGAAATGAGGCAGCAAAAAGAAATGCAGATCCTTGACTCTGTTCGTAGAATAGTTTTGCGAAGGATATGAAATATATGAGCACATATATCAATCTCAACATTAGAAATCAGATCATGAAGGAACAGTGCATGTCCGAGGTTCATATACCCTGTGCTGGATAAGGGATACAGGTTGTGAAACATGACAATTGTAAGCACCCTCAATTTTGGAGGAAGAGATGAAACACTGACTGAGTTCCCATTTGAGGAAAATTCCAAGTCTTCTCCAAGAACTACCCGAAGTAAGTCCTCATCTGGATGTAGGTCATCATAGACAGGAGAGATTCCAAGTATTGGTCGGTTGATGTGAAGAATCTCTGCTAGATATGTGGGAGAGACGGAGAAACTTTTTCCTCTAACCCAGCACTTAAGTTTGTCTCCTTCAACAATTGCATTGGCATAAAATTCCTTTACCAGATTTTCATATGCATCATCAAGGTCGGAGAGAAGATAATTTCAATCCTTGCGGGCAAACCATTGAGGGATGTCAGTGTCAAAGAGAGAATGTAGGTCAACGACTCTTTCAATCAGTGGTGTAGCCGTTTTGAAGTAATTTTCATAAGTCTGAAAAGCAGCATACGATCGGAACTTGTTAGGATCGAACACACCGGATGGGGAACGAGTCCGTTTTGGTCTAGGAGAGAAATCATCAATCTCAATGACAGGTTCCTTCCCTTTGCTACTACCTCCTTTCACAGCTGATCTCTTGAATGGAGACATTTTGACACTGCAACATGATTTAACACACACAAGAGACACCAGACAAGACACCAAACATTATTAGCAATGTGTCAGTTTCACACCATGGATACTGAAGAAAACCCTAAACACTTGAGATTTAGGTTCAAATCATGACAATGAGTATGTGTATACACCCAAAACCAAAGTAGGTACACAAGATAGAGAAAATCAATGTATAGACCATCACAGATAGACATTACAACCAGAAAATCAGAAACCCATATTCAAACATGATAAATCACAAACCACAATAAATCTCCACAAATCAGAAAAAAATGCCCAAAGCAGTAAGTATGAAGGAAAAGAAAGAAAACCCATACCTTTTTATGAAGATTTGAGAAGAAATGATGCAGAAATGGAGGATTTTCAAAGAAATACTCGGAGTGTTTGTAAGAGTGAAATGGGGAAGACAGTGAACAGTCACAATAAGTATGAGGGAAAAACCCAAAAAATTTTAAAACTGACCTGGAAATGCAAAACACGCGTTTTTCGCGACTGGATCAAGTCGCCAGGGTAAGCCGCGAAACACTGTGAAACAAGATTCTTTAAAAATCTTCTAAGTGTTTTTCGCGACTGGAAGATCTACCCGTGAGGGAGTCGCGAGCTGAGCCGCGAAAATCTCTGTGTACCCCTCGCGACTGGACCTTCCACCCGCGAACAAGTCGCCACACTAAGCCGCGAAATATGCAAAAACACAAATTTTGAAAAATTTTCCAAGCCTTTTTCGTGACTGGGATGCTGACCCGCCAGTGACCCGCGAAAATCTCGGAGAGAGCTTCGCGACTAGAGCATGCGACTAGACCTACCCGCGACTGAGTCTCCAAAACAGGGCAACACTGTTTTTGAAATTTTTGACATTTTTGTAAAAACAAAAGCACTTTCCAAAAACAAACTAAAACACTCAAAAATCTTTTTGTGTTTGATCAACAAAGATTGAGCTTGTGAAAACACATTTAATCAAGTACAATCACACAAATGAATATGGCATTCATTGAACATAGACTTGTGTGTTGTGTGTGGATATCAAAAGTGAGATAGTCCTTAGTCCAATGTGAAGCTTCAATGATCAACTCAATCAAGGCATACAGAACTAGCACTAGATAATGTGACCTATCTCAGTTATAGAAACATGCATATATGACCTCCCACATGCACTTGATAACAATTCTTTGAAGCTTTTCATTTGGCTTCATATTCAACATATCATTTGCACTTTTTGATCAAAGAAAATCTCATTGTGAGATAGATGCCTGAAATTTTTGATATCTCAATTGATGAGTTAGCCTTTGGCTTTTTGGGCATCATATATTTTATTTTGGTCGCTTTCCCTTTTTCCTAGTCGAATACTAGTATGTGCGACAGGCTTTTGCAGCTCTATATCTCTTTTTATTTGGAGATTTACATTTAGAGAGCCCTTTTAAGCATAAAAATAAAAAATGGGAAGATATATAGGCATGAGTCTATGCATGTCTCAAGATCAACAAAACCATTCACTAATTATTCATGACAATGTTGAAGATCTATTTACAACAGTCACATAAATTTTAGAATTTCTTCCACAGTGATATGAGTGCATGAGAGACAAGCTAAGCTCGTTAAATGCACAAAGCCATTAGTACAAAGGTACAAGGCAAAACATGCTTTGAGACAAAACTCAACAAAGCCGATCAAACTTTTTGGATTTTCTACTTTTTATGCGTTTTTGGATTTTTGACACAAAGGCAAGAAAAAAATTTGATAAAAAAATATCCACAAAAAAATGAAGACAAATATAAGACACACAAAGCAACCAAGAACACAATAAGATATCATGGAAGATTGAGTTTAAGGAATGATACCGACTCCAATTGTCTTACACAAGGATTCAAACCTCGGGCCATCAAGAGGTTTGGTGAATATGTCTGCCTTTTGATTGTCAGTATTGATGAATTCTAGACATACTGTCTTGTCCTCTACTAAGTCCCGAATGAAGTGATAGCGGATCTCGATATGCTTTGATTTAGAGTGCTGAACTGGATTCTTTGACAAGTTTATGGCGCTAGTGTTATCACAGAACACACACATAGTGTCTTGAGAGATTCCATAGTCATGCAATAACTTTCTCATCCATAACAATTGGGCACAACAACTTCCTGCTGCAATGTATTCAGCTTCAGCCATTGACAGGGATACTGAATTTTGCTTTTTGCTCATCTATGAAACCAAGTTATTTCCAAGATAGATGCACCCACCAGATGTACTTTTCCTATCATCAATGCACCCTGCCCAGTCAGCATCTGAATATCCCGCCAAACACTCATTCGAATCTTTTGTATACCAAATCCCATAGTCAGATGTGCCATTTACATAGCGGATGATTTGCTTAACTGCTGTTAAGTGGGATTCTTTAGGAGCAGCTTGAAACCGTGCACATACCCCGACACTGAATGCAATATCTGGCCTACTTGCTATGAGATAGAGAAGACTGCCAATCATACTTCGATAAAGTGTTGGATCAACGTCAACACTGGCTACATCAATGCTTAACTTAGCCGAGGAACTCATGAGTAGAAGTATGTTTCTTAGAGTCCAAACCAAATCTTTTGACAAGATTTTTGGCATACTTCTCTTGAGAAATAAATATTCCATCTCTCCGTTGTTTCACTTGAAGCCCTAGGAAGTAGTTCAACTCTCCCACCATGCTCATTTCAAATTCCCTTTTCATTTCTTCCGAGAACTCGTGAGCTAGTTGATCAATTGTGGATCCAAATACAATATCATCCACGTACACTTGAGCGACAAGGAGGGATTTCTCATCTCTTTTAACAAACAATGTTCGATCTGCTTGACCTCTTTTGAACCCACGATCCAATAGGTAAGTAGTGAGACGATCATACCATGCTCTTGGTGCCTGCTTCAACCCATACAAAGCTTTCTTCAATCTTAGTACATAACCCGAAAAGTGAGGATCTTCAAACCCCTTTGGTTGTTCAACAAAGACTTCTTCATTTTTGAAATCCGTTTAAGAAGGCACTCTTCACATCCATTTGGTACAACTTGAAATCCATGATGCATGCTATGGACAAGAGAATTCGAATGGACTCTAGTCTTGCTACTGGAGCAAACGATTCATCAAAATCTATGCCTTCCACCTGAGTATACCCCTGAGCCACCAATCTAGACTTATTTCGAATAACTTCACCATCTTCATCTGTTTTGTTCTTAAAAATCCACTTGGTTCCGATCACATGTGTATCTTCAGGCCTTGGAACCAATTCCCACACATCATTTCTAACAAATTGGTATAGCTCCTGGTGCATAGACTCTACCCAATTCTCATCTTTCAGTGCTTCTTCTACCCTTTTAGGTTCAAATTGAGCAAGATAGCAGTTGTATGTTACATGGTTAGCAGTATACTTTGGCCCTTTTCTCAAATGAAGTCCCTCGTTCACATCCCCAATAATATTACTTGATGGGTGATTGAGAGTCACTCTTGATGAAGGTTTCTTGGAAGTTGAGAGTTCCTCATCACGAGAAATTGGGGTTTGAACTTCTGGAGGAGTGAGTGGACTTGAGATTTCTTGTGTTGATCTAGTCTCTTTTCTTGATATAGGAGGTGTGGACTCCTTTCCGGGTGTTTCTTTCTCAGCATCATCACTTAGAGACATATCATCATCATCCTCTTTCTCCTTGAGTTTGAGCCCCTTTCCATCATCCTCAATTTCTTTTTCTAATATGGTGTCGTCTATGACCACATTGATTGACTCCATCACCGTCTTAGTACGCTTGTTGTACACTCTATAAGCTCGGCTATTTGTGGAGTAACCTAGGAATATTCCTTCATCGCTCTTAGCATCAAATTTTCCCGGATTTTCCCTGTCATTTAGAATGTAACATGTGCTCCCAAATACTCTGAAATACTTCACCTTAGGTTTCTTTTCTCTCCATATTTCATATGACGTCTTCTTTGTCCCAGCTCGGAAATAGATTCTATAACATATGTGACACGATGTGTTCACAGCTTCAGCCCAGAACCTTTGAGGTATGTTTTTGTTGAGTAGCATGACTCTTGCCATCTCTTGGATCACCCGGTTCTTTCTTTCAACCACCCCATTTTGTTGTGGAGTCTTTGGAGCTGAAAATTCCTTCTTGATACCATGCTCTTCACAAAACGTTTCAAATTTAGCATTCTCGAATTCCTTCCCAAGATCACTTCTGATTTTGACAATGGGAACTCCTTTTTCATTCTGCAGTCTCTTGCATAGTCTTTGCAATTTATCACATGCTTCGGACTTCTCTCTAAGGAATTCCACCCAAGAGTACCTTGAGAAATCATCAACTACCACCATAATGTATCTCTTCCCTCCTAGGCTTTCAGTTCTTGTAGGCCCCATTAGATCAACGTGAAGAAGCTCCAAACACCGTGAGGTAGCAATCACATTCACCTTGTGATGGTTTGCCTTTATTTGTTTTCCCATTTGACATGCTCCACATATAGTCTTCTCCACCTTTCCAAACTTTGGAAGTCCCTCAACTGCCTCAAATTTAGAGACTTTACATACTTGTTTGAAGTTTGCATGTCCAAACCTATGATGCCAAAATTTCAGCATATCAACGCGAGCACTTCTACACGAAATAGGTGTCATAGGAACTACTCCATAGCAATTATCAGCAGTCCTATTTCCCTCCAAGACTTGAATCCCTTTTTCATCAATGATTATACACCCCTTCTTTGAGAATTGGACAAGAAAGTCTTCATCACATATTTGAGTGATACTTAAGAGATTTGCCTTCAATCCTTTGATGTATAGCACTTCTTTCAGTAGAGGTAATCCCGGTATTTCAACCGTCCCTTTCCCGAGAACTTGAGCATGACTCCCATCACCAAAAGTCACATAATCACATGCTTTCTCTTTAAGAGTCTTAAACAGTGATTTATCTCCTGTCATATGACGAGAACATCCACTGTCAAGGTACCATAAGCACGAGTTAAATACCTTCAATGAGGTGTGCACAAACATACAAGCCTGAGACAAGCATTCTTGACCATCAAACAGAAATTCATCTTTATTTTCCAAGCTTTTCCCAGATTGAATTTTCTTTTTCAGATTATCAACCTTTTCACACAAGCGTTGTGGCGTACGCCTTGCCCTTTCCTCGTAGATAGTTGAGACACTCCTTCTTGAGATGTCCATGGCCATTGCATTCATAACACACAATGCCTTTAGGAGACTGAGAATCCTTTCCATCTTTCTTCTTAAATTCCTTCCTATCACCTTTGGAGGATGAGAACTTCCCTCTGCTGAACGGTTTCCCACTGTTCTTCATTTTCAGAAATTTTTGAAAGTTCTTTGCAAGGAATGCTACATCCTTTCCAACTCCATCTTCTTCGGAGGAATCATCCATTCTTTCGGTGATGGTTTTAAGAGCAAGAGATTTACTTGTCTTATGAGAAGATAGTCCAAGCTCATACATTTCAAGAAACCCAATGAACTCTTGGATCTTAATTTCATCCAAATCTTTACTTTCCTCTATAGCTGTGACTTTCGCTCGAAAGCTCTCCGGTAGGGACCTCAAAATTTTTCTCACCACCTTAGCATCTTCAATCTTCTCACCAAGATTGAGCTTCGCAATCACAATTTCGTTGAGCTTTCCATAAAATGAATCAAAGGACTCATCATCTCCCATCTTAAGCTTTCCGAATTTGGTGGTAAGCATCTGCAGCTTTGTGTCCTTCACTTTCTTCGTTCCTTCATACGTGGTCTCCAATATCTCCCAAGCTTCCTTGGCTACTGTCATGTGAGAGATCCTGTGAAACTCGTCTGGAGACACACCACAAAATATAGCATTCAAAGCTTTACTGTTAGCGTTAGCTGCCGCAAGAGCTGCTTTACCCCAAGTGGATTTAGCAGCCTCCGGCCTAGTCCAACCTATTTCAATCGCATCCCAAATAGTATCATCAATGGAACACAAGAATGTTCTCATACGGACTTTCCAAAAAGCATAATTACTACCATCAAAATATGGTGGAACATTTAAAGATTGAGACCGGTCCATCTCAAATGGGGTCAAGGAACACACTTAGGTATTTAAACCACAGCGAGTGTACCCACTCTGATACCAATTGAAAGTTCGGAAATGTGTCAAAAACACAAAAGCTGTTTAGACCCTTAAAACAAAGTTACGGCTTGTTTGATTTTACACTAACTTAATACTAAGTGCGGAATAGTGTAAACACAAGCGTATAAGCAAAACAACTACTCTAATCCATATTTAAAGCAATATAGTAGTAAAAATGAAATGAACAAGAGTAGGGAAGAGAGATGCAAACACAGATAACACCAAGACGTGTTTTCGAAGATGAAACCGAAGAACTCGGCGAAAAACCTCTCCACCGCCCTCCAAGTGGAAATCGATCCATTAGACAATCAGTTGGGATACATGGGTTAGCAAGAGACCCTCCAAGTCTAATCTACCCGATGTACCTAAGCCCAACAAGCTTCTACTCCAACAAGGCTTCTCGAAACCGTGTCTTGTCTAGCTCTCCGGATCCCACAACAAGCTCCATGTTGCATCTGCCATCTTTGGCTTCTTCCAATGCTTCCCAGTAGCACCAAAACTCCACTTGACAGTCTCAGAGGATGTGGTAAGTGTTTGGGCTATCAACCTCTCAATGGTATGGAAATAAAGAGGTAGGAGATGAGGAAATTCCTAAAACAAATGTGTAGAGGATTGTGGGTATAACAATCTCTAACTCTCAAGCTGTTTGGCTAGGGTTTTCTCTCAAAAGCACTCCTTTACATTTGTGGGTAATGTGGGTATAAATAGTGTAGGACCAGAAAGTGTGTATCAGACTGGACAGGCTGGCAGAACAGAATGCCTCACAAGTGTCTCATGGGAAGGCCTTACCCGCGAGATACTCGCAAGACATAGCTGTCTCCATCTGGCATGACTCTTCGCATTCCAGAATGTGCAGGGCACATGAGTTATTTCGCGGGATGCTAAGTCGCGAGATACCCACGAAAACACTTCATACTTCAATAGCTTGAGTCTTCACACACTCTCTCTCTAACACACAACCCTTACAATGAAATCCCACAATAAATACTGGGTACAACAGATTGAATGAAATTACAATCAAATTTGGCAAGGAATATAAGCCCACAAAACATATAGTTGTAAATAACAACTTTACACATTTGAATCAAACTCTCTATCCCCAGCGGAGTCGCCACTGTGGGCGTAAGCTCCCGCGACATGGTGTCATCCTCACGACTGGGAAGTATGCTTTGGCCTAGGGTGGACCATGGTGGAGGGTGTAAATGGAGTCACCGCCTAGTTTAGGTCTAAGAACCATAAATATAGTGTCCTTCATGGAAAGACTGATCTTTTACTAGAGGACATGTCCGAAGTTTAGGTATGGGAATGGGAAAGTGTTAGGCACCTAACCCCACCCGACCCGTGGGTCGGCTTCTACTCATTGTGTTTCAAATATTAATCTTACTACAGGCAATTTTAATATGTTATTCTAACCCACACACACACTAGTATGCATCTAAGACATACAACATGGTATAACCATCCTCAAACCAAACATTCATCTAACAGGGCATACAAACACAAGTCTCTAAGGGCAGAAACATAACATGGCAGAATCAAACAAGCATGTTATGACATCCAAACACCAAAGGCATAGCATTTAATCTAAGAATATTCATGTTATTTAATCAAGACAAGCTTATATTCAAACCAATGCATGTTCATGTGAATGCATGACTTACCTCACTTACCTATTGCATCACATCACCTATGCTTCAATGGATGTTCATTTTTATATGCATATTCATGGTATTCAAACAATCTAGAACCCTAACAAACAAACAAATGGATAAAACAAAGCAAAACAAGATAAAACAAAGAGACAGAGACTCAAGGACAAACAAAACAGGTTAAACAAAAGTTAGAACATATAAATAAGACAAAGGTAAAGCAAACAGGAGTGAATTAGGGTTTTTGGGCAAGAGTATGCATGCGCATCCCAACTGTATGCATACGCATACTTCGAGTATGTGTACGCATACACACCCAAAACCCTAACTCAGATACTTAGAATAGAAAAACTCAGAAAACAAAAAATCTAACAACCTAACATGCTCAGAACACAAACAGGAACACAAAGTAAACCTAAACTAAACAAACATAATAAAGCAAATAAAACACATATATAAACACAAAAATCAGATGAAAAGTAAAAGAAAGTGAAGAGCCAAAGTTAGAAACTTTACCTCAACACTAGAACTCTCAAAAGCTTGATTTTGACTGTCTCCCTCGGTTAATCTAGTCACAACCAATTCAAAATAAGTTAGCAAACTTCATAACTCAAAGATTAAGACCAAAAAAGGTTCCAATCAAATAAAATTTGACTTGAGGATGTTTAGTGAAAAACTCCCTATTTGATTCATTATTTCCTAGTGAATCTTATGTGTTTTACCACCAGCATTCGTCCTCTTTGAAAATGTACCATTTATGGCTTTATATAGTTGAAAAATAAGGGTTTGGGGCGGCTCCCAGATGATGTGAGATTTGTTCCAAATCTTTTCATAGTTTCTGGAACCCTAGCATGTGCACGTATGCACGTGTAAGCGTATGCATGCATCAAGCATATGCACGCAGAGCTTGAGTATGCGTGCACATACGAGTGTATGCATACGCATGCCCTAGGGTTTTCGCGGCCTTTATCTTCCAAAAATATTTTATTTAATCCAAAAATAAGTTATATTTTCCATAAACACTTTCCTCAAGTCAATTTTCATCTGATCGGACCCTAAACCAACCTTAGGCTTTAGAATTTTAACATCATTGGGGAATGGGGACCCGAGTCGTAAGAGGTACAAAATGAAATGTCTAGAGGTGTAGATGTAGCTTTTTAGCTACTGTCTACACCCATTTATTTTCCTAGCATGTTTTTGCTTTATCTTGCTATCTCTTGCTCTTTTATAGCTCTTTAGCCTATTTTATAGCTTTTCTAGCGTGTCTACATGTTTTATTGCTTTGATGTTGTTATCCTAGCCTTCTTAGGTTAGGATATGTCTAAATACCTCGTTTATGCTTAGATCTACTTGTTTATGTTCTTTTTGCCATGTTTGTTCTTAGATCAACATGTTCATGTGCCTAAAGCTTTGTTTGGATGCTATGTCTAGTGCTTTATAGCCTTATATCTCTTGTTTATGCCTCTTTCTTGTGTTTTGGCTTTTGGGTAGGGTATAGATCTAGACCTAATGGTCTAGGCCTACATCCATAGACCTAAGTCTCAACAAAGGGTTTGGATTAGTTCTTGTTTGCATGTTTATGCTTTCTTTCCCCTTTTCCATGCTTTTGTGTTTGGATCCATGCTTGTATGCTTAGATCTTGTTTCTTACATCCTTGCCATGCTTCACATGTTTGTCTTCCCTTTGTGGGTGTGTGTGCTTGCACCTTTGGTGCCCCTTTGTTTGTTTGGTTGCATCTTTTCCCCTTTTGTGGCTTGTCTAGATGCAACCATGTGTAAGAGTACATCTTCGTGATGTTTGACTTGCTTATGCATGCTTTTCTCTCTTTGCTTAGCCTTATGTGTTAGCCTTTCTATGTGCCTTATAACATGCTTACCCTTCCCCTTTGTGTGATAACATGATTTGCTTCTTTCTTGCTTGCTTGCTTGTTTTGTTCCATCTTGTTTGGCTTTCTTTACTTATTTGCATTTTTGCACATTTGTTTATATGTTTATGCATGTGTCTTACGTGCTTGTCTGTGTCATCAAGCCTAGTTCCTACTCACATTCTCCTACGGTTTCACACTCGTCTTTTGTACATGAGATCCAGAGTCCCTTTTTGGAACTTTATTTGATGGCACACATGTCATCCATACTCCAATATAATGGAACTACTGATACCAAATCCGAACCTATATTTGTCCTTCTAAGACACCCTATTTTGCTTGATAACATGTTTGTTTGATAACATGCTTGTTTGTCACTTTGTGTGCTTCCTTTTGCTTGTTTGCCCCTTTGTGTGCTTTCTTTGTTTCTTTGCTTTCTCTTTTGCTTGTCTGCTGGTCTTGTGTTTCTTTTGTTGCATGTAAGTGCATGGAGCAAGGGCGCAACTTCCAAAACGCAAGCTAAGAAGGGCAAGAATGCAAGCCCAAAAGGGGCAATGTTCAGTAGATTAGAAGGCTTAGCCTCTCTGTGTGGTTATCTATTTCACTCTCTCAGCCTTTTTCTTTAGAAGCATGTATCTAGGGTAGGGTAGGGTTGTTCTCTTTGTATCTTGCTTAGGCCTAATTCCTAGGGTATGGCAATGTCTGTTTTACATTTCCTTTACCCTGTTGGGCCATAGCCTGTGGATGTATGCATGTTTCTTTATCTTTCCTATACCTTGCTTGGGCCCGTTCCTTGGGTAAGTTAATGTCTGATTTACGTTTCTCGTACCTTGTTGGGTCATACCCTTAGAACGTTGGCAATGTTTGGTTTATTTTTCTGCTTTGTATGCTTGCATTGTGCAGGATGTATGTATATACATATATATATATATATATATTATCTACTTGTTATAAGTGGTCGTGCACTTTGTATGATGGACTCCCATGGTTAGGAGAGAAACCCTCTCGTGATCTTGGGTGCTCTTGACCTTGTAGTGTGGGTATGCGCTCAAGGCGACTGCTATCAATGCATATTTGTGCTATATTGTATGCATGATCATTGTGGTATGATTGTCTCGATCCATGTTAGCTAGTGACATTGGTTTCCCCGTGTATGCAACACGTATCAACATGTTCAATGCTTTGGAGAGCTTCGGCTCGCCTTAGTATGAACATATTGACGCATGTCGTATACACAGGCACGAAACCCTACCGATGCGCCATAGCACACCAAACACGAAATTCTGCTAGATTTTCGCCGTGAAAATGAGGCACCTTTATTGTCGTATTTGTTGGAAAAGTACATGTTTGTATCCCATACAGGACATATGCAGCGAAAAATTAACGGATCTACTTCATTCGCAATTGATAACATGTACTATGTAAATTTCAAAATATAAGAACAAGATAGTGTACCTTGGTGCGGTGAAATTCAAAACTAAAGATTAGAAGTACTTGGTCTTCACTCCAATTCCACTTGTGCCTAAGAAGTGTGGTCTCTCAATCAGTTTCCAATGAGAGAATAAGAGAGTGGCTTACATTCACATACACACAATTTCATTCCTTATGAAAAACTCTTATTATATTCTGTATGTTTCTCTCCTTGTATTAAATTGATTATCTAATTGGACTAGCCTTTTAGGCAATTCCAATTGGGCTTTAGTATGTGGCATGGAGTGGGACCAAAAGGGAACAAATAAGACTCTAACTCCAATGGGCCTTAAGCTTTTATGTCAACTCTTAACAAGTCCAATACCATTAATTATATTTAATACAACTATATAAATATAATTACACTTTAGGCCTTATTAATAAATTATATCCTAAGACTTTATTATACATGCAACCTCTTCATAAAATATTCGTAGTAATACAAAGTCATGAATGTAGACTGCCACTTCGAAGATTACTACATCTTAATCCTTGAGTACCCAGTTAATCCTTTAAGTTATTCATCATATATTTTATACTTTAGTAACTCCTTACTAAAGTAGTTAGGCCTAACATTCTGAATAACCAAACCCATTAAACTTATCTCAAGAGAATATTTTATATCTTCGTTAAGAGATTATGAATTCTATCCTAAAAATATATGTTCCATCAACACTAAATGTGGTTGCCCAACATACTGAGGTTTTGATTGTGACTTTAGATCTCACTCCTGATATGTCAAAGCAACCTACACTTCATGATCAGGTCCATTATTCTCTCAAGATTAAGAGTTCATGTATATAGAAGTCATGAGATTTATTATTCATTTGACAATCGTTAGGAGAATAATAAATCTCACAGCAGTCTAGTTCAATATGTCTTAACTCTTAAAACATGTCAACATATCAACTAGAAGTCTTCACTTCCATGATCAAGACAAATCATCTTAGTTGATATGTTATAGTCTTCGCAAATGAAATGCCCAATTTCGTCACCTACTACGAACTAAAATTCTGAGTTTACAAAGAACTTGTGATTTATATCTTCTGTGAGTAAATCACATACTATGCATCTCATGGGCTATATGATAATGTCCAAATATTCATGTTACCATTATTTTAGATAATAATAAAACAACTTTATTAATCACAACATAATGTCATATATAGCATCATACAATTGGATTTAAGGGCACATATCCTAACAGTATTCTCACAGTGAAAACTTGGTGAGAATAGTTGTTTGTGTGCTATGATGCACCAAAGGTGAAATGCTGCCGGATTTTCATTGTGGAAATTTGGAAACGATTCCAAAATTTTCTAGCAAAGCATTGATTAAGACCATACCCCTTCCGGAATCAAACCTCAAAGCCCAATTCTTTTAAAACCCCAAAAGCTAACGCCAATAGCTTGTTTTTAACTGCCAATGTCCGAAAATTAAAATTTTACCAAAACATAGGACTAGCGTTGCGAGATGCCTAACACCTTTCCCACACATAACTAGACTTCCGAACTTAAAAATCAAGATTTTTACCTGCCTGTGTTAGATTAAGAAAAACAACATTTTTCTTAGCCTAGGATTGGTAATAAAATCAAATAGAGTCAGGTGACCAATCACACCTTAGAAAAAACCCAATGATTGGTAGCGACTTCACTACCTTTGGTAATAATAGGATAAAATTGACTCAATTCCAGTCACACACCAAAGGTTTATCCTTTTTGACAGCACCCGAGCTTCGAGCCTATATATTTAGCACATGAGCGTCACCGCAATGGGTGGTCGACTGCCACGAGGCATCAACAAATAGTTTTCCATGTTTTCCAGTGTTTGATAGCATAAAAAAATAGTCAATGAAAAACTATCTTTGGTCAACATATAAAATATGGCTAATTTTTAAAGATTATTTTCCACTCATTTTTTTTAGAAAACAATTCTTTTTCACACCAAACTAAATAAGGGAAGTTTGAAAATTATTTTTCAACTCATTTAAGGTTACTACCAAACATAAGAAAATAATATAGTTTTATAGAAAATACTTTTTGAAAAATGGCTCATTTTCTAAAAAACATTATCGCCGAAACAGATATAGCGTAATGCTTAAGTCGGCAAAGGTAGGGTTTCTGCTATAATATTTCACAAAGCAATTTTTTTTTTTTTTAACATACTTTTGATGGATGCCAATATGAACCATATATAGGGCATGTGGTGGTTGGTCCCTGGGGCAAATAAAAGCTCCTTAATTTTTTTTATATAATTGGAATTTAAATTAGGTAGAGTTTCTTGAGGGGGACAAGGTTTTGAAAGTCAATCCTGTGATTCTCGTGATTCTTTCCCAAAATAGCCGCCTAGGGTGATAGTCATATCAGCTTAGCCTAGTACCTTCTTAACTTGGCCAGTGTTAATGGCCCTCGGGGTCGGGCTGAGGGGTAAAATTGAGTTTGCCCATTCCATGTCATCACTTTATTCATCAATAATCAAATAAGAAACACTCGTCTAACGAGCAGGAACTACTATTCAAAAAATTGGTTGCTTGGTTAAATGTGAAGTTTTAATTCCATAATTATCTATTGGTTGAGAAGTTTTGAGTTTTTGATGAACTGAAAATGTTATTCCAACAAACAAAACGGGAGAACAACACAAAGGAAAACTAAGCCTCATCCCTGTAACATCTCTCCAGCAGGGGGGACCATTACACAAGTTAAAGAACCTACAAGTCGACTCCCAAGGGACCATTTTGCTAGAGTGGGCAACCCTTTTGACTTCCCTCGGAATCCAACAAAAGGAGGAAATGGGAACAAACCTTGCAAGAGCAATGGGCTCTTCTAAAACATTTTTAACTTTCTAGTGAACATCTAGCTTCTTGTCAACAACTTCTTCTTAATATAAATACGAGGCCAATGACATTGCCCATCTTAAAGCTTCGGCTTCCGCTTAGAGAGGAATGTTGGTGTTTACCCACTTAGTGCAGGCAAAATAACAATTTTCATCTCCAGTCCCATGCCACTGCTACTATAACCGAGCTAACTGATCCAACCGCTGCATCCACATTAATTTTTATAGCACCTGATGTTAGCAGGGACCACGTAGATGGCCTCCTGGATTGCTGATGGATAATTGGAGAAATAGTAGCCAGAGAATGTTCCGCTACTGCTTTTACTAGCCATGCCTTAAGTGTCTCAAAATCAAGAATTACTCCTTCAAATACCACTCTATTCTTGGACTGCCAAATTTTTTCGCATTGGACATCTCCAAACAACAAGAGTTCATCTCTTTTGTCTAGGCTCTGAGTGGGGTTTAAGAGGAAGTCGATGAACTGACTAGGGCATTGGAAGTTGAAATCGTCCATCTTTAGTCCCCATTGGCTTTGAAACTAAAGAGCTCTCAAAAGATGACACGAAGTAAATAAGTGAATTGTTGATTCTGTTTCCCAGTTGCAAATGAGACAAGATTTGTCAGGCATATCTAAGCATCTACTTATTGTTTCTCTTGTCGGTGGGCAATCTGCAGCCATCCTCCATAACAACATCTTGTGCCTTTCATGAATTTTAGTCTTCCAAATCAAACCCCATCTTCAATCTTGACTGGGGGGGGGGGGGGAGAAGCACTTCGGCTAACCCAGTAAGCTGTCTTGACTGAAAAAGCACCCAAGTTGTTTAGAGTCCACACCCATTCATCTCTTGATACAAAGGGAGCAAGGGAAATTTTTTGAATAGCCGGGACAACTATCTCATTAAACAAAGTGTTGAGTTTTTGAATATCCTAACTGATGATGTGAAAAATCAGTAGTTGAGATCCTCGTCTCAGTGGATGGACGATCCTGTGATTGGTCGTGTCTCCTATGTGAGCCTGCAAGAAAGCTTTGGAAATAAATGGAACACACTAGTGTGGTGTTTGCCAAAAAAACTCCGATGCTTAAGTCATAAAGGGAGAGAGTTTGTTTAGAGAGAAAAATAACTTGAAGTGATTTTTGGATGAGTATTTGTGTATACCTTTGGATTATGTTTCTTCTTTCCTTTATAGTTGTTCCTCGCCTTAATGGAAAATGAATGTCTGTATTTATGTTCAACAGCTAGTACGTCATCAATGGGAGCTCTAAAGTGCACAGCTCGCTTGTTACCGTTGCTCTGTCAGTTACGCTTCATCATCAATGCGCGCAATAAATGTGTAATGCTTACTTTGATCGTCATTAATGGGAATGACGATCCCATGTTATTTTTTGACTTATCAACTGCCCTCTTGTTTGTATTCTCATCTTTGAGACGAGATAAGAACATAACCGTCTGTCGCTTCATCTTCCGTGTTCGGCGTATTTATTGCCAGTTGATGTTCCATCTGCCACATGACACATGTACGGTCAAGATGTCTCCTTCGCGTCAATTCATCTCGATTTTCCCGCACACGCTCTTCTATTTATTCTGTTTTTTTCCTCCCCTTTCTTTTCTTTCCATTTTCACTTCATCTTTTCTTTTCGTGGTGTTTTGTTTACTCAGAGCTCTTCTTCCTCTTCTGTGTCTTTCCTCATCAACTCCTTTTGTTTCCAGTAAGTCTCTTTGAGCTCCCTCTTTGTTTTTGTGTTCTTATGGTAGATCATTCCTTAGTTTGGTCGAATTTCCCTTCTGTTTCTTTCTTTTTTGCTCGTCTGTGTGGTCAACTTGAGTCTGTAGGTAGGAAACGTCCTAGGGTTGGGTCCTTCGTAGGGTGAGATTGTTCTTATAGGCCGTCTTGCTTTTTCTTTTTCCCTTGATTCACCTTTCATTAGGAGCTGCTCAAACTTTGATAATGTCGGGTGAAGAGGTTAGGTCTAGTAAGCTTGAAACAAGTTTGTCCTCATTTGAGGATCGTGGGGCTCTTGAGGTTACTTCTCCTTCTACCCCCTATAAAGGTTAGGGTATACGTTGTTCTCTCAGGGAGAAGGATGAGAAGAGGATTAGGGATAGGTTCCAATTTCCTTATTCTATAAAAATTAGGATCCCTAATAATGACAATAGGGCTTGTCACTCCTATACTGACGAAGTGTGCTTTTATGAGGCTGACTTCATTAATGGACTTCGTTTCCCCCTCCATCCCTTTATTAGAGAGCTTTTCTCCTTCTTACAACTTGCCCCAACCTAATTAGTGTCGAACTCGTGGAGAATAGTGGTATGTTGTATGGTGATATGGGTGTTTGCCAATGATGGAGACATCATTAGGATAGACGAGTTTCTACACTTCTATCATCTTTGAAAGTCCAAGGATCTAGGCTATTGGGAATTTAAACCATGGGGTAGGAGTTCAAGGTTGGTTCTTGACTCCCCCTCGTCTCTTCGAAATTGGAAAACCAACTTCTTCTTCGTCTCTAGTGACGACTGGGAGTTCACTCCGAGTAAGGATCTAGTTGACACCCCTAAATTGCTCCGTAGTTAGGGTACTCCTATGTCTGGTGCGTCTTTTTGTTTAACTTCTCTTAATATGCATATAGTTTTTTGTTAGGACATATGTGATTCACTTGTTAGGAACATATGTCACTATTTTATGTAATTGGCTAATCCTTTAACAAAACACACTTTACTTGTATTTGGGTAGATCGAGGATGTGTTTAATACTTTAAGAAACTTTGTTTTAAGATTAAGAGTTGAAGCCATGCAAGTCTGTCCAAGATTCAAGTCTGAAAAGTGCCTATCATTAAAGCTCGACAGCTAGCCATCTATCGAGCTTGAAGAGCTGTTCTAGCCCCGTGGCTCAACAGCAACTTGACAAATAGGGTATTTGTCAAGGTTTATGAAAAACAGAATTTCAGTTCTGTTTTGACTCTAATCCGTGATTATGTGTTTGGGCTTCCTTTTCTCACAACCATAGACATATAAAATGATTATTTTAAGGGCCATCAAAGTGGACACAAGTTGCATAAGTGTTAAGCAAAGTTTGTTCAAGCAAATTGTGACCAAAGACAGAATTTGCCCTAATTCATCTTTCTTGTGAAGAAGTTGCTGTGTTTGTACACTGTAGGGTTTTGTGACCAAGCATCTTCTGGATCTTCATCGTGTGATGAACTGAAGAACTTTGCAGCCAACAACTTTCTCTAGTTGGTGATTGAAGTCACGTACTAGGATCCACGCAATTGGTTAGTCACGTACTGGGAGCCGTGCATTACAAGGAGAGGTTGTCACTACAGAACAAGTCCAATTGGGTATTGTGGTAAGGGTTCAACTATAGATTGGCATAGGTACTGGAATTCCTTTACTTGTAACCGCTTGTTGTGATAATAGTTGATTCTTGGGAGTGGTGTCCTTAAAATCACCTAGTGGGGTTTTTGCCGTATAGGTTTTCCCCATTCGTAAACAAATCACCGTGTCTATTTGTTTTCCGCTGCATACTTAGTTTAATTGGTGATTTGTTTGTGCTACCATGCATTTGCATGTTAATTTGATTAATTAATAAACTTGGCTAAATAATGAATTAATTCATCATAAGGGGTCAATACGTTTTTGGCCTATCAAGTGGTATCAGAGCAGGCACACTCTGATTAGGGTTAATCTCTGCTGTGTGATCCATTGACCCCTGTTATCATGGTTATAACCAGCTTGAATAGATCTTTGTTTTCAAATACATCTTGTTTTTCTAATCTCTATTTGTTTGAATGTCTTAGAAAATACAAGTCTAAAAGTTATTTGAATTCTCTTATGTTGACTATTGGATAAGATCTCAGCTTGACTAAAAAGAAACTAGACTGTCTCAAAATGAAAATATGCAAAGGAGTTCGTCTGAGAAGAGTAAAAATTAAAGGCTTAGCTCGTAAAAGGCAGATGAGAGAGAGCACCATTCCCACTAATCTGTCATCCAAGCACGAAGTGTGTTTTATGATGAAGTCGCATTTAAAGTTATGGACACGTGTTTGTGGTACCTTAACATCGGTTGCTCAAGACACATGATTGGAGACCGATCTCTTTTCAAGGTTTTCGAGTCTAAGAAAGGTGGCAATGTCACTTTTGGTGATGGGAGCAAATCACAAATTAAAGGGAAGAGAATCATCTCTCTACCTGGACTGCCAGACATTGCAAATGTTCTATATGTAGAAGGTCTGAGGGTGAACTTGTTGAGTATAAGTCATATATGTGATCAAGACTTCATGATGCTATTCTCAAAGGGAAAGTGTCTTGTCAGGAATGATGTCTGGACTTTAGTACCTAGACCGGAGGGTGAGCATATCATCAGCACAAAGTGGATATTCCGCAATAAGACTGATAAGGAGGGTAATGTGATTTACAACAAGGCTAGTCATGTAGCTCAAGGATACTCACAAATGGAAGGAGTGGACTATGATGAAACATTTGCCCCAGTTACCCGTATGGAGTCCATCAGAATTCTCCTAGCCCTAGCCTGTCACCTAAATTCAAGTTTTACTAGATGGATGTAAAGACTGCTTTCTTGAATGGGCTACTTAAAAAGATATCTATGTGGCTCAACAAAAAGGATTCATTGATCCACACTTTTCGGATCATGTGTTGTACCTCAAGAAGGCATTTTATGGGTTGAAACAAGCCCTTAGAGCTTGGTATGATAGGCTCACACAATACCTGGTGTCACATGGGTTCACAAGAGGAAAGGCTGATCAAACTCTCTTCATCAAAAAGGAAGATGGCGAGTTGATCATGGCTCAAGTATATGTTGATGATATCATCTTTGGGTCTACGAAGGGTGAACTTGCTCATAGCTTCTCCAAACTCATGCAGGCCGAGTTCGAGATGAGCATGATTGGAAAGCTAACTCACTTCCTTGGATTGCAGATTCGTCAACATGATTCAGGTATATTCCTATCTCAATCTAAATATGCTAAGAATCTTGTGAAAAAGTTTGGTTTGGAATTTGCTAGTTCAGTTAGAACCCCTATGAGCCCAAATGTTAAACTCACTGTTGACTTGTTAGGAAAAGTGTTGATCCTTCTCTCTATAGAAGCATGATAGGTAGTCTTCTTTACCTTACTGCTAGTAGACTTGACATTAGTTACAGTGTGAGAGTGTGTGCTAGATATCAGGTTAATCTCAAAGAATCTCTTATGACTACTTTAAAAAGAATCATAAAGTATTGATGTCTTAGCTGGCTACTCTGACGCTGTGTGGTACAGCAAGGACACAAATGATATCTTAGCTGGGTACTCTAACGCTGATTAGGCTGGGAATGCTGATGATAGAAAGAGTACATCAGGGGGTTGTTTTTATGTGGGTAATAATCTTGTCTCCTGGATGAGAAAAAAGCAGAACTCCATCTCATTATCCACTGCAAAAGCTGAGTACATCGCTGTCGGTAGCTGTTGCACCCAACTCCTATGGATGCAAAAACTCCTCCATGACTATGGTATTTGTCAAGGGCATCTTACATCCTACTATGATAATACTAGTGCCATCAACATCTCTAAGAATCCGGCTCAACATTCTCGAACTAAACACATAGAGATTCGACATCACTTCATTAGGGAGCTTGTCGAAGATGGTACTCTCACTCTTGAGTTTATTCACACTGATGATCAGAAGGCTGATTTGTTCACCAAACCTCTAGACAGCAAACATTTTGAATTCCTTCGTCAAAACATCGGTGTCATCTCCATTGATTGATCTCCTTCTCTACTCCTTCCTCCTCATGCATTTGCATCTAGTTTTTATGTTTTGTTTTGTTTAAAAAATTGAAAAATCATAAAAATACAAAAATAGTATGTGTTTTGTGTACATTGGTACTTATGCACCTTGGATGGCCATTAAACAAAGTTTTCTAAACTTTGTACCCTTTGTAGCTTAGATGAGCATCTTTATGCACAACTAAACAAGTGAGCTTTGTGGCTCGTGTTTGTGATGAGTAAGATTAAGTTATCTCTTGTACTTAACACTCATATCACTTTTTTTGACAGGAAGGACTAGAAAATCCAAAGAGAAAGGCATAAATAACCATTTCACCACTGTTGCCCGCCAATCATGAATGACATTTGTGTGCTTCGGCATAGCAAAATTGGAATGTCAATTGCTTAACATAATTGGGTATTTCTTTTCTATCTCTAATATGCCCATGCATGATTTGCTTAAAAGAAAAATAAAAGGCAAAAAGATCAAAATGCTTTTAAATATGATTGCAAGCGTGTATTCTAGGAGATGTGGGAGTTATAGGATGTAACTCGAAGGTGATAGTCCCCATCAAACAATTATGATTGTGTGTGAGTTAAAGTGGTTTTCTCATATCTCAAATCGTCATAACATGTAGACACTTATGCAATCTTGCAATGTTTTTCACACATAACACGCAATATTCTTTGTTACTCTTGATACATGTGCAGGTACAATGTGATTTGGCCATCACAAGGTTTACATGTGTTAATGTATGCTCACTAAACTGTCTTGACTTGTTTTTGAAATATAAAATTGGTTAGACTTGTTTAGTGTGTTTGTGTGTGTTTTTGGGATCTATGTGCTTAACATTTTTTTTTTATTATTGAGAGATGTTTTTGAGAGGTTAAAATGTTGTTTGGATCCTTGGTTGTGTTGCATGCTTGATTGCATTCATATCTGTGTTTTTCTCTTCTTGATAAACTGTTTTTAAGCAATCTCGACACTTCCTCGACACCTCTCGATACCTAACCTATCGGTCGAGCTCTTGAGTTGATTTTTATCGCAATCTCGACACCTCTCGATCGCTAGGTGGATCGATCGAGAAATCTCCTGTCCCCTCAATAGCTCTTCAATACCTCCTCGATCCATCGAGCTTGTATTGCTGTGGACACCCCTCGATAGATGCATCTGTCAAAACTTTTAAAGCTCGACACTTGTCTTGATACCTCTCGACACCTCGATCTGTTGAGATTTACTGAGGTCCTATATATGTGTTCTGTGCGATCCGAACTTCATTTCCTCGATCTCTCTTGATCTGTCCGAGCTTGTTCACATCCCAAACTTCTCTCTCTCACTCTAAACCTCTTTCCCTAGAGATTTTCAACCTTAATCGAGTTTGTTCTTCACTTGGTAAGTGTTTAAATCTCTCATCTTCATGCATTTCATGTTTTTAACCTAAGTTTTTGGGATTTTTGAAAATTTTGGGGTTTTTCAAAATCAAAGAGGTTTTTGTGAAATTTTTGGGATGAGTTTTGAATATTTGATCTTAAAAACTTCATGCATTGCATCTCATGAGCATTATAACAGTATTGTCATGCATTTAGATGTGTGCAACTGATTTATGTGCTGGTAGGTTTGGATTGGGCTGAGCCCATGATGCTTTTATATTGCATGTCACATGTTCATGCATTTTCATGCATACGTCCTTTA
Source organism: Quercus aquifolioides (assembly GCA_019022515.1). Taxonomy (NCBI): domain Eukaryota; kingdom Viridiplantae; phylum Streptophyta; class Magnoliopsida; order Fagales; family Fagaceae; genus Quercus; species Quercus aquifolioides. Next base: position 27,914,128 of record CM032331.1, read on the forward strand.
CATTCAATATATTTCTATATATTTGAACTGTTTTGGAGCTTTTTTTAGTGTTTCTTTCTTCCCCTTCTTCTCTCTCTAGTTTATGTTAGTGTGTCATGGCACTAAAATGTAAGTCTGCTCCGTCCTGGAACCCTCTTCCTTCCGAGGCATCGTCTTCTTCTGATCCTACCCCCTCTTCTATTCGGTTCCATGATGAGGATGCCCGAAAGGACTTCTCGGAGAACTTTTCTCAACCAGGCATTCATTTGGAATGCCAAGTCATTTTGTCAGACTTCTTCGACACCGACCTACCCACTGTCATACACAATCGAGGTTAGGAGTCACTGTATGACGTCTCGGTCACATGTCCATCCGTGCTGATTCAGGAGTTTTACTCCAACATCCATGGACTTGATTCTTCAGTACCTCTCTTTCATACTTGCATTCAAGGTACGCACATAGTTGTCACACCGAAGTTGGTATCCGATGTGCTCAGTGTCCTGAGGGTAGAGCATCTTGACTACCACAGTTATGATCATCTGAGGACTGTGTCCAAAGACGAGATGATTTTCGCTTTCTGCGAGTGCCCTTCTGATTGGGGTGATCGTTATTTTACACCATGTTCGACCTTCGCTAAAGGTCCTAGATTCATGAACATGGTGATGACTTTTGTTTTGCACCCTCTCTCTCACTATAACTCTATCACAGAGCCTCGTGCTCGATTTTTTCTTTCTTTGTTAGAGCAGCTCACTACAGATTTTCCTTCACATCTCATTCTTTCTATTATAGATGTGTATAGGGATACGGCTACCCGTGATAAGCTCATTTTCCCTTCGGCTATCACGCAGATTTTATGCCATTTTTTGTTCCTTTTCCCTCTTCCGACCACTTCCTCGTTATGTGTACCATTTTTCTACGCTATCATTAAACGGAACGAGGCGCAGTTTCATTCAAGGCAGTCTGGTATGGCAGCTCCACCCACTCCTTCAACTCCATCCACATCCGCTCCCTCCTCTTCTATGAGCGGAGTGACACTCGAGGACATCATGGCGCAGCTTTAGCGCATGGATGCTCACCTCGACACTCTCAGTGATGAGTTGTGTCAGGTGAACACCTATGTTGGCTGCATTACTCGACACCAGGCTGAGATGGGTGGTTACACCATGCCTTCCACTCCTGTGGCCCCTGCGGATGAAAGTGATGACTCCAACAGTGCTGATGATGCTCATGATGATGATGCTACTGCTTCTGAGGCTGATGATGATGGAGATGCTAGCTCTTCCAGATCAAATGAGATGTCTACTTGACACTCTTACCCTTTGTCACTTGAGACAAAAAGGGGAAGTAGTTTTGGTATATGAGAGTAGTCATATTTAGGGGAAGAGTTAGTATAGAACTATTTTGTTAGGGGGAGTGTTGATATTTGAGGGATGTAGTGAGGATTACTTGTATCTTTCTCTTTTCTTTCTACTTTAGATACATTTATATCTTGTACATGGGTCTTGTGACCATTATTGACATACATTGTACTTATTTTCTTTATATGTTGATGTATGTTTCTTTCACCTACCCTTACATGTGTTGTTTCTTGTCTCTCTTTATGCACATGTTTCTTATACTTGTATGCAATCTATTATATCTATTTCACACAAAGATGCCTTGATGAGTTTTGTTGCAAAGTGTCCTCAAGACTCTTCTTTGGAGGGAGATTATAAGGAACAAAATTTGAAGAACCGTGTGTAGGAGGTGCAACCACATTATCATTCCTTCAACTAAAATTTGGGTGATTCCTCCACCCTGAATTGTATGTCTCTAAATAGGGGGAAGGGTATGATTTGTTCACCATGTTTATAGCATTTGCTTGATCATGCAACACCTCTTTAAAAGCTGAAATTATAGGATATTCATTGGTAGGGTGTTCCATGGTCACACAAATTCTACAAACTTCATCAATTTTAGGCACAGTATTGATTCCATTGACCTTCTTTAATTCCATGGCTTCAAGCTTCCTAGTTAGACTAACCACCCTAGCACTAAGGTCATCATCTTCCCTAAGTTGGTATTTGCCACCCTCAGAGGGGTTGGTGGATGCTCTAGACCTATTTGAGGTATCAGTGGTATCCCAAGATTGGGCATTCTCAGCTAAGAGATCAAAATAATCAAAAGCCTCATCAAGATCCTTATTTAAAAACTCCCCATTGCACATCATCTCTACAAATTGGCGCATCTTTGGAGTTAAGCTTTCATAGAAAAAACTAATTATATGCCAAGTTTCATAGCCATGATGTGGACAAGCATTAAGAAAATCTTTAAATCTTTCCCAACATTGATAAAATGTCTCATTATCTTTTTGTGAAAATTTTATTATTTGTCTTTTAAGTGCATTAGTCCTATGAATTGGGAAAATTTTCTTTAAAAACTCAGTTTGCATCTCTTGCCAAGTACCAATTGACCTAGGTCTCAAAGAATTAAGCCAATTTTTTGCCTTGTCTTTATGAGAAAAATGGAACAACTTCAACCTAATGGTCTCTTCATTACATGATTGGTCATGGAAGGTAGAACATACCTCCTCAAATTCCTTAAAGTGTAGGTAGGAATTTTCAGAATCTAAGCCATGAAATTTAGGAAGTAATGAAATCATACCGGACTTAAAATTAAAATTATTTACATTAGTTGGAAAAATGATGCATGATGGTGCACTACTCCTAGTAGGTTGCAAATAATCTGTGAGAGTTCTAATGGGTTGGTAAGCATGGAAGTTATCATTATTTAAATTATTCTCATCACCATGATTACTCTATAAGTCTGCCATGATATCAAGTGTGTGAGAATGTGTGAAAGAATCAAATAAATTGCCAAACAAATTATTAGACTCAATTCTAACCAAGCGATTATCACTATCACAACACCAAACATGCATGCAATAGTAAAGCAAGAAAGAAAAACAAAAAGAAAAGTAAAGAAAAGTAATACCTTTAACAATAGAAAGAAGTAAAAATAAAAGAAAAACTCTAGAGGAAAACTAAACTACTTAAATTGAGGGAAAATAACAATATATTAAGGCACTAAGGTTTAGGGATCCACACACAACACATCTATTGGTAGTCATAACAATATTTATTTTATAACTCAACTAAAATTCATACGAAGGATGATCTTAGTTGGTTGATTTAAAAATAAAAACTCAAGAATTAATTGTCTAAAGTAGTTTCATGAAATTGAGTGATTTTAGGCAAAACAAAACTAGTGAATTAGTTCGCAGGAAATACTAAGCATTTAACGTGCCCGGAGTCTACGATAAATCAAAGAATTATACAAAAATAAACACTTTTCTAGATGAGTATATCAATCAAAAACATAAAAACATAAGCACTAAAACCATAAAATAATTGTTAAGAACATACCAATAAACAGTTGGGTTTCACCCCTTGCCTTAGCAAGGCTTCTAACAAGTCATAACACAAATAAAAGTCTAAAAAATGTAAAGAAACTTTAAGAAAACCTAAATTATGTTCTACAGCAGCTCTCCGTTGAATTTTTCCCTAAAGAGCATTTAAATAGGTCTTGGAATCCTATTACAAGTTGAATTCCCGTTTGGAGAAAATCCCAGGTTTTTAGGCTTTACTTAACTGACAATTTCGGCCCATTTAACTTCATAATTCGGACTTTTTGTAAACTACAAAGTTTTATCCCTTAAAGTTAAATTTCCAAGCCAACTTGAATCATCTCAATTGGACATCTGAGCCGAAAGTTATGCTCGAAATACTAACTGGTGCACAGGCTGGAATCCTAATCCGAATTGGACTTGGATTTGGTGCAAATTTTCTTTGATTTCTTTCTCCAATTGGACTCGAATTTAATTGGATTGGCCTTCTTTGACTTCATCATGGCCCTTGTAAAAGTAAAGTCCATTATATTTCTTCTTTGCACAAATCCACTTATTTAATTTCATTATCCTACAAAAGACAAATTCATGTATTAAAATTCAACTAAGCACAAAATTGATTATTCAGCATTATTCCAAAACCAGCTATAAAATGCATGAATTAACTCAAAATAAGTATGATAATGCTTTCTAATAATGATATAAATATGCAAAATTAAGCTATTATCAATTATGTATTAATAACTTTGCTTATGTCATGTATAATTGACGACGTTGTTGTGTTTTAATAACTTTTATTGAGTCATGTATAAATGATGATGTTCTTATGTATTAATAACTTTTCTTATTCATGCATGAATGATGACGTCATTACGTATTAATACTTTTTTCTAAGTCATGTATCAATTACGATTTGGCCAATAGTTCTTAATGGAAAAATCTACGAAAATAATTCCCGATAGTACTTCTGGTCATGTTTTATTGATAGAGAGACAAAATATTCCTTTGTCTATGGACGGTAAGCAATAATAAAAAGGAAAATACATCTAAATAAAAGTAAGCATTTTGGAATACTCAGGGATTCTTACATAGTATCTCTTTTGGTGTTCTATGTTCCGTGGACGAGGTAGTTCTTGGCCATCTAGGGTTTTTAGGTAGTATGATCCTTTTTTGGAATGAGTCTTTTGTCACCTTCGAGACTTTTCTAAGGACGAGATCGCCTATGTCGAATCTTCTTACATTCACCTTCTTGTTGTAGTATCTGGCCATTGCTCCCTTGTACTTTGTCATCTGCTTCATAGCTTCGTCTCTCATCTTGTCGATCAAGTCCAGATTGTTGTTGAGTTCTTACTGGTTCTTCTACTCTTCGTACGCCTTGATCCGGATGTTTGTCAGTCCTACTTCACTGGTATGACAACTTTAGTTCCAATGTCAGTCTAAATGATGTCTCTCCCATTGGCACTCTTGTGGTTGTCCAGTACGCCCATAAAACGTTAGTTAGCTCTTCAGGCCATGCACCCTTTGACCCTCTAGCCGAGTTTTGATAATTTTTAGAAGGTTTTTGTTCGTTACTTTGGTTTGATCGTTAGCCTAAAGGTGTCTTAGGGAAGAGTAGTGATTTTTTATGCCTAAGTCCTAGCAAAATTTTCAAAACTTGGGGTTGCCAAATTGTCTTCCATTGTTCTATATGATTACGTTAGGAATCCTGAATCTATAGACTATGTTCTTCCATATGAAGCTGGTAATCTTGGCTTTTGTGATTGTCACTGCTGGCTCGGCTTCCACCTACTTTGTGAAGTAATCGATTGCGACAATGAGGAACTTGAATTGCTTCCTTCCTATAGGGAATGGTCCCATTATGTCGATCTCCCATTGGGCGAAAGGCCTAAGCATGGTTATCAGCGTCATTGGCTCCCCTGGTCGCATTTGAACATTCATGAAGTGTTGACACTAGTCGCATGCTTTGACAAGGTCATATGCATCCTTCTGTAATGTTGGCCAGTAATAACCTACTCTAAGTGCTTTTTCTACCAGATATCTTTCTCCCGTGTGGTTACCGCAAATTCCTTTGTGTATTTCTCGAAGTACATAGTTGGCCTCTTCCTTGTTAGCACATCAGAGATAAGGGAGGGAGTATCCCTGTCTGTACAAGATATCGTCAATAATGACAAAGCGGGTAACTCTGATCAGTACCTTTCGTGCTTCATTCCTATCTTCTGGGAGTTGTCCTTCTTTCAAGTAACGGATGATGGGAGTCATCCATTCGTCTTGTTCTTGTATCTTCATTACCTGTTCTCCTTCCGTGCTAGGTTGTCCCCTTGTTTCCATGCATAATTCAGGAGATATGCCATGTTCATCTGACGAGGCTATTCATGCTAAGAAATCAGCTTCAGCATTCTTTGCTCGAGGGATTTGCTGAAACTCGACACTGTCGAAATATTACAAAAGTTCTCAAACGATCCTCAGATACTTCTGCATCCTTTCTTCCTTTACTTCATAATCTCCTCTTACCTGGCCAATTACGAGCTGAGAGTCAACATGGACAATGAGGGCCTTGGCTTCTAGTACTCTTGCAAGACTCAACCCTGTCAGAAGTGCTTTATACTCGGCTTCACTATTGGTTGCTGGGAACTGCAATCTAATCGTGTACTTTAGGATTTCTCCTTCTGGTGATATAAGGACTACACCTGCTCCTCCAGCTTTCTTGGTGGCGGACCCATCTGTTTGGACTGTCTATGTCTTCTTTTGGGGCTTTTCTTTCTCTAAAGGGTATATGAACTCTGCAATGAAATTAGTGAGGTCCTGGGCTTTGATTGCAACTCAAGGCTGATATTCTATGTCGAACTGGCCAAACTCTATGGCCCATTGGATGAGGCACCCTGCTATATCTATCTTGTTCATCGTCTTTCTTATCGGTTGGTCTGTCATGACAACAATGGGATGTGCTTGAAAGTAGTGGCATAGTTTTTCTAGAGGCAACTACTAGAGTGAAGGCGATCATCTTTAGCCTTGGGTAATTCGCTTCAGCTCCCTAGAATTCTTGGTTGGTATAGTACACCGGTCTCTGCACATCCTCCTCTTCCTTGATTGGTGCCGACCTTATTGCCGTATTAGATACTATGAAATAGAGATGCAGCTTATCTCCTGTTACTGAACGACTTAACAATGGCGGCTGTGTTAGGTAGCCTTTTAGCTTCATCAGGGCTTCTTCACATTCGCTAGTCTACTGAAAGGCCTTCTTCAAGATTTTGAAGAAGGGTAGGCACTTTTCTGTTACTCAAGAGACAAATTTGTTTAGGGTTGCAACTTTTCCCGTTAAGCTATGAACCTCCTTCACTGTCCTTCGGGACCTTATCTCTATTATTACCTTTATCTTGTCTGAATTAGCCTCTATGCCCCATTGAGATACCATAAATCCCAAGAATTTCCTTGATGAAACAGCAAAAACACATTTAGTTGGGTTCAACTTCATTTTATACTTACGTAGTGTGTTGAAGGTCTCCTTCAAGTCGTCCAAGTGGTCTGCTTCGTCATTGCTCTTCATCAGCATATCATCTACATATACTTCCACATTTCTTCCTATATGATGAGAGAACATGTGATTCACTAACCTCTGATATGTGACCCCAGCATTCTTCAGTCCGAAAGGCATCACCTTGTAACAGTATAACCCTTGGTTAATGACGAATGCAATCTTCTTTTGATCTTCTTCGTCCATCATAATCTGATTGTAGCCAAAGAAGGAATCCATGAAACTTAATAGCTTATGTTCAGTAGTTGAATCCACTAGTTGGTCGATCTTGGGTAAGGGGAAGCTATCCTTTGAGCGTGCCTTGTTGAGATCTGTGAAGTAAACACACATCCTCCACTTGTCGTTATTCTTCTTTACCATTACCACATTGGCAAGCTACTTAGGGTAGAAAACTTCCTTTATGAAACCTGCTTTTAGGAGTTTCTCAACCTCTTTTACTACTGTCTTATTGCGTTTAGGCACAAATATTATTTGTCTCTGCTACATTGGTTTGCACTTTGGATTAACGTTAAGACGATGCTAGATGACTTCCCTGTTGGTTCCAGGCATATCCTCGTGCTTCCAAGCAAAAACATCTTGGTTTTCTCTTAGGAAGGTTGTTATCTTCGTCTTTTATGTGGCTGAAAATGCTAATCCTATATTCAAAACCTTGGATGTATCTCCAGGGATGATCTCAACCTCTTGTGGCACTTCTGTCAGTTCGGGAATTGGTTCAGGTTCATCTATCATCTATGTATGATTTTCCCCTGATGTTAGGGTGGCTTGATAGCATTCCCTTGTGAGGACTTGGTCTCCTCTGATTTCCACTATGTCATGGGTTGTAGGGAATTTCACATTTATATAATAAGTCGATGTTGCCGCTTTTTACTTATTGAGTGTTGGTTGTCCAAGGATGACATTGTATGTCGATGGGCAATCTACCACGAGGAAATCAATCTCCTTGGAGACTTGTGCTAGATAAGTGCTTGCAGTTATGGTTAGTTTAACAACACCTTTGGGAATAACCTTGTCCCCGGTGAAACTTACCAGTGGCGAAGTGAATGGTTGAAGCATTTCCTTGCTCAGCTTCATCTGTTGGAAAGCTGGCAGATAGATGATGTCTGTTGAGCTTCCATTGTCTACCAACACCTGATGAATGTTGAATTCTTCCATTTTGAGCATTATTACCAATGAATCGTCATAGGGCTGTCTAACGCTGCGAGCATTCCTTCCGAAAAGACAATGTCTAGTTCGCTACATCTAGGCATTTTTTAAGGTGGGAATCGTGAATGGACGTTGTTTACTTCGCTTGCATACGCCTTCTTCAGTGACTTGGAGGATCCTCCCGCTACCAATCCTCCTAAGATCATCCTTATTTCTCTTGTCGGGGCCTTCTTACCCCCTGTCTCTGGTTCCCTATATTTCCCATTCCTTTGTTGTCGTCTATACAACTCTGATTTTTGTACAAAATTCTGTAATTTCCCTTGACATATCGGGGTTTCTACTTGGTCCTTCAGATGTCTGCATTCGTCAATGCGATGCCTGTGGTCTTGGTGGAATCTAAAGTACTTGCTTTTGTCTCTTACTTCTGCTAGAGCGTAAATTGGTCTGGGCCATTGTAGAGAGGGTTTATCCTTTATCTCCATCAGTACTTGCTCAATTGGCATCACTAAAGGGGTGAAGCTAGTGAACTTAGGCCTTCGATCTAGGATGTTCCTCTTTTTGTACAATGCATGCCTAGTGCCCCGTGTCTCCTTCTTCCTGTCCGGGTTATGACTGGTTCCTTAATCTTATTTCCTTTTGGTCGTCACTCCTTTAGTGGTCACCATGTCATCTGCATTCATATACTTCTAGGCCTTATGAAGTAGTTCTGCCACTGTTTTCGACAGACTCTTGGTGATTGAGAAGAAGAAATTTCCTGGTAGCAATCCTGCTTAGAAGGTCGTTAGGATGACTTGATCTTCCGCTTCGTCCACCTGCAGCAACTCTTTATTAAAGCGCATCACATATTGCCTCAGTGATTCTCCCTCTACTTGAAGTATGTTAAGAAGATGCCCAATTGGCTTCTTATGTCATTGTCCTCCAATGAATTGACGAACAAAACCCTTGCTGAGTTGCTTGAAGTTCGCAATAGTGCCTAAGGGTAGCTTGCCAAACCATGCCATGGCTGCGCCCTTTAGTGTTGTTGGGAAGGCCCTGCACATTACTTCGTTTGGGGTCATCTGCAAAAGTATCAAAGTTTTGAATGATTCGATGTGATCCAAAGAATCTCTTGAGCCGTCAAATGACTCTAGCTGGGGAAGGCGGAACTTTGGTGGGAGAGGACGATTCAATACTTCTGTGGTGAATGGTGAATTCGCCCTTCAAATCATTCCATCCAAGTTTTCTATAGCTCTGTCTTTTATTGCATTCCTGAGCTCGTCCATCTCCCTCTTCATGTTACGAAGCTCGCTCTCCATTTTGGACAAATATTCTTCTAATGCCCTCATCCTCCTATTAACCTGACTATTTGATTCTTCCTCATTATGGTTTCCTTCAATCCTCCAGCGTTCTTCTTCATTCTGGTTCTTAATAGTCCGTTGTCGTTCTTCATTCAGAGATTTGGCAGCTCTCCTTAGTACTTCATTCTAGCGAGTCAATTCTTCCATACTGGTTGTCAGGGCTTGAATCTATTATGAAACTTGTTCAGCATCCATCTTGTGCTACGAGATTCTCTTTTGTCACTTAGGGAAGATGGTTTGAATGATTAGCGTCCCCACAGATGGCGCTAAACTAATGATGCGAAAAATCAACAGTTGAGATCCTCGTCTCAATGGATGGGCAATCCTATGATTGGTCGTGTCTCCTATGTCAGCCCACAAGAAAGCTTTGGAAATAAATGGAAGACACCGGTGTGGTGTTTGCCAAACACTCTAATGCTTAAGTCAGAAAGGGAGAGAGTTTGTTTATTAGAGAGAAAAATAACTTGGAGTGATTTTTGGATGAGTATTTGTGTGTACCTTTGGATTCTATTTCTTATTACTTTTATAGTTGTTCCTCGCCTTAATGGATAATGAATGTCTGTATTTATGTTCGAAGGCTAGTATGTCATCAATGGGAGCTCTAAAGTGCACAGCTCGCTTGTTACCGTTGCTCCATCCGTTACGCTTCATCATCAATGTGCCCAATAAATGTGTAACACTTACTTTGATCGTCATTAATGGGAATGATGATCCCATGTTATTTTTTGACTTATCACTAACTTAACCCACTGTTGCAAATGAGTTGAGATACCATGTGAGCCTGTTTTATGTTAACAAACTCCTTAGGCTTTGGTATGAATGATGGAAGGTCAAGCACCCAAGGGTTCTCCTAGATTCTAATGTTTGTTTGGAGGGATTTTAGAGAGGATGAAAAATTTAGAAGAGAAAAGTGGAGAAAAAGAAGTTTTAGTGGGTGTTTGGTTGAGAGGGGGAGAGGAAACAAATGTGGTAGGGCCCGGGCATTTTTTACTTGAGCCCACCAAAAATTTTTCTCTCCAAAATTGGGGGGAGGGGAGTCTAATTTGCTTAATTGACAAAAATGTTCATGTGTACTTGCACATGGATTTCGTCCAATTGCCTTTTTTTTGTCCAGTTACAATTTTAGTGTTTTTTTTTTTTTTTTTTTTTTTTTTTTGTGTGCTCATCTTTTTTTTTTTTTTTTTGTGCTATTTTTTTTTTTTTAAATTGAAGTGTCCATGCACAATTTTTTTTAATAAAAAAATGTGTTACTTTTTTGTTTTATTTAATAGAGACATAATTGTAAATTTATACCAACTTCATTTTTCATCCTCTCATTTTTTTTCTCTCAACCAAACAAATAAATTTTTCATATCTCCACTTTCCCATCTTCCCAACCAAACACAAATAAGAGAAAATTAAATCTCTTCTATCCTCCCAATTTTAACTTTTCTATTTTTTCCTCATTTTCTATCATTCCACTTTTTCACTTCTCCAACCAAATATACTCTTAGCAATGAGGTGCTTAGTTCCTTCAATGCTTTTTCAAACCGGGGAAGCATTTCCACTAAATAAGTGACAAAGCCAATTGCCTTGAACCTTGTATTTTGCAATAAGGAGCTTAATAAATGGGTAATATTTTCTGGTTAAAATCCACCATGTTAATTTGGATAGGAGAGCTTGGTTAAAATCCCGAAAGGTTCTAAAACCCGGCCACCATCCTTTTGGGGCCAACAAATAGTTGTACGAGTTATCTTCGTAAGTATGTTGGCAACCTCCCCTTTCGAATTTTGTGAAAATAAACTGAGGGGGTGGGTGTTTCCTAAGGAGAATAAGGCTGGGATTGGAGTGGTCATTAGGAATAATCAGGGCTTAGTCATTGCGTTGTGCTCTAAAAAACTGCCTCAAGCTTATAGACTTACAGTGGAGATGAAATAGAAGCATTGGCAGCGGCAGTGGCTCTTTCTTTTGCTTCGGAAATTGGTGTTTCAAGTGCAGTTTTGGAGGGAGATTTGCTGGTGTTAATAAAAGCTTTGATGGATGAAGAAGCTTCTATGGCTTCATTTGGTTTGTTGGTCGAAGATGTGAAGGGTAAGTCACAAAATTTTGATCAATTACTTTACTCTCATACTAAGAAATAATGTAACTTAGTTGTTCACAATCTAGTAAGATATGTTATTAATATTTCAGATTTTTTAGTGTAGATGGAGTATGTTCCATAACAGTTTTCTTCTGTATTACAGGTTGATTTAAACAGCTTACATTAATAAAAGTTCCTAGTTTTCTTCCTAAAAGAAAAAAAAAATGTTTATATGATATTTAGGAGAAGAAGATACACTTATTTTCATAAGTTTTCAAGTTTATTGTTTCACTGTGAAACCAAGAAGGGTTATTCTTCTATCAAACCCTTTAGCTTTTACTTATGAATTATGATAACATGTTTATATGTCCTTCGCCCTCTTTATTGCTCAACTATATTAATTTGCTTTTTTTTTTTTTTTTTTTTGTACAAATAAAGTGACGACTTGTATGTTTAATTCAACCTCGCTTCTGTCGAGTAAAATAGTAAGTGGTAAATAGTAAGAAGGGTTATTCTTCTATCAAACCCATTAGCTTTTACTCATGATAACATTTTTATAATTATATGTATTGCCTTCGCCCTCTGTATTGCTCAACTATATTACTTTACTAATGTTTTTGTTGTACAAATAAATTGACGACTTGTATGTTTAATACAACATATGTTTTGTTGAGTAAAATAGTAAGTGGTAAATAAAGACTTTGCTCAAGGGTTCACTGCCTGTAAAGAAAGAATTAAAAGCCAAAAAAATAAACATATTTAATTTCATTATTATATTATAGAATTCAATTCATAAGCAACGTGTTATAAAAATAACATGATGCATATAAATAAAAACATTAAATTCACAAATTCCTGTAAAGCTAAATTCTTTTAAATGTAAATTTTTTATTTTTTATTATTGAGATATATCCATGCACACAATATGCGTACAAGAGATACTTATAAAAAATTGCATAAATAGGTAATCAATTAATATCAATCAATCAATACATATAATAGATAAAGCTGAGATAAAATCCAATTAGATTTTAAATTAGAATTCAATTAGAATCTAATTTTGTGCTACGTGTCTCATCTAATTTAAGTTTTTAAATTTTTGTGTCAAGTGAATTAATTCAATGTAAAAATTGGATTTCAATTAGAATTTAATTTTGTGACATGTGTCTCATCTAATTTAAGTTTTTTTTTTTAATTTTTGCATCAAATGAATTAATTTAGTGTAAAGAACGAGGAGTCCAATATAAGTAAACTATAAAAAAAAAAAAATAAAAAATAAATAAATAAATAAATAAAAAACATGATTTTTGAATGATTTTTATATTTATGAGCCTTTTTTTTAGAACTAAAAACAATTTAAGTTTATAAGTCATATATATATATATAATAATAATATATAATAATAGGTGAAGCAGAGAGAAAATCCAATTAGATTTCAATTGGATTCTCAATTTTGCGCCACTTGTCCTAACCAAAACTCAAAAAAAAATCTAATTAGATTATAAATTTGACTCCAATTTTGTGTCATGTATCTTATCTAAATTTTCTAATTTTTGTGCTCAAATAAATGATGCATTAACATTTAACATGGAAGCCAAGAAAACCACAATGATAATGCTCATTAGCCTAAGCAAGAACATCTCACCTGCACACTTTTATGGAGATTATAAATTGGACTCCAATTTTGTGTCATGTATCTTATCTAAATTTTCTAATTTTTGTGCCCAAATAAATGATGCATTAACATTTAACACGGAAGCCAAGAAAACCACAATGATAATACTCATTGGCCTAAGCAAGAACATCTCACCTACACACTTTTATGGGTGATCTCAATAGAGTCTGGAGCTCTTCTAATCCCAAAACTAGAACCAAGGAGTCCAACGAGAAAGACTATAAAAGTAAAACATCATCTCCTCCTAATTCCATATCGTCATCCCATGTCTCCTCCTCTCTCAACCTCTACCAACTAGATCCACACACTACCCTCTCCTCCTTACGGATTTCTCAGAGCAAGGCCGGGTTCAAACACAATTCAATCCCACTCTTCCTTGCTTCACACTCTCATACATTAGCGCTTCATTGGCGCCTCCAAGAAGATTCCAAGCTCAATGATCAGTTCTTCTTTTTTAATAGTTTTTAGTGTGTCTGGATTAAGATTTTGTTAATTTGTTAAAAGTGGACAAAAATATAATCATATATATTATATTAAGTTAAAGTTCAATTTTAGAATTCAAATCGAATCAAATTAATTTCTAATTGTAGTTTAATTTTGTGCTGTGTCCAATTTGATTTTTAAATGTTGGTGTTAAGTTACCTCCATTCATAATGCTCAATGTGGAAACTGAATCTACCAAGATAAACATCTTATCATCACAATTTTGCAAGATTATTGTTTTAATCATTTTCAGGTGTGGATTTTGAGATTAAGTTGCTCACAATTGGTGGGAGAAGATTGAAGCTTACAATTTGGGACAAAGGCAACTGCTGGAATTATTTTGAATTATAGTTTGGAAGTGATAGTTTATGCTAACATGTAATCTTTCTCTTCTTTCAAGTTAGTCATTGCTTTTGGTGCATAAATAGATTGTAGAGCTATTAACAATTGATGAAAGATATGTATATATGATTTTTAGTTAGGTGAACTTTTGGATTTTAATAGAAACATTTAACATTCGGATGTTGAAAAAACAAGAAGGTAAAATGTTCTGTAAATTTTAATTTTGTGAAACTGATCAATGGCAATTTGAAGTGTTAAAAGAGACAACATTATTGACTTCGGCTTGAAACGTACTCAAAATAAACTCAAGGACAGCGTATTAGACATGTCGATCTATAGGAGAAAAGTGCTATCTAATGGCATCTCCACTAAAAACTGTGAATTGCAACACACTTCTGATTCCAATACGCTATTCATGTCCAATTTTATTAGAAACTTTTGAAGAAAGTTCCATTAATGTCCCTTTATATATTTTAAATAATAAAATGCAATATTCTCTTTTTTTATTCATTGTTTTATCTAATGCTATCCTATGTATGATAAACCAAAAAAAAAAAAAAAAGACCAGTAGCATTACGTAAATAATAAAATGCAATATATATTTTTCATTGTTTGATTTAATTCTATCATCTGTGTGATAAACACAAAAAAACAAAAACAAAAAAATTGGTCAATAGCATCATTACAATTAACCAGTCTCGTGCGGTAGCACGGGGTTACATACTAGTATATATTAATAGATAAAGCTGAGAGAAAATTCAATTAGATTTCAAATTGGAATTTAATTAGAGTCTAATTTTGCGCCACGTGTCCCATCTAATCAAAAAAATTTAAATTTTTGTACCAAGTTAGTTAGTTCAGTGTAAAAATTAGATTTCAATTAGAATTTAATTTTCCAGCACATGTCTCATCTAATCGAAATTTTTTTAATTTTTGTGCCAGATGAGTTAATTTAGAGTAGAAAATGAGGAAGAGAGAGTTTAAATGATTTTATATTTATGAGCCCTTTTTTATAACTAAAAACAATTCAAATTTATAAGTCCTCTCTCTCTCTCTCTCTCTCTCTCTCTCTCTCTCTCTCTCTCTCTCTATATATATATATATATATATATATATAGTTTAGAGAAAATCCAATTAGATTCTACAATTGAAGTACAATTTTACATCATGTGTCCTAATTTATTTACTTTTAGAGAGAGTTTTGTTTCTTAATTTTTGAATCAAATGTGAGACCATATTATAAATATCCATTCAAGTGAGTTATTATATAAAAAAACCAAAGAATTTAGAATTAATGAACATAAAAATATTTAAAAAATGGACAATTTACATTTTCTACCTAATAACATTCTTACAAGACCTTTTAAAGAGTTAAAATATATATATATATATAAGAATGACTATCAATAATATTTAAATTATATATGTAAAAATTATAATATGCATCTTAATGTGTATCTTTTAAGTATATCCATGTATATGTATGGGGTTACAAACTAGTATATATATATATATATATATATATAAGTAGAGACCTCATACAGGAGAGCATGAGGTTCTGCCATGTGGCGCACTCTATGAAGAGAATTGAAATACTCTTAAACCACATCAGAGATAAGAACAAATTTAAAAATATAGACTCTTTATTTCCTTTGGTTTAATGTTTCAAGACTACTTTTTGTTACATTTTTTATTCAATGTTTTAAAACTACTATTTGTTTCATTTGGTTCAATGTTCCAAGACTTTTCCTCTCTCTCATACACAAAAAAACTTTTTGCATTTCCATTCACACTTTTCACTTCTACTCCTTTATATACACATGCTTACAGTCTTTCATCTCATCCCATCTTAAATATACTCAAACAAAAAATGATATCATTTGCTTTCAACCTTCCAACAACACCTACATAACTCCAACATTGCAGTACTATTTGTATCTGGCCCATATGAGTAGGCTATGACCTAGGAAGGGGGCTTGCATTTTTTATTCAGTGATGCTAGCTTACGATTTTGATGTTGAAGTCAGACGTTGTGGATTTTGTGAATGTTGTGATTTGTTTTGAGTCTTTGGGTGTTTGAGATTTTGGTTTGCGAAAGTTATAAATGCATTTTGTTTTAGAATTAAAGAAAAAGAAACATTCTAATTGATTATTTATAAAGTTAGCTATTTTTTATATATTTGTATTAGAACTCATACTTTGTAAGTTTCTTTGTACATTTTTTTATTGTTATTTTATGCGGTATGAGCCATAGTGATAAAAATAAAAATCGATGATGATTTCAAAGTATTTTCACTTCTTTTTTTTTTTTTTATAAATTATACGAAAGTCCAACTAAAGACAATTAAATTTTGATAAATGGATGTGTTTTTAGCCAATTTCTCTTTGTTTAACTACGTTCTCTTTATGTTGATACTTACAAATGATTTCCTTAATTTCATTGAGATAATGGATTAGGTATTTGTGATTGAGGTCTCCACATTTGGTTGCAAGAATAGAGTGGTTAAGGAAGTGTTTAAGAAGTCACTTAAATTTATGTAATTTTAAGATATAAAAGTATTTTAAGCTTTAAATTCTTATTTGTAGATTTCAAAATCATTTAATCAGTTTAAAAAATAAAATCTACTTTTAACAGTAAATATTATAATATGTTATAGTCTTATAGTGTTATATAATTTTTTTTTTTTTATATATATATAAAATATGAATTAAGAAAATCAAGTTTCAACTTTCAAAGTATTCAACAATATTGTGGGCAAACATGAATATTATACAATAAAATAAGTATTATATGTACAGGTCTTAATATATATAAAAATAATTTCAAATGAAATTATAAAGTAGTCCACGCATCGCATGGGACATCATCTAGTTATATATAATTTGGAAGGAAACCTATAGAGTTTGTGTCAATTGTGCCCATGGTTTAGTATCACTTGAGAAACGATCTCAATAATCTAAATTTCATATGAATAACAATCAGCTCTACATGGACATTGTTTACTCTTAAAAAATGCGAGAAGTTGGCCTTAACTAGGTTTGGTGAAAAGCCAGCAAGGAGTAGAGGTTTTGAGGTTAGAAATTTCTTTCTTTCTACCCTCCTACTCTTTCCTTCCCTTGGAGGTTGGTGTGACAATCAAAGGTTTCTCTAAGGGTAACTTTCTTTTCATGGTCAGCTTTCTTAAGTAAGATTCTTACAACCGTTAACATTCGCAAGATGTGTAAGAAACGTAGGGAGTCGAAGGATCATCTTCTACTTCATTGCCCCCTTGCTCTTGAGCTATGGTCCTTTGTGTTTTGTTTGATTGGACTTCACTGGGTTATGTCACATAAGGTAATTGAGATGTTTGAGTCTTGGCAAGGTAAATTTGGGCGACATCACAATATAGATTTGTGGAGACTTGTGCCGCATTGCTTGATGTTGTTTGTTTGGAGTGAAAGAAATGCTAGATGTTTTGAGGGATGTGAGCAGTCCTTGCTAAAGATTAAGTATTTCTTCTTACATACTCTCCTCGCTTGGAACGTGGCTCTATCACATTTTTCTTGCTTTTCCTTTCATGTTTTTCTTGACCATTGTAATTTTGGTTCTTAATTTCTGCACCCATAGTACATTCCCAATGTACTCGGGTTGACTATTTTTTTTAATTAATAAAAACTTTCGTTACCTATCCCAAAAAAAAAAAAAAAAAAAACCAGCTCTACACGTTATTCATCTGCCTCCATAGAAAACCACATCAAGCGAAGAGGATAATGCTTCCCCAAACTGACTTCTTCAAACAATAAGTACATCTAAAAAATAAAAGGCTTAAACTTAAAAAATTTAGGTCCATCTTGGGCTCAAGAGTTTGGCACAAGCTCGATAACAACAGAGTAAACAAACTAAGCTCAACCACTTGAGTGCTTGACTTGATCCAACTATTGTACCAAGCATTGGGCGGCCAGTAAGGATTTCAATCCACACAGACATTTCCATGGGCATATAACATCATTGAAGCTCATTTTACTATTATTTATTGATAGAGAAAAAACTCTTAAGGACCACTGACATTATCATTGGATGTGAAACTGTAAGTTGTACCATGCCAAACAATCACATTTTTCATCTAAATAAGTTTCTCAACCATACAATCAACAAAAAAGTTTAAATAGATGAGCTAAAAAGGCATTACAAAATCTCCGAAAAGGGGGTCAAGAACATTAAGAGCCTCAAATACTAACTGCAAACTCTAACAAAGATATAGTTCTCTCTCTTTAACACTACCTTTTAAGACTCATGCTCTAAGAGTTTTCATCTACCATGCTGTCCTGCAGAGAGAGAATGAAAAAGACTCACCACCTATTATTAGGAGGTTTAACTTTGTAAATACGAACAATCCAGTTAGATGTTGTAAAGGCCTCTTCCAAATATTCCAGTTTGATATCCTTGTTTCCAATTTCAACCCCCCTGGCACGATCATACCTGCCATTCCAAAAAAGGCATTACAAAATACAGCATGCACACTTTGGCACACATTAAAAAAACACAAGGTCTCTACTGCCACTAATTCAGTAGAGTGAAGGTATCACCAAGCAGAAAACAGAATATTAAAATTCCATATAAAAAGTGAAGCTGATATTTAAGGAACACCGGAAACAATTATCAGGAGTTTAGGACCCCAATGCACAAGAACAAATCAAAGCATTTCTTTAAACTTCAATCTCCCATATGGTCCTCAAATGCAAGTCACCCGTGTCCAGGGATTATGTGCAAGAAAGCCTTAATTAAAGCAAACCTGATTGACTGGCACTTGCTTTTACCAAACCTCTCTGGTGTAAATGATTAATGCATCCAATTAAGTTAACAGAAGGTCAAAAAACTTTTATTCAAAGTGCCAAATATCATCATTCCAATCATTCTATTCTGTAGTGTATCCATCAATAATGTATACACTTGATGATTTGCATCTACTTCATGTTTTGATTTTGGCTTCTTCTTTTTTCTTGCAAATGAGCTCTAGCTCTTATGGCACACTTCCTCCATAAGAATGGGTGCATGGTAAGGTCATGTGTGTGTATAACCAATAAAGAAAACTCTGAGGAAGTGAAAAGCTACAGACTAGAGGTCCAAATCCTACTTGGGGAGACTTCAGAGAGAATTTTTCTGTTCCTCCCCCGTCCCCCCAAATTTTTGTCTCCGCTTGCATGCCTACACTAAAACATGCTCATTCATGAACTCACTATAACTTTTACCAACATTTTCCTTGTTTCACATGCATGTGACATGCAATACCCTAGTATTTGTCTACCCACAAGTGTATCTGTGATTACAAACACAAATTAGTACAATACCTTTTATTTTACTAAGTAGTACAATCCCTTTTAAAGACAAAATGGAAGATAAACCTTAAACTTACCCAGGAGGTTTGCCATATTCTGTCGTCAGCTCTCCAAATCGATAATAAGACAGCTTGTACCTGATCACCAAAAAAGATTTAAAGAAATAAACAAAACATAACCATCAATTTTTTACCAAGGGTAGTGTGGTGTATTCATGAGAGAGAGAGAGAGAGGATCTGGAATGACAGTTGGTATACATAAATAATTCATTGAAATTTCTCAGCTGAAATTAAGATCCTCACTAAGAAGCAAGAATACAAGACACAATTTGGGGAGGAATAAGATACGAACATAACCCATCAAGCTTACACTTTTGACAAGAATATAAAATTCTTAATAATAATTCAATAGAGGAAGACTATACGGATAGAATTGAGAAGGAAAAATGAGATTTTTTTTGGTTTGTGGTGGGAGAGGGGAGGGGTTGGTATAATCCCAAATAATCAAAAATAAAGTGAGCATGGAATGTAAGTTTAGTAAGAGTAGAAATAAAGATGAAGGGGTTGTAAGGCTTAATAGTAAAAAAATACTAAAGAGTGAGTGCTTTGGAATTTGGATATCTTGGATCAAGAATTCATAAAGATGAAGAGATTAAAGAGGATGTGAATCTTAACATGGATGAAGTGGAGAAACCCACCAGGAGTACTATGTGATTGTAGAATACCTATTAAGTTAAATGGAAAATTCTATTATAGGACTAGCTATGCTCTATTATATTGAATGTTGGGCTACAAAAACACAACATCTTCATAAAATGAGTATTGGTTATATGAGAAAGTAAAGACGGATAAGTGGGAAAACCAGATAAGATTGGGATAGGTATGAGAAAATTTGCTTAAAGGTAAGTGGCCCTTATTTATGAAAAGATGGAGAGTCGTTTGAGATGACTTGTTCACGTGGAGAGGAGAGTAATTAATCCACCATTAAAGAAGGGTGAGTTAATTCAAGTCGAGGGAATGAGAAAATGTAGAGGAAGACTTAAAAAACATTAGTGGAAGTAGTAAAAAAGGGCATTGATTAAGGAGGTGATAGAGAATATGATAAGACAGTGAAAAAGAATACACGCGGCCAACCCTGATTCATTTTTGTAAGATCTATAGCAGACCCAAAAGTTTTGAGACTAAGGCTTGGCTGTTGTTGGAGTGAGCATTTTGAAGACAACGCGGACACACTAATTCAAAAATAAAACTTGAAAATCCCTTTCACAGATGAATTGCTAGTACTAGAAAAGCTTACGAAACAGCATAAAAATCGTAACATGTAAACAAAACATAATAAAATACAATAGTTTGTTGATTTTTTTTTTTTTTTTTTTGGCACCTAAATATTTGTGTTCATGTGGTGGAGGACAAGGAGGCAAATTGAAACAATTTAGAAAGTAGAGGTTTGCATTGAAACTTTTTAAAAATTAGGGATTAATTGGGAAACACCTCCAAATTACCACACAAATACACATATCAATGCTAAATACTTACATTAGACAATTCAACATCTTGGGAGCTGCTCCTTTGTCAACGCGGTACTCGCCATTAACAAGATAATCAGGTTCCTTTATTATAGGAAAAACTCCACCTCCAATTCTCACCATCCACAAAAATCTAGAATAGATAAATTTTGAATTAGTAATGATGGAAGAGCAGTAGCAGTAACCTTATACAGATAGGGTCCATCAATTTGAAGAAAAAATGCAAATGCCTGAAGATATTAATGACATTTAATTAGTACATTACACACCCAATGGGGTTTTGAACCCATGACCTCACAATCCATCTTGCTTTTACAAAGAGAAGAGATACCAAATGATATGTATGATAGAATCAATATAAGCATAAGTTTATTAAAGTAGTATCATTTGTAGTCCCTACAGAATCACTTAACAGGACAGAGGTCCAGTATCTGATTAATTACCAACCAAGATTGGTCTGGGTATTCACCAAAGATGCAAATTTACAATCCACATGTTTGCCAAAATTATGCCTTTTGTGATGGGACAATTGTTGACAGTCAAACAGACCAAGTAGCCTTTAAGATTAACTCATTATTCTTTGCCAGCTTATTTATCAAAATTATTCTTTGTCAGCTTGATCAAATTTGTCACAATTGTTTGATACATGACCCACATATATTATGACCTTTCTTCAAACGTTAAGCCACTTCCTAGCCTCAAAAACCACAGAAAAATGGGGGTTAATGGGGCATTGGGTGCAAGTGTGAACATAATATATTAGAAATATTTTACTTACACCCAAATCATTGTATTTGTTACGATCAAAATCAAATTTAAAAGAACCAAAAATAAATAAAATCATAAGCTTCAAGAAATCCTTCATATAGTGCAAGACATTTCCAAATAATTTAAAATGTAATTTCATATGCCCTTACTTGTTAATATCATCAGAAGAATAGCCAGTAACACCTCCAAAGACAACTAATACATAATCCACATCAAGCGACCTCATAATTTCATATGCCTCATCTTCATAAGATGACATTGCACGTCCAACAGTAGCTATGTGTGTATTGTTCCAGGTGTTATTATCAACTATAACAGTTCTGTTTCCCATCGCAGTGATCTGGTACCCATAATCCCACCATGACATCACCTTAGCATCTGCAGGAGTATTCTGTCGAAGCCAAAAGTATGCCTCACGATAATCATCAAAGATGACCCTGTTGCCATGAGCACCTCTTGCAGCCAAGACAATTGAGGGAGATGAGTATGCCTCTGATGTGACCCAGGTACAGTGAGTGGCATACTTACTGAGCAAGTAAAATGCACCAAGAAGTAATGCAATAGCACCATTTCTCTGGAAAGGCTGGGACTGATCAAGTGAAGCCTGTTTGTGCAGGAGAAATAACATACTTTTTGATATATAGCCACCATAATCAAATGGAGAATAAACTATGTTCCACTAACTATTCTCTAAGTTGGGTTTAATAACAAAGACCTCCTAATCTATGGACCTTCACACTTGTTGAGTAATTTAGAAAAACATATAAGTGTTCACAAAAAGGAATGTGTTATGTCTCATGTTCTTTCAACAAGTGACTAGAATCTAAAATCAGTATATTTATAGCTGATGCATATGAAATACGTACAAGTTGAGCTAAGGCTCAAGAGCACATAGCCAAATACACCTTTGATCATACTTGTTTTAACTAATGATAACACAGAAGAAACAGAAGAAAAAAAAAAACTTAAGCATGTAACCATATTTCATCCACACCATGGACAATGATTAGAAAGGTCATTCACAACAGATGCAATGCAATAGGAATTTGACTAACAACAAACCACTTAGATGAGCACATGTGAGATAAATGCACTACTACTTTCTATAACCAAAACAGAATAATAAACAAGTATTTAGAAGAATAGTGATGACCTGATCTCATTCTCACCTTAGAAGAAGCCTTGGAACTGCTAGTACTTCCTTTGAGAGAACCAGAGTGGGCAACCTTATTGTTAGTCTTGGCCCTTGCCACGAGAGTCAAATTCTTTATAGTTGCAGAAACAGCAATGGCACTAATAAGACATACAGCAGGTGTGGCAACAAGAATTAAACGAACCATAACACCAGCAAAATACATGCTTGTAAGACCATACATGACAATGAAGATGGTGGCATCGGACAATCGCTTGAAGCAGAAATAGAGACCCGCAGGGAAAAGGAAGAGCAGAATATGGAAATCAAACATGAAAGACGACCAAGCAGTTGGCTGATGCTCGGAGACAGATGCAATAATGGGAATGTGATCTTTTGCATAAGTTGGATCAAGCAAAGAGTAAAACCGGCCAGTCCACGGGGAGATATATCCAGATGCTGTGCCTAGTCCTAGAGCTATAGCACCCACAGCGAGTGCAGCGGTGACAGTGATCCTCAAAAAGGCTTGGAACAATTTGGTATCGCTTAGCAAGTACTTAACCCAATCCAACAAATAGAAAACCTGCATCAAAAAGAAGACACCCATCGCGGCCATATGCTCCCCAGACTGGACATGTTGAAAACCCACAAAGCGAATCTGCATAGCCAATAACATCCCCACTACATACATAGAATTATAGGCAACATATAACCTCATGGAATACCGTCCGGTGACCAAAAGCACGAGCACGTAAAGCGGGATTAAATTGATAATGAACACATATCCTCCCCAAGCAGAGACCATATAAAAGTACCCAAAAGCAGAGGCCAATGCCCAGGCCAAGGAACCCGTATTCACGGCCTTAACAAACAAATAAAAGGTGAACAACAAAGCGAAAATGGCGACCCCTTCGTTATCATAAGACCCGGCTACCGATCTGGAAATATATCCAGGGCAAATGGCGATCAAGGCGGCGGCAACAAGGCCGGCACCAGAATCCCAAATCTCTTTACCAAAGAAATAGGCAACAATGGTTGTGTTGGAAGCGAAAAAGGGAGCGGTTAAGACACAAACCTCGCGGATATGGACGGCAAAGCTGAGGAGGCGGAGGAGCCAGTAGATGACGGCGGCGGTGACCATAAGACCGGGGTAGAGGGTACCGCCAATGATACGGCCTAAAGGGTACCAGCTGTCGGAGTCGAACCAGTTCCAGAACTCGTAGAAACCTTTCTCGGTGAGATAAAGGGTGGTTCGGTAATTGAAGTAAGGGTCGAATTCATGGATCATGGATTCGTAGCGGAGAACGCTGAAGAGGCGCGTGATGAAAGCCAGCACATAGACAAGGCATAGAATGCTGACTCGGAGCAGAAGCTCTTGCTGTTTTGTTTTCAATTTCAGTTTCAATTTTAGCATCGCCGATAATCCAGATCCCGATTTCACCACCTCGGGACTACCGTTTATGGTCTTTTTAGACCCGGCTCCGACCATCTCTTTTCTTTTGGGAGAATATTAAAACTGGAAATGAGGAGATTTCTACACTCTGAGCGTGAGCTACATAAAATGAAATGCGCTCATAATACAGAGACAGAGAGAACGAACAATTGGAGATAGACAAGATTTTTTTTTTTTTTTTTTTTTTGAGAAGAAGAGATGGACAAGATTTGATTTGAGAATTAGGGTTCTTTTTTTATATTTATATCATCCAATCAAATAAATATCAGTTTGTTTGTGCGTCGTCACTCAGGAAGGAAACAACGGAAGATTGAGTTGACTGATAGACTTCACACTTCTACTTTGGGCTTTTTTTTTTTACACGTTATTCTTCATTTGGGGGCCCAACAATTGGCCTTTTTACCGTAGTAGTAGTATTGTCATGCCCAACCCAACCACAACATCTACTTTCACTCTCTCTCTCTCTCTTTTTTTTCTTTTTTTCTTTTTTTAATAATAAGAAAATCTGTACAACACTCGTAGCAACAAGCTCAAAACTCTCCCCTCCCAAAAAAAAAAAAAAAGCTCAACACTCATAGCAATGCAATGCGTAGGCAATATACTTTTCATTTCATTTACCATTTTTCAGCGTAATAAAATTTAAAAGGATTCATTATCATTTTAGACCCAAGCATTTGTATTATGTGTCAAAATGTTCTTTAATATTTTAAATGTGCCAGTTTAGTTCCAATTTTTTTAATATTGGGTCGAAATAGTCCCTACAATTAAGTGCTTAATGGAAAAAGTTGACATGGTTAACAATAAAATTAATATATATATATATATATGCCACTTGTGGTGTCCTTAATTTTTTTTTTTTTTTAAATTCCTCAAGTGATCAAAATAAGAAAGAAGACACAATTTAGGTGTAAATCGTGTTTAAGCAATTTTGAAATTTTTTTTAGGGAAGTATATTGAAATTTTGGCTTGAATGAACTGTCTAATTAGAAAGAAAAGATCGAGTTGGCATGGGGTTTGATGAGTTTCAGCCATTGTTGTTGAGGTGATACACAAGGAACATTTGATTGGATCGGTGTGTTGAGCTTAAAGAAAAAATCAAACAAAATAAGAGCATGGGGTTTAAAGCCTAAGCTATTTTACTTCAAGCAAAAATAGCACTCATATTGCTAATTTCTCATGTCTTGACTTCCTAGTGTTTTTTTTTTTTTTTTTGGAGAATTGGTAGGTTACACACGTATTCAATGTTTCACCATCTATCCCATTGTTATGGGAGGGTGAAGAACCAGTTAAACCATAGCTCATTGGTACTAATAAGACTACTTCTCCCCAGGATAATCTCATAAAACTTTAGCTTTAATAAGAAAGGCAAGAAGTTACTGTGGGGGCCTTTTTTGCTATGTTGGGCTGGGCTGCCCCTTCGTGATCGTAGGCCCAAGTGTTCTGGGTTGCAGGAGTCGAGACCGGGCCAAATGGAACTCAACTTGGTCTGGCTTGTGCGCGAACTATGCCTCGTCTGCCAGGGGAGTGCTTACCGCAGGCTGAGTTGACACAGAGAAAAGCTTACGGCAAGCAGAGCTTTTTTAGAGAAAAATGCTTGCAGCAGGCAGAGCTGTTTCAGAAAAATGCTTGCAGCAGGCAAAGCTGTTTCTGAGAAAAGCTTACAGCAAGCAGATATAATTGATAAACAGAACCATACATTCTGGAATGACCAGATAGCTCTTTTAATGGGAAATGACAAAATGATCCATAACTATAATAACACTTAAGAATCTTTTAAATAAATAGTAAAAGAGAATGGTGATAAAAAAATTAATCAATAGACATGGAATAAGTTTAGTTCCGTCCGCAGGAGTAAAGCCAAAGAGGAAGAACACCTCTTCTCAACGCGATTAACCTCCGAGGAAAAGAAATCCTACCGTAGAAGTTAATGAGTTTGAGGGAGGTGGACCCGAATGGACAATACCCTAAATAAGTATGAAAGAGGGCAGGGATTTGAGAGGGAGAGAAGGGAAGAGACCTATCGGTGCATGCCACTAGCTCTCACTCTTTTTCTTTCTATCTTTCCTCTCTTTTTTCCTTTTTGTTTTTCCTTAGTGATTTCCACCTTTTTGGTTTTTAGTGTTGTGCTTCCCCTGTTTTACTAAGTGTGTTACAGAGTAGTTTTTCTAGTATTGTATTGCCTTGCTCTCTTGCGTTGGTGTCCCTTTTGTACACGGCAGAGGCTCACTTCTTATAGTGCCTGCTGTGAACGGATTTTACTATTCTACCCTCCACCCGTTTTTGTCTGGTCTGGGAGTACTTGCCGACATTACTGTTCCGTCTGTTACAGACACAGACACCTTTTGTCCGTTAGTCTGCCGCGGCATTTCTGCCTGCCGCGGTGATGTTTCTTCTCTCTCTATCCCTCGTGGCATGCACCTATTGGTTCCAATTCAACCTTGCCTCTTTTGGGTGTTATGTCATCCCAACAGGACGTATCCCCCAAAAGAGTTTGAGCAGGAACCTTAAAACAGGCATTCCCCTCTCCCCACCTCCAAACCGTGCCCTCTTACCTCTGACCCACGACCCCACCATGTCCTGTATTGGCTGGGTATAGGCTGGTGGTGCCTGGGCCTTACGCGTGTTTACGTCTGAATTCTGCCTGCTGTTCATGCATTTGCCGTGGACTGGAGACTTTGCTTGCCTGCCGTCCGTTTCTGGCTTTTCACGAGTTGCTATTCTGATTTCCCGCTCCTTCAGGATCTGGGCTTTACTCAGTGTTGGGCTTTGTGTTCCTTTCAGCCCAATTCGTTTAATTGCCTTTGCTTCCTTCCGCATTATTTAGCATTTCCTGCCGCGGTGACTTCTTCCTGCTGGGCCTTTTCTCAGGCCTGCCGTTCCAATTCTTTCCCCCAGTGGCTCAATGGTGGCCACTGGTGTTCTTGCTCATGGGCTCTCATGTCCCTTTCTTTTCCCTTGAGCCTCTCCGGTCCATTTCTTTGGACATCCTTGGTCCGTTTACTAACTCCGCATCCCATGGGCTTTTACTAACTTAATTGGGCTTCCCTGACCCAATTTCCTCATTCTCATCCTTGGGGTTCATGGGCTTGCCATTATCCCCTACTTTTTTTGTTTGTTTTACTTTGGGCCTGCCGCGGCCCATTCTCTCTTTTCCACAACACATACTGCCCATGGGTGCTATTTTCTCTCTTTCCGGGCCTTTTAGGCCCACTTACTTCCTCAAGACCCATTCATTCATATTGAGGGGCCTATGATCCATTATTCCTGCCGCTTGGGCCTAATGGTTTTCTCTCACTTGGTCTGCCGCTTCTCTGCTGCCCGCATTGCTGGGTTGGGTTGCCTTTGTCTATTTCAAAAAAATGACCCTCAACAGTTACAAAGAACCAATACTCCTTTCATGAGATCACATAGCAATCAATATTGACTACATTTAACATGATTCATTAAAACCATATTAGATCTTTTTTCTTTTTTTTTCCCTTTCTTTTTATCACTTTCCGGGCCTTTTAAGCCCACTTACTTCCTCAAGACCCATTCATTCATATTGAGGGGCCTGTGATCCATTATTCCTGCCGCTTGGGCCTAATGGTTTTCTCTCACTTGGTCTACCGCTTCTCTGCTGCCCGCATTGCTGGGTTGGGCTGCCTTTGTCTATTTCGAAAAAATGACCCTCAACAGTTACAAAGAACCAATACTCCTTTCATGAGATCACACAGCAATCAATATTGACTACATTTAACATGATTCATTAAAACCATATTAGATCTTTTTTCTTTTTTTTTCCCTTTCTTTTTATCAATAAGCAGAAAAAACATGTTAGATCTTTTATGTAAAAAAAATAAAGACAATTAAGCTCCTCACAGCTTCAACTAAACATTTCAGTTTAAGTTATCTTTGTAGTGTTTTAAAAAGGCATCAAGCTCATTTTAGCTCCAAAGCTATCTTTGGAGTGTTTTTGGCTTGAAAACTTGCACCAAGATTGTTTCAAACCAAAATAAACCAAAAACGAGCTTAGTGCAACTCCTTGAGCCAAAAACACATAGTTTGTTGCCTTCTGTATGAAAATAAGTTGGGCTTATATGGTGCGAAAACAAGTTTGGTGCTAGTTTTCGTACTGAAAACACTACAAGGTAGCTTTCTTGAAAATATAAGTTGGGCTTATTTTTTGTGCAAACATACACAAAAAATTTAAGAGGTTAAAGTTTTGGTGCAAAAATGAGCATAGTGCAGGTTTTCATGCCGAAAACACTCTGGGGTTTTAGCTTTAACCAACATGTATAAGAACATTCGCACCTGGAATTGTAAATGCCATATGTAAGGTTTATTTAGCATTTTTCCCTCAAAAACCTCCCACATCCGGAATGCTATATACCAAGTATTGCAAAAAAATTTACAATACTGCTACAGTGTAATTCTAAAGGTAGATAGAATTGCACTGTAGCAGTATTGTAAAAAAATAATAATAATATTTTATTCTACTTTCCCCAAAATTTCTCTCTCCTCTCTCTCATTATTTCTATTCTCTTCTCTCTCTTCCTTCTCTCTTTCTCATCTGCTCTCTCCTCTCTTCAGACCTAAACACCATCCTCCTCCCAACATCAACATCACACATCACTGTGGTTCATTTTTTCTGGTGGGTTGCCATCCGACGGGTTCTATGGTTGTTTTTTTTTTTTTTTTTTTTTTTTGACCGATGCTTAAAGGAAGAGGTGGGTATGGCTGAAGTAGGTTGTGGGTTGTGGTTCTCTCAAGTCCGGTGTTGCTGGGTTTTGTTGGTCATCGACGAGGTGGAAATGGGGGTGGATTTTTCTGGGTTGCTCAGATTGGTGATGGGTTTGGTGGAGATCGGCGTGGGTCACGGCAAGGTGGATTCCGATGGGTTTTGCTATTGATCTCACCACTGCTACCTTACAAGTTGCCGATCTCACCGCCGCAGACCTTACATGCCGCCAACTCGCCACTAGTCTCACCCCTTATCAATTTGAGTTTCTGGATTGTGGGTTGATTTCGTGGGTTTATGGTGTGGTTCTTTGGTTGATTTTGGATTGTAGGTTGTGGATGGTGTTGTGATGGCGTTGATGGTGAGTTTTAGGTGGTGATGCTATTGTGTTTTTTCTTTGTTCCTTTGTGGTGATGGGTTTGTGTAATTTTCATTGGTTTTTTAGATGATTTTTGTTGCAAATTTGGTTGGATTTGGGTTGTGGTCATGGTGGCCGGTGATTATAAGTGGATTTGGGATATATTATTTGTGAGCTGTTGTGCTGGTGTTGATGGTGGCCGGTGTAAATTTGTGGTTGTTCTTGAACAGAAAGAATGAGAGAGAAAGAATAAATAATGTGTTGTATTGTAAATGATGGTGATTTTGTGATATATTATTTTATTATGTAGAAATATTATTTTAATGAGTAGAATAGGAAAATAAAATTTGAGATGCTTAATGTATTGTAAAATGGTATTGTATAATTGATAAAGTGGCTTTTTGAGATGGTAAAATAGGATAGAGTAGAATTTCCTAATGCAAATGCTCTAAGTCCCCTATTCAAGGACGGAGCTATGCTTGGACTATAGGGAGCAATGGCCCCCCTCCCATTTTTTTTTAAATATTTGTATATATAGGTATAAATTTTAACAATTATGTTCTATAAAATTGCACTTTGCCCCCTTAACAATATCATTGATTCTTTTAAAAGTAATGCTATAACCACTAACTTTTTTATAAACATTTTTACAAATTGTTTAAGATTACAAATTCTTATTGGTTCGCATCTGGGTCCACCACTTATATTACTTTTTTACTTATTAATAACCACTCACAACATTACAAATTTATTAAAAAATATTTTGCAACTCTAACATTTTTCTTCTTTTAAAGGTGATAAAAAAAATTATAGATCTAAAATCTAAAACAAAATATACAAGTCCAAAAAAATTAGCATAACAACAAAAATTACCAATAGCAAAACTAAAAACTAAAAACATTAAACCCAACTTACAAATTTTACCCAAAATAAATAACCCAGCTCTTTAAAAAATTTTAAACAAAATAATTTTGTCCTTACCTAATAGCAAACACACGCATCAGAGACACCAAAAAAAACCCTCAGCGATTACCAACAACAGAGTTGCTCTTCTTAAGTCCAAATCCTGGCTCTATACTTGCCCCTATTGAATCTTAATTTCAATAACCAGCGGAAGGAGCACTCCCATTCATTTTTTACTAGATCACCTAATTTTCTTCCATGTTGCACTCATCTTTATCAAGGGAGTCAATACTGTACCGGAGACTATTTCGGTTTGGGCAGGGGAATTAAATATTTTGGTACAAGTAAATACTGATATACCGTTTCAGAATTACTGCTATTTTTAAACAAAAAATTATATAATTATAATTGTAGGGGGTGGATTCGAGCGCTCTCTAAGGATTGAGAGAGTGGACCCAAGCCCAGCTAACCCTCCAATAAATTTGTAGAGTATGGGCTCAAGAGCTAGGCCTTAGTAAAGAAGGCAACGGCCATGCATGGTTGTACGTGATTGCTAACAACTAAAACGTGGGTTTGAACACACAATGAGGCTCCTCGGACGTGTCTTATGGAGCTGAAAATTCTTATTATCTCTTTTCAGGAAGGTTACAAGAGTTGAGAGAAAATACTTTGCTACAGTATTCATTTTTCTCTGGTTTTTCCTCCGTCCCCTTCACAAGAGGGATTTTTACATTATATACTTCTCAATCAGTTGATCCTAGCCCTACATTTGTTGATCAATCCGGTTTCCACTTGAGTGCCTGTCCCATCAGCCGCATTCCCATACCTCCAGTGGGTTGCAGCGCTCAAGACGGCACTGTTCAGAGGTCCTATCCTCATTAATGCGGCCAGAGCGTTAGTTGAGGGCATTTAATGTGGAGGTGACAGTTCACCTAGGACTTGCTCCTCCGCCATGCTTCAATGTCCGGTGATTGGTTCTTGCTATTTGCTCCTTGGATGCTTGGGGAGACTTCCCTTAAAGGTGTGCTGTATGCCCACTTTCTGTTCTCGGCCTACCGAGGATGTAACCATCCTCGGCAATGCTCCTTGAGTCCTGGGCTCTAAGCTTTCGTCCTTGGGCCTCGGATCGTGGAGGCGTCCTCAGCGTGGGCCTCTGGGCTTGGCTTGGAGTGGGCCGGGGTTGCTGACTTATTCTGGCCCCACAATAGCCCCTCAAAATCATGCTGTCCGCATCCTCGGGCGGAAAGGAGGATTTTGATATCCCCGGACCTACTTCGCGTCTAATCAAGTCTTATCCCTCGTCAGCGTTGGCGCCTTTTCAACTACCCAAGGTGCGTTACTGGCGCTTCGATGTGCGTAACGTGTCTTGCATTAAATTCGGGCGGCTTTATGCTCCCCACGTTCAACGGGCAGATGACGATCTAACGGTGGAGATGCGTCTGGCACTTATGGGCGGGAAAACTTGCGCAGCTCTTCTTTCTAGGGTATAAGTACCCATTAGAGCCATTTCTTCACTTTTCATTTGCAATCGAGAGCTCCTGCGCATCTATTCTGAGTCCAGCCAAACTTCCACCTCCATCTCCAGCACAAAAAGCCAGTCCGAGGAGCTCCTCCTCATTTCTGTAAGTCTCTCTGTCTCTCTCTGAGCTTTCTCCCTCTCTACTCGTCCTTCTCTTTCATTCGTTCATCTTTTAGTTCCCTTAGGCGTCATCTAGGATGGGTAGACTTAAGAAGTTTGTTGGCACTGAGGAGGCGATGGAGAAATTCATCGCCGATTACAAGATACCGGCCAATGTGGGCTTAAGGTATTGTGAGGAGGGGGAGTGGTACCTCAAGAGGCGAGAGGGCGAAGTGGTGATTCCTGTCATCGCTTCCTTGAAGGGGGGATGAGGATCCCCATGGGGCCAGTGATGAGGGGTTATCTCACCTACTTCCGGTTGACCCCCACCCAATGCGCCTCCAACATGTTCAGAATTTTGGGCAGTGTGGACGCCCTTAATGAAAAGATGGGTCTGAGGCTGACCTATCACGATGTCAACTACTGCTACAATCTTCAACATTTGAAGAACAAGTCTTATTACATGAGGACGAGGGACGACAGGGTCCGGCTTATCCAGTGCCTCCCCGAGTCCAACAAGGGGATGAATGAGGATTTCCTCATCGTGTCCGGAGCGTGGCACGATGGCCTTCATTGTCCGACGACGGAGGGAGCACCAGGTGGGGCAGTGGGAATAAGAGGGGATTTATAGATTCTAGCTTCTTTCTCTGCGTTATTTCTTCTTGTATTGTTTGGTTTCTAACCACGGATGTGTACTCTCTTTGCAGATCCGCATTCCTATGCGCGCCATTTCAGCTTGATCAATAGGGAGGACTTGCAGAAGGTGCTCAGGTCGGCGGAATTCGAGGACGAAGAAGACCACCAAGTCAGAGCTGCGCATAAGATTTTGGGGTACACTCCGCTCCAGAAGTCATTTGCGGCCCCAAAGTACGTGATCAGAGCAAAGGATCCTCGGCTGCAGAAAATAGAAGTGACCGAGGACGGGTTCGAGTTTCCCGAGGACACCTCCACTTCAGAAGGCGTCACAGTAGCAGTCCCCTCGTCTTCCCATTCGTTCCCAGAGGCCGCGGAAGAGAACTTAGATAGGGAAGGTGAACCTGTAGATTTTGGTACTGCCGAGGAGGGTTTCGGCGTTTTTGAGCAACTCCATCAGTCCGAGGACCCTTCTGGAGACTTGGGTGATCCTCGTCTGACCGAGGCAGACCTCTTAGCATCAGAGACATCTTCCCGGCGCGAGATGGGCTACAAGAAGAAGTACCAGCCAAGCCTGTCCGAACTACTAGAAGGGCAGCCGGGGAAGTCCAAGCCGAAGCTTCCTCCCCCATCTCCAAAAAATCGTCCTGTTCAGACCAGGTCGGCTTCAACACAATCCAAGCTTCCTCCTCCTCCGCCTCAGGCGAGCCCGTCGTCCAGGCACGAGCCCGCTGACCCTAAGCAGAAGAAGGACAAGGGTAAGAGGACCCTTGAGGACAAATCTGGGCCCACGCGGGAGGGCGATGGCAATCAGCGGCCATCGAAGCAATTGAGTATAGGCCCCTCAACGCAGGATAAACAGGTCGCTCCCCCGCCCGAGGTCCAGGCTTGGCTCCCCGCCCCAATGCTCTGCGGGGCTCCCTTGAGGGATGACTCCTCCCTCAGGGACTTTAAGGATGGCGAAGGCGCGTACGTGGCCGACGCTGTGGAGAGATGCCTGCTCCTGCCTGCGGACATGGCGGAGCTGGGAACCATGAGGAGTAGGGATGTCTTCCTCTGCCTCAAGCGGTATTTGGGGATGGTAAGACCTTAACACTTGTGCTTTTTCTTGCCTTTTTCTTGCTTTCATTTCTTTTTGAGCTCGGCTAATTGCAACTTGTCTGTTTCGTTTGGCAGGCTGTACAGGCCACCTTCAGGCTGGAAGAGGCGGCCAATGAACATGGGAAGGCCCTGGATCTGGAGCGCGATAGGCGCTTGGTGGCTACCCGGACCCTCAAGACGTCGGAGGAGGACCTTGCCAAGGCCAGGGAGGAGCTGAAGGCAATGACCCAGGCTAGGGAAAGCGCAATGTCAGGCCTTGAGGGTGCCCAAAGGCAGGCCGAGACTCAGACAAAGCGTCTGGGTGAGGCAGAGAAGCTGTTGAAGCTCGCCGAGGATCAGATAGCTGGCCTGGCGAAGAAAGTGGCAGATGCCGAGGAGGCCAAGAGGGTGGCTGAATGGGCCAAAGGGGAGGCTGAGAGGGCCAAGCTTGAGGCAGAGCAGGGCAGGGAGGAAGCCTGGGCCACTAAGCAGGAAGCTGAGGAGGCAGCCTTTACTGCCGGGGCAGCTGAGACAGCAACTGCCTACAAATCCCAAGTCCCTGGGGTATGTAGGCGCTACTACTCCGAAACTTGGAGCGAAGCCCTCAGGCAGGCTGGAGTGGAGGCTTCTTCTGACTTATGGAAGGAGGAGAACGTGTACTACCCTCCTTTTATCCGCGAGACTGCCCCCGATGGCTCTGAAGCCGAGGAGGCTGCTGTGGAAACTGCTGCTACTCCGGGCGAAGAGGCCTCGGATGCTGGGGCTACTGATGAGCCAATCCAAGGGAGCAATCCTCCCATGGTGGTTGTGTTGAGTGATGGCTCCAACGAGGACGCGCCTCAGCAGGTTGTAGAGCCTTCCCCCGCTGCCCAGGTCTCTTCTGCCGAGGGGGCGGCTATTCCTGCTGTGCCTCTGCAGGCCATTCCCCTTGGTCAGGGCTCAGGGGACCCTGAGGCAGCTACGGGCCAGCCACCCACCGAAGCAGGCAACTAGGCCCCATGGCCCTTCTGCCTGCTGCACTTCATTTCTGCATCTCTCCTTTTTCTTTTTTTTTGCTTTATTTGTAATGCGACTTCCTGGGTGCAATTCCCTTGTGTTTAATGAAATGAAAACTTTATTTCCTTTACTGTTTGTTGTGGCTATTTCCTTACTTGCACGCTATTCATTTTTTCGTATAACTTTGACTTCAATTGTACCTCGGCCAATCGCGGCATTTGATGATTACAACGTAAGGGCTTGTATGCTCGGGCGGACCTTTTATGTCCTAAGGAGAAGGTGGAATTTTGAAGTACACTTAGGATCTTTTAGAGTAGTTAGTTCCCCCTCAGGCATAGGTCCGAGGACCCAGCAGTTCTATGGTTCTGTCTAACACTTGGTTTTCTTAAAGTGGTTAGTTTCCCCATGGGACTGAGTCCGAGGACCATGCAGTTCCCTGGTTCTGTCTAACTCTTAAGCTTTCTGAAGCAGTTAGTTTCCCCATAGGACTGAGTCCGTGGACCATGCAGTTCCTTGGTTCTGTCTAACGCTTAGCATTCTTAAGTAGCTAGTTTCCCCATGGGACTGAGTCCGAGGACCATGCAGTTCCGTGGTTCTGTCTAACACTTGGGTTTCTTAAAGTGATTAGTTTCCCCATGGGACTGAGTCCGAGGACCATGCAGTTCCCTGGTTCTGTCTAACACTTAGTTTCTTAAAGTGATTAGTTTCCCCATGGGACTGAGTCCGAGGACCATGCAGTTCCCTGGTTCTGTCTAACACTTAGTTTTCTTAAAGTAGTTAGGACGCGAGGCAAATAACTAAGATATGCTAACAATATGAATCAAAGTGGCTTCTTTATTAATAGTAGTACCTTTTCAGGTTGTTTACATTCCATGGACGAGGTACAGGTTTGTCATCTAAATCTTCTAAATAGTACGCTCTTATCCCTGCCACCGAGGTGATTCGGTAGGGGCCCTCCCAGTTGGGTCCGAGCTTTCCCCAGGAAGGGTTCTTGGCAGTTCCTACAACTTTTCTCAGCACCAGGTCTCCCGGTGCTAGTGGTCTGAGCTTTACGTTGGTGTCATATCCCTGCTTGAGCTTTTGCTGGTAGTAGGCCAGCTGGATCATTGCTTGCTCTCTTCGTTCGTCTACCATGTCCAGGCTCCGCCCCAGCAGTTCATCATTGCTGCCTGGGGTGAAGGAGCTCGTCCTTAGTGTCGGGAAATTGGTTTCCAAGAGGATCACTGCCTCCGCACCATAGGTCATGGCAAAAGGAGTTTCCCCTGTTGAGCGTCGGGGCGTAGTCCGGTACGTCCAGAGGACATGGGGCAGCTCTTCCACCCATCTCCCTTTGTACCATGATCATCCCTTGTAGTAATGCCTCATACTCGGCCTCGTTGTTCGTGGCCGCGAATCCGAGTCTTAGGGATTTTTCAATGACATGATCTTCAGGGGATACTAGGACCAGCCCCACTCCAGACCCCCTTTGGTTTGCCGCGCCATCCACATACACTTTCCAACATGGCGCCTCTGGGATGGAGATTGCCCCAACTGATTTCTCATCACGGCTCTTATCCTCGGCCGTCACTTCTACGATTGGTTCGGCGAACTCGACCGTCAAATCTACCAGAACCTGGCCCTTTATGGAAGTCCGGGGCATGTACTTGACGTCAAAAGCCCCCAGAATTGTGTTCCACTTCGCGATTCTGCCTGTGTAATCAGCGGTCCGGAGCACAGACTTCAAAGGCAATTGGGTTAGGACAACCACGGTGTGAGCTTGGAAGTAATGGGGGAGCTTTCTCGTGGCATGGACCACAGCCAGGATGGCCTTCTCTAAGGGTAGGTATCTCACCTCCGCTTCGTGCAGCGACTTGCTGACGTAGTAAACTGACCTTTGAACGCCATTATCTTCCCGTATCAGTACTAGGCTCACCGCATGGGGCGCCACAGCAAGGTACGCGTACAGGACCTCGTCGACCTCAGGATGGGACATGATAGGCGGTCGGGAGAGGTAATCCTTGAGTTGCTGGAAAGCTTCGACACAATCCTCAGACCACTCAAATCCTTTCCATTTGTTGATCAGGAGATAAAAGGGTCTGCACCTGTCAGCCGACCTGGAAATGAACCGGTTCAGCGCCGCGATCATCCCAGTAAGCTTTTGGATCTCCTTGGGATTCTGCGGAGGCTTCATATTGTGAATGGCCTTGATCTGGTCAGGGTTGACCTCGATCCCACGGTGGGTGATCATATACCCCAGAAACTTGCCAGAGCTTACGCCAAATGAGCATTTTGAGGCATTAAGGCAGAGCTGGTGCTCTCTCAGGACGCCAAATGTGCGGCCGAGGTCTTCCAAGTGCTCGGACACCAACTTGCTTTTCACCACCATATCGTCAACATAGACTTCGACGCTCTTGCCCAACATCGGCTCGAACATTCTCGTCATCATCCTCTGGTAGGTGGATCCGGCGTTTTTCAGGCCAAACAGCATGACCTTGTAGTGGTAGTTCCCAATGGGTGTTACAAATGCCGTCTTCTCTCGGTCCTCCAAGGCTAGGGAGATTTGATGATAACCCTGAAAAGCATCCAGGAAGCTCATCCGAGGATGGCCTGCAGTCGCGTCTACTAGCTGGTCTATTCGTGGCATCGGGAAGGGGTCTTTTGGGCATGCTCTGTTCAGGTCTGTGAAGTCTACACAAACCCTCCACTTCCCACTTTTCTTCTTGACCACCACAGTGTTGGCCAACCACGTGGGGTAGAAGATCTCCTTGATAGCCCCCGCGTGCTTAAGCTTATCGACCTCTTCCCTGATTGCATCAGCGTGCTCTTTCGACGGGCGCCGAGGTGGCTGCTGCTTGGGGATCGCAGATGGGTTGACGTTAAGGTGGTGACAGATGAAAGATGGATCAATCCCAGGGGCATCGCAGGGGTCCCATGCGAACACGTCAAGGTTCCTCTTGAGGAATTCAAGTAACTCCTCCTTCTCCCGTGGAGGCAGCTGGATCCCGACCTGGAAAAACTTCTCCGGATCATCGCCAATTATCACCTTCTCCAAGTTTTCGCATTTAGCATCCTCGGCAGGTGCATCTGGAGGCGCCACCTGGGTCTTTAATTGCTACGAATTTTCCTCGGCTGCTACCGAGGACTGTGCATCGATCCGATGGGATATGGCAGCCACTGTGCAATGCCTAGCCGTGGATTGGCAACCTCGGATCTCCAGAACCTGGTCCCCTGACAGGAATTTCACCTTCTGGTGCAAGGTGGAGGCTACGCCATCCAGGGCGTGTAGCCAGGGCCTCCCTACGATGGCAGTGTAGGGAGAGTATGTGTCCACCACTATGAAGTTCGCCTCCACCACCACTGGGCCTGTCTGTACGGGCAGTCTGATCATGCCCTTTGGGATGACGAGCTTCCCATCGAAGCTCATTAGGGGGGAACTATAAGGTGTGAGGTCTTCCTGCTTTAGCCCCAGCCCCTTGTAGAGGTCTGGACACATGACCTCGGCTGCGCTGCCACCGTCCACCATCACCCTTTTCACGTCGTAGCCCCCTATTCTGAGGGTGACGATTAGGGCGTCCTCATGTGGTTGGATGGTCCCAATCTTGTCCTCCTCCGAGAAACTCAGGGCTGGGGGAGGATTCCTCCTGGACCTCTTTGGCCCCGTCCGGGGGTCCTCAGCGGGCAGTTGGGCCAAAGACAACACTCGCAAAGGGGGTGTGCCCGTCCTTCCTGGCGCAGCCAGGATTATGTTGATCGTCCCGGTGGGTTGCCCCATGGCGGCGTCCCTCCGAGGCTCTTGGTAGGTCCGGTTTTGCTGGTTGCTGGAATGGTGGAGGAGGTGCTTCAGCCTCCCCTCCTGGACTAGCTGGTCCAGGTGGTTCCAAAGGTCCCTGCAGTCCTCCGTAGTATGTCCGTGATCCTGGTGGTACTGGCAGTAGCGACTCTGATTGCGCCTTCCAGGTTCCCCAGCCATCTTGTTCGGCCACCTGAAGTACGGTTCGTCCTTTATCTTCTCCAGCACCCTGTGCACGGGTTCTCGGAACACAGCGCCTATCGTCTGCGCGTTAGTCGCTCCAGATTGCCCACCGAAATCCCTCCTCGGACGGGCATTGTCATAACGGTCCGACCTGAAATCCCTTCTCTCCTGAGGGATAGCCTTCTCTTTGCCTTTGCCTTGCAGCATATCTTCCTCCACCCGCTTGTACTTGTCGATCCGATCCATCAGCTGCCGCACGCTGGTGGCTGGCTTACCGGTTAGGGACTTCCTCAGGCCGTGCCCCATAGGTAATCCATTCTGGAACGTGTTGATGGCAACAGCATCGTACTTGCCGTCCAGCTCGTTGTAGATCTCCCAATACTTGTCCGAGTAAGCCTTGAGGGTCTCCCCGTCACGCATGGACAGGGACAGCAACGCGCTCATGGGCCGAGGAGGCCTGCTATTTGTGACAAAGCGGGAGCCGAAAGCCTGGGTTAGCTGCCTATACGAGTCTATGGAATTCGTCCTTAGACCGTTGAACCACCTCATTGCCACAGGTCCCAAGCTGGATGGGAAGACTTTGCACATCAGCGCCTCGTTCTTGGAGTGGACAGCTATCCTTTGGTTGAACTGGCTCACGTGCTCCACAGGGTCCGTTTTGCCGTTGTAAGCAATGAAAGTTGGCTGCTGGAACCGCTGAGGAAGCTCCGCGTCCTCTATACGACGCGTGAAGGGTGACTTGGAGAGCCGGTCCAGCGCCCTGCTCATGGCGTCGCCTCCTAAGTCCCTGGGGGTTGGGTTGGCACGCCTACGCCTCTGGTAGCGCTCTTCCTCGTGGGAGAAAGTCTCGCTAGGGGGCGTTCTTGACCTTTGCCTGTATTCATCATCGCTTTCGTCGTCGGAGGGCAGGTCAGGGCTAGGTTCGGACCGTCTTCGTTGCGCACGGCGCAGCTTCCTCTTTAGATCATCTATCTCGCGTTGCATGGCCACCTTATCGTCCCTTCTCTGGGAAGCGTGGCTGTGCGCCTCTTGTGATCGCGTGGCCTGGCCATCGTCGCGCTTCTGGGGAATGTGCCCGTCCCCACGGCTTTCGCTCGCCGTTGAAGTATGCACGCTCCCTTCTCGAAATCGCCTGTTGTCGTTCTGACCGCCCCCGGGGTCGCCATATTTACCCTGATGCCGTGACTTCGCCGGTTCAGGTCGATTGGGAGTTCCTTGGTGAGGGCCTGATCCTACCATGTTCGGCTGTTGTCCTTACCAACGCACAAGCTCTTCCCACAGACGGCGCCAATTGTAGGGGGTGGATTCGAGCGCTCTCTAAGGATTGAGAGAGTGGACCCAAGCCCAGCTAACCCTCCAATAAATTTGTAGAGTATGGGCTCAAGAGCTAGGCCTTAGTAAAGAAGGCAACGGCCATGCATGGTTGTACGTGATTGCTAACAACTAAAACGTGGGTTTGAACACACAATGAGGCTCCTCGGACGTGCCTTATGGAGCTAGAAATTCTTATTATCTCTTTTCAGGAAGGTTACAAGAGTTGAGAGAAAATACTTTGCTACAGTATTCCTTTTTCTCTGGTTTTTCGTCCGTCCCCTTCACAAGAGGGATTTTTACATTATATACCCCTCAATCAGTTGATCCTAGCCCTACATTTGTTGATCAATCCGGTTTCCACTTGAGTGCCTGTCCCATCAGCCGCATTCCCATACCTCCAGTGGGTTGCAGCGCTCAAGACGGCACTGTTCAGAGGTCCTATCCTCATTAATGCGGCCAGAGCGTTAGTTGAGGGCATTTAATGTGGAGGTGACAGTTCGCCTGGGACTTGCTCCTCCGCCATGCTTCAATGTCCGGTGATTGGTTCTTGCTATTTGCTCCTTGGATGCTTGGGGAGACTTCCCTTAAAGGTGTGCTGTATGCCCACTTTCTGTCCTCGGCCTACCGAGGATGTAACCATCCTCGGCAATGCTCCTTGAGTCCTGGGCTCTAAACTTTCATCCTTGGGCCTCGAATCGTGGAGGCGTCCTCGGCGTGGGCCTCTGGGCTTGGCTTGGAGTGGGCCGGGGTTGCTGACTTATTCTGGCCCCACAATAATATTAGTGAATCTAATAGTATATATATTATTTGAATGTTTATAAATTTAATTTTTGGTAAAAGTCCATATAATATGTTATGCATCTTTATAAATGGTAATAGTTCTAGTTAGTTTATATTCAGCAAAAAAGTAACTAGGTAGTTCATATCTAACCCAATGAGCATATAAGTTATATATATATATATATATATATATATAAAGTGAAAGAAAAGACCATGAGACAAGACAAGACAACTTTAAAAAAGAAATGGTATATGATACATTCAGATGGACACGTTGGGGAGTAAAAAATTAGATACTTGTGGATGGAAACCAAAAACTCAATAGGCCAGCCATCTTGCCTTTGGAACTAAAAAAATCCAGCTAGTCATTTTTATGTTTTCCACGTCTTCCAAGATGTTATTAAAAGTTTTTCTCTTTAGCACATCTTCCTAGTAGCTAAGAGCATTCTTATCAAGGTTTGTAAAAAATTTAGCATTTACTATCTCAAATTCCAATTTTATAACATATAACACCCCACTTTACAATATCTCCTCCATCAAAACTTTTATTTTTTTTAACATTCCATTTAAATATTCTTTCTTTATCATTTTTTATTTTTCCTTCTCTCTCCTTTGTCTCTCTCTTTCTCAATTGAATAAAAAAAGTGGGCCCCAATTGAATAAAAAAATAATATGCATTTTACCATTTGGTGAACAGTGCGGTTTCAAATATGAAACCGCACTGTTCATCAATGCCAAAATTTTTGGCATTTGAGACTCTTGATGGAGAAAATTTTTGGGTCAAAAATGCTAAAAAAAACATCTTTTAGCATTTAAAACCCTTAATAAGAATGCTCTAAGAGCATTCTTATCAAGCCTTGCATATGCTATAAATGCTATTTTTTAACATTTTAAACCCAAAAATCCACTCCTTCAAACCTGGTAAATGTTATAAAATTTGCAATACTGCTACAGTGCACTCTCGTTTTTGAGAGCGCACTATAGCAGTATTGTATAATATTTTATTAATTTATTTATACTCTCTCTCCAGCTCTCTGTCTCCCACATCTCTCTCTTTCTCTGGTACTCTCTCTGTCTCCCACATTTCTCTCATTTCCTCACTCCCTCTCTCTTTCTCTCTCTCTCTCTCTCTCTCATTTCCTCACTCCCTCATAACAAGATCATACATTTGAGATCGGCTTGGTGGCGAGGAGAACGATGTGATGGCGTGAGATCAGCATGGAGGAGATCGACGTGGAGACCAGTGTGGAGATCGGCGTGTTGTGTGTTTTCTTGTGGTTGTTGTGGCCGGTGTCTTGTGGTTCTTGTGGCGGTTTATTGTGGTTCTTGTGGTGGTGGTTTCTTGTTGTGACCGGAGCTATGGCTGTAATGTTTGGTGGGTATCAATGGTGCTCGGCGACGGTTTTGGTTGGGGTTGAGATCGGGGTGGTGGGTTTTGGCTGGGGTTAGGAACGAGGTGGGTGGGTGGTGGTGGAGGTGGGTTGCTGTGGCTGAGGCGTGGGTCTTGGGTTTGATGGGTTTCTCTATCCTCCGCCTTTCTCTCTTCCTCTCACGGTAAGGCTTCTCTCTCTTAAGTTTAGTTTAGTTTTTGTTGTTGTTGTTTTCTTTTTTTTTTTCTTTTTCTTTTTTTTTTTGGCTATGGGGTTGATTTTTGGATGGATGCTGATTGTGGTGGCAGTGGGTTGGCCATGGGTCTAGGTTTGCTGTGGAATGTTGATGGTTTATGGTGGTGGTGGCTGACAGTAGCTAGCCGTTGAGAAGAAAGTGGTGTAAAGAGAGAAAGTAGTAAAATAAAAATAATATTATTTAAATGAAGTTGTAAAAAAAATAGAATGTTTGATGTTTGGTGGATTGTAAAATGGTATGTTAAAATTGATAAAGTAGGATTTTGAAGTGGTAAATGCTAAAATATTTAGCATTCTTGATGAGAATGCTCTAATACTCACTTCAAGTTTTAACTCTTCACTTTTTAGACCTCTAAACACACTTTATCTCTGGTCAAGCTTTCAAGTTTCAACCTTTTCCTCTCTGTGTTCATGCCTTCAACCCTAGTTTGCAAATGTCAATGAATCAATGGTGATACCACTCACCACCAACTAGTAACATCATCCCAGTGTTAGGCTGAGAAAGTTAGTGACGTAAAGAAAGAGTGTCCGATCTGGCATGAGCAAGAGAAACAAAGTAGATCTGAGTCATCTATTGGCGTTTATGGGTTTTGTTTAGTACCAGCCGGTATCCATTTACTGGCCGAAATCAGGTATTTACCCTGGTATAGCCAAAACGATCTCGGTATGACCGGTATTTAAACCGGTACGAAACTAACGTATTTATGTACTGGTCTATCTGCCAATACAGCAAATTCCGGCTGTATTGGCCGGTATGGTACATAATCG
This sequence comes from Quercus aquifolioides, assembly GCA_019022515.1. Classification (NCBI taxonomy): domain Eukaryota; kingdom Viridiplantae; phylum Streptophyta; class Magnoliopsida; order Fagales; family Fagaceae; genus Quercus; species Quercus aquifolioides. The sequence continues at coordinate 27,957,004 of CM032331.1, forward strand.
TCTCCCTTACTCTTTATGTACTCTAGCAAAAAGCTGAAGGTTGGATTTGTGCTTGTTTTCATTTCTTGGACTAAAGCACCTGAGAGGCCTTTCTTTGCTTCCTCATAGTTGGTCTTAGCTTGACTTTCTTTTCCTTTTTTCCCTTACCTACTTCATATTCATATTCACTATCTCTACAAATAGAGCGAAGCTCTCATAGTAGGTCTCAAACTATTTGCCACTACCAGCCTCAACTTTAGACTAACCAAGTTGTCTGTCACCTCTTGGCTTCATTTTTTCAACCCATTTCTACAATAACATGGCTAGAAAAATTCACTAGCACATTTTTTAGGAATAGAGCTAGGATTTGGAATTAGGGGGCAGCTTTACGATTGGCTGCATGCTGCAACTTCGGCCTCCGACTCTGTTTAGCTATTTCAGGTTTTTTTTTTTTTTTTTTTTTTTTTTTGAAGCGTTTTTTATTTGTACTATTGGGTAAGGACAAAATTATTTTGTTTAAAATTTTTTAAAAGATCAAATTGTCTTTTTTTAGTAAAATTGATTGATTAGACTTAATTTATATATATATATATATTTTTTTTTCCATTGGAAATTTTGGTTGATGGGCTAATTGTTCTAGGCTTGTATATTTTGTTTTAAATTTTAGATCTATAAATTTTTTATAGCCTTCAAAAGGAGGAAAATGCTACAGTTATAAATGTTTTTCTAAATTGTTGATACGGTTAGTGATTATTATTATGTAAAAAAATGATGTAAGTGATGGGCCCAGATACAAGCTAATAAAAATTTGCTACCTCAACTATTTGTAAAAATAGTGTAGAAAAGTAATAGTGTAGAAAAGTTTTGTGGTTGTAGCATTACTCTCAAAATAATTAAAGATATTGTTAAGGGGGACGAAATGTAATTTTATAAAATAAAATTGCTAAAATTAATACCTATATATATACTACTAGTTTTTTTTCAAAAGAGGGAGCCATTGCCCATAGGGCTGTCCAAGCAACCTGGAGACCCGACTAGCCTGATCGAAATTGACCCATCACGGCCAAATCTGACACCTCCAACAGTCGGCAACAGGTCTTAACCCTCTGAAACCCGACTCCAGTAGGCTGAGTGGTGTGGACACAACGGAAATGGGAGTCGCCACCTAGCTTTGCAATGGTTTAGGAACTATATATATAGCGTCCTCTCAAGGAAGGACCATTAATCTTACTACCAGAGATATGGGTTCGAAGTTAAGGTATGGTCTTGAGAAGGTGTTAGGCACCCAAAACTACCCAACCCTAAGGTTGGCTTCCTTTCATTGTGTCTTTTATCTTAACCCTATTAATGGCACACTCAATATTGTTATCTAACTCACGTACACACTAACATGCATCTAAACACACAACATGACATCAATCATCCCAAAAGACCTAATCATACATCTATCATGGCAATCAGCCAAAGCCTAACATTCATCTAATCAAGCATCTCATCAAGTAATAGACCCTAACATTCATCTAGCATGGCATCTTCTAACATACATCTAGCACACATGTCAACCAACCTAGCATCCATCTAACATGGCATGGCATAAACCCTTGCATGTTACTATCATCATATCCAATCAAGGAAGAAACATAGGCATGGCAAGTAAACATAGATCATCATTGTCTTGTATTGGTTGTACAAGACAAAGATGGATGGCATGGCATAAACCCTAGTATCAAGCATGGCATGGCATATTGATACTAGGGTTTATGCCATGCCTTTGATACTAGTATCAAGCGTGTTGATGATCTATGTGTGAGAGATTAGGGAAATTTTGGGTGCTCTCAGAAAAGGGTGTAGGCATCGGCACCTTCCCTTTTCAGGATTCTATGGAGTCGCCACTTATTTTATAAGTAACTTAAGAAAACTACACAAATTACAACATGTCGTGAATAATAATCTTCTCATTAATGGGAAATAATTACATCTTGGTAGAAAGAACTTTACATGGCTTTGTTTCCTAATTACAATCTAGAGTAGATACCGCATTTTGTATCCCTTACGACTCAGGCCCCCGTTCCCCAATAATGCTTAAACTCTAAGGCCCAAGGCCAGTTTAGGGCTCAATCAGATATCAAATTGACTTGAAGAGTGTTAAAATGGAAAATATAACTTTTAAATGAGCAAATATATATTTTTTGGAAATAAAATGACTAAAGAGGCCCTCGGCCCACGTACATGGGTAGCAGCTTGCATACGTGGGCCAAAGCATGCGTACGCAAGCATACTCCTGCGTACATAGCTAGGGTTTTAGAAGCATAAAAAAGGCAAGTTTTTTGCAATAATGGCTGAGGTTTGGAATGAATCCCACATCGTTTGGGAGCCGTTCCAAACTCTATTTTTTTCCACTATTTAAAGTCTTACATGGTACATTTTCAAGACACAGAAATCCCACGGGGAAAAAATACAAGATTCGCTAGAAAATAGTGAATCAAAAGGGAGTTTTTCGCAAAACACCCTCAAGTCAATCTTATTTGATTGGGACATTTTCTGGTCCCAATCCTTTTAGTTTAACGTTGCTAGTCACTTTCTTATTGGTTTGTGAATAGACTTAACTGAAGGGAACGGTCAAAATCAAGCTTGAAAAACTTTTGTGTGAGGTATCTAGTCTAAACTTTTCTTTTTCCTTTCTTTTATTTTCTACCTTTCAATCTTCTTGCTTGCTTTGTTTTTCTATTAGAATATGTTTTAATATTCTTTTCTAGGTTAGGTTTAAGTTTTTGTATGCTTAAGATGCATGTTAGGTTGTTAGAATTTTCGTTTTAAAGTTCTACACTATTTCTGTGTTGTTAGGTTTTCTGGGCAAGGGCTTGCATCGCATAATCTTGCTTGTGCACGCACCCTTACATGGTACATTTTCAAGACACAGAAATCCCACAGGAAAAATACAAGATTCATTAGAAAATAGTGAATCAAAAGGGAGTTTTTCACAAAACACCCTCAAGTCAATCTTATTTGATTGTGACATTTTCTGGCCCCAATTCTTTTAGTTTAACGTTACTAATCACTTTATTATTGGTTTGTGAAAAGACTTGACTGAGGAGAACGGTCAAAATCAAGCTTGGAAAACTTTTGTGTGAGGTATCTAGTCTAAACTTTTCTTTTTCCTTTCTTTTATTTTCTACCTTTCAATCTTCTTGCTTGCTTTGTTTGTCTATTAGAATATGTTTTAATATGCTTTTCTAGGTTAGGTTTAAGTTTTTGTATGCTTAAGATGCATGTTAGGTTGTTAGAATTTCCATTTTAATGTTCTGCTCTGTTTCTATGTTGTTAGGTTTTCTAGGCAAGGACTTGCATACACATAATCTTGCTTGTGCACGCAAGCTTGATTATGCGTACGCAAGCCTATTCTTGTGTGCGTGAGCCACTGCCCAGAACCCCTAATTTTTATTTGTTTTTTTTTTTTCGCTTTTGCTTTCACATGTTGTCCTGTTTAGTTTCTTTTCTGTGTTTTTTTTTTTTATGCTTCCAAAGTCTATGTTTCACATGTTTGTTTGTTTATTTGCTACCATATGTTTAGATTAGGGTTTCTTAGTTTTAATGCCCTACCATTCATTCACATGTCCATGCATTAATGCCATAGGTGCTGTGTTGCTGAAAGGTAAGTGAAGGTAAGTCATGCATTGGTATGAACATGCATTTGATGATGTATGTCATTTGAATGTTTGTTTTATATCCCAATTGTATGCTTTATATAATATTCGTGATTGCCATGATACCTTGTTGCCATGATTAAGTTGTTGCCTTGTTTTAGATGTATGATAGGATTTCACATGCTAGGGTTTATATATGTGTGGGTTTGACTCTTTTTTGTTTAAGGGTAGATAGGTATGTGTTTTGGGATGAATGATGCCATGTTGTATGCTTAGACGTATGCTAGTGTGTGTGAGAGTTAGAATACAAGTATTGAATATGTTTTTAATGACTTTAAGACGTAAGACACAATAATGGGAGGCCAACCATAGAGTTGGGCAATCTTGGGTGTCTAACACCTTCCCAAGAATGTACCTAAACTCCGAACCCATATCTCTGGTAGTAAGATCAAAAGTTCTTTCCTCGAAAGGATGCTATATATATGGTTCCTAGACTATTGCAAAAACTAGGCGGCGACTCCCCCCCCTTGTGTCCACAGTGGCGACTCCACTGGGGATTGTGAGTTTAATTTCTGTGTGTCCTATGTCTTAAACTTAATAAAAACTATTTCAATATTTGTTTGCACACACATCACTTGGTTTCTTTTGTCCCTTAACCTTGGTTAGTGATGAGTGGGAAGATGGAAGGCTCCATTCGGGCCCAAATCTTCCGAAGTTCATCCTACCAACTCACAATCGGTGCCATCGCCTATAATGGGATTTGAGTACATTAAAAGTTTGCTACCAATCCACTATGGGGTCCATTTAGGCCCTCGGTTGGAATCATAGCCCACCAAGTTGTAAGTGACCTACTTATCTATCATTTTAGCCTTAGGGGGCCTACCCACACTAGAGAGATCCTAGATCCTATCACAAAGGATGCCCTTTATATCTCTTGTTTGTTCAACCATATATCATATGTTCACCTAATTCTAAAGAACAAATAAAAGATATAAAAATGGAAGGGATGACCCTAAAGTTATGGCCCTAAGATATTATGGGATAAAAGAAAAGAAGTTCTCACACATAGGAGGCTTATCCCTAAATCCAAAGGTATATCTTAACTTGAAAGGTTCATAAGACTATAGCCTAATTGCTACCATAGGCCCAAGTGGAGAAAGCCCTTTTGAAAAAGAGGAATTTGGGCTTAAGGTAACAAGTATGCTATGGACTTGGCATCCAAAATCCTATGAAGTCAATATGAACTTCTCTAATCTTGGGCCTCCTTGTTGTATGCCAAGGCCCAAAATGATGAGGACTTCATGGACTTTGAGAGGAAGGCTACAATATATTCTAGCTAAAAGACTTTTTTTTTTTTTTTTAAAGTGAAATAAATGTGTGTGAGAGACCTCGACAAAAAAGCGTCCCTCAAAAAAAGAGATTCGGGTACCTTTTAGGACACCTCTCTTTTTAGGTAAGTGGTATGGAGTCGCTATTTATTTTTTTTGTACAAAAAAAAAAAAGAAAAAATAAATACATGACTGAATTGTTCTCTTCATTGATTGAACAAAAAATTACATAATTGGAAAATTGAAAAGTTACATAGTTTTGGGTCCCAGTTACAATCTACCAAAATACATGGCTTTTTGTCCTAGTTACATTCTACCCAAAATAAACAAAGACAAGGTTAAATCTACTTAACCAAAGACCTAAATCCGGAGGCTAGGTTACGGAATGGGAAGGTGTTAGGCACCCATTCCGCCTAGATAGAGTCTGGTCTTCTAGACTCTTGTGACCAATGTACTTTTTATGCATGTCATGAATGATATGTTGAACATGTGGGAAAAAAAAAAAAAACAAATCACACAAATTTATTTATGAATGAAGTCTCTTCTTTTGTTTTAAAAAATTCAGATATATTTTTATTACATAAAAAAAATGATTTTTAATTTGTCAAAATATTAGATTTGTTTTGTGATGATAAAAAAAAGTGGTTTTTGGAGATAAAAATCCAGATCTGTTTTTTGATGATTAAAAAAAAAAAAAAAAAAAGAAGAGAAAAAAAAAAGGTCTTTGGCAACAGAAAAATCAGGTCTGTTTTTATGTGTTTTAAAAGAATGAAAAAGATTTTTTTTAAGAAGAGAGTTTCACTCATAATATGAATTTATGCAATCATGAATTAAAACAAACACAAACACAGTAATACATGATCTCTTTCTTTATTTCAACAATTTGCATGTATTAAAAAATCAGATTTGTATCTTAAGAAAGATACAAATCAGTTTTGATTTGAGAAAAATTAGATCTGTATCTCATAAAGATGCATATATCTTTTTGTTTGATAAAACTTCAGATCTACATCTAAAAAAGATGCAGATCTGTTTTTATATTGAGAAAAATTCAAATCTACATCTAGTAAAGATGCATATCTATTTTTGTATTGAGAAAAAGTTAGATCTACATCCAATAAAGATGTTGATCCGTTTTATTTCAAGAAAAATCCAAATCTATACCTAATAAAGATGTAGATCTGTTTTAGTTTAAGAAAAAGAATTGTTCACATGCAGATTATTGATGTTCAAGAAAGAGATTATAACAATCACATAAAAACCAATCATGTGTAAACAAAACAACAATTAACAATTCATATTATGGATATTTGAAAAAGAAAGAGATATAACATGCATCATCACATCATAAGAAAAAGGGGTAAGAAACAAGCTCTTGCATAAGCACTCTTTGTTCTTGAGATGATGTTTTAGGGTTCAAAGAAATTTATGCAATTCTCTTTGAAATCTAAAAACCCTAATTTAAGCAGCAACACTCAGAGAAGGGATCAGAAAATATGGGCAATTTGAGAGCATAAAACGTATGCTTCCCAGAGCGTAAAAAAAAGGTGCTAAATTATGAGGTTCAGTCTCTATTTATAGTGATCAGAAGGCTTTAAAAATAGGCACAGACTATTAGGGTTTAAATCCGGACGCATCCATTTGCAAAAAGGTAAAGTGCCGAATTGGCCTTTGAACTCTGATTGTTCTTTCGCGTTCGGGTGCCGTTTGGACTCCTTTTCTAGGGGTTTTTGGTCGGTCCTTGTATCTAGACGCATTTTCATCCTCTGTTTATGATTTTTCACCTCTTTTTTGGATAATTCAGGCTATTTAAGAACAATTATCTTGTAGATAAATACCTTAAAATAAATCTTGATGAAGTTCAAATTATCCACAATTTTATTGTTATCCAATCATCCCTTTTATTCCTATGCATGCAATCCTATTTTAAACACTAATTATCAACCAATCACAAAATTATTTAATTAATTTTAATGGCTTAACCAAGAAGAATTAATTTAAACTAATCATGTGTGGTCGACCTTACCTAGACACAATGCATGTTGACCGTGCAAACTTGATCATGCGATATCTTTCGATCCGATGTCCTGATTTGAAAACCGGAAATACCGTTGCGACCGTTAGAATCTCAAGATCATTTTTATGATATGTAATGAATGAATTAATGCATGTAATGCAAGAACCAATTGATGCATGTGATGCAATCATGATTTTTGAGGTACATGGATGGTCATTCAAATAATTTTCCTTGATTAAATTATGGGTGCAAAATTGAGTGTCAAAAGAATGCCCTTCATTGACAGAGCTTGAAAAGCAAATGTTAATGAAAAACAAAGACACTGATTTTAGCGACTATGATTTAATTGAGGTTGAATTTTCAAAGATTACCTAGCCCTCGAACCTAAAACCTTGGAACATAGAACTAGCCTTGTCTTTTGACAAAAAATGAAAATACTGGACTTAGCTAGTAGTTTATGACTCTGGACATGATTCTTGGCAATTGGGGTGACCAAAGGACTTTTCAATCCTGATCTTGAAAATGGAATTGTCTGGGATGACGATCAAAGGTCTTCTTCTACTTTGATATGGAATTGCTGGAATGATGATCAAAGGTTTTCTTCTACTTTGATAATCTAGAATTGTTGAAATGATGATCAGAGGTCTTCTTCTACTTTGATCTGGAATGGAATGACGATCAAAGGTCTTCCTCTACTTCGATCTGGAATTATTGATATCAATCAAAGGTCCTCCTCTACTTCGATCTGGAATGGGAATGGCGATCAAAGGTCCTCTTCTACTTCGATCTGGAATTATTGATGTCGATCAAACGTCCTCCTCTACTTCAATCTGGAATTATTGAAATGTCGATCAAAGGTCCTCTTCCACTTTGATCTAGAATGGAATGACGATCAAAGGTCCTCTTCTACTTTGATGTCAATCAAAGGTCTTCTTCTACTTTGATGTCGATCAAAGGTCTTCTTCTACTTTGATAATCTGGAATTGTTGAAATGATGATCAAAGGTCTTATTCTACTTTGATCTGGAATGGAATGACGATCAAAGGTCTTCCTCTACTTCGATTTGGAATTATTGATGTCGATCAAAGGTCCTCCTCCTCTACTTCGATTTACTTTGATAATCTGGAATTATTGATGTTGATCAAAGGTCCTCTTCTACTTCGATCGGGATTTGCAACATTGTCTACAAAATGTCAAGATTTAGAATTTAGACTTTAAATGAAGAGTGTTTTGTGGTCCTACTGTTTTTGAGATGTGTGATTTTCATTCGCTCACTCTTGATTTGAACTTTGTCAAGAAAAGTTTAATTGACAAAAGATTTTTCTTTTGAGAAACATTTAATTTTTGAAACTTGGAAGTTTTGAAATTCTTATTTCAAATTTTGAGACTTTGGAACCTAAAAATTTTTACTTGAAATCTGTAATTTAAAATCTGAAATTTTGAGCCTTAGAATTTTGAACATTAAGGCTTGGAATTTTGATCATGAAATCTTACGTTCATAATATTTTCACAACATTTTTACAAGAAGTCATAAGTGGTAAATTGTTATTGGTTCTAATTTGAACCCACAACTTAAATTACTTTTCTGCCCACTTACAACAACCAAAAGCAACTTATCATATAAGATTTATTATGAAAGTTTTGTATAAATATTCTAAACATAACATTTTTTATCGTGTCTATTGGATTTCTTAAAAAAAAAAAAAAAAATACAAAAGATAAGCAAGAAGTACCTTTTGACAGTGATAAAAGTGAAAGACACTGATAAAAGTGAAGAAAGTGGGACCTGAGATCACAAGGACCAAGTGCTTTTTGCTGCCATTTTTACGGTGTTAGTTTCTTTATTTTCTAGTTGTTATTCTTTATAGTTTATACCGTGTTTTGATGGTTTTTGCTGAGGGGAGCAGAAGCAGATTATCTCTCGTGCATACAGTGCATTGGACCCGTAAATATGATGATACGTGTCTAAAAATAGACACGTGTCACAATCGCAGCAGGTCTAGTGTCACTAGACACTAAATGTAAGCTGCTCTCTTTACTGAAGATTGAGGGGTGTTGTTTTGTAATTATTCCATGTCAAGAGAGGCAAACTTTCTTATGATATAGGTACAAAAATAAAGTTTCAAGAGGAGTTAGGGGACAACTGCCCCCTGGCTTCGACCCTACCAACATTTTAAAGGTATCTTCAGTCATAAGAGGGATAAATTCATCATCCTTTGCTACGTTAACATTGGACCCTTCACAATCAACTACTTGATCGTGAGGGAATTGCTCATGGAAAGAGCAATGAAAGTTTAAAAACTATTTCTCAAACTAGGACTCTCCCATCCCATCCCTGGACAGAAGCCAGGGCCCTGGCAAATGATCCATTGTACTCAATCTTACACGTCATCTTGCGTATTCTCTATCCAACTATCCACGTATGGAAAGAACTTGCACACCATACCCAAATATCCTTTTACATATTCTAATCCTCCAAACATGAGAAGTTAAGCCCAAAGATCTTGGGGCATTAACTCTATGCGCTTCCTATAAGAAAAAACTCTATATTCACGGGAGCTTGGTCAGCTCTATATCACTATATAAACATCAAACCTCATTTCCTTTCCTCCAAGGTACGTGGAAATTCCTAGCTCTCGTACTTGAGTTATTGGAGATCATTCAATCATTGACTTAACTTTCAGATGATCTTTGGCCGACACCCCATTAAATGTTTTTGGCCGACACCCCAAGATTCTCTCCTTCATTTACACTGCCTCCTTTTAAGTGGACCCAAGGTGCCCAATTGGTCCTGAATCTCTTGATATTGTCCCTTGCCCATTCGCAAAATAGATTTTTTTGTAAATTTATTATTATTATTTTTTTTTTTGCTGAATGTAAATTTATTAATTGTTGCTGCAACCTGCAGATAGCAGATAGGAGAGAAAATCCTTTTAGCTCTTTTCATACTCACCACGAAAATGCAATATTAGAGCTCAAATCTAAAGGGGAAAATGGGCATTTGTCCATAATTTACAAACTATGCATTAAAATGTCACTGTTTTGAAACTATTTAGTATAATGTCCTTGTTTTTTAAACTCGATTTTAACAAAATCGAGTTGTGTGTAAAACCCGATATCCTCAAAATTGAGTTCTATGTATATTTTAAAGTGAAACTCAATATTAGCAATATTGAATTACACTTAAATTTTTTAAAAATTTAAGTGGCAAAATATGCATAAAACTGACCAAAATATGCATAGAATTTGAGTACCTGTAAAAATCGAGTTTAAAAAATATGGGCATTTTGATAGTTTCAAAACATGAGAATTTTGCTGTATAATTTGTAAATTAGGGATAAAATGACACTTTTAAAGTGATGAGATGAGTTACATAAATCTAGAGAGATGATTTTAGATGGATAAAATGACACTTAAAACCATATGCAAGTAATTTTAAAACGGGTTAAACCATAGGTGAGTACAATGCAATCAAGTTAATTAACCCCTTTTAAATAGGATGGCAAAGAGAAATTCAAAACACACAAATCAATGAATCATTCTCAAGTGGAGTTAAGTCTCTTGAAAACATCAGAAAATGCCAAGCAATTGAACTACAAAACTCTTGATATTTGAGAAACTATTTTGACCAGCCAGGGGGTTGATTAGAATCTGAGATCTAAAAATTAATAATACAAATATATACATGTGGGAAACTTTCAGTTACAAAAATCACTCGAAACTTATTATATCAATTCCACCAACACTGATTTTAATCTGGTATAGCATAAAAAATAAAAATCAACAATTACAACAAATTACAAAGTTTCAAACTGCCCTAATATGGATGTAAATTTTAACAAATATACTGTTAGAATACATTTTCTTATTACACCATACTCGCAAAATTTCAAGAAAACCATATATCAACAGTCATATTATCAATCAAATGTTTAAATTTCAAGTTTTTATAGTTGTAATTATGCATAAAAAATTCATTTATGTATCATTTATGTATAAAGAGTAAATAACATCCGATTTAAATGAAATTTAACATACACATTAAAAAAATATAAAAAATATGCAATCTAACGAGTTTGGAAAGAAACTTTGTCCTTTGTCAACAACTTATTACAAGGTTCCCTATGAGGTAAAAATCCAAAGAGTTAAATCCGATTATTTTGCCAAAACACCCTCAGTGTAACAAAACTACCATTAATTAAAACAAAAAACATTAAATATACTTGTCGGATAAAGACAGTTGTTATTCAATGCCATTGGCTTTGGTTCAAAAACAAAGGGAAAGAAATCTCATCTTTCCAAAAACTCTACCAACATTAGGATCAGTTCTAAAATCAAGGTGTACATTTCATGCCGTTTTGGATTTGTCCAAGAAAAAAATGTATATAATATTGTAAAACAATCAACCAAACTAACTCACAAGGCCCTTCTGCTTAAAAACATCATGCATGGTAACACCAATCTTTGCAGGAGACTCTACCACTGTAACCCCAGCTTCTCTAAGGGTCTTGATCTTATCTTGGGCCGTGCCCTTCCCACCTGACACAATAGCTGCACATGCAGAGACGAGCAAAGAAAATAACTCCAATTAAGGATACTTTTTTTTCATTTCATATGCAACAATTAGATGGACATAGAACCTCTCAAAATGAGAGAGAGAGAGAGAGAGAGAGAGGATCCCATCAACTAAAATCAATGCATTTGTTCAATGCCTTACTAAGAATATACAAATTGGCAAATGCACATTTAACTTGAAAAGGTTTAATCTAAAGGTTAGTAACAACTCAGAGAGTTCAAACAACACAGTTACAAGTTCAATTGTCTCTGCATCACCACTGAATCAGACCCATCAGTAGGAGAAAGGGTTCCGATTCAGTGGGATGTGACTTTTTACAGGGCTCTGCAAGATTGTGAATTAGGAATGTTGGCAGATTTCTTCCAGCTGATCTCCTCAACAAAATTAACAAGGGATGCAAAGGATGCAATTTGCTGGGTGCCAACAAAAGGAAAGCTTTTTGAAGTTGCATCATATTACAAAGTGTTGAATGTAGAGCCGGCGACTCCTTTTTCCATGGAAGAGTAAAAATGCCTACCAAAGTGGCTTTCTTTGCTTGGACTACAGCCTTGGGAAAGATCCTTACTACTGATAATTTACAAAGATGGAGAGTTCTAATTGTGAAATGGTACTGTATGTGTAAGTCAGCAAGATGGGGAGTCTGTTGATCATTTATTGCTACTGTGTCAAATGAATACAGAGCTATGGCCCTTAGTATTTTGTTTGTTTGGGGTGCAGTGAAAGGGTGGTAGATATGCTGCCGAGTTGGAAAGGGCAGTATTCTAAGACTGGTATAGGAGGTAGTTTGAATGCTACCCCTCTTTGTATCATGTGAATGGTCGTTCGGACTCTAGCTTATTGAATTTCCTTGATAGTTGTACTTTTCTTGTTCCTTGATTCACCTAAAGTATATTTCCCATATTCCGTATGGTGTCTTTTTTCTTTTAATTAGTAAAGTTTACTAATTTATCAAAAACACAGTTAAAATATATCCTCCCACAAAAACCTAACATTAAAAGAACTCCATTATAGGCATTACTACATTCAAGATAACCATAAGTTACACGCGCACACACACACACACACACATATATATATATATCAATTCATAAAAAATTATATGCACTGGAGTTCAGTGTATTCAAATCAAACATAACTTATTAAAGCATTGTCAAAATATTATACCTCCAGCATGACCCATACGACGGCCAGGGGGGGCAGTTAGACCAGCAATAAATGCAACAATAGGCTTCTCAGTCCCACTTTCCTGTTTGTTAAATACAGGATCAGTTTAACCACCAATATACATACCACAAGAAATGCTGCAGCAGTAAACATAATGATCCACAAAGAACTAAGTAGTATGAGCTATAAATTTTTTTTATAAATAATCATAAAACTACAACTTGATCAAACAATAAAAAGGCGTCATGTACAAGATGTAAAATGTATACAAGGAAAAAAGCCAAGCATGATAAGTTGAATAAAAAGAAGAAAGTCACTATAAAAGGTTAAAAGCACAAGGCCAAATATTTCCATTAAGTTTTAGATGTTTCATTTTCGAGGTCACAGGAACTTTATCAACTACTTGTTTCACTTTTCCTTGACATGCTTCTTTTGTTAAGCAATAAGTACCCGTTTGGGTACAGCTAAAATGCAGTGCGTCTGCATTTCAGCGTTTTTTTTTTTCATTGAGAAGCACGTTTTAGTGCTTTTCAGTGGGTTCTGTGCACTGTTCACGGGACCCACAAACCTCTTTTTTCAACAAAAATTTCATTAAAAATGGGTCCACGGCATTATTCACACATTTAAAAATTATTTTGCTACAGTGTTTTCAATTTTCAGTTTTCAGCAAAATAAGCGGTATCCAAACGGACCCTAAATCTCATTAAGAAGAACACGTTAAATAAGAAATTATGTGTAGCCCAGCAAGTTCTTCAAAGGGTAAAGGTCAGCAGCAGAGAGTATTCTCTTTTGCTAGAACTAAATCTCAATACTCAACTCCTATAATGGTGTTCAACTGTCCATGGCCTTAATCCTTGTTTTACTTGTCTCTCTGGAGTAAAATGGTGTTATCTTGAGTGTCCTAGGATCTACTAAAGTTGAATTTTGTTAGAACACTAGAAAATCTTTCTTTCCTTTTTTATAGCAAAATTGACAAAAAAATGTCATAAAATATACAATGTTCCATATAAAATAATTATGGTAAACACCTATTTAAAACAATTAAAATAAAATCCATATATCCTAAACTAATAAAATAATAAGATTGTAAGCAAAATACAAAAAAGCAACAACTATCATTGTTGGAGATGCTGTAATTATCCATTTACTTTAATGCTTTCTTCATTTTTCTTCTATTAATCCAATTACTTTTCTTTTTCTCCTATAAAACCCATAACTTTTTTCCTTTTCAACCTTTATCATTTATCTCACAATGCCACCCACAAACCCACTCCTCCCCAAACCAAAACACCTGCACCCCCTTTCACCACTTCAATTCTATAACCTTAAAAACCCACAATTAATCCCAAACACCATATTCCACCAATTCCTCAATCCCCAAAAACTAAGCCCTCGTCATCAAGGAGAGGACCTTTGGGGGGGGGAGTTAGGGTGTGTTTGGTAGAGTGGATTTTAGGGAGGACAGAAAAAAAAAAAAAAAAGGAAAACTTTTTGGAGGGTGTTTGGTTGGGAGGGAGAGAGGAAAAAAAGATAATGGGGCCCACCAGAAAGTTTTCTCCCCAATATATATATATATATATATATATAGAATGTCCATCCATAATTTCATACACAAATTTTTAATAAAAATAGTTTATTACTTTAGGGGCATGTGAGTAAACCAAACACAAATGAGGGAAACTAAAATCTTTTATATCCTCTCTATTTTCTATCCTCTTTTTATTTTCTATCCTCCCACTTTTCCATCTCTCCAACCAAATGGACCCTTATTGATGATAATAATGTGCTTTTTTAAAGAAACCACGAGCTACAAAATTTTCAGAAATAGGGATAATCTTCTGTGGAATAGAATTTATGATAGATACCCCCACCCAATCAAATTTAGAAGGTAATAGATGAAGATTCTTTGTCATGGGTTCAAGACCCATTAAATGCATGTGTAACTTACCTATAAAAACAGTAAAAAAAATAATAATAATAAAATTGAAAAAAATTTATTAAAAAAAAATCCTTGTCAGCTGACACCTTAGGACTCTTCAAAATTTGCAAGCAACTTTCAACATTTCATAGGAAAACAATGCAAGCTATCAGTACATGTCAATTTTTTTTTTTTTCATTAGAAAGGGAAGAATGGGCAGAATTGGCTTTTTTTTGAGGAAGTGGGGGGATGCTACTGCCATTCTCCCACCAGCCAATAATAACTCTAATGTTGATGGATAAGGAAAAAACATAGCATTCTAAAATATGGTGGAAGGGCTATTTCATACATACCTTTATAAGTGCAGCAGCATCCTCCTCTGCAGTCCCACCAATCTCTCCAATAAGAACGATACCTGACATGCACAAAGCATCATTATTTGATTGTCTGCACATTAATTTCCTCACTGATGTTTTTTATGGTGTCAAATTTCACAACAAAATGTTAGTATTCCCCCCTTCCCCCTCTCTTATCCTCTCCACTCCCTGCAAACTTCCAAAAATAATGTTAGTATTTCACAAATCTAATGGGGAATATGGTGTAAAATCATTTAAAATCACTTATCATTTCTTATTTGATGGAATGGAATTTTAAAGAGAGGGAGAGAGAGAGAGAGAGAGCAAGAGAGAGAGAAGAATTGAACCTCTTGCATGCTCTAATCAATTGCATATTCATCTCTAGAATATTGATTTCAATCAAAACAATGATTATTCAACTCATCAAAAGTTGTAGCATATCTTTCCCTCCAAACACTCCACATTAGCCAATAATGATATGGCATTTCAGACACACTACTCTGATTTCTTAAAATGACATCTCAACAAGGCCAATAACTCCACCAATTGAGGCATTACCCAAAAGGCAATCACTCCATTCATTTAGGCATTATCCAAGAAATCCCAGAAAAGGAGAATACTAGCGACCATAGCTTCCAAGCCACACCACGAAATAGAAAAAACTAAACTAAATATTCCAAAAAATAAAAAATCAATATACCTTCTGTCTGTGGATCCACTAGAAACTTTTCAATGCAATCAACAAAGTTTGTCCCATTAAAAGGATCCCCCCCTATACCCACACAAGTAGATTGTCCAAGGCCAACAGCTGTAGTTTGGAACACCTGCAAAGTAAAATAATTATAAATATCAAATAAACAATAGGGCATCAAACTTTGATGCCCAATACTTTAAGGGAGGGTGAAAATATATCATCTTATCCTTTTGTAGGTCATATAATATGGCATATGGGTATACAAAGAAATTATTTTCTTGTTGATAGAAAGGCACAATGATTCAAAACAATAAGCAAGCACAGGGCTTTTACCTGGCAATTAGAGGTAATTACAGGATAAAATACACAACATTGTAATTAAGTTTTCTTTTTTGCTCTCTCTTTCTTTCTATGTACTTTTTTACTATAGTTTTATTTATACAGATTTTTCTTACTTATCAAAATAAATATATAAATAAAATACACAACATTGTAACTGTAGAAATTCAATTTTGAACATGTCAGCTCCTCACCTTGGTCCCACAGAATATTAATCAAGTTACCAAATCACGTCAATTTCTAAAATATAAATCATGAAACTACCATTACAAATGCCTTATAAGAAAACTCTCCATTAGGTTAAAATTAGGACTCACAGCTTCATAGGTTAAGGTACCGGATCGCGAAACAATTCCTACACGACCAGGTTTGTGGATGTACCCTGGCATAATTCCAATTTTACATTCTCCAGGCTTGATAATTCCAGGGCAGTTTGGCCCAATCAACCGAGTTTTCGATTGCCTGTTAAGAGCAGCCTTCACCCTTACCTGAAACCATAAATACTAGCTTCAAGGCCATTTTTCAATCAACTACGAAAGGTCAAAAACAATATGTAATAACTAGGAATGTCAACAGATCAAAAAAGAAAAAATATTATATATATATACACACACACATATCACATAGAAATGTGACTAGTCAGTCGTAAACCAATTTTTGTTGTATAAGCTAGACAACCCCAAAAAAAGGAATTCCAAATCATGTCATACACAAGCATTCTTGAAGTTATGAAATGTGATTTGCACTGACATAGTCAACAGATTTATAGTTTCACTGCACACATCCTCTTTTTAAAAAGAATCCTTCTAACGTAATTTTATTTACCATATCATGCTGAGGGATCCCCTCTGTGATGCACACAACAAGATCCAACTCAGCTTCCATCGCCTCCAGAATAGCTGTAGCAGCAAAAGGTGGGGGAACATAAATGACAGAGGCATTGGCCTTTGTTTCAGCCTTTGCTTCTGCAACTGTGTTGAAGACAGGAAGTCCCAAGTGTTCTGTTCCGCCCTTCTTTGGCGTTACACCACCCACCTAATTCAAAAAAGTATAAAAAAAAAATTACAATATTGACCTTAAATATTATATAAATATCATAACTAAATGATACCAGATACATGCTATAATTATGCACTTAAAAAGAGCATACTTAAATGTTAGACCACAACTAAAGACTGGCTTCCCAACCTGCAGTTAAATTTGATAAACCCTATACAAAAGAGTGTTTTCAACAGTCACAGATCTAACCAAGTCAGCTCACAAAACTGTTCTAAATATTTAATCATTATATCCAAACCAGTGTAGTTAAAGGCTGTACAGCCACTCACCTAGGTGCCCAGGCGAGGCACCACCAAGGCCCCTCTAAGGCTTTGAGGCAAAGCACCTTCAGTGAGGAACTCGCTTTTAGCGCCTGGGCGCGTCATTTTGGTGCCTCTCACCTCAGGAAATCAAAGGCATTGGCGACTTAAGGACACCTTTCGCTTTTGATTACAATAGTCCAAACAGAGGTGGTAAAAGGAGGCAGAATGTCCACAATTTATAACCAAGGATAAACACTCAAACAGGGTATAATCAAGCCAAGTCTCACATGTGTATGAGATACAAATTGCAATGCATGACAACTCCGTGTAATGTCAAGCAATATAAAGCTTGCATTAAAGAGCATAAAAACCCAGCCATTGTTACACTGCACCATTGCATTGCCCTGTAACTTGTACATTGCAGGCAGTAAAAAAATCAGTATAGCCCTTTTGCATAAATCAACATATAATGAATGACTCTAAAGGGTTTTCTAGCAAAATCCTGCTGATGGCATTAGCATGAAGCAGCGTAGTAACCGTAACAAACAGCAATTAAACTTCCTCAGCTCCAGGGTTCAATTACTGTTTCAAACCTAAATTGCTCATTTTATAAGTCCAATCCTTATACTAAGTTGTGCTTGAAAATGGATTACAAAATCATTGTTGATAAGATCTGGATGATTATGTTTTCTCATAAAATAAAAATGATGCAACTGTCATGAAGTCTGAAAGAAAAAAAAAAGTATAAAACAAACAAACACTCAACTCTATATATATATATATAAGCCAGAATATTTGGTTTGTAAAACCCTAGAAAATGTTAGCAGGGAGAGAGAAAAGAAGAGACCATTTTGGTGCCGTATTCGATGGCTTGTTCGGTGTGGAAGGTGCCGTTCTTTCCGGTGATGCCTTGGCAGATGACACGAGTGTTCTTGTCCACGAAAACTGCCGGCGAAGGATGCGCAGCAGCCGCGGCGTATTGCCGAGTCTGAGTCCATGAAGAAGAAGAAGAAGAAGCTTTAGAGATCGAGCCGATCAGCTTGACGAAGGCTTGGCGACCCATCTAATTCTAATCTTTCTTCCTTTCACTTGTTTCAGCAGAGATCGATCCTTGCGTCTAGTCTCTGCCTTGCCCTTGCCCTCCCTCTGCTACTGCCGGCTCTCTTCTCTTTCTCTTTCTTTATAATATTTTTATTTTAATTAATACTACGAGTACGACTACACACTACTATCAAATACTAGTATTTTTAGTCCCTAGTATTTTACTTCCTAGTCACTTTTTAAGCTTAACCTACATTACCATTACATATGTAGTTGGTATGCAACCACCCCTAAAACCGTGCTTCATCATCTCGGCCCAATATGATATGGAAACAAATAACCAAAATAAATTAGGAAATTTTCATGTCCCAAAAATCCGCAGCTTTGAATGGATTGATTTTGAAAAACATTTTGACTCCCAAACATGATTTTTCAGCTATTTTACTCTAACCTACTATGTGACTATTAAAGCGACCTTGTACGTGTATCTCTAAACATGTTTTAACCCAAACTTTGTCCCATAATTTTCTATTTAAATAAATATTTTATTCTTATTACCTGTAATACCCAAATTTTCACACTTTGGACTGGCCCAAAACCCAACAAGTCGAGTCTTAGAGAATTGAGAGAGAAAATCTGAGAATTAACATCCAAATCCATGACCAACTAAATTAGCTAAGAGTGGTGTAAGAAAGGGTTTTACTATAGAATGCTTAGAGCATTCTCATTAAGATGGGTAAATGCTAAAATTTAACCAGCCAAATGCTATAAATACTAAAAAACATGCTCCATCAAAACTCTTAAATCTTATTTATTTTGCAATACCTCTACAGTGGACTGCTAACTCTAGCAGCCCACTGTAGCAAGATTGTAAAAAAAAAAAAAATCATTTTATATTCACTCTTTGTCTTCTTTCTCCAGACTTTCTTTGCTCTCTCTCATTTCTGTTTCTTCCATTTCTCATTCTTGCTCCCATTTCTCTGCTCTCTCTCTCCCTCTGCTCAACGTCTTTGCCTCCCTCTCCAATGAAACCTAGGCCGGAACATCAAGCCAAGCCGATCTCTATCGCAGTGGTTTCTTTTCTTTTTTTTTTCTTTTTTTAAGTTTGTGATTTGATGTTAGATTTGGCAGTGGTTGTGTGGGTTATGGATTTGGCTTTTTGGGTCGTGGTCTGATGTGCTCCGGCGATTTTGTGGGTCTGGGTTTGTGGGTCTGAGTTCATGGGTTTGGGTTCGTTGATCATCGACGTGACCAGCGTGGATCGTCGAGTTGACCGGCGTGGATCGTCGACTTGATCGGTCTCATCGGCGTGGGTCATCGAGAAGGAGAGACAGTGAGACCAAGAGGGAGAGAGGGAGAGAGCGAGACAATGAGACCAAAGAAAGTGAGGATGAAAAAAATAAAAACAAAAAAAGAATAAAAAATTATAAAGAAATAATATTTAAATGAAGTTGTAAAAAAAAATAAAAGTTTTGATGTTTGGTATATTGTAAAATGAGGTGTTAAAATAGAAAAAGTAGTGTTTTAAGATTGTAAATGCTAAATTTTTTGCAATTGTTGATGGGAATGCTCTTAGATATGAGGATAAGTGGGCCCATAAGTGACCAAGACCCTTACATTAAGGGAATGTCATGAAACAAGCCCAAAATGGCTCAACCCATTTGCATAAAGGAGTTAGAAGAAGCTGGAGAAACTTGGAACCTTTGTTGGCATTTCAATGAGAAGAGACAACATTGTAGAACAAAGAAGAGGGAAAAAGTTAATGGGTAAAGCAGAGAAAAACAAAGCACGGTGGAAAAGTGAGAGACCCAATAATGGAGACTTCCCAAGTCCTAACTACAGAAGAGAACCCAACAAATAAAGTAAGGTAAAGTTAGGTACTTTAATGAGAAAGCATAGAGGAGTAAACACATGCTGTGAAAAAATGAGAAAATTCTCAAATATTAAACACTGGAGAATATCCAACAGGTAAAACATTGCAGAACAGGGAAATTCCCAAGTTTCAAGTTGTAGAATGTGATCCAATGGGTAAAGCAGAGTAGGCAAATGGATTACCCAATATGTATCCCAGACATACAGAGGATGTTTAACCTATCATTGCTGAGATTCAGGGAAGTGTTGGCTGGCGAAGGGGAAGAAGATCCTAGTTATGGTAATCTACTGCAACTCTTTAGATGTTTTTTTATGGGAAAAGCACTCATACCAAAAGAGGAAAAAGTTGTGGATTATTACGAGGTGCATGTCATAGGGTCGGTTCACACCAAACCAAATAGCATTAATGGTCTTCCACCATTTACGCTAAATAGAAACCAAGTTGTAACTGTAAACCCACCAATAAAAACCCAAAGAATTCTTCTGTGGTTGTACCCTAGAAAAGAGAGGAAAAATAGTCAGTAGAGAAAAGACAAAAAGGGGGCTCGAGAAATAAAAAATAAATAAACAAAAGGGTTAAAAGACACTCAATTTTAAGTGTAAAAGGAGTAGATATTGCCTTCCCAAGGGAGGATGTAACACAAGTGGAAGAGAGAAAGAGAGAAAAAGAATGAGAGAATATAATGAGAAATAAATAAAAGAAAAATTAGTTGAAAAATTGTTGAGAATTTGTGCCCAGTAGTGCTCTTGCACCCTTCCGCAAAAAAAAAAAAAAAAAAAAAAAAAATTCTAGAAAGAAAGAGATTACCATAGAATAGTAGTATTGACATGCACCACTAGGAAAACTCTCTCTCCCATGAGCTACATCTCTCTTGAGTTTCTCAATATTCATCTTAATATGGCCAATCTGATTCACATTCCAAGCCTCACAAGTTTTGTGTCAACTCTTGGCAATAAGATTGTGTGAATTGGAGTTGAAATCTTTTTGGCCCGATTTGTTTTGCAGAATATATTTTATACATATATGTATGAATACGTATGAGTATATATACAAATATATAAGTGTAAATATATAGATATATTTGAGAATATGTATCCTAACATGCTGTAAACTACATTTGATTGATGAATACTTTCTTTGGGTTTTATTATTTTTTATGCAGACTTATAATCGTAAAGCGAAGTAACGATCAATCTACAAAAAGTGATGAATAACCCATTCTGTGGAGAAAGTCTCATTATACAACAAAATATGTTCCTTCTGCAAAAAGTGGAGAACAACCCCTTATATGGCAGTTGAAGAGGAGAATAAGTCCATTTCGCAGCAGCACTTCTTGGATTGGGCTTAATGTTCGTGCCCAAATTGGTAGCAGCAGGATTAGACCCCAAAGCCCGCTTTGTGAAAGCATCATGCCCAACTTCCTTCTTAGAAAAATGCCTAGACTAGATGATATCCAATAATATCAAGACACATGTCTAAGGTGTTAAAATGTGAAAAAATAACCCTCAACATTACCCATACAATTCGTTCATTTTGTGAGACCCAACTTCTTATAATCAACCCAAAGCTATCATTAATTAATATTTTATTCCACTATAAAAATATAATTGCACCCTAGATTTTATTTAATTACACAAGGCATCCATTGACTTCTTTTTAAACCCTCCATTAAATCATTTTCTTCTAAAGAAAACTAGTAAATCTGTTTATTTCATACTTGAGAAAACTGGTTTACATCTGAAGAAACCTCAGAACTAATAATGAGTGGAGTTTCCTCCAACATGTTACAAAATCATATATACTTTGGGCATACTACGCTAGTCTATGTGTTGCCTTATTCCCTTATCTTCGCATGTGCCTGACTTCAAACTGGTGTAAGAGTTGTAGGTGGTGTTTAGTACCTGCAATGATATTGGCAATAGCTATTGAGACCTCTGTTTCTCCCTGAACAACTGAGCAAACGAGCAAGCTGTCACTTTGTGAGTGCATCGTCTCGCACTGCATGCATGTTTCATACCCCCATGAGAAGTATGCCTCAATCGAATGGACCGGAGGCGGAGATTTGGAAGTCGTCACCTAGGTTAGGTCTAGGAACTAAATTGGGCCTTTTTCATGGATCTACATACCAGATATTAGGTTCGGAGCTAGTGTACAGCTTGAAAAGGTGTTAGGCACCCAAGGCCAACCAGCTTGTGGGACAGCTTCCATTATGTGTTAATATGCCATGTTTACATAATTAGTCTATTAAGTGAGCCCAAATCCTTAACCTAAACATACATCATGCACTAAATAAAAAGAGCATACACAACATGTTAAATATCACATCACAATTGAAAATGGGACACATTAAAACACAATCAAACATATATTATTAAAAAGGAAAATATAACAATTAATTAAACACATAAGGAAAAATATCATAATAAAACCTAACATGCCAAAATTAACTAAACAAAACATGGAAAACAAATAATCAACCTAAAATATGGTCAAACAAAATCAAACAACATGTGAGAAACAACCAAATTAATAAAAACAAGATTTTGCCAAATTTGAGTTTGGGGTGCGTATGCATACTCAACCATGCGTAAGCAAGGTCAAAACTCTGTGTGCACATCCACAAGGATGCGTACAAATCCTTAGCACAGGAATAATAAAAATCACATTTTCAAATTAAATCAATTACATACTTGAATTTAAATCAAAGAGAAATACAAATGAAACACCAAAACTAAATGAAAAACTGCACCATGTTCATATTAACATACATCAAATAAATAACTGTAATCAAAGGAAACACATGTGAAAAGTCCTACATCAATAAACCAACTTGATATTCAACTACATAAACTATAGAAAACACAAAGGAAATACTAAAAACGAAGCAAAATTAGATCATGACCATATTAGAACACATCATACAAAAACATATTATCATCACGTCAAATATATATATACCAAATCAAACAAACAAGATTATATTATTCAAACAAAGGAAAAGTCATGAAAGAAGACTCACCTTGCTTAAAAATTATAGATTTGAAGCTTAGTTTACCGACCTCTCAGTGCCTACAATACTGAGATTAGATCAAGATTACAAGGATAAATGAAGAACATAGTAGAATTAGATAATCATAGCTCAAGAACAAAAACTTTTGAAGAGGTTTTGAAAACAAATTAAGAACAAACTTCCCTCTTACTTTTAGTGCTAGAAAAATGTTTTTTAGACTTAGACAAAAGTGCAAAGGTGCTGTGGTAGTATTTAGAAAAGACGAACTAGGGTTTTTAAAACATAGAGGTACAAAAATAAAGTCTTTCTAGCTAGGTTTTTTGCAGAGACCCGAAAGAGGGTCTTGCAATCCATGGAATCCCACATCGCCTAGGAAAGCACGTAAGAATGTACTTATAAGGAGTGACCTCTAATTTGTAGAGACTTTTTCTCCATTGCTATGTGTGGGCGCAAGGGAGGAGAGTACACCTCGGCCAAGTGGACCGGGGCAGAGAAGAAAAATGGAGTTGCCACCTAGATTAGGTCTAGGAACCATAAATATAGCACTCTTCATGGAAGGATTGATCTACTACTAGAGCACGTGTCCGGAGTTTAGGTATGGGGATGGGAAGGTGTTAGAAACCCAACCCCACTTGACCCGTTGGTCAGCTTCCACTCATTGTGTCTTACATCTTAATCTCATCAAAAGCACATTTAACATTTGCATTCTAGACTCACACACACACTAGCATACTTCTAGCAAACAACATGGCATCATATCATCCCAAACTCCTATCATGCATCTCATCATACCTCAAACCCTAGCATACATCTATGGCATTATATCATACACAAAGTAGAAACGTAGACATGGCAGCAATCAAATAAGCATCCAAGGTATGGCATATAAACTTGCATATTCACGTTCATCAAAACTCACATCATATTCAACAAGATAAGACAAGATCACATCCACAGCCAAATGCATGTTCATGTGAATGAATGCCTTACCTCACCGCATCACAAGACCTATGCATCAATGAATGGATATGTTATATGCATGTTCATGACAAAACAAGATTGAAGACAAACCCTAATTATCATATGAAGGACAAACAAATAGCAAACATGGAGGCAGAGACTCATAAGCGCAAAACAAGACAAGGCAAAGGTATATAAGTAAAATTAAGAAATAGAAGCAGAAGGTTTGGATTAGGGTTTCTGGGCATAAGTATGCGTGCGTATACATAGGGCCTACGTGCACAACCCAGTTTTATGCGTACGCATACTCCGAGTATGTGTGTGCATGCCGAAAGCATGCGTACGCATACACACCCTAAAACCCTAACCCAGAAACATAAGAACACAGTAGAATAGAATCTTAAAGCTAACATCCTAGCATGCTCAAAAAACGATAAAACAAGGAAAACCTAGACTAAGTAGGCATATTATAACATAAATAACAAGAAAACATGGAAATGAAGATCAAAACAAGGAAAAGAAAAAGGAAAGGAACTAGAACATTATACCTCAAAACACAAAGCTCCTTAGCTTGATTTTGACCGTTCCCCTCAATTAATCTATTCACAATCAAATAAAAAGTGATTAGTGTAGATATTGTATTTTGTCTACTCTTGATTTGCGTGTCGAACCCCAAAAATTTCAAAAATATTAACTTTTCTCCATGGGGCCGCAGAGACATCTAGATTGATGTGGCACAACTCGTTTGGGCATCGGAGCACTCGAGGTGTCGTTTCAGATCGAATTGACCAAAATGCCCCTAGTCAACCTTGAGTTGACAAAAAGCCAAAGTTGGTCAAAATCATTCCAAAACAACATTTCTCATGTTTCTACATCAAACCCGAGCTACTCGGAGATTTTTGTCAATTTTGACCAAATTTGGGGCACCAAAAACCCTAATTTTGATACGTCCATCAGAACAGATTAGGGCTAGTGTCATTACGAAGATTATTGAATTCCTTTTCCAACGACTATTCATGGGTCAAAATCAGAGTTAAAACGGTTAAGATATCTCAAAAACAGTGCAAAGCGCATCAACATGCTTCCTAAGGCCATAAATTTTGATCCAACCTTCTTAATTTCAATTTCTTTAGTGTTTTGGAAACTAGACATCCAAAAATTTCCAGGGACACCAAGATCAGCTCAATCGAAGTTCGGGAAGACCTTTAAATTCATGGTCAAAGTTAGAATTGGAAAAAGTCAAAGCTGCTGATGTCAGCAACCAGCTCAACGCACATAAAGTGGTTGCTGGAGCTGGCAATGACCATTAAGTGGTCGCCAGAAGCCGAAGGATCACTTTTTGGAGCATTTTCTAGGTAGATTCTCTCTCTTTCTTCTCCAAATTCTCTCCCAAACACACCAAAAAACTTTTGATTTTTATATTTTCTCAACAATCAAGAGGTAGTGTTCTTACTCCCTTTTTCCTATCCTTGGTCTTAGGAACTTGGATTTGAGGTTCTAAAGGTGTAGACGTAGCTTTTTAGCTACAATCTACACCTTTTTCTTTATCATACTTTATAACATGTTATATTGCTTTTCATAGTATATCTCTTGCTTTATCTTGCTTTCTAGCATGTCTTATAGCTTTTCTAGCATGTCTCCTTACTTTCTAACATGTTGTATTCCTTTGATGATGTTGGCCCAGCCTTCTTGGGTTAAGATATGTCTAAATACTATGTTTGTGCTTAGATCCATATGCCTAGGTGCTTTTTGCCATATTTAAGCTTAGATCTACATGTTTATGTGCTCCGTGCCATGTTTATGCTTCAATCTACATGTTTATGTGCTCTGTGCCATGTTTATGATTAGATCAATATGATGATGTTCTCCGTGCCATGTTTAGGTGTCTAGATCTACATGTTGGATGCTATGCTATATGCTTTTATAGCCTTTTGTCTCTTGATATGTCTCTTTCTTGCGTTTTGGCCCATAGGTAGGGTATAGATCTAGATCTTGCGGTCTAGGCCTACATCCATACACTAGGCCAACATCAAACGGGTTTGGATCATTTCCTTTATGCATGTGTATGCTTGTTTGCTTCCTGCCTCATATCTATGTTTGCTTGCCTAGATCTAGGTTTTGCCGTGCTTTGTTACCCCTATGGGCTCATGCTTGTCAGTCTTTGGGGCCACTTGCTTGTGTGGTTGCATTTGTCCCTCTTGTGGCTTGTTTGGATGTGACCGCTTATGAGACACATCTTCGTGATGTTGGTGTGCTTGATACACACCTTTCTCCACTCCATACGATGATATTATGCTTGCCGTGCTTGCTTTGTGCCACCCATTTGGCTCTCCTTGTCACTTTGCATCTTTGCACACTTGTCTACATGTTCATGCATGAGTCCATCTGCTTGCTTGTGTCATTAAGCCTAATTCCGACTATCTCATGCGTTCACCCCCGTCTTTGATACACGAGCTCCCGAGTCCTTTTTAAGAATTTTTCTTGATGACACATGTATCGTTCATACTCCAATCTCATGGAACTATAGACACCCGATCCAAACCTACATTTTTCCTCTTAGGACATCCCTTTTTGTTTAATAACATGCTTGTTTGCCCCCATTTGGCTCTCTGTGTTAGTGTGTCTCTTTGTATGCTTTCATTTCCCTTTTCCTATCTCTTTTGCTTGTCTGCTGGCTTGTTCTTTGTTTGTTGCATGTACATGCTTGAAGCAAGGACGTTTGGAGTGAGATTGTGACCTCCTAGGTGCAAGCAAAAAGGGTAAGGATGCAAGCAAGAAGATGCAAACCCAAAAAGAGCAATGTTCAGTAGATTAGGAGGCCTAGCCTCCTTGAGTGGTTTTCTCCTTCTCTCTCTCTCTCTTAGTCTTTTCCCTAGAATCATGTATTAGGGTTCCCTCTCCATGTATCCTTTACCTTTCCTGCACTTTGCTTGGGCCGCATTCCTTGGGTATGACATGTCTATTTTACATTCCCTATTCCTTGCTAGGCCATACCTTTTGAATGTTGGCAATGTCTGCTTTACTTTCCCGCTCTATGTGATAGCATTGTGCATGATGTATGTATGTATGTATGTATATATATATGTCCGTGTACGGGTGATCATGCACTTTGTATGATGGACTTTCGTGGCTAATTGAGTGACCTTCTCTAGTCATGAGTGCACTTGACCTTGTAGTGTGGTTATATGCCCAAGTCAATTGTTGTAGGTACATATTCATGCTATATTGTGTGCATGATCATCGCTGTGTGATTGTCTCGATCCATGTCACCTGAGTGACATCAGTTTCTCCGTGTATGCGACACGCATCAATATGCTTGATGCTTTGAGGGGCTCCGGCTCATCTTAGCATGAGCATGTTGGTACACGCCATATACACAGGCGTGACCCTTGCCAGTGCGCCATAATGTACCAAACATGAAACTCTGCCGGATTTTTGCCTTGAAAATGGGGCACCTCAATTGCCATATTATCACGGCGAAAGCTTGGTGAGAATAGTGTTTTGTGTGCTATGACGCACTTAAGGTGAAGCGCTGCCGGATTTCGTCGTGGAAATTTGGCACCGATTCCAAACACACTAGGAAGCATTGATCAAGACCACACCCTTTCCGAAACCAAACCTCAAAACCCAATTCGTTTAAAGCCCCGAACGCTAATGTCAATAGTTTGTTTTTAATTGCCAATGTCCAAAAATTAAGATTTTATCAAAATAAAGGATTGTCATTGGACAGGCGTTGTGGGGTGCCTAATACTTTCCCAACATGTAACCAGACTTTCGAACTCAAGAATTAAAATTTTTATCCATCCGTATTAGATTAGAAAAAATGGCATATTTCTTAGCCTAGGATTGGTAATAAAATCAAATAGAGTCAGGTGACCAATCACACCTTAGAAAAAACCCAATGATTGGTGGCGACTTCACTTACCTTTGGTAACCTGATTAAAATTGACTCATTTTTTAGTCACACACCAGAGGTATACCCTTCTTCATAGCACCCGAGCTCCCGGGCTCGCAACAATGCGAGCGCACGTGAGTGTCGCCGCGATGGGTGGTCAAACCATCGCTAGACATCGACAGACTGGTGACTCCACTGGGGATACTTATAGAGTTTAGCCTTTAGAGCTTTTGATGAAATCTTAATCTTTGGACATTGGCTTTCAAAAAATGTTGAAATTGACATTAGCCTCCGGGGCTTTCCTTTTGAAAAATGCTTTTACTATATCCTTAGTAAACTATTTTCAGAACTCAAAAATGTTTTCAAATGGTTTTCTAAAAACCAATTTTGAGGTATTTTCGTATGTGTGAAGCTTTCCTGCTTTCCTAAGCTTGCTTTACATCTTTCCTTCTCATGTGCAAACCTAGGGTAGTAGATTTTTTTTCTGCCACACCTTTATCTGTTCATATATCTGTCGTGCTTGGAAAGTCTTTCCCCTTTCGTTTCAAAATGCATGACATCACCCCTCATATTAGGTTGAACTCAAACTCAGCGTTAAAGGCAAATGCTAGATGCGTATACCTTAAATAGTTACTGGGTGCCGACTTGTAGCTACTTCTAGGTCCATGGGTGGACAGGAGTATCTAAAAAGGCCCCCCTTGATCCACTCTATCCCATTTCTATGAAGGGAAGGATTAGATAATCGAGGTCCCCCCTAAGAATAGGACCAAGTTACTAGTTAAGCCGTGTCTCATATAGTTGGCCTAGAGTAAGTCAAAACCTGTAAGAACTAGGAAGAGCCAAGATGAGTGAACATCTAAGCCTAGGGTAGGATATCCTTATTAGGATTGCTTTCAAAACAAGTCAAGGGGAAAGTGTTCAGTTTCTGTTTGCAGGTTTGCCCTTTTTGCTTGCGTAAAAGAGTTGTGCTCTACTTCAGGTTTGCCCTTTGAGCAATTGGCTTTGATGGATGAGAAGAGAGCTAGGGTACAATACCATGCATAAGGGTTCCAAAAAGAGGATTGCTAGAGCATTCAACAAAAAGGTGAGACCTAGAAACCTTAAAGAAGGGGACTTGGTACTAAAAGTGCTTAGAGATGAAACTTTTGATCTGAGAGGAAAGATGAAGCCAAGATGGTTTGGGCCTTTTATTATCAAGAAGATCATGTCAAGAGGTGTTACCAAAATTACAAATTTTGATGGGGAAGAGATGCTTTGCCCAATCAACATGGATAGACTCTGAAGATATAACATTTGAAAAGAAAAAAGGAAAAAAGCCTGCTAGGTAGAAAATCCTGAAGGGCGGCCTAGGCAAAAGTTAAGACAAAAGGACCCCGTTAGGTTGAAAACCCAAAATGGCGATTTAGGCAAAAGATAAGGGCAAAGACCATGGGCATGGCGAAAATTCCTTAAAGGACGTCATGGGCAAAAATTACATAGCATGGGAAAAAAGAAAAGAAAAAAAGAAATGATGACAATAAGTAAAGATAATAAATGGATGGTTCTCTCATTACTCAAATTAAAAGATGATAAATTGTTTCTATAGAGGATGTGGAAC
The DNA here is from genome assembly GCA_019022515.1 of Quercus aquifolioides. Taxonomy (NCBI): domain Eukaryota; kingdom Viridiplantae; phylum Streptophyta; class Magnoliopsida; order Fagales; family Fagaceae; genus Quercus; species Quercus aquifolioides. The sequence continues at coordinate 27,986,696 of CM032331.1, forward strand.
ATTCCAATCCTTTATTAAATTCATAAGAAAAGACATGAGAAACAAAAAGTGCAGAAAAGCAAAATTTGGGGCATATCAAGGTGGTCGGTCAGTCTTTCTTTCTTTTGATTGGGCTTTGTGTAAGCTTTCTCAACTATGTGAACCCACTACATAATAGCCTTTAAGTCATTTCTTATATCTTAAAGTTGGGTGAAATAATTGGAGCCTCTCATATGGCCATATTCGAAAGAAGTAAAAGAGGGGGAGAGAAGGCGTGAGTGAAAGGAAAAGAAAGAGAAAGAAAAATAAGAAAATAATAAGTTTAAAGACGATATAAGGAGCCTCAATGGGTTGAAAACCAAAAGGCAATCCATGCAAAAGTTAGAGGAATCCCGCTAGGTCGAAGACCTAGGTAAAAATTTGGGATTGAGAGAAAAGATTCTTCCATTTTAACTTGATGATATGGGAAGGTGCAAGGGAGAGACTAAAGACACTACTCAAGGCACAATTCAAGCACAAAGTTTCCAAGAATAACAAAATGGCACAAAGTTTCCATAAGTTTGTAATTTAAGTACATATCCCAAATAAAAGCATAAATGTAAAAGGTATTCTTAAAATACAACCCAATGTCTCAAACCAAATATAAAGTGTGATCTATTTTCGCTTGCCATGCCTATGTTTCTGCCTTGAATGGATATGATGATATGATGATAGTAACATGCTAGGGTTTATGCCATGCCATGCTAGATGGATGCTAGGTTGGTTGACATGTATGCTAGATGTATGTTAGGAGATGCCATGCTAGATGAATGTTAGGGTCTATGACTTGATGAGATGCTTGATTAGATGAATGTTAGGCTTTGGTTGACAAGCCTGATAGATGCATAATTAGGGATGATTGATGCTATGTTGTGTGTTTAGATGCATGTTAGTGTGTGTGTGTGAGTTAGATAACAATATTGAGTGAGCCTTTAATAGGGTTAAGACATAAGACACAATGAGAGGAAGCCAACCTTAGGGTTGGGCGGTTTTGGGTGCCTAACTCCTTCCCAAGACCGTACCTTAACTCCGAACCCATATCTCTGGTAGTAAGATCAATGGTCCTTCCTTTAGAGGACGCTATATATATAGTTCCTAGATGATTGCAAAAACTAGGTGGCGACTCCCATTTCCATTGTGTCCACATCGACAACATCTTGAACTTTAGCAAGAGACACAGTTGCAATTTCTTTGCAAGACCATCAGAGGACCCTGTAACTTGTTTGAATCATTCCTTGGAAGTTTGATTTCCAGATTGATAATGAAAAAAAGGCAAACCAAGCCTACATTTAGGTAGTAACGTGAAAACTCTCCAATTTTATCGAATCTTGCCATGACCCAAGTCTTCGTCTAACTTTGTACATTTCCTTTTCAGGAACATTCCCAATAGTATCGTCCATGGTAATTCACCTCATAATTCTCGGATGCATGAAAAATCAGCTTCAGCTACTTCAATGATACAATGTCAGAAAATAAGTGCCAACATGTGAACCATGGTTGAAGAGTAAAGGGATTAAAATTGGTCGCAAATGAGGACCAAAATACTTCCAATTTTATCGAGTTTGACATAGTCTTGATATGTCTGTAACTTTACTTAATTATATTTCCTTTTCAGGAACATGCTTTAATCAAGCCAATGGGACGTCACTTACATCTCATGAATAGTGGTGACAAAACATCTGAACATTTGTGATAATACGATCAGAGAGCCACTTGCTTTCTTAGCATCTAGGCGATAGTGCCCCGTTAAAATATCAGGGAATTGGATTAACATCCCTTCTTGTTGATTTCATATTGCCTTTCTTAGGTCCTTAATGTGGTATTTTACCTTGAAAGGTCATCAAGCTTGTTACTTGCGCTTCACAAGAATCTTCACCACAGATCAGAAAAGCTTCATCCAAAAGATGTCTGCCAAATTGGAGTCAAGCATCTAAGGCTTCTTTGTGAGGTAGAAACCTTTATCCCCTAAGTGGATCTTTGCGAAAGCTTCCGAATATTGGGAATGCCATTCATCGAAAACATTGGAACCTAAGTTTGGCCTTGTCACCTCGCCCTAGATGTTATCCCAACAAAACCTTTTCTTACCTCGGTTGGCTAGAGTTTATTGCAATCCTGTTCATATTTCACAAAAATGTGTTTTTCAAAATGAAATCAAAGTATAAAGGTCCAAATCAAAAGATCAAATCATGAAAATCTGTATTTTGAAACGCGTGCTTCTTCAAAGAGTGGCAAGTCAATGCCAAAACTCCTTTTGTGGGGAAAGAGTTGTTTGAGTGAATTGGTTATCCCTTACCATGGATGAGGGGCATGTAATCCCCAAACACTCACATCATGATACCCCATCTCAAAAACCTTGCATTCATAAAATATTTACCACTTTTGCAAAGTGTTGTATTCAATTCTCTTCTTGACAATCAACCCTTCAGGGAGGTCTTTCCCAAAATTGGTGTGGACCCTGAATCAGTGAATGACCATATGTTCAAGTTTCATTGACTAACTGATTGGATTTGAAATGATGGAGGCATTTGTTTCAGCTATCCAAATATTTATATCGCTTGATAGTCCCTTTGAGCCAGAAAGAAAATATTTTTCAAAAATTACCCAAATTTATAATTTGGCACTCAAGCTCCTTAGGCTAAGAAGTAAGCACTCAGGATGATGGAAAAAGACATTCATTTCACTACCGTCCTACTTACAGAGATATATCCCTTGCAAGCCCAGTTAAGCCTGTTGAAATCTTTTCTTTTTTGACCCATTCAAGGATTACCCCCCACACTGGTGAAGTTTAGATGGTTACAAGAATCTCATGTCAGGTGACCTCCAAGATTTGAGTCCATTAAGTGAGTCCTTAATTGAAAAAAATAAGAAAAGAGCCAAAATCAAACAAATGACAAAGTCATGGGCCAATCAAGTCAAATGAAGTCCCAAGCAAAGAGAGGGCAAAGGAAAAAATTCAGCCTAAAACAGTCAAGAGACATGGGCCAAAGAAAATCAAATTAAAGCCCCAAAAAGATGAAATGGGAAAAGTTCAAAAGATGGACTCAAATTGAGGATATAGCCAAGCATGAGAGGCAACCAAAATGGTTCTCAATGAAGTGTAATCCTTGACTTTAGGAAACCTTTCAAAGAATTTCATTGCCAAAAAATATCCTCCCAAAAGCCTAGGAAAACAATATCCTTACATTACGGTCCTAAGGAAGTCCTTCCTGATTGAGAGCAACTACTTATTCTATAGAGCTTATGCCAAATAATCACCCACATGTGAAAGTTTTGAGCCTAATATCCTTCATTTCAAGCACCCAATTAACCCCAAGGCCATGTTATAACCTAATGAAAGACCTCATTGATCATTGAGGATCGGTTGGTCATGGGACATTGAACATTTGGTCAATCATTGATGACGGAAAGTTATCTGCACATGCTAAGGCATCATGCCTCAAAAAGGATATGGTTCTCTCTCAACCCTTGCTTCGAACCCGAAGAGTTCAAAAAAACTAAACACATCATTCAAGTTCTCCCTTCGTGAGATAAAAAAAAAGGGACATCCATACATTGGATAAGCATGAACATTTTGCTCAAAAATCCTTGCTTGTGTGCATGTTTCCTATTCAAGGTAAATAATAGCCATCGAGCACATACGCTCATAAACCACATGGGAAACATGGCCTTATTGAGCCTCTCTTGTGGTACATGCATTCAACCAGATTTTCGTGATCATGAATGAATTTCTAAATTTTTGAACTTGGTTTTCAAAACCAATTGAAATAGAAGGGAAAGATGATGACCTTAAAGATTTCAAATGATAAGGATTTCAAATCCTCCAAACTTTTCAAGTTCAGAAAATCCTTGAGGGTTATTCATTTTTTCTCGAGGAATTTCCAAGAAAATGGGTTTTTAAGATTGCAATAGCTTATGCAAGCTTCTCTCAATCATTGCTAGGTATCTTCAAAAAGACCTGAACCCAAAAGATTCAATTGCTTAACCCCAAGTTTTAAATACCATTCGAGCATCATTGCCCTAGATACTTTTCGAGCCTCTCAAACTCATCCCAATAGAGGATGCTTAAGTCATACTCCAAACATGGCCCCCAATGCCCAAAGGTTGGCCCTAGTCTTAATCTTGATATTGGGGCAGTTTTATTTTTGATATTTTCAAACCACGAACGATATTCCCTTTATCAGGGGCAATTCGAGATGCCCATTAGGAGAAGGAGATTTCTCTCCTCATGAGAGCCTAAATAGGTGCCAAGTGTGCATAATTCAACAAGACCACATAGAACTCAACATCGAGGTAGTTCTTGTGTAGTTATGACTAAGAGTGTCAACATCTCCAAGAGGGGATCTTCCCAAAGCATTGAATCCAGAATTCAGCAAATCAAGGAACCTAAAGAGCCCCCAATGGGGCAATCCTTAAGTTCTTTTAAGCCTTGATTGGTGTCTTGATAATCCAGCACAACCAACAAATCCTTACCTTTGGGTAGTCTTTAAACAGATTTCTTTCGATGAAATCCTTCACCTTCGGGCACATTTCTCTCATTGAAAACCATCATCTTTGGGTAGTCTTCGAACTCATTTCTTTCGTTGAAACTCCCTTAGCATTAAGTAGCCTTCAAAAGTTTCTTTCGTTGAACTGGAAAATCATCTGAAACATAATCAACAATGTTTGATGTAACAGACTCTATCCAAACTAATAAAGGAAAAGACAATTTTGCTCTCTGGGCTAAGACATGTGCATCAACATTTCATTGCCTAACAATGTGAGAGAGAGAAACTCTGTAGGGAGCTAACATGAGTTATAGCATCTCTAGCTAAATGACCAAAAGATAAGGAAAACATTGTGCCCCTCTGTAAAGCTTTAATCACAAGTTCCGAGTCACCTTCAAAATGTGCTTGTTGTAGCCCAAGTTCTGAGAGGAAGGTTTTAAAAGCCATTTTCAGCAGTTTTAAAAGTCAGAACGTTCGGCCTTAAACTAACATCATTCTAGAAGAATACCCATCCAATGTTCTTGATCCAATTTAATTCTAAGCTATGCTCTTTGCCCAGATTGGTTAATTGCTGACGTTGTTCAAGAAATCAGATCCCTAAGTTTCCATCTTTTTCTCTTCTTGACATTTATGAATTACAAATTTCTTGGCCCACAATGTTGCAAAGTGAGTTTCTCCAAAAAAAAAAAAAATGTTGCAAAGTGGGTCACTCACAGTCACAGAGCCGAAGTGATATCAACATAAAGAGGTTTAAATATTCTTTTATATTCGTTTATATCTATATTTTACATGCATATTCATAATTAATACAGAAATGTTCACATTTTAAAAAAGCAAAAAAAATGTCTATATTTAAAACATAAAAGTTGATTTGAAAAATTGATGTAAAAAAGTGGATGTGAGAGAATAAAATCCACAGAAAAAATTAGATATGTTGTATTGTAAAAACTCGAACCATAGAGTCATTATATTTTCGAAATGGGCAAAACTTACCATATTTTTGGATGGAGGGAAAGGAGAGAATTGAAAAAGAATTAGGATATGTAGGATTTAACAAACCTTATTTGGATTTTTTTTTTAACGGGGAGGAGGGGGAAGGGTTTGAGAGGATTTAGTGGGGAAAGACCCTCCAAACCACTCATTTTTAATCCCCAAATTGGGAGAATTCTCTTATATTTTTTTTTTTAAAGAAAAATTTCAAATGGTTAATTTTGTCAATTTATATTAGTTTATTTAAAATTAGCAAAAGTGAATCCAAATAATGAATTTATTATACAATCATTCACCCCTCTTGATTTTTAAAACAACCAAACAAATAGGAGGGATATTAATTCATTTTTCTCCTACTTAATTTTAAAAACATCTAAATAAGAGGAGAGGTAGCCATTATCCCTCAAGTCTTTACTCTCAACTCTCCTTTCCTTTCAAACTGCCAGCCACACACACATGTAGGCTACAAACTAACATATTAACAAAATTGTACAAATAACTTTGAAATGGCTAATTTATGCTAATTTTAAATTCCTAACACAATAAAGGGCTACAAGTAGCTTCCCAGCTACAAACTAACAAAATTGTACAAGTAACATTGAAAGAACTTTTCAACTCCGATTAATGCCTGATGAAATTTTCTCTCCTCTAACTTAAACAGAAGCTTGCTTCTTACATTACATTTGGTTGGCCATAGAAATGGCCTTTTGGAGGTTAAGAAAAGCTTTCTCATACCGTATGAATCCCATAAACCAAAATTCAAAATGATCCTCGGTAATTATTTCTATGTACTTCTGGGAAGGCTTGTTCACGTTCTCACTTTGGTTGGCTCTTTGAATCTTCTTTACTGGTATCAGAACCTGCCAATATATTAGTCGTAGCTTTGTGGATCAGTAGACATTAAAATAAATGTTCTACCTAAGATATTTAGCTTTCTTTTCCATCACTCTTTTTCCTTTTATAAAACTTTGGAAAATACGCACAAAAGCCCCCCAATAAAAATAAAAAATAAAAAATAAAAAAAACCTTGTATGGTGTTCGAATCAAATGGCCGGTAGGGGAAGGAATAGTGATGGATCTTTCACTGCAGAAGCCAATCTTTTCAGTAGAAATAAAGAGGAGTCCTGCAATGGGACCAGCTGTTGTCGATAAATAGCATTGTGAGGCTTTCAACATCTCTTCTCCTTCCCTCATTCCAAATATCTGTCTCAACATATTCTCTCTCCCACCTTGTTGAATAACTCTTGCCCCCAAACTCAGCTTTCCCTTTACAGTTTGAGACAACTTGGGACCACCCAGTTTCACTGCAGTTAATATTCCATATGTCAAACAAAACAAAGAGTTTCATCATTATCATCATCATAAAATTGAGATGAAATATCCTTACCATGGTCGCGAATCCTGGATGCAAAACTGCTACTTTTCCTACCAAGTTTTTTCTTCTGGCCCATCTCTGACTCTGAATCCTCCTTATCTGCACTTTTCCAAGAGTAGCCCATCACTTAATTTGTTGTATTTGGTTTTAACTTGTAATTGTAGAGGGAGAGAGAGAGAGAGAGGTGATTGCTTACTTGTTTTGAAGGAGGGAGAGAAATCTGAGGAAGATGGGCTATGAATCAAGCTGACAGGTTCAGATAGAGTCGAAATTTGCCTCTCTGGAGTTTTGTCATAAGGGTTCATCAATGGACTCTCAATAAACTGAGCCGCATATTGTTCCATCTTATCCATTTTCAGAAAATTCAATCTCAAGCTCAAAGTCTGCGTTTACCTCACCTGTCCTTCGAGTTTTAATGCAAAATTAATAGAAGAGGGAAGAAGCTACTGTAGAAAATAAACTAAACTAAGCAGTAAGGACTATTATGATTGAATTTTCAAAGTTGGAAAAACAAGGATTTCTGGAACATGCACACTTTCTTGGAAATTTACAAGCTAGGAAAGTTAGTTCGCTTTCTATTATAAAAGCCAAAATTTCAATTTTCCAGTCAATGAAATGTGGCTATATGGATCCCATAAGTGTAAACATTAATATTATAATAATATTTAAAATAATATTTTATTTTATTTTTGATATTAAAAATATGTGTAATGATTATTTTTAATGTCACCGCCCATCTATCCATTTTTTTTTCATAAAAAAAAGATTATTTTTAATGCTCACACTATGTCATTTATTGTCCGTGGATTAGATATATTAGAGCATCTCTAGCAACTTCTCTATATTTTTGTATATTAAAAACAGTGAACAATGATATTTACTTTTTACCTATCTACTTTTTCAAATACATATTCCAACAGATTCTCTATCTTTTCTCTATTTCATTTAAATATTATTTCTTCATTCATTATTTATTCATTTTTTTTAACACACGTATTCCCATACCCCATCTCCACTCCTTTCTTTGCTAATTTTTTATTATATATATATATTTTTTTTTACTAATGAACAGTAGCACATCAAGTTTGAAGAATGACTGTTCATTAACAAAAAACTTTTTGAGTTTTAAAGGAGCTGTTGGAGCTCGTTTTTCCTCTTTTTTTTTGGTTTCCTTCTCTATATTTTGACTTTACCTACTCTATTGGAGATGCTCTTAGACTTCCCCGGCATATTAGTCATACTCTAGAATTAAATAACTTTTTTGTGTGGGGTTTGTTTTGAAGCAAATAAGGGCCCGTTTGGTAATGTTATTTTCGTAATGTTATTTGTATTTTTTAGAAATACGTGTGGGTAAAAAAGTATGTGGAAATACGTGTAATGTTGTTTAAAAACTGAAAACTCTTTTTTAAATGCATGTACCAAACGGGCCTAAGTCATGACAATGAGGCAAGGCGGAGTTGAAGGATGGAGTATTCTCCAAAGCTCCATATGGTTTTTTGTCTTCACATTATCTCTGTTCCGTCCTGCATAATTGGGAAAACTGTCTTGTTCCATCTCTACCCCATTCCTAAACATGGCAAACGGTCAAGTTTAAGTCGAGTCAATCAAGTTATGGGCAAAAATTGGCCCGGTTCAAGAACGGGTCATTTTAAATTGGTTAAAAATAGGTCAAATCAATCGAGTTGTGGGTGGGTCGGGCCGACTTGTATTTTCACATGAAAAGAAAAAGGGAAATTACATTTTGCCCACCTGTGGTTTGCCCAAAAAACACTTTGCTTACTTATGGTTTAAAAATTTGCACTTTACCCACTTGAGGTAAGCTCTGTTTGTCTCCCATTACCCACCTCTATTAAAAACAGGGATAAATTTGTATTTTTACTACTCTTTTATGTCTCTCTCCTCTCAAAACATAAAAAACTAAAAAATTGTACGTAAAGTTAGATTATCAAAACTATGTAAGACAATGGGTGATGGATCTAACAATACATTTAAGTGAAAAAGCCTAAGAACACTAAAAATGAAAGCTTTAACACTTTAATGTCGAGAGAAATAGAAAGTATGGCACAAAAAGTAAAGAAGACATGGGAGATACATGGAAAACCCTTTGAAATGGATGAAAAACCACGGGTGAGCAAGGGGGGACGTCCCTTACTCTCTTGAGCTCTATATTATGTAAAAATGAAGGTCTTTGTACAATGGTGATGTTCTTTCCCAAAGAATGCCTTTTCTCTCTATCTCACTTTCCAACCCAAACTTTCTAGCCTTTCTCTTAGTCTGGCCTCTTGGTTCTCGCCCTAATAGTTCAGCAACATGCTCCTCTTATAGTACGAGAATGTTGCTAGGTACATAAGGACATGTGTCAAATTGTGATTCCTCCATTTGAATCCAAATACAGTTATTGTACTATGTAACAGCTAGAGGAGAGAGAAAGCACGCCAATGTTAGGGTAGTGGAATGAAGGGCGACTCTACTACTATGTGGGGAGCAAACCTTGGACAAGGAAAGGGACATAAGGGGTGTTCTATAGCATTTGACCATAGGGGGTCGCTATCTCCCTTTTGTGCAAGTGCTGGTTGTCCATGTCAGGTGCAAATCTCGCTCTTCCCCAAGATGGTCATGCCGTTGGCACAAGCCAAAGACCCTCTCCTTCAGCCAGCATTTCCTTTCCTTTGCTTACAGCTGCTCCACGTGTAAGGTCTGAATCCAACCACGCCAGCACTCTCACGTTCCTTGGCTAGTGTAATGTACAAAAATCAATAGAAAAGAAGATCTAAAAGCTAGGTTTTGTAAAAATTAAAACCTAACTTTTAGATATTTTTTCTCTAACCTTTGAAGGAATTCGTTGTCCCATGCTTTAAGTTTAAGAGTCTTCATGTTTCGAAGAACTTCTGAAATGGATTTCATCCTATTGTCCTTGTTTCCCATGATCTTAGATTGGTATCTCTTCTAGACTCTTGTAAGAGGTATATTCCAACCCATAACTATTAAAGTTGTAGCTAATGCAGCAAATGACCCCAAACTTAGATTTGTATGTAGAATGTAGATTGCTAAGAATATTTGTACAAGCAACATCCATATTATGTTTAAGTAACAAATGAAGTATATGATTCTTTGGATATCTACACTCATATGGTTGATGATCTCTCTACTAGGATGGTTCTGGTGGGATTGACTTGACAGAAGTAAGCCTTTATTGTATATGCGAGATATAAGAGCAACTCTAAGACAAAGGCCTAGTAGGCATGCCCCAAAAATCCATTGCATCTGTGCAATTGTCTTAACCATTTTGGCAGCTAAAAAGGCTAGGGCTAGAAGGTACCCACTCTCTAAAGTCTTGGTACCCAACAACAAAAGTGGATTGAGCCAAGATAAGGTAACAATTTGGACAAGAGTAGCTTTGCCGTATAAAGATATCCTCTTGGGGGTAACTTTATAAGTATGTCATCATGTGCTATTCTTTTCATGCTAGGCAGCAATGGACAATGGTGAAATCAAATCATCCTCTCATTTTTTCATATTACAGAAATTGTCCACTGATCCACTAATGACATACCTAAAAGCTTTACCCCAAGAGTATCATAGATATCCACATGATGACATACTTATAAAGTTACTGCCAAGAGTAGCTCTTTTCCATTAAGAAGTGGTTCGGTAATGCCATTGGGGACATTGAAGATGATACTTGAATTTGGCTCTGTTTGACATGTTATGAATGTGAACATAAAAATAATGATTTTTTTTTTTTTTTTTTTTTTTTGTGGTTTGACATATTATGTTGTTTGACATATGTATCTTGTGTTTTGGGAACCTCTTTGAGGTGGGATTAGGATTGCCTTGATTTTGAGAGCTAGGTTTTCAAGATGTATCTATAAATTTATGCTAAGGTAGAATTGATAGTAATAAGCTTTGATACTTGGTATAGGTGTTACTTGCACCCAAGTCTGAGTTCCTTCGACTTCAGGCTCTCGGTTCCTTTACTTTTAGGTAAGGGATAAGTGATATGGACATTTGGTAAATCATGAGGTTATTTTAAAAATATTATTATGCATTATAAGGTTTTGAATAGAGATATTGCATACACTTATGTTTTAAACAAATATATGTTCACGATGCTTACAAAATCTAAAGTATATGATTTAAGCATATTGATTACTTATTTCACGAACATGATATTCAAAGAAAATAATGGAAATGCTATTATTATGAAATGTTAAGTAAAAGTTTGAATTTCAATATGATGTATAAGTGTAGACTAATGAAATTGCCACCTAGATTAGGTCCAAGAACCATAAATATAGTGCCCTTATGTGGAAGGACTAGTCTTACTACCAGAGTATAGGTTCGGAGTTTAGGTATGGGAATGGGAAGGTGTTAGGCACCCAACCCCACCTGGCCTATAGGTTAGCTTCCAATCATTGTGTCTTACGTCTTAATCTCATTAAAGGCTCATTCAATATTGTTATCTATACTCACACACACACTAGCATACATCTAGCAATCAACATGGCATCAATTATCCCAAAAACCCTAACATACATCCATCATGGCAACTCACATCAAGCCTAGCATACATCTATCATGCATATCATATCATCTCATCCAAGGCAGCAAACAACAAGATATCACAAGGGCAGAAACATAGACATGGCAACATTAAAGAAACATGTGATTGCATTCTAGACATCAAGAACACATCATCCAACCAAGCATGTTCAGCTCATCATTAAATATATATCCAATGCATGTTCATGTGGATGCATGACTTATCTTACTGCATCTCAACACCTATGAATCAATGAATGGACATGTAAATGCATGTTCATGGTATTAAAGTAAGAAAAGAAAAGAAAACCCTAATCTAGCATGTTAAAGGCAAACAAATAATTAAACAAATAAACAGACACTCAAAAGCATAAAAAGGAGCCAAAACATAGGCATATGACACAAGGAAATAAAGAAAAATAGGCATAAAAACTTGGCTTAGGGTTTATAGGCTGAAGTATGCGTGCGCATACATAAGCTTATGTACACGGGATAGTCGTATGTGTACGCATAATTCAAGCCTGCATGCGCATACAAAATTATGTATGCGCAAACACGCCCCTAAAAACCCTAACCCAGAAACTCAAAAACACATAAGCAAAGCAGAAACGAAAACTAAGGAAACTAACAACCTAACATGCTTCTAATATAAAAATAAACAACCTAAACCTACAACAAAAATATCCAAAATAAACAAAACAAAATCTATTCCTAAACATGCATTGGATCTAACAACAAACAAGAACACACTTAACACATCAAAACATGTTCATCGAAATATCCAAACATTTAACTCTCTAATCAAAATATGGTGAGACACAACAAATAAAAATCAAACAGAATCAAATCATATTTCTATATATAGAACGCACAACATATAAATCCATTAAGAACTACAAGAACAAGTTATAAAAGATCCAATTCAAGGAAATGCCATGAAGGGAGACTCACCTTGCTTATGAAAATACACTTGATTGATATTTAACTGGCCCCTTAGTGCCTATAACATAAAGATTAAGTTGAGAGAACAAGAGAATTAAAGAATACAATAGTTTTTGATAATCACAACTTAAGAACAAGATTAGTTTTGAAAAAGGTTTTAAGAAATCAAATTGGAAAAATAGTTTCTGCCTTAGAACTAACTAAAGAGAGGTTTTTGATTTGTAAAAAATGTTCAAAGGTGCTGTGTGTGTGTTTTAGAAAAGAGAATTAGGGTTTTAGAGAAAATGGAGGCTAAAAAATAACTCTTTCTAGTTAGAGTTTTTATTGGAGGCATAAGATGAGTATTTATAAGTTAAAATTAGGGTTTTCAGACTTTTTAATGATCTTTGGACGTTCTCAAGGGTCCATGGGCCGGCCCACATCAAAGCATTATGTTTTGGGTCCTTAAAATGAAGTTTTAAAACCCAGAAAATTGAACTGCCCAGTTAGCCCAATTTCAATTAGTCATTACTCACTTAATATGAGTCCAAATTAGGCAAAATTTGTATTTAAATTAAAGCCCAAGATGCCTACTTTCCAATGAAATAAATCCTACTCAAAAGTTCTTTGTGGATCAAAAGTTATGGTAAAAAAAGTGAGCAAAGTTCATTTTTCAATATCAATTTCAAAGTGATTTGAGTACTTTTGAGTTGCGATTACTTCCAAACTATTGTGAACTCTTTAATTACCCTTGGTTGACATATGTCAAGCTCATCATTGGGGTCAGGGACTGAAATTCATTAACGGGTACAAAATGCAATGTCTACAATAAGTATGAAATGTTTTCGAGTTATGTCCTCTGGTATGATCTGAACTCGGCCAGTAAGGGTTAAATTACTGGCTTTCCATGGAAAATGTTATCTGATTGGCCATCTAAAGTGGTGAAAACCTTGTTGTACTAGCCCCTATTGGGAACGACCAACTTGTGGAGGATGCCAACCGACTCCCATGGTTGAAGATCTGTGTTATGATATGATCACAGGAATCCCTGACATTGTGGGGAATGCTGGATGCCTAGCACAGTGTGCTAGAAGCTCCCAATTCTGTACAGACTTATCAGATATGGATTATGGACTAACCAATATATTATTTATGAACAACTATATTATTTTATGATCATGAGAGAATGATTTCGTTGAAATGTATTATGAGCATAATGACAAGTTATAAGCTCTCATGAAAAGAAGCCTCTGATGAAAAGTTTATGCGGTTCTTAAAGATAAAAGTTTCTAAAGTTTCTTTTGTTCTTTAAAGATAAAGTTTTTGATGAAAGTATAAGTTTATGTTAAAAGTTATCAGATATCCGTTCTTTATGAAATGTTAAGTTTTGTAACTATGAAAGTTATAATATTTTATGAGAAGAAGTTTACGAAGAAAAGTTTTGTTATTCTATAAAAGATGATGTTTTTGATTTAAGTCAAAGTTACAAATTATCTGATTTCAGTAATTTATGAATTTATCAAGTTTTGAGACTATGAAGGAATTGATTATTTTATAATAAGAATACATATGATTTTAAACCACTAATATTAAGTTTGGTGATTTCGTAAGAATTGAAATAAAATCAATCTAAAAAGGTTTTGTAATATTATTCTGCTAAGAAAAATGAGAACAATGATTTTCCTATGAAAAGTGTATAAATTATTATTATAAAGAGTGTAAAATACTATGCATGAAAGATGTTATCCTATCTAAATATTCATAAAATGAAATGCTTTGGTTTGCATGCATTCTTATTAAATTCTCATGTAACTTACTCTTACTGAACTATGTAACTCACCCCTTCTAAACTTTCAGTCAACAGGTTTTATTCTGGAGCAAAGGGAGCCCTAGTCTAGTTTTGGGAGGAGTTGGTTTCAGTTTTATAAGTAAAACCCAATTTTGGAAATTTGATGTTTAGTTCTGTAGTATTATGTATTTTAGGATCTACTAATGGAAGTTGTATATTTTAGTATAGAGATGTATTATATGAAAGTGTGGAATTTGAATTACTGATGGATTATATTATTCCTTGAGTGCAATACAGATGCTCTGTATATCAAGTGAGAAAATTTATATCAAGAAAGTAAAGAAATAAGAATGAAAAGAAAGAGGAAAGCTTTTGTTTAAAATTTTAGTTGGTTCTTGTTAATATTAGCTTCAAGCTCAATATTAGCATGCCAGTCATGGTTACTAATCCAGGTATTGGGTTTGGGTTGTGACACCTTGGCCACTTGAGAGCCTACTCAAATGGCTCGGTTGATAACATATAACCACCCTAAAACCACTCACAACCACCAATTATCAGTCCAACTCTTCTTAGGACCTCCATTGTGAGATATACCCTAAGTTTCACATAAATTAATTTGGGCCTAAGCCCAACGATTGTCACTTAATCGTGGGCTGCACACCCACAGCCCCCCCCCACACACACACACACACACACGCATATATATATATATATATATATAATTTGAAAGTTACCTCTTACAGTTGGTGCAAACACAATAATAATAAAAATAACACAAAGAGAAATTGAATAATACTTCTGAATATTATTTGTTTGAGATTAGAAAATACACAACACTATTTGGACTAAGGTGCGGCACTCGCTCTCTTTAAGAAGATTCAAGCCCTTGGTTGGCTAAACTTTGTAACCGGGGCAAACCTTCTCTAACTTGTCAAGAACCTATCTATTTTTTTAGTGTATAAGAATGCTTGCAATTGTTGGATTTTTTGTGTCTTAACATTGTTATATTGCAACCGCGCACGCTTGGTGCGGTGGTTACTCCACAAGTATAAATGCTTGTGGAGTGTGGGGGGCAAGGGCCAAGGTTCAAGTCTTCTGGAGGGAGTTTCACACACATATACACTTAGATTAGGCTAGAGTAGAAATTCTATCTTGTATATATATAAAAAAAAAATTGTTATATTGTAGTGACTTGGATGGGTCTAAATGAGTTTATTTATAGGCTCAATGGGCCTCACGAAATTATTACCCAGATTAATCTGATTAATTAGGTCCATTATTCTAATGTAGTAGGTGTTATAAGATTAATTGAAGGACATAAATCTAATGGGCTGGAGTTACACAATTAATGGATGAGATAAGGAATTTCTAAAGAATAAATAGACCCAACAGTTAATCCATTAAGTGGGTGAAAAGCTCTTCATTTTCCATACTAAAAATGTCATTTACTCACCAATGAATATGAAAAATATTCTGAATGTATCTAGCTTAATATTTGCATAATACATATCAGCCCATTAATCACCACAATTAAAAAGAATAAAAGAGTCTCTTTCCTTTTCAATGCGAGATTAAATATTTCACTAACTCCTTATCTTTGATATTAACTCCCAGATCTTTATATTTATATTATCATATAAATCCATTTTAATTCATTAATATTAAAATACTCCAACAATCCACCACTTATTTTAAAATTATATTTTATTAGTTAAATAGAGATTACTAGGCAAAGACGGGTCACTATGCATCATGAAGGTGTGTTCTGCATTGAACCTTCACTTAATAAAACAACGATCTCAACTCCAGAGTCGTAGTGGTCTCCAACTTGAACTAGGGCTGCTTTGGGGAAATTAAGCGTCACTGCTTACACATAACAACCCAGGTGTTGACATAAGTTTTTATAGTTAGCACTTTACGGCCGTGTGCTGATCCCAATTTCATGAGTGTATTCAAGATTAAGTCCAAATCACATTGGAAGCGGCCCCACCCCCACGCTCACATAGATGAAATTTTATCAAGGGTGCTCCTGAAACTTTAACACCCCACTCATACGAGTTACAAATTTCATTAAGAGTTTTTTACTCAATCTCTCCATATTACAGGATAAATGCACTTACATCATAAGGATGAAAATTTTAAAATTATTTACAAAACAAATAATTAAAAAAATAAATAGTGCATTTCTTACAACCATCGTATGGTTCATCTTTTCCATTGACCCCATTTCTCAGGATCTCTGGTCCTTGTGTTAAGTATCCTCATACATGGCTCATGAATCTATGGACTTTAGTCTTATCCCCCTTAATGTATTCCAAACCCTATTTTTGCCAAGGCCTTGGTAAATGGATTTGTAAGATTATCATTAGATTTAACATAATCTACAGTTATGATGCCACTACTCAAATAATATCGCACAGTACTGAGCTTTCTTCTTATAGGTTTGGATTTATCATTGTAATAACGGTTTTTAACTCTACCAATTGTGGCAGTGCTATCACAATGAATTACTATAGGTGGAATTGGCTTTTCCCAAAGTGGAATTTCATATAACAAATCTCTAAGCCAATTCACCTCTTCACTAGCTAAACCTAATGCTATTAATTCAGCTTCCATTGTTGAATTAGCAATTATTGTTTGCTTTTTAGATTTCCAACAAATAGCACCACTACCTAAGATAAAAGTGCAACCAGTAGTGGAGAGAGAATCACCTGACAAAATATTGCAGTCAGCATCACTAAAAGCTTCAATCACAATAGGAAACTTTTTATAAAATAAGCCATAACTTTTGGTACCAATTAAAGATCTCATGACTTGCTCAATAGCTAGCAAATGATCTCTACTAGGCTTGCTAGTAAATCTACTAAGCACTCCTACTGCATATGCAATGTCAGATCTGTTAGGATTAGTGCCTTAAAATCCTATTGTATGATGCTATGTATGACATTATGTATGACTTAATGTTGTGATTAATAAATTTGTTTTATTATTATCTGAAATAATGGTAACATGAATATTCGGACATTATCATATAATCCATGAGATGCATAGTATGTGATTTATGTGAAAAGTCATAGAAGATATAAATCACAAGCTCTTTATAAACTCAAAATTTTAGTTCGTAGTCGGTGATGAAATTGGGTATTTCATCTGTGAAGACTATGACATATCAACTAAGATGATTTGTCTTGATCATGGAAGTGGAGACTTCTAGTTGATATTTTGATATGTTTTAAGAGTTAAAACATATTGAACTGAACTGCTATGAGATTTATTATTCTCCTAACGACTGTCAAATGAATAATAAATCTCACGACTTTTATTCACATGAACTCTTAATCTTGAGAGAATAGTGGACCTGATCATGAAGTATAGGTTGCTTTGATATATCAGGAGTGAGATCTAAAGTAACAGTCAAAACCTCAGTATGTTGGGTAGCCACATTTAGTGTTGATGGAACATATATTCTCAAGATGGAATTCATAGTCTCTTAACGGAGATATACAATATTCTCTTGAGATAAATTTAATGGGTTTGTTATTCAGAATGTTAGGCTTAACTACTTTAGTAAATAGTTACTAAAGTATATATTTATGAAATTGGATTTCATAAATATATAATGAATAACTTAAAGGATTAAACCAGGTACTCAAGGATTAAGATGTAGTAATCTACAAAGTTGCAGTCTTCATTAATGACTTTGTATTACTATGAATATTTTATGAAGGGGTTGCATATATAATAAAGTCTTGGGATATAATTAATTAATAAGACCTAGAGTGCAATTATATTTATATAGTGGTATTAAATATAATTAATGGTAATTTTGGACTTGTCAAGAGTTGACAGAAAAGTCCAAGGCCCATTAGAGCTAGTGTCTCATTTGTTCCCTTTTGGTCCTACTCCAAGCCACGTACTAAAGCCCAATTGAGAAGGCCTAAAAGGCTAGCCCAATTAGATAATCAGTTATTAGGAGAGAAACATATAGAATTTTAAAAGAACATGAATTGGTATGTATGTGAGGGTTGGACTCTTTCATTCTCTCTAAAACATATACACATATAACTGATTGAGAGACTACACTTCTTGGGCATCAAATGGAATTTGAGTGAAGATTGAAAGTCTTCTCAAAAACTTCTAATCTTTGGTTTTGAATTTCACCCCATCAAGGTACACTCTCTTGTTCTTAAATTCTCAAACTTACATAGCACATGTTATCAATTATGAATGAAGTAGATCCGTTAATTTTTCCGCTGCATACATTCATATTTCCATCAAATGGTATCAGAGCGGTCTTCAATTTCCAACCTGTATAACATGTTTTGTGAGTTTTGGAATTAGAGATAATAGTTTCATAATGTTAGAAGATTATATATGAAAGCTCGAAAATATGTTGAAAACACAAGAGCTGTTTAGACCCCCAAATTAAAGTTACGGCTTGATTGATTTTACACTAACTTAATACTAAGTGCGAAATAGTGTAAATGTGAGCAGACAAACAAACAAGCTACTCTAATCCATAATTTAAGCAACACAACAGTAAAATGGAATGTAAAAGAGTAGAGAAGAAAGATGCAAACACAAGATAACACGCCGATGTGTTATCGAAAAGAAAATCGAAGAACTCAGCGAAAAACCACTCCGCCGCCCTCTAAGCGGTAATCGATCCACTAGACAATCAGTTGGGATACATGGGTTAGCAAGAGACCCTCCAAGCCTAATCTACCCGATGTACCTAAGCCCTCTAATCTCCCACTCCAACAACGCTTCTCGGAATCGTATCTTGTCTAGCTCTCCGAGTCCCGCAACAAGCTCCATATTGCATCCGCCATCCTTGGCTTCTTCCAACGCTTCCCAGCAGCACCAAAACTTCACTTGACACTCTGAAAGGGTGTGGTAAGTGTTTGGGCTATCAACCTCTTAATGGTATGGAAATGGAGAGGTAGGAGTTGAGGAAATTCCACAAGCAAATGTGTAGAGAATTGTGGGTATAACAATCTCTAACTCTCAAGGTGTTTGGCTATGGTTTTCTCTCAGAAGTACTCCTCAACATTTGTGGGTAATGTGAGTATATATACTGTAGGTACAGAAAGTGTGTATCAGACTGAACAGGCTGGCAAAACAAAATGTCTCGCAGGTGTCTCGCGGGAAGGCCTTACCCACGAGATACTCGCGAGACACAGCTATCTCCATCTGGCCTGACTCTTCGCATTCCAGCATGTACAAGGCACATGAGTTACTTCGCGGGATGCTAAGTTGCGAGCTACCCACGAAAACTCTTCAGTCTTCAATTGCTTGAGTCTTCACACTACTCTCTCTATCACACAACCCTTACAATGAAATCTCACAATAAATACAGGGTACAAAAGATTGAATAAAATTACAATCAAATTTGGCACGGAACATAAGCCAACAAAAACACATAGTTGTAAATAACAACTTTACAATCTCCCATTTTGGCTATTTTGTGACAAAACCCCTAAAACAGACTCTAGACTTAAATGTGAGTTTGGGTACAGTGGCAAAACTCACTCACACCTAATCTAGAAGCTGTGATGCACTTGCATGTATATACCTGTTACCTGAAACACTTGTACACAAACAAAACTTTCATTAAGCTTATGACAAGTTGAACACAAGGTACGTACATGAGCAAGTAAAGTGCGATCAAGTTTGTAAACAATGTAAAACATGTAAGCATATCTTGATCAAACAAAAACAGTCATTAAAGAATGACTACAATGAATCATTTAGCAAGTAAATGTTCATCCGGACATGCAATGCAATTAAGAACAATCCAAAGGATCAATTGCATGTCCAACACTCAACCAATGCAAAATACACGAAGTATTTGCATCTAGGATACAAAATCCTACTAGGGCACAAGAGTGAAGTACTTAAGACATATTAGCAATATCTTAAAAGTACAAAAAAATATGCTACAAAGCATAGAGAAAATCACAAATATTGAAAACAAACTGAAATTAAAAACAGAGTATTTAAAGCTTTAAACATAAGCAGTAACAGTAAAAACTGTAAACAAAACACATTACCATAAAGTAAAAAGCAATAACCAATAACCAAAAGATCAAAGTTTCTAATCTAAAATTATGCTCCCCCTATCACTGTGCAAGCTCTCCCTCAGCTCCCCTTCAAAATTTTCTCCCCCTTTTTGACCGGAATGGCCAAAGGGCTAGAATGCCTCGGACTCTGAGTCTGAACCATGATCAACAGATAACTCCTCCATCTGAGTAGATAAGGCTGTGATCTGTCCCTGAACATAAGCAAACTGGTTTGCTGTGTGCTATACATGTGAGTCCAGCAAAGTGTACATCTGTTCAACTCTAGCTATAAGATGATCAAGTCTATTTGGTCCCCGAGCTGGTGCAGAAGATGATGGCTGAGCTGAAGGCTGATTTGATGATTCTAGAGTAGTAGTAAAGCGCTCTATCTCATCCTCTGTGTCACCTTCCTCCTGCTCAACACGAGGTCATGGTATGGTATGCACACCAGTCTTGGAGCCTTTGATGTGGGCTGTGCTCCTAGTCAATGTATGAGCACCAATGGGGTAGTCCCTCTGAATTACTGTGAGGCCACTGGAAAGTTTGAGCCTCTCCTTTGCAATAAGGCCCATAATAAGAGTGGGGAAAGGCATGATAGTCCTGGAGTTCTGCTTACGAATGCTCTTCTTCAATACAAGGATGATATGTCCACAAATGTCTATCTCTTTGTGGGTAAAGAGATCATACATAAATCTTGTCCTTGGAGCTGACAGTGTAGTGAGGTTGGTGACCAGATACAAGTTGTGGATCATCACATATGCTAAAGCCCTCATCTCTGGTGAAAATGGTATTGTGTTCATGGATGATTTCTTCGGTGTGCCACCAAGTATTTTAATCATCTCATCAGTAGAACCCAATCTGTCCTTATACGCCACTGTAATTGGCTGTAAGGGAGGACGAACCTCCAAAAAGTCTTGGATGATCTCTCTTGTAATCACAAATTCTTTGTGCCTTACCCAACACTCAATACGATCCCCTTCGACAGCAGCATTGGAGAAAAACTCCTTGATTATCTTTGAATAAACAACCCTAACCGGGTTCAATAATTTAGTCCAAGTTCTGTCTTTGAACACCTCAGGTATGAAAGTGCCCTCAAGTGATTCTAGTTGCACGACCCTTTCCATGATGATCGTCTTGTCCTTATAGCAGTCATTATACTTCATATCAGCTTCAGCAGACTTGAAATGATCAAAATCAGTGCGTGCACGTTTGGAAGTTGGTTTCTTTGTAGCTGCATGCTTAGTTAGAGCCATTTGTATAACAACAGAACCAGAAAAGAACCAAGTACAAAAGACACAAACAGAACATAAAACATTATCAAATCCATGGTAGTTCAAAATAGAATAGACTTTCAAAACATAGCGAACCATACTCAGAGCAGAGCAAATAGACATAAACAGCAAGCTAAAGGTGTTAAACCATGTAAGCAAACTCACAATGTATGAAATTAAGTGAGTGCAATAGTGTGTGCATAGGTTGTGCATGTGCTGGTGCATGTGTGTGCATATGTGTGCATGTGCTGATGCATGAGAATGCAGCATGAGATGCATGGGGTGTGCTTAGAGGGTGCCTAGGTGTGTACCTAGTGTGTGCAACATGGGCAAAGTGTGTGAAACACATAAACAGTGACCAAAACAAGTTAAATAAGGTCAAACAAGTGTAAACCCAGAGATTAGAATTCACTTGAATCCAATTTAGCACAAGAATGTCACTAGGACATTCTGTCAAACATCTAACATGCAATAGTGCACAACAATGATGTAAAATGCACGAACATAATGAAAAAATGCCTCAAAACATGTTAAAACTACCATAAGGGGCCAACACAAATGCACAACACCAAATGGGACTCAGCCTAATCAAATATTTTGAAAAAAATTTCACAAAATAAAGAAACCCAACCCTTTTTCGAAAAAAAACCCCAATATACAAAACCCTAAGTTAAAATATGCAAAATTTAAAACAAAATGAAAGCAATGTTAAGGAAAACATACCTTGAAGTGATTTTGCAGAGATTTTCACTTGAAAATGATGGGGTTTTGATGAAAATTGATTTTGGGTTGAGAAGGGTTCGAAGAGGGTCAGGGCGAGGGAAATGTCTAAGTGTTTGAAAAACTGTCACATCTACTACATAAAACTGAAAACACGTGTTTTTCGCGGGTTAGGTAGTAGCGATGCGTCACGAGACAGTCGCGAGAATGACCACTGATGCACAAAAACTTTCGCGAGAAGCTTTAAGTCGCGAGACAGTAGCGATACAGTCGCGATAGCTTCTGTCTGATTTTAGAAAAATCCAGTTTTGGCCAAACAACATTTCGCAAGAAGCTGTTGGTCGTGAGAGTTTCTGTGTAAAGTGATGAAAAATTTATTTCCCTCAAGATCATTTCGCGGGAAGCTCTAAGTTGCAAGCTTCTCACGAAACACCCTTTGAACCAGTTTTTGAAGAAAAACACAAAAATGCATTTTGAACAAAAACTAAAAAACACAAAAGTATAAAATCACTTTCAAAAATAAATAAAACACTCAAAAATCTTTTTGGGTTTGATCAACAAGTATTTGAGAATACACATCACATTTGAATATGTACAATCACACAATTGAGATAAGCATTCATTGAATCAAAGTCTTGTGTGTTGTGGGTGAGTATCAAGTGTGAAATAGTCCTTAGACCAGAGTGAAGCTTCAAAGATCAATTCAATCAAGTCATACACAACTGGTACTAAATCAAGTAGTCTATCTCAATAATAGAAATTAACATATATGACCTCCCACAAATTGATTACACAACTTAGAAGCTTTTCATTTGGCTTCTGCATAAATCATGACATTTGATCATTTTTTGGATAATACATCTCTTTTTGAGATCGGTGCTTGAAATTTTTGATATTTCAACATTAAGAATTAGCCTTTGGCTTTTTGAGTGCCATACATTTCAATACAAAAAGTCGCTTTCCCTTTTTCCTAGTCAAATATTAGTATGTGCGACAGGCTTTTACAGCTCAATATCTCTTTTCATTTGGAGATTTACATTTGGTGAGCTCTTTTGCAAAAAAAAAAAAAAAAAAAGAGGGAAGAGATATAGGCACAAGTCTATACAAGTATCAAGACCATCAAAACTATTGACCAATCATTCATGACAAGCTTGAAGATCTATTTACAACAATCACACATAGTTTTCAAGATTTCTTCCACACAGATAAATGTGCATATAAAAACAAGCTAAGCTCGTAAATGCACAATGCCATTAGTACGAAGGTACTAGGCCAAACTCACATGTGATATACACAAGACAAGCGATCAAACACTTTAAAGATTTTTCAATTTTTTATGGGTTTTTGAATTTTTGAACACACTAAAAAACATAACAAAAACAAAAACAAAGTAAAAACTTGTAAAAGAAACATGCTAAAGCCTGAAGCAAATGATATAAATCAAAACAAGCATGTAGAGATGCATGAGCAAATGTCCCTAAACATCAGAAGTATTAATGCATGGACATGTTAAATTGCTTATGCATGAGTACCCCTTTTCACCCACACGGCACGTGCGTTTAGGGTGGTATCCCAAAGGATTGGGTACGAGAGTTAGGACTTTCAAACCGTCTAGTAAAGCTCTCTAAGCAAGTGGTGAAGGCACCGATCATTTTCATCACGCCAGAATCACCATTTCGACCTCTTGATTGCTCACCAGCCCAATTCCTTTTGTCATTTTTAGGGCTTTTTGACCTCTGAACACTTGCATTCTTCAATGCCTTCAGCTTATGGCAATTCGGTCTTGTATGTCCTTGAAGGCCATAGAAATGACAGAAATGTTGAATTCTTGGACCTCTTTGCAAGTTTGGAGGTGATTTACCTTGAACTTTAGGCTTGATCACAGTTTGATTACGAGGCTTATTCAACACCCGTTGGTCAGCTACATTCTTCTTCTTTTCATCCTCTACTTTCCTAGGTGTAGAGGCAGCCGCTTCTGGTTCTTTGGCTTGTACAAACTTCACATCCTTGGTGATTTTGATAGCTGAACTACTTTCTCCAGTATATCTCAGTCCGGTTTTATCGGAGAAAGGTTTTTTATGAGAGAGGACTTCATCAAGCATCTTGGAGGAGACTCGCTCTACTTTAGCATTGGCTTGAACCACCTTAAACTCAAGGAATTTTATCTTTGAGTAGGCTTTCATCAGCTCTCCATTCAACATCTCTATTTCACATTTGGCCTCCTTATATCGCACTAGGAGACTTTTATAGTCCTCCTCTACCTTCTTCATCTTTTTAACAGCTGCCTTGGCCACCCTTGTATATTCTCCTGACTTCTCAAGTAGGGAATTGTACTTTTCTTGAAGACTAGTTGAATCTTCATCTTCTTCAGCATCTGATTCTTCTACAATTCCCATGGATTCCTCATCACTATGCTCCCCAAGTTCTTGCACTAGCAAACTTAAGTCCTTGGAGGACTCAACATAAGCAGTAGTCATAAAGGTTGAGTAATTCCCTTCTCCATCACAGCTCTCTTCTGAATCACTAAGAATTGTGGCATATGCCCGCCCTTCCCTCTTAGATAGTTGGGACACTCCTTTTCGAGATGTCCATGGCCATTGCATTCATAACACACAATGTCTTGAGGAAATTGGGTATCCTTCCCTTCTTTCTTCTTAAACTCTTTCCTATCACCTTTGAAGGATGAAAACTTCCCTCTGCTGAACGGTTTTCCATTGTTCTTCATCTTCAGAAATTTTTGAAAATTCTTAGCAAGAAATGCTACCTCCTTCTCCACTCCATCTTCTTCGGAGGAATCATCCATTCTTTTGGTAATGGTTTTGAGAGCAAGAGATTTGCTTGACTTATGAGAAGGCAGTCCCAGCTTATACGTTTGGAGAGATCCAATAAGCTCTTGGATTTTAATCTTATCCAAATCTTTGCTTTCCTCTATGGCTGTGACTTTCGCTCAAAAACTCTTCGGTAAGGACCTCAAAATTTTTCTTACAACCTTAATATCTTCAATCTTCTCACCAAGATTGAGCTTAGCAATTACAATTTCGTTGAGCTTCCCATAAAAGGAATCAAAGGACTCATCATCTCCCATCTTAAGCTCTTCAAATTTGGTGGTAAGCATCTGAAACTTTGTATCCTTCAATTTCTTTGTTCCTTCATAAGTGGTCTTCAATATCTCCTAAGCTTCCTTGGCTACAGTTATGTGAGAGATCCTGTGAAACTCATCTGGAGACACACCACAAAAGATTGCATTCAAAGCTTTACTGTTAGTATTAGCTGCCGCAAGAGCTGCTTTATCCTAAGTAGATTTAGCGGCCTCTGGCCTAGTCCAACCTACTTCTACAACATCCCAAACAGTATCATCAATAGAACACAAAAATACCCTCATTCGGACTTTCCAAAAAGCATAGTTGTTACCATAAAAAAATAGTGGAACATTTAAGGATTGAGACCGATCCATCACAAATGGGGTCAAGGATTACACTCAGGTAATTACAGCACAGCGAGTGTACCCGCTCTGATACCAATTGAAAGTTCAAAAATGTGTTGAAAACACAAGAACTGTTTAGACCCCCAAATTAAAGTTACAGCTCGATTGATTTTACACTAACTTAATACTAAGTGCGGAATAGTGTAAATGCGAGTGGACAAACAAACAAGCTACTCTAATCCATAATTTAAGCAACACAGCAGTAAAATGGAATGTAAAAGAGTAGGGAAGAAAGATGCAAACACAAGATAACACGCCGATGTGTTATCGAAGAGGAAACCGAAGAACTCAGCGGAAAACCTCTCCGCCGCCCTCCAAGCGGTAATCGATCCACTAGACAATCAGTTGGGATACATGGGTTAGCAAGAGACCCTCCAAGCCTAATCTACCCGATGTACCTAAGCCCTCCAAGCTCCTACTCCAACAACGCTTCTCGAAACCGTGTCTTGTCTAGCTCTCCGGGTCCCGCAATAAGCTCCATGTTGCATCTGCCATCCTTGACTTCTTCCAATGCTTCCTAGCAGCACCAAAACTTCACTTGACACTCTGAAAGGGTGTGGTAAGTGTTTGGGCTATCAACCTCTCAATGGTATGGAAATGGAGAGGTAGGAGTTGAGGAAATTCCACAAGAAAATGTGTAGAGAATTGTGGGTATAACAATCTCTAACTCTCAAGGTGTTTGGCTAAGGTTTTCTCTCAAAAGCACTCCTCAACATTTGTGGGTAATGTGGGTATATATAGTGTAGGCACAGAAAGTGTGTATCAGATTGGACAGGCTGGCAAAACAGAATGTCTCACGGGTGTCTCGCGGGAAGGCCTTACCCATGAGATACTCGCGAGACATATCTGTCTCCAAAGCACATGAGTTACTTCGCGGGATGCTAAGTCGCGAGCTACCCGCGAAAACTCTTCAGTCTTCAATTGTTTAAGTCTTCACACTACTCTCTCTATCACACAACGCTTACAATGAAATCCCACAATAAATACAAGGTACAAAAGATTGAATAAAATTACAATCAAATTTGGCACGGAATATAAGCTAACAAAAACACATAGTTGTAAATAACAGCTTTACAATATATGTATTTAATTTTCTGCATGGTTGTTGAAACTATGTTTTGATGAAAACTGATATTGATGTTATGATGTTGTTTAAATTTGAATTTAAGTATGTTAAATTGAACTTTAAGGCTATAGCATCAATGGAATTCAGTATTTCTTACAACAATTTAAGACGTTAAAATTCCCTCAAATTCACATAAATCAAAGTGAATTAACTCAAGAAATTCGGTATTTCTTACAACACTTTTATGAGGCTTTTTGTAAACTTAGCTTGTCTACAAGTTTCAAACTTTTCACACTTTTCAAAATCTTTTGACAAACTTGGAATTAATCCTAAACTACTCATAATTCCCACATATCTACTATTTATATGACACAAACGAGCATGCCAAAAATTAATAGAAGAAAGCATATAAATTGAACTAGTAGATGCTTTGTAGGATCCTAATGGGAAGGACCCTACAGAATCACTTCGTGGCAGAGGAAAGACACCTATCACTTGGAGACACTCAATGGACAAAAGTGTTAGGATATGTGTCCTTAAATCCTATTATATGATGCTATGTATGACATTATGTTGTGATTAATAAAGTTGTTTTATTATTATTATCTAAAATAATGGTAACATGAATATTTGGACATTATCATATAGCCCATGAGATGCATAGTATGTGATTTATGTGATTTAGTCACAGAAAATATAAATCACAAGTCCTTTGTAAACTCAGAATTTTAGTTCATAGTCGGTGATGAAATTGGGCATTTCATCTGTGAAAATTATAACATACCAACTAAGATGATTTTTCTTGATCATGGAAATAGAGACTTCTAGTTGATATGTTGACATATTTTAAGAGTTAAGACATATTGAACTGGACCGCTGTGAGATTTATTATTCTCCTAACGACTATCAAATGAATAATAAATCTCATGACTTCTGTTTGTATGAACTCTTAATCCTGAGAGAATAATGAACCTGATCATGAAGTGTAGGTTGCTTTGATATATCAGAAGTGAGATCTAAAGTCACGATCAAAATCTCAGTATGTTTGGTAGTCATATTTAGTGTTGATAGAACATATATTTTCAAGATATAATTCATAATCTCTTAACAAAGATATAATATATTCCCTTGAGATAAGTTTAATGGCTTTGGTTATTCAGAATGTTAGGCCTAACTACTTTAGTAAGGAGTTACTAAAGTATATATTTATAAAATTAGATTTCATAAATATATGATGAATAACTTAAAGGATTAAGCCAGGTACTCAAGGATTAAGATGTAGTAATCTTCAAAGTGGCAGTCTACATTCATGACTTTGTATTACTATGAATATTTTATAAAGGGGTTGCATGTATAATATAGTCTTGGGATATAATTTATTAATAAGACCTATAATGCAATTATATTTATATAGTGGTATTAAATATAATTAATGGTAACTTTGGACTTGTCAAGAGTTTATAGAAAAGCCCAAGGCTCATTGGATTAAGAATCTTATTTGTTCCCTTTTGGTCCCACTCCAAACCAAATACTAAATCCCAATTGGAATGGCCTAAAAGGCTAGTCTAATTAGATAATCAATTTAATACAAGGAGAGAAATATACATAATATAATAAGAGTTTTTCATAAGGAATGAAATGGTGTGTATGTGAGTGTATGCCACTCTCTTATTCTCCCATTGGAAATTGATTGAGAGACCACATTTCTTGGACACAAGTGAAATTGGAGTGAAGATTAAAGGTGTTCCCAAGTACTTCTAATCTTTAGTTTTGAATTTCACCACACTAATGTACACTCTCTTGTTCTTATATTCTGAAATTTATATAGTACATGTTATCAATTGCGAATGAAGTAGATCTATTAATTTTCCGCTGCGTATGTCTTGTATGCGATACAAACATATATTTTTCCAACAAAAAGTTGCACCATCTATGGAACACCGAGCACCTAAAGAAATGCTACCAGTAGACGACGACATGCAGACCACTCCTCATTTCCAATTTATTTCATTCTAGTTGTTTTTATTATTGAATGTTCAAATAGTGTGTAAAACACCTATAAATGTTTAGACCCCCAATTTACAAATTACCAACACAAGCTTATTATCAAGTAATGTATGTGCGGAATATGAAAATAAGCTAAAACATAATTGGTAAAACAATCTAAACCGAAATTAATTACAACCATAGCAGTAATTAAATGGCAAAGATTAAGGGAAGAGAGATGCAAACACAAAGACAACACAGCAATGTGTTATCGAAGAGGAAACTAAAGTCCTCGGCGTAAAACCTCTCCACCGCCCTCCAAGCGGTCAATAATCCAC
Source organism: Quercus aquifolioides (assembly GCA_019022515.1). Classification (NCBI taxonomy): domain Eukaryota; kingdom Viridiplantae; phylum Streptophyta; class Magnoliopsida; order Fagales; family Fagaceae; genus Quercus; species Quercus aquifolioides. Next base: position 28,015,742 of record CM032331.1, read on the forward strand.
TAGAGAATAAAGTTGGGATACAGGAATAGCAGAAGACCTTCCAAGCCTAATCTACCCAGTGCACCTAAGCCCTCCAAGCTTCTTGCTCCAACAAGGTTATGCCGAACCTTGTCTTCTCTAGCTTACCGGATCCCGCAATCGCCCATTGCATCAACTAAAATGAATTGGTCCCTTCCTAACTGCTTCTCAAGCACCAAAAAACCTTCTCACAGATATGGGTATGGTGAGATAAGAATTTGGCTAATATACCTCTCAAGGATGTGTCAATGGAGAGGATGAGAGTAAAGGAATTTGGAGAATCAAAGGATGAAGATTGTGGATGAGTCAATCTTGTTTTTCTCTAGGGTTTCTCTCTCAAAATTCTCTCTAGAAGCTCTCTACAATACGTGGGTATAACGATATTTATAGTAGAGTGTATATGGAATGCGAAGAGTCAGTTTTGTAACAAACAGAGTGTTTTAGCGACTCGAGCTCACGACTGGAACGAGTCGCGAGTTTGAGTTGCGAGCTAACGGCCTGGCCAGACTAGAAGTTTTTTCGTGTAGTGCAACAGCTAGCATGATTTTTCAGCTTCCCTGCATGCTTCACACGTGTGCCACCTTTAGCGACTCGCCAGTCGCGAGCTAGTCGTGAGATCCAGTCATGAGGCCCTTCTTGAGTGCACACTCTTGAGCTTTTCTTCACACTCTCTCACACACTACCTTTATATGATTCCCACCTAAATATAGGATTTCTAAATGTTGAATTACAAGCAAATTTGGCACGGAATAAAACCAACAAAATGATTGAATAAATTCAACCTTACAATCTCCCCCTTTAGCTATTCCGTGACAAAATCCTAAAACAAACTCTAGACTTAACATGTGAGTTGGGAACAGTTGAACAAAACTCACTCACACCTAACTCTAGAATCTATGAAGCTCTTGAACCATACAAACAAGTATTTCATAAAAACAACAACACAATACGATCACTGAAAGCAGAAAACTTGAAATGCATATGGAGCAAGCACAATGCGATCAAGCAAAAAGGAAAGAAGCAATAAAGCATGGCTTGACCAAAACATGAACAATCACTATAAATAGTGACCACAATGATCATTCACATAAGGAATGAACATCCGGACATGCAAGCTAATAAACTCAATGCAAAGTATCATTTGCATGTCCAACACTCAACCAATACAACAACACAAGGTAATTGTATCAAGGATATAAAATCCAACAAGGGCACAAGAGTGATGTACTTAAAGAAATGCATAACATTAACAACAAGTACTAAGCTACAAAACATGGGTACAAAATACAAAACACAAAATACTGAAGATAAGCTTAAATATATGATATCATTAAGCAAAACGTAAAACATAGGTCTTCAACATCGATGCTCCCCCTTTGATCAAGCTCTTCCTCCCCCTATCATTATACTCCCCCTATCATCATCATCTCCCCCTTTTTGTCATGGAATAGCTAGTCCTCATTTTCTTCTAACTTCCTTTGAATTTGGTCCAATTGGGTTTGGAGAGAAGTGAACTTTGTATCACAACAGATGTTGTGATGGTGCAGGAGAGAAGCGAGTCCGGACATCTTAGTGCTTATGTCGTGGACAAATGCCATAATGTTTTCTAACTTCTCATCATCGGAGGATGAGATAGAGCGTAAACCACTAGTATATGATGAAGTCTCTTTCTTGATTCCCTTCTGACTATACCAACGCTAGCGTTGAGCATACGAATGTTGATTAGACTTAGTTTCGGGTAGGGAGACTCGTCTTCTGATGGATGAATGCCTTTGAGTTTCAGTATCCTTGAAATGAGGTAGTAAAAAGGAATGCAAATCCTTGATTCAGTTCTTGTAACATTTTTGCACAAAATATGAAAGATATGAGCACAAATATCGATCTCTTCTTCAGTAATCAGATCATGAAGGAACAAAGCTCTCCCAAGATTCATGTATCCGGTGCTGGATAGAGGATATAGATTGTGAAACATGATTAAAGTAAGCACTCGTAGTTCCAGTGAAAGTGAGGAAACACTGATTGAGTTCCCATTTGGTGAGAACTCTAAGTTCCTTCTAAAAGCATCCCGAAGTAAATCCTCATCCGGATTCAAATCATCATATACCAGTGTCTTGGTAAACATCGGCTAGTTGATGTGTAAGATTTCTGCCAGATAAACGGGAGTCACTGAGAAAATCTTTCCTCTAACCCAGCATTTAAGCTCTTTGCCCTTGACAATGGCATTAGCATAAAACACTTTCACCAAATTTTCATATGCATCGTCAAGGTTGGAGAGAAGGAAGTTCCAATCCTTGGTGGCAAACCATTTAGGGACGTCGGTTTCCAGGAGAGACGGCTGGTCAACAGCCTTTTCAACCAGCAGTGAGGCTTCTCGAAAGAAGTTATCATAGATGTGAAAAGCAGCATAAGATCTAAACTTGTCAGGGTCATACATTCCCATCAGTGAGCAGGTCCTCTTTGGCCTGGGAGAAAGATCATCAACATCAATCACTGGCTCTTTGCCTTTGCTGCTCCCTCCTTTTACAGCTGATCTTTTGTATGTAGACATTTTAAATCTGCATCATGTGACACCAAAGAGTAATAGAAACCACACAAGACAACAAACTCTATTAGCATTGATTTAGTCCCAAAACAGGAATATTGAAGAAAACCCTAAAATCATGAGATTAAGGTCTGAATCATGTCACTGAATGTGTGTGTCTCACAAATAACACATTGTATAACCAAAGGCAGTGTAACAACACATAATCAACACCACCCACACAAAAATCTCACCAAATTATCAAATACTCATATTCAAGCATCATATTCACAGATATCACAAAGAACACCCAATTCAAGAAATCTTAGGTAAAAGATGTGAAATACTTTGAGAAAGAAACAAAAACCATACCTTTTCTTGAAGATTGGTGAAGAAGTGAGGAAGAATATGGAAAGATTGTGTGTGAACACGGTGATTTTGAAAGAGGGAAAGACAGAGAAGAAGATGAATAGTCACTAGATGCGAGGGAAAAATGAAAAGTTTTTGAAACAAGTCCTGAAAATAACCCTCATTTTGTAAAACACGCGTTTTTCGCGATTGAATTGAGTCGCAAACAAGTCGCCAAAGCAAGCCACCAAAAACCCTTGTGACAAAATTTTGAAAAATTGTCTAAGTGTTTTTCACGACTGGAAGTTCCACCTGCGAGTAAGTTGTGTCTGGAGTCGCCAAACTTTCTGAGTACCCCTCGTGATTGAAGCTTCCACTCGCGAACAAGTCGCCAACATGAGTCGCGAAAATTCCAAAAACCCATTTTTTTGAAAATTTTTCTAAGTCTGTTTCGCAACTAGGACTTTAACCTGCCAGAGAGTCGCGAAAACCTTCTGAGTGAGCTCACGACTGGGGCATGCGACTGGCTTGACCGGTGAGGCAAGTCGCCAAAATAGGGTTGCGCAGTTTTTTTAAAATTTTTGAAATTTTTCAAAACAAAAACACTTTCCAAAAATAATTAAAACACTCAAAAATATTTTTGTGTTTGATCAACATATAATTGAGCATATGCAACATATTTAATCAAGTACAATCACACAAATGAATAAGGCATTCATTGAACATAGACATGTGTGATGTGTGTGGGTGTCAAGAATGAGATAGTCCTTAGTCTAATGTGAAGCTTCAATGATCAATTCAACCAAGACATACACAATTAGCACTAGGAAAAATGACCTATCTCAATTATAGAAATATGCATATATGACCTCCCACAAAACTTGATAACATAACTTTAAAGCTTTTCATTTGGCTCCATATACATCATATCATTTAATCTTTTAGAATCATTACATCTCATTTTGAGATCGATACCTGAAATTTTTGATATTTCGATTTGATGAATAAGCCTTTGGCTTTTTAGGCATCATACATTTCATTTTAAGTCGTTTTTCCTTTTTCCTAGTCAAATACTAGTATGTGCGACGGCTTTTGCAGCTCATTATCTCTTTTCATTTTGAGATTTACATTTGTTGAGCTCTTTAAGCAAAAATAAATAAATAAATAAAAGAGTGGGAAGATATTTAGGCATAAGTCTATGCAAGTTTCAAGATCAACAAAACCATTGACTAATCATTCTGACAAGTTTGAAGATCTATTTACAACAGTCACATAGATTTCAAGATTTTTCCCACAATGATATGAGTGCATAAAGAACAAGCTACGCTCGTAAATGCACAAAGCCATTAGTACAAAGGTACAAGGCAAAACATGCTAGTGACAATACACAATAATGTCAATCAAACTTTTTGGATTTTCTACTTTTTATGTGTTTTTGGATTTTTGACACAAAAGCAAGAAAAGATTGATAAAAAAAAATGTAAAAACATTTAAAGCAAATAGCAAGCAAACATGACAAGCTATACAAATAGCCAACAAAGTAGTGTGTGCCCTACAAAAGAGAAATCAAATCAAGATAAAGAGGTAAAGCACACATCACACATGAGATTCAAGGAATTGTACCAACACCGTTGGTCTTACGGAGTGATTCAAACCGTGGACCATCGAAAGGCTTGGTGAAGATGTCCACCTTTTGATTATCTGTATGTATGAATTCAAGACATACAACTTTATCTTCCACCAAATCCCGAATGAAATGACAACGTATCTCTATGTGTTTTGACTTTGAATGTTGAACCGGATTCTAAGAGAGATTTATGGCACTGGTGTTATCACAGAAAACACACATTGTATCTTGAGGAATCCCATAGTCATGAAGTAGCTTTTTCATCCAAAGGAGTTGTGTGCAGCAACTTCCAGCAGCTATGTACTCTGCTTCAGACGTAGAAAGAGACACAGAATTTTGATTCTTGCTCATCCAAGAGACAAAGTTGTTTCCAAGATAGAAGCAGCCACCTAAAGTACTCTTTTGATCATCCACACTTCCAGCCCAATCTGCTTCTGAATAATCTGCAAGGCAAGCATTTGAGTCCTTTGAGTACCACAAGCCATAATCCGAAGTTCCATTGACATATCGTATGATTCACTTCACCGCAGTCAGGTGGGATTCCTTTGATGCAGCTTGATATCGTGCACAAACACCCACGCTAAAAGCAACATTCGGTCTACTGGCTGTAAGATAGAGTAGACTCCCAATGATACTCCTATACAAGGTTGGACTCACTTCTACCCCAGAAGAATCAACATTAAGCTTTGTAGATGAACTCATGGGAGTAGAGGCATGCTTTTTGGAATCCAATCCAAAATTCTTGACAATATTTCTAGCATATTTTTCTTGTGAAATGAATATGCCTTCCTTCCTCTATTTGACTTGAAGACCCAAGAAAAATGTAAGCTCCCCCACCATACTCATCTCAAATTCTTTCTTCATCTCCTCAGAGAACTCTATAGCTCGAGCATCAATGGTAGCTGCAAATACTATGTCATTAACATATACTTGAGCCACAAGAAGGTAATCCCCATCATTCTTGACAAATAAAGTCCGGTCGGCATAACCTCTTTTAAACCCTCTATCCAGGAGGTAATGGGTAAGCCGATCATACCAAGCTCTCAGAGCTTGTTTCAAGCCATAAAGAGCTTTCTTCAATCTCAACACATGGTCCGGGAAGTGAGGATCTTCGTAGCCTTTGGGTTGTTCAACAAACACTTCTTCATTCAGGTAGCCATTTAGAAATGCACATTTCGCATCCATTTGGTAGAGTTTAAAGTTCATAGTGCATGCAATTGACATAAGAATGCGAATATACTCAAGTCTTGCCACGGGAGCAAAGGATTCATCAAAATCTGCTCCTTCTACTTGAGTGTATCCTTGAGCCACTAGTCGAGATTTATTTCGGATAATCTCTCCATCTTCATCGATCTTGTTTTTAAGGATCCCTTTGGTACCGATGACATGAACATTTTCAGGCCTAGGAGCAAGTTCCCATACATCATTTCTCATAAATTGGTTTAGCTCTTCATGCATTGACTCAACCCAATTTTCATCTTGAAGAACTTCTTCTACCTTTTTCAGCTCAAATTGGGCAAGGTAGCAATGGTATGTTACATGATTGGCCAGAAGTATGTTTCCCTTTCTAAGGCAAAGACCTTCATCTAAAGACCCAATGATGTTACTGTCCGGATGGTTTTTAATCACTCTTGATGATGGCTTCTTTGATGTGGACACTTCATCATTCCGGGAGATAGGAGGATGAACTTCCGAAGGAGTGAAAGGACTTGATGTTCTAGACATTGATCTTGTTTCTATTCTTGAATTCATGGGAGTTGATTCCTTTTCCAGTGTAGATCCTTCAACTGTAATATCAAGAGCTTCGACCTCAGCTGTGGGCTTTTTGGTGCTTGGCCCTTCTCCATCATCAACCATCTCTACCTTTGTTATAGCATCATCAATTTCTACATTGATAGATTCCATTATCGTCTTTGTTCTCTTGTTGAAAACTCTATATGCCCTGCTAGTAGTAGAATACCCAAGGAAAAATGCCTTCATCACTTTTTGCATTAAATTTTCTAAGGTTCTCCCGATCATTTAGAATGTAACACCTACTTCCAAACACTCGGAAGTACTTCACTTTTGGCTTCTTTCCATTCCAAATTTCATAAGCGGTCTTCTTTGTTCCCGCTCGGAAGAATATCCTATTACCAATGTGACATGAGGTATTCATGGCTTCTCCCCAAAACTTTTGAGGAATTTGCTTGTTAAGTAGCATAACTCTTTCTATTTCTTGAATCACCCGATTTTTCCTCTTAACTACCCCATTTTGTTAAGGAGTTTTGGAGGCTGAAAATTCCTTTTTGATCCCATTCTTCTCACAAAACGACTCAAATCTTGCATTTTCAAACTCCTTGCCATAATCACTCCTTATCTTGACAATCGAAACCCCTTTCTCGTTTTGTAGTCTCTTGCATAGAATTTCCAATTTCTCACATGCTTCTGATTTTTCTCTAAGAAATTTCACCCAAGTGTATCTTGAGAAATTATCAACAATGACCATAATGTACCTCTTTCCTCCTAGACTTTTAGTTCTTGTAGGCCCCATTAAATCAACATGAAGGAGCTCTAAACAACGAAAGGTAGCAATCACATTCACCTTGGGATGACTTGCCTTTGTTTGCTTTCCCATTTCACATGCACCACAAATTGTCTTCTCAACCTTCCTAAACTTTGGAAGTCCCTCAATAACTTCAAGTTTAGATACTTTAGCTACTTTTTTGAAATTTGCATGCCTAAATCTGTGATGCCAAAGTTCCAATATGTCAACACGAGCACTTCTACATGAAATTGGTGCCATAGGAACTACTTCGTAGCAATTGGTAATAGTCCTATTTCCCTCCAAGACTTGAACCCCTTCTTCATCAATGATTATGCACCCCTTCTTTAAGAATTGAACAAGGAAGTCTTCATCACATATTTGAGTGATGCTTAAGAGATTTGCCTTCAGCCCCTTGATGTATAAGACATCCTTCAATAGAGGTAATCCCGGTATCTCAACAATCCCTTTGCCGAAAACTTAAGTATGACTCTCATCGCCAAATGTCACATAGTCACCAATCTTCTCTTTGAGTGACTTAAACAGTGATTTATCTCCTATCATATGACGAGAACATCTGCTATCAAGATACCATAAACATGAATTAAATACCTTTAAAGAGGTGTGCACAAATAAGCAAGCATGGGACAAGCACTCTTGACCTTCAAACAGAAACTTATCTTCATTTTCCATGCTCTTGTTAGATTTAATTTTCTTCTTCAAATTATCAACTTTATCACACAATATTCTATTTCTTCATTTATACTTCTTAATCAATGAATTAGACTCACAAAGACTATTGTGTAAGATGTGATTCTCATTTTTAAAATATTTCAGCATGTGAACAAACATTCTAGCATGTTTCTTTGTTTTTAATAACTCTAGAAGTTCATTGTTAGGACACCCTTCAAGCATATTCATAGAGTCATTATCACAAACATTTAAACCATAATTCAGCATTGCCTTTTCCATAGCTTCATCCATAGCTAAGGGGTCTAGGATCGCACTTAGGTAATTAAACCATAGCAAGTGCACCTGCTCTGATACCAATTGAATGTTCAATTAGTGTGTAAAACACCTATGAACGTTTAGACCCCCAATTTACAAATTACCAACACAAGCTTATTATCAAGCAATGTATGTGCGAAATATGAAAATAAGCTAAAACATAATTGGTAAAACAATCTAAACCGAAATTAATCACAACCATAGCAGTAATTAAATGACAAAGATTATAAGAAGAGAGATGCAAACGTAAAGACAACACAGCGATGTGTTATCGAAGAGGAAACCGAAGTCCTCGGCGTAAAACCTCTCCATCGTCCTCCAAGCAGTCAATAATCCACTAGAGAATAAAGTTGGGATACATAAATAGTAGAAGACCCTCCAAGCCTAATCTACCCAGTGCACCTAAGCCCTCCAAGCTTCTTGCTCCAACAGGGTTACGCCGAACCTTGTATTCTCTAGCTTACCGAATCCCGCAATCGCCCATTGCATCAACCAAAATGAATTGGTCCCTTCCTAACTACTTCCCAAGCACCAAAAAGCCTTCTCATAGATATAGGTATGGTGAGATAAGGATTTGGCTAATGTACCTCTCAAGGATGTGTCAATGGAGAGGGTGAGAGTAGAGGAATTTTGAGAATTAAAGGATGAAGATTGTGGATGAGTCAATCTTGTTTTTCTCTAGGGTTTCTCTCTCAAAATTCTCTCTAGAAGCTCTCTATAATATATAGGTATAAAGGTACTTATAGTAGGGTGTATGGAATGCGAAGAGTCGGTTTTGTAATAAACAGAGTGTTCTGGCAACTCGAGCTCGCGACTGGAACGAGTCGTGAGCTAACGGCCTAGCCAGACTGGAAGTTTTGTCCTGTAGTATAACAGTTGGTGTGACTCTTCAGCTTCCCTACATGCTTCACACGTGTGCCACCTTTGGCGACTTGCTAGTCATGAGATCCAATCACGAGGCCCTTCTTGGGTGCACACTCTTGAGCTTTTCTTCACACTCTCTCACATATTACCCTTACATGATTCCTACCTAAATACAGGGTTTCTAAATGCTGAATTACAAGCAAATTTGGCACGGAATAAAGCCAACAAAATGATTGAATAAATTTAACTTTACAATTATCTACAGTACTTTTTAGCCTAAATGACAGCTTTTTATTTTTTCAGAACAATTTTGCTTATGCACATGTTTATCATAATAAGAGGAGTTATTTAGATATATCATGCGCATATATACATCTCTACAAAACCACATCTACGACCAAGTCCTTAGGTGGACAGATGCACCCTAAGGATGCCTTAAAATTTATTAAAGTCCATTAGTGGACGAATACATCCCAGGGGATGCTTGCAATTTATTAAAGTCCATTAGTGGACGGACACATCCCAAGGGATGCCTTAAACAAGTCCATTAGTGGATGGGTGCATCCAAGGGATGCCTTAAAATTTATTAAAGTCCATTAGTGGACGGATACATCCCCCTTAAAATTTATACAAGTCCGTGAGTGGACGAGTGCATCCAAGAAATGCCTTAAAATTTATTAAAGTCCATTAGTGGACGGATACATCCCAAGGGATGCCTTAAAATTTATACAAGTCCGTGAGTGGATGGGTGCATCCAAGGGATGCCTTGCAATTTATTAAAGTCCATTAGTGGATGGATACATTCCAAGGGATGCCTTAAAATTTATACAAGTTCGTGAGTGGACGGGTGCATCCAAGGGATGCCTTGCAATTTATTGAAGTCCATTAGTGGACGGACACATCCCAAGGGATGCCTTAAATTTTATACAAGTCCATGAGTGGATGGGTGCATCCAAGGGATGCCTCGAAAATTAATTAAGTACATAAGTACACCTCAAAGGATACATTGAAAATCTATATGGGCGGACATATCCCACTTATAAAAAAGATAGATCATTCCTAGATAAATCTAAGCGAAAGATCTAAAACCTGCCAAGCTGACGGGCATAAATTTGAAATCTTTTAGATGGAACGGAAGCAAATAAACTTAGAATTAAAAACCCAAAAAAGTTAAAAGTAATGTTAAAGTTATACAACCATTGTTTTCAACATGATTTTAATAAATAAAAATTTACAAATGCTAAGGTTGGTCCACTAGAGGTGCTCCATCCACAACCATCCATGGCTCTTCCCCCTCAACAGGACGGCTCTTGTCTTCAACAGACTTAGCTTGCTCATCTTTAGGAGCCCCTTCTTCATCATCTTGAACGATGGGCGTAGGGTCCTCCTAGAAGAGCTCGTCCATGCCCTTTTGGTTGACGGTCCTAGCCGGAGTCTGGGCGACGTTATCAAGGGATACCTGAGACACGTCAAGGTCAGGGTAAAGAGCTTCCACCTGATGAAGGCATTCATCAAACTCGTCAGAATACCAATCGCTAAGCTCCTTAAGGTAGCCATCGGTGTCTCGGAACTCTACCTTCTTGCTAGCTTTAGCACGATGGACTTGCTCCCTTAGGTTGGTAATCTCCCCCTCTATATCTAGGAGACATTCCTCAACTCGTCTGTGTAGTTCTCCGACTCCTCCAGAGCCTTCTTAGTCAAGGTTAACTTTTGGACTTGGACTTCCTTCCAAGCGTTAACCTCATTCAGCTCTACCTTTACGGCCTTAACCTTCTCCCTTAGATGGTCAATCGCTTTCTCCTTGGCGAGGCAATGGTCCATTAGACCCTTCATCATCAGCACCCCCTACAAAATGTTAAGAGACGTTTAGAACCAAAATATTCTAGATTAAAAGTGAAAGGGAAAAGTGACGGTTGTATACCTAAGCCAAGCCAAAGAGGCCCATCTCCCCCATAGCCTTAGTGGCATGATTGCCTAATTCCTTGTAATCGTCGTCCTTGATAATGGACGACAGGAGCCCCACCGCGCGACGAGAGTCCTCACGGAGGATAGGGGGTGCTTCTCAGGAGTGGGACCTGGGGCCATCATCAGGCCTTTGCCAACACCATGATAGGGAGGAGGCACTTGAACGAACCCTGACTTCTCCCCGACGGTGGCCGTGACCACCTCCTTGGGTTTCTTGGCCGAACGGCCACCCTTGTTTGTAGGCTTCCGCTTCAAGAACGGCTTAATTAGCGTTGTCCCCTCAATAGGGGGCACCTCTCCATCCTGCTGCTTCTTCGCACGTTCAGTGGCATTTTTGCATATAAGCCTTTCCTTTTGCCTTCGTCCATTTTTGCATCAAAGGGGGACGCGAAGAAATAGTTTGAAAAAATTCAAAAAATAAAAGACTGAAGAATAAACCAAAGGAAAGCAACGGACTCACGCTTGCGTGCAGTTCGATCGTAGCGACGGGTGATGTCTGTGGGCTCAGGTCCTTCACAATACTAGTGAATGGTAGCAAGGGTGACGAGCTCTTTCCAGGTCCTCTCCTGGAATGGGATACAAAAGATTCTCTCCAAAAAATTCCACTCTTCAAGAGACACTTCTGGACGATCTTGAGCTGCAACCAAAATAAGCATTATGTTAGAAAAAAGTAAATATGTTGAAAGTGACAAATAAGCTCCAACGAACACATACTAGACGGAGGCAGTATGCCCCAGGTTCTGTCAATGACGGGCATGTCATGATGTTCGTCAGGGTGACATACCTAGTTCTCTCATTGGACGAAGAAATACCGGTTCTTCTAGTTCTGGTTTAAGTCTGGAGTCTCGTACACCAGCCTTAGTGATAGTTTCCTTGGAAGGAAACTGTAGATACCCTTGGACTTGACTATTTTCGATGGGCAATAACAGTGGAAGAACTCCTCCACTGTTAGGCGACGACTACCCTTGCTCAGTACCCCATACAGCACCTCGACACCAATGAAGATTCTCCAAGTATTCGGCGCAAACTGGGTGACGGCTAGACTTAGGAATTGAAGTAGGCAACGGTGTAGCGCACTCAAGGGAAGCCTAAGCCTAGCCTTGAACATCTACTCGTACATCCTGATGTCAGGAGCGTCACAGTAGTAACATTCCTCAAATTTACATGGTAGACGGATGGGGATGTCAGCAGGGATCTGGTACCTATCTCGAAGGGTGTTAAAGTGTTCACTTTTGACAAACGAGCTAAAATTGTTAACTGTCCATATCAAGGGAAGGATGAAGTTCCTAAGACCATCAGGACCGATGACAGATCGGAGTGGGGACTCGTTGATCTCTTCGTTGCTTAAGACTTTGTCTGTGTAACTCCCTGACCCATACTCGTCTGAGTCCTCATCTTCCTCCTTGGAAGTTGAGTTGGCAGACGGATCCCTCTCAATGTATGTAGTGCCAGGGTTGGTTTGACCTGAAGGGTACACTTCATTGTAGCCCGCTCCTTTGCGAACACACGATTGTTCACTCAATGCTTCACTAGACATCTATTACACCTATAAATGACGGACAAATTCCTAAGACTCTACAAGTCTATATACGCGACGATCACAATAGTTTCAAATTAAAGAAAAAGTAGAAGTATACAGGACGGAGATACTTATAGGTATACAAAACGAATAAGAGGACGGAAGCGCGGTGGACGGATGCACTAAGATCACGAATCACAGGAATCTCGCAGGCGACGAATGAGCTCTGACAATGGAAATTAGGAGCAAAAGATGGAAATAGGAGAAGAAAGCAGCATATATATAGAGGTAGTTGCGCGGAAGACGAAGCGACACTTTGATCCAAGTAACCCACCATTCAAATGATGCCATGTGTCCCATCAACATTTATGACTCTCAATTACCCTGTCAATCAAGGCACAACTCCCTAGAACTAGGAGTAACCGTCACCCCCCGTGTCCGTCTAGAATATTGGGCAACGGACCCGTGGAGTGAGGGGGCAGCTGATAGGGATAAAATCCCCAAATAGACGGATATAAATAACGAGAGCAAACATTAGTGACGGAGTCACGAAAAGAGACAGTCTTGGCATTCTAAAAACTAGCGGATGGGTTCACAACCTGGATGGATGAGAGACACGACGATTGTATTCCTTGAAGCAGACGGATGTGTGACATGGACGGAAAGGAGGTGTGACAGGTGGATCCCTCAAGGCAGTCGTACCAAAGCTAAACAATCTGCTAAAGCCATGTGTCACCTTCGTGGCATGAGTGGTCTCCAAGAATCTTAGAATGGAAATATCTTGCACTCCACGTCCAACTACAGTCTAAGGAAGCCCTATAAGGAAAGGATCCCGTATATTACGAATATTAATGGGGATCTTCTCTACAAGGAAATACCTTCTCCACTAAGAAATTAAGGTCAGCTCTACACTACTATAAAAACCCCAAAACCCTTACAAATTGTGGTACGCGTAATTCTCCCAGCTCTGGCACTCTAGAGTTTGTAGAAATTCTCCCTAACTTAACCTTCAAAGGGTATTCGACCGGTACCATATTGGTACTTTCTGCAAGGTCTTCTTTGTTTCTGTTTCGCAGGTTCTGTCTAGAGCACATGAGGACTATGCAGCTCGCTGATGATTTTTGGCATCATCAAGAAGCAAAGAAGAATATCATTAATCATGTAAAGTAACATTGATAGAGGTCAAGCCCTTCTAGGGTGAAAATATGGTTAACAACTGTAGTGAGTTTTGAAGGGCATAGATAATTTTAGAAGGAAGTATTTATCTGATTTCAAAAGGTGGTCAATACTATTTTGAAAATAGTCTATGGTTTTTGTTTGTTAATCATCGTGATTGATACCTGTCAAGTGTCTACTAGAAATTCTAATTTGACTCGTTATACATACAAATATCAACCAACAATCAAGATTCAAGGCACATTAGCGAGTTTGATACCAAATGCTTGTGTATTTGTTGGGAAATTTAGACCCCGGTTGATCGAATTAACAAGTTTTAAATCCAAGTTGTTAATTAGATTAATTATGAATATACCTTGTTAACACAAACAAACATCAATATCATGTCAAAATCATGCAGCGGAAAAATAAATAAGACAAGATATGATGACCTAGGAAAACCAATGAAACAAACTAGTTTCACAGTAAAAAACCTAGGGGAAACCTTCCCGAAAAGCAATCCACTATAGTAAAGAGAAGTTTCAGATCTAGTACAAAACATTTGTCCTTAGACTCTACAATCCTCGTAGATGAACTCATAGCAGAAACCTTCTACCGCTTCAGAACCTCTGAACTTTTCAATATATGAACGCCACCCTTTTGATGCACGAATCCCAATACGTGACTAACCAATTGCGCGGATCCCAGTACGCGACTTCAATCACCAACTAGAAGAAGATTGTTGGCTGCAAAGTTCTTCACTTCATCAACAATGAAGATCAAGAAGCACTTGGTTACAAAATCCTAAGACGCAAAGACGCAGTAGCTTCTTTTAGAGAGAATAAGGCATCAGTCACCTTTTGCATATGTTCTCCTTGTATTTTCTTATGTGACGACCTCTAAAATAAGTCTTATATAGGTTTAGGGTTGTAAGAAAAGAAACCCTACACAAATACATAAGCTTGGCCCAAAAATCAGATCTGAAAATTCTGATTTCCGTAACCTCGATAGATAGCAGGTGTCGAGATTTAAACTTCGACAGATACAACTATCGAGGAGGTGTCGAGCAACTATCGGGCTATCTGTCCGCCAGTGTCGAGCTATCTGTCCAGCTTTAAGGAACAACTTTTCTTCACTTGTTTCTTGGTCCAATCTTCATGGCTTTAATACTAGACTTGAACAACATGTTTTTTGAAGTATTAAACACATCCTAGATTTACCAAATTACAAGTAAAGTGCATTTTGTCAAAAGATTAGCCAATTACACAAAATATGTCCTTAACAAAATTAGATAGAAATGGTCGCTACTTGGGCAGTTCAGGTGAGAGAGAGCCTACTAACAAAATCGTATGTTCTTTTTGTACCATGCATATAACAAAAGTAACATATTCAATACTTCATAGCATATGTGAATTGTTAACATATGCCATGAATCTTTGTTTTGCTATCTATGTATGATGTCAATGTATTATTGATGGAGGAAAAAAATTTACAATTAAATGATGCATTTCCTAACATAAATTCATCCAATAAATTGTCTATGTATGTATGTATGAGTAAACTATCAAAATTCGTATTTACCACTGCAATTCAACTACAACCTAAAAACATAAAAAAGTAAAAGAGAAAAAAAGTTACCCACATAGACCAACAGCAAGAGAGGGTACTTACACACATTTTATCAAACGCTTGGTACAGACGAACTGAGAAGGATGAAAAAAGACAAAAACAAAAACTTAAATTTAGAGGAAAGATAGAGGAAAAGCAAGAGTACCTCAAAAAACAGAACCAAGACCATTGATAAACATGGAAGACCGAATGGTGGGAGTTATGGCTTGTGAGTAAGGTCCAAGTTGCAAGGGCAGCTAAGTATAAGAGGATTCCTTTTTATGAACTAGACTTTTATGTGGTTCAAAAATACCCTCATTAATGAAGGATAACTTTATTTAGAAATAGGGTTATAAATGTCTAATAACAAATTACAGTTACTACTTATCTCTAAAATTTATCATTTTTATTTTTTTGAAAAATAAAAAATATATATTTTCAAATTATAATATATGCAAATTATCAACCTTTACTCAGAAAAATAGAAGAGCCTTCTGAGCAAGCGCAACACATGTGCTTAGAGGCTAGTATATATATGGAACTGTAGTTTAATATTAGATACTTACCATAGAAAAGTCATCCTTACAGCCTAACCTTAAAAAATAAAAAACTTGAGAGGTAATGGGGATTTAAAAACAAAATAAAAGAAAGAGATTGGTTAGAGAACCTACAGGTTTAATATTTGATACTTGGTGTTTCTAAAAATCTGATCTTGTATAAAATAAAAATAAAAATCTGATCTTGAAGAACTGTGAGATAGCAACAGTATCTAATAAAAGAGCTGAATAGAAAACGAACGGAACAAACAAATTGAAGAGTATCAAACATACAGAACTATATAACTAATTAAATTATTCCATGGACCTTCCAATACTCAAAATAAAATATAGAAAACAATTCAAAATCATACCTTGCTGCGATTATTCAAAGAGAAAGACTTTATTTATAATATAAGATTTTTAATCTAAGCAAATTTAGATTCCTAAGAAAATTTGGAGTTGGAATACAAAACTTGATCCGCTAGTATGTGCATTGCCAATGTGAGCAAAGAGGGAGGCTGCGTTAATACTTAATATTAAAGATATTAGCTATTCTAATTATTCCACTTTTGATGTTGATTTAAACTCTAAAGCTTGCACACAAAAAATCAGAGGACAAAGATATTAACTATTCTAATTATTTCTGTTTTGCTGTTGATTTTTCAATATCACATCGGAAAATAAACTGATTAAGAAAAGAATTAGAAAAACCCAAATGGAAAAAAGAAAAACAAAAGAGACATGCTGGGCTTTAGAGGAACGAGTTGAGGTAAAGCACAGATGATGTTATGGTTGAAACTTGAAAGTCAAAATAGCAGAAACTACACAATTGTGTCTTTTGAAGGGAAAGGAAGAGAGGGGAGAACACGCATGTTCTACCGTTCTAGGGTTTAAGCTTAGAAGATGTTTCAAACTTTCAACGAATGGTTAGGTTTTAAAAATAAGGGCATTAAAAATTTAAAAAGAAAAGAAGAATAATGTGTTGGGTATTAATTCTTCTTTCTTTTTTAGAATCAGTCGCTTATAAAATCGAAAGAATTAAATCGAATTAATTCAAATTAAAAAATATAAATAAAAAATGCTGATATGAAAAATTGTAAAAATGTTAACCAAAAGTTAAAAGCTTTGGTGTAATATATATATATATATATATATATAGATTATGTCGAAATTGATTGTGATTCAAATGACGAAAGGTCTGAAGCTGTATTTATAACATTGCTCTAAACCATAAAGAGTAATCTGAAATTCAAAAAACACAAAATCTCTTAATTTAGATGGAAACCTCAATTTCATTTTGGGGGTTAAGTAGAAAAATTAAGAATTTATGTCTAAATTGTGGTGATGAAGCACATCAAAGGTATAAATTGTAATTGTTTAGCCCCAAAACAAAACAAAAAACAAAAAAACAAAAAAAGTGAGGTGAAAGAATTTGGACAAAACTTGGAGCGGTGGAGGTGATACGGACAGGTAGGACACGTATCGGCATGGTGTTGGACGAGCAAATCCAAAAGGGTTTAAAGAAAAGAAAAGAAAAGGCAAAGCTGAAATTGCGAGAAGAGCAGAGCTGAGTTTCGGAGAGTTGGCATAAAAAAACAAAACAAACAAACACAGTGAGACAGAAACAGACAGTCACAGAGAGGTTGACTCCAAGAGAGAGAGCAGCAGCAAATCTCATGAATCATATGGACATGGTTTTGCTTTCTATTAACTCTATATCTTTTTTTTTTTTTTGCCAAGAAAATGAAAATCTGATTGATTGATTTTATATATGTTTATGTTTAAAAGTAAGAAAGACTATATATAAATATACAAACTAACTTGTTTTGTATTTGTAGGGTGCATAAAGAATTCCCTCAAATACCAAACTCTAAATTAGGTATAGAGCTTTTCATTCCGTACAATGCAAAATGCATTTTCCCCTAAAAAAGTGAATTTATCTGTTTTCCGAACTTGACGCCTATATTTGATGGGATGATAAATATGTTTTTGAGATTTTTATTTTTATTCTTATAATAAAATTAATAATGATTGTAGTAGTACTAGGCTAGAAGACGAAGAAGCTGGATGGGTTGAATCTCTCTCGACTCAGATTCATTTCAGTTCAATTCCCAAGGCCTCTCTTTTTCTCTTCTTCTTTCCTTTCTTTCATTCAAAGCATGATAACTATTGATTGTCTTCTTGCCATTTTTCGTAGTCAATTTATTTTATATGAGGAATCCATGACTGTTGCTTTCTTTTAGTTAATATCATACTGGCTTCTTTGTGTCAATTTTCTGTTTCTTGCGTTGAATTTTGGTTATTTCTTCTTATGCTCAAATCCATAGCAAAAAATTGCTCATTATTCTATTGCTAATTTCTGTGTGATATGATTTATGAATACCGCAATAAGATGATGATGACGATGCTTGTATTGTATTGTATTCATTTTCCCTGGCTTGGGGGGATGGGATCTTCTATTGGTGTTATTTCAACTGAGAGTGAGAGTGAGAGTAGGCACATTTATTAGCTTGTGTAAGCTGCTGCATTGTTAAGGTTTGTGTTGCTCTTATTAGGCCTTGTGTCTTGCACCCACCCCTATTGAATTTGATATTTATTATTGTAGTATATACTTTTGCCTAGATCCTAAAGATGTAGACCCCCAACGTCAGCAGTGGGTGATATTCTTATTTCCTTTAGCACCTGTTGCAGCTTATTCTAGTTAAAATTAGGCGTTCTTCTTTATAATAATAAAAAAAACACTATAGTTTGTTATTTGTGAGTGATTTAAATTGTGCGGACGTTAAAATTTTGAGTACAATTCTTGAATAAAGTATCTCTATCTAATTCTGCTTTAAAATATTGGTTCATGTTCTTAACTTTGTGCTGTTGACATGGACAGGCACAATAAAAGATGCATTGTGGCCTTCATATAACCAAGACTGATACTCAGAAAGTTTCAGAGGAAGGAAAAGAATCCTTATCAAGAAAATTTCAACAAGAACTTGGTTTTTGCACTTCTTTAGAGGTCTTAAATATTTGTGACATTAACTGATTTGGGTCTATACTTTGTCCTTCAATTTTTTCTGAATAAAATCTCTGACTTGTTTCCATGGATTTTAATCTTCTCTTCAGGATCGTGGAGTGTTTTCTATCGCAAGGTAAAATGATTGTGGTCATTATGTCTTATTGTAGCTTATGTATATATGTATGTATGTAATCATTCCTTCCGATATTTGTGGTATCAGTTCATTCTTTGCTTTCTTCCACTGGTATTTCTTTAATAAAATTTCACTCATCAGATATTGCTATTTAAATTTGTTCCATCTCTTTATTTCTTTATCTCTCTTTGAGGACTTTATCCTTCTTCTTGTTATAGAGCAATTGGGTTTTGCAGTAGTATAAATTCTTCAAGAGTTCATGCCCTTGTTTAGCTAATAAAGTGTGTATGATACCATATTGATCCTGCCTCGGGGAGCCTGCACCTTGTTAGGTTTTTACCTGTGCAAGTAATCCCTCCTTACAGAAATTTATGACTAAATGAACTGTTTGTTATTTGAATAATCTGATAAATTCTCCTTTATTTTTTTTCCTCTTAATTAAATCTTGACTTTATTTCTCTTTTCCATTTATTATTCATTTATCACTTTCTTGTGGTTAGAGAGCTAATATTGTTGTATGAGTGGTACTATTGGATTATACTCTTCTAGAAGAATCTAGAATAGTCTAGTGGTGAGGTGTCCCCACCAGTTGTCATTCTTAGAATATTCTTTAATCATTTGTAACTAACTCTCCAATATATATGGATATTAGAAGATGATGACTTGAGATTGAAATGTTACAATAAGGAATTTTTAATGTTCTGATGATTGTGAACAAGTTGGCGTTTAGTAGATATCCTTATGTCCATTTTAGAAGTTCAAGAGCTCTTTCCCTATGCCTATTTCTTTAAGTCTCAGACACTCCAGAAATGGATGTTGGACTTGTGGTCCAGTGGTATCAACATCCTCTTCAGTAGATATTAGGATTTGAGTTTTTTATTTTTTTTAATGGTAGGTAAGTTACACATGCACCCAGTGGGTCTTTAACCCACAACCACACCTTCCATCTAACAGTTGCAAGGGCATGTGGTTCCAGTTGAGCTAGAGCTCATTGGCAGGATTGAGATTTTTCAGCTTAAAGATATTTGAGCCGGGAGCCTATGTTGTGGACTTAGGCTTACTGTAGATTAATTCCAAACAGGAGAACTGTGGAAATAATCTTTCTAATTAAATACTGCAGTTCCTGATTGCTGCGTCACTGTGGGCATTTTTTAATACAGATTTTCACATTATTATGCAGCTATATTGTAGCCAATGTGTGATCTTCTTTCTCTCCTCTTATTTTATCAGGTGTCCTATTCTTACATTTCTTACCCTTGAATCTGATGGACACTGGAGGATTTTTGCAGTACCGCTGCAATGTCCAGATCATACTAATCACATGGGATCTGGAGTTCGGGTAAATATGGACAGTCTGCACATGGTTTCTCCGCCATCTATTAGTTCATACAGGGATCAACAAAATGTGTGGAAAGGACCTCCAGCTGTGGAGTCATATACAACCAGAAGCTTTCCTGGGTCGAATGTGCAACGACAATCTCGAAACAAGGCCTTGACAAATAAAGCAACTAAATTGAATGAGCTTTCCAACAATTCTTCTCATCAGAATTTGTTTATCTGCAGCAACTCCCCAGGCTTGAACCGAAATGGCTCAAAGGCTAATAGTTCATCTGATCTGCTTATTGACAGTTCTCAACTAGACGAGGCTGTAAAGAGAAATTCAAGAAAAAAGGCTAGAAAGAAGAAGAAAAAGAGTATGAAGCTTTTGAGTGACTCTGGCTCTACTGAATTGGAAGTCCTCTCTGAGGAATATGCCCATGGAAGTCCAACTTCTGAAACCTGTGGTAATACTGATTTGGGTCATAGGGATGGACCATTATCATCAGTGGCACCAGAAGTACTATTGCCCAATCTTATGGTTGACAGAAATGGATATGAAGGAATTAGTAATAGCATTATTAACCTTTGTCAAACACCAAAGACATGCAGCTCATATGTTGATAAGGTGGATGATTCAGAAGCTATTGCTCCTTCAGTTGTTCAGAATTTTACTAGGGAACATCTTGTGTGTAGTTCAGACAATCTGTTTCAAACCAAAGATTCCATCTTTGATGGAGTGGAGCATACACATTGTGTACAGATTAGCTGTTATGATGATATGTATTCCAAAGGTTTGTCTGATATGCATGACTCCTTAGTGTTGGATTCAGTTTCCATTGGTTCAAACAGTGATGATAACATTCATGCTGTTCATGATGTACAGCAATCTGAAAATGAAAGTTTCGGAATTAGTGTTTCTGAACCACCAGGTTTAAATTCCAGTAAGGAATGTCTCTCTCATCAAAGCTCATTAAATTGTGCTGTGGATACCAAAGATCAGACCGAGAGAAAAAAATGTGGTAGTCAAGTTGGTAGCTGTAGTGATATGCAAGTGGTTTTACCTGGCAAGAGAGGCAAGCAAAACAAAACAACCCCCACCAGTTCAAGTGTCCACAGATTTGGAAGTGTAAGATATATGCATGGCCGTACAGGGAAAGAAAACAATCATTCTATATGGCAAAAGGTTCAGAGGAATGAGGCCAGTGGATGCAATGGGGAAATGAAGAAAGTTAGTCCAGTTTGCTCGCAGTTTGATGTCACATTGAAAGAGGCTCCTTTGCTTAAAGGAATTTCTAATGATGATGTGACTTTGTTATCAAAAAGTGTGGATAAGAAACATTTAAAAGGTAAAGTTTCTAGGAAGTTGAAAAGAAAAGGTATTCCAGCTACAAAACAAGACTATGGTTATTCCAGGAAGGGTTCTCAAATTGATAAGGCCGGCTCAAACTGTTGTGCAAAAATTATTATGCAACAGAATGAAATAAAAGATTTCTCATCTCAGCTGAATGATCAAACAGGATTGAGCTGTGTTTCAAGATCTTGTTCTCAGAGTAATTCTCATGTGGCTACATTCCAGAGCAACAGAGCTGAAAATATGACATCCGAATCTGTTTACAGCACACAAGTACATCCAGATGAGTTGGAGCCACCTGAATGTAACACTGTTTCTAGTACCAACAATTGTAATGCAGGAAATCAGGAAAGCTCATTGCCAAAATCATGTGACTCAGATCAGTCAAATATGCTTGAGGTGAAGTTTCCAGTGTACCTTCCTCATCTTTTAGTTAATGAAGTTGGCCCAGTTCAGAAAGAAATTCCTCTTGCGGAATACAATAAGCCAAGCCACGGTATTGGATCTATTTCACAGAGATGGATACCAGTTGGGATGAAGGATCCTGGCTTCACCAGCTCTGCTAGATCTGACTGCTCATCAATGGATCATTCTGATGTGCCAGCTGCTGAATTGAAAAACACTGTTGAACGAAAAACGGCTTCCAGTTCTCAAAATCTTGTTTCTTCATTAAATGGAGTAATGTGCATGGGTAAGAACTCAGGAGATCTAAGTTCTCATGAAGATGAGGGTCATACTCAGAAATTGGGCAATCAAGATGCATGCACACTTAAAGAGTATAATAACAAGCATGTTGCAGGTAACTGCTTCACTGTTGAATCAAAAGATCTACATGCATTTGAAACCAACTCATATAAGATTGCACAGGCAGTGAATAATGCCTGTAGGGCACAACTGGCATCTGAAGCTGTTCAAATGGCCACTGGTTGTCCAATTGCTGAAATTGAAAGACTTCTTCATTTTTCTTCTCCAGTTGTTTGTCAATCTTCCAGTTTGATAAGCTGCCAGACGTGCTTGAGGGACCAGGTTGGGGGTGTGTCGCTCTGCAGACATGAGATACCTAATGTTCCTTTGGGATGCCTGTGGCAGTGGTATGAGAGACACGGAAGCTACGGATTAGAAATAAGGGCAGAGGATCATGAAAATACGAAGAGATTGGGTGTTGATTGTTTTGCTTTTCGTGCTTATTTTGTCCCTTATCTGTCTGCAGTTCAGCTGTTCAGAAACCGTAAAAATCATCCTATTGATACTAGCAAAAAAAATCCTCATTTTGATGTTCAGGAGGCATGTGAGACTAGTGAAACATTGGAAAAACCGTCAATTTTTTCAGTACTTTTTCCACGGCCTCGCACAGAAGACACAGGTGGTTTGCTAAATCAGGTGCATGGTTCAGAACAATCTCCAGCTTCTGATGAAGATGATGACACTGTTCAATCAGTTGACATGACATGCTCCAGAGATTTTGAGCCACTTTTTGAATATTTTGAATCTGAACAACCCCAGCAAAGACGGCCCTTATATGAGAAGTAAGTATTTTTGTTGTTGTGTGTGTTTTTTGTTTTCTGTATTTTTTTTTTTTTTTTTTTTTTAAGAACGACAATAAACTCTATTGCAAGTGGAACCTTCTCTTGAGTTTAAGTGTTTATGAGGTTATGTGTTAAAGAACCACTAAATAATTCATTTACAAAATAACCAATGAAAAATGTTGGGCTTTTGATATCTATACATTTCTTATTTAATTATGATACACATTTGCACCTTAGGTAGACTTCACACATACATGAAGTTAAATTGTTCCATTCTTTTTATTTTTAGAAAGTAATTATGCACTATGTTTCTCATGCTGGTTGACATGACCCCATGCATACTTGATAATGAATCAATAATTTGTTTACTATTTTTCTCCAATAGTTTATAAACTATGTTAAAAGGAACTTCCAATGTAGAACATGAATTTTTCCCTCCCCCCATCCTTCCCTCTCTGTCTGTTTCTATGTATTTGTATTCTGGCTTCTATGTTACAAGATCTCACTTTTATCTATCCTTTGAAAATTTTAGTCACCATGAAAATTTTTATCTGGTTTAATCCTTTGTCATATAGGGCAGTGGCATGAGCATAATAAGTTTAGATCAAATCATCTGATAAATTTTAGTTGAAATTGTTTAGTCATTAAATTTAACCTATCAAATAAACTTATAACATGTTTTTTACTAACTTTACTTAGGGAAGGTTGTTTAAAGAATGGGTACATAAGAATTATCTCATTCAATTTATCCGAAGAGGGGAAGAAGGAAGCAAAAGAAATCTGTTATTTGACATCTTTTTAGTAAAGTTTCTTTATTTGAGTTAGCCAATTAAGAATATTTGGTTCTTGTTTTCAGATTGATCTTTTTTCTGTTTCTGTTATTTCAGGATTAGAGAGCTGGTTAGAGGTGATGGACCTTCACATTGCAAAGCGTATGGGGATTCGACTAAACTAGACTCCATAAATCTACAAGATCTACACCCCAGTTCGTGGTTAGTGTTAGAATATATTCAGAGAATTTAAAGCAACTTGTTCCGACTCAATGAAACAGAACTTCAAATTTTAAATTCGTTTCAGAGAATTCATTCAGAGAAAAGTAGAATAAATTACTGACTCTGATTTAAAATTTGAATATTAATTTTGCATGCACTCTGATCTTCAGGTACTCTGTTGCATGGTATCCAATTTATAGGATTCCGGATGGCAATTTTCATGCAGCATTTTTGACTTACCACTCACTTGGCCATTTAGTTCGTAGAAGTGCCAAATTTGATAAGCCAAGTGCAGATGCTTGTATAGTATCTCCAGTTGTGGGTCTTCAGAGTTACAGTGCTCAGGTACTCATAATGATGCTGCCAACTACAATAATTAACTTCATTACATTGTTTCTGTGAGTGATTTTAAAATATTTTAAGAAAGCCCTTATATCAGTAACAAGAACTTTCAATGCCTTTGGTTCCCTAATTAAATTCAACCATGTGGCTTATTAGCCAGTGCAATACAACTACGTGACTTTCTTGTGTATAGTTACAACTTTCATCGCTACATGGATGAATTTAATCAAGTAACCTAAGGTACATCACCTATGGGATTGTACCTAAGTTTTACCCTTACAAAAATGTCAAGTGAAATTCCATTTATTTTAATTCAATGCATTTTGTCTCCTTAAGTTGTTGCCTCTGTTGTCTCTGAAAGTGTGTTTACGGTATTCTAAGTTAATTACCCTAACACACATAACGTAATATATATATATATATATATATATATGGGTGATTACAATGATATTTCCATTTTGTTCCTAACTCAAGCTTGGATGTATGTATATCATACAATCCCAGCTTGTTACATAATAAATCCAAACAACTCTTACACAGCTTTGGTAAACATATTAGGCTCCTATCAAAATATGGCCGTGCAAGATGCAACACAAATATATAATGTACAAACATGTTATTCTATTATTGCTTTTAAATTAGTTTTAGATATGTTTTCAAACATTTTATTGTTGTTACTTATTTTTAAAACCTAAAATAAACAAATTATGTCCAAAAATAGATAAAATATACCTAAAAAAATTTAATTGTCATATCCTTGATGCGTCGTATCCTTGTTTTTCAAGAAATGTTGTGTAGTTGTGTCGTGTCATACCTTGTATCAATGCTTCATAGCCCAATGAACACACAACACCAATACTTTCTCAAACCCAAATGCCATCAAGAGATTTGAAGACCTACCAACAATAAAAGATATTGAAGGAGCAAAGGGAACACAAACCGGCTCTCTGGTGTCACAAAACAGGAACTCAGCACTTACAGAAGACAGAGGGATTGATAAAGTCGTCATAGGTACAATCAGCACCTGAGAGCAACTTAGCAACCGGTCGTATGAGGTTGACAGCGCTAGGAGATGACGTTTACTGCGGTTTCTGGAGTCAGGTGGCTCTATAGTCTCTATTTGGGTGGTTGCGGTGTTTGGCAACTTTATTAGGGCAGTCATTGGTGAAGGGCTCTGGGGGTGCTGGTGGTGGTTCTTTAATGCTTTGACACCATGTTATCTTTGAAAGTATGTTTAGGGTATTCAAAGTTTAATACAAACTCATAAGTTTTTACTTATCCAAAAAAATAGTTATTGCCATTGCAAGTTTCTTTTTGCCATCAATATCTAATGTGTTCATGATTCATGTAGATACGCATACTTGTATTGCATTATATGTAAATCTGTTAATCTAAGCAGTGCACTTTATGGCTTATGAACAGGGTGAATGCTGGTTCCAGCTTAGGAAGTCTGTGCTGAGCCAGACAGCAGAAACCGCTGGCTTAAACCCCTTTGGAATCCTGAAGGAGAGGTTGAGGACACTCGAGGAGACAGCATCTCTCATGGCAAGAGCTGTTGTTAACAAAGGAAATATGACCTCCATAAACAGGCATCCTGATTATGAGTTCTTCCTTTCTAGGCGACGATAGAGACCTTTTTCCAATTTTCATTAAGTAATTTCTTCTATTTATCAGTAAGGTTGGCTACATTTAGATAGGATCTAACCCCAAATAGGGAGTGAGAGAGGCCTGTTCTGTTTATATTCTTAATGTTTTTCTCCTTTAGTGGTGGAAATTGTTCCAGTTGTATATAACTCGTGGGTATCTTTTTAACTTTACTGCCCTTCCTCTAAAGGAAATGTAAATCTCAGGACTTACGTGTAGACAGGTAGACAGTATAATGCTTACTTTGATTTAGCAGCTTCTTCACGCTGTAAATGTGTTCTCAATTCAGAGTTTGGCTCTCCATTGATTAGCATTCAATCTGCACATATGCCAGCCTGATTAAATAGTTTGATTACTTGTTTTCCTTCCTCCTATTGCGCCCCCCCCCCCCCCCCCCCCCCCCTCTTAAACTGCACAGAGAAGTTTCACTCTTTGTTGCATTTTGCACTAGTTCTCATCTTCTCTGGTGCGAGTTGTCTAATGTTCAAATGTGGAAACAGGTTTGCACACAAAACCAGCTAGAAAAGGAATGAAAACCAATATGCTTATTGTTTTCATTTGGAGAATTTTTCATGATGCTTTACGTACATGTACTAGACTGACCAAAAGAAAGAACTCAATACTAACATATATATTTGCAGCAGATGTGGATGTAGGCCATTTGTTCTTGAATTGCAGCTTAGCTAGAGTTGTCTAGTTTGCGTTTGAAGTCTCACTTATTCTCCATGAATTTTCACTTATTCTCCATGAATTTTAATTTCTAAGCTCTTCGGATGGATATTTTGAAGAAAGTTTGGCGACACTTTACAAGTTAATGATACCGACTAGCCACAATTTGAGCAACAATGTGAGCGTTTTGTATGTTGCCAATTACAACAGAAAACACAGGTTTTTAGAGCTTAAATATGTTTGTGCAACCAAGTGATTTCGACATTTAAAAAAGTAATGATAATGAAAAAGTAATAATAACAAAACATTTAAACTTAACAAAATTTGCATTAAATGAATACGTACTGATAGACACAAATATCTTCCCAACACAACTCCAAAAAAGAAAGAAAGAAAAAATCTAATGATATAAAACATTTAAAAACTCTTAACAAAATTTGCTATCCAGGGCTGCTCCTATATTCATTTTCTCATCTTCTTCGAAGACTTCCCATTTCTGAGCTTTAAGTATCTGTCCATAGCCTCCTCACCATCGTCTCCTCCTTGCTTCTCCTTCCTGCCTCCTAAATCTTTCATACGCTATCAAAAAAAAAAGAGTTAATTAATAATTAATATTATTAAATAAGCTCACGAAAAAGACAAAGTTCTTTCAAAATATGGCAACTCTAAATACATTTTAGAGTAGCGAAAAACTTTGGTAATGGCAGAAGAGGTGTCCATTTAAACCAACAACCGATGCACTCAACCAACCTAAATCACACCAAAGAGCTAGTTTGGCCCTATAGCTGAAAACTTCTTCAAAACTTGAAACTCCAAAGGAATTAGTTCGGAGAAAGTTTTCACAAATTCACAAACATAAACACCATGGAGTGCTAAACAGTTTGAACAAAGAAGCTTGCAAATGGAAAGGCCTGAAGACCAAATTAATACTTGGGGTGGATGCCAAAATGATTAAATATTTGTACATTATTTGTTATCAAAGTATTCTTTGAAAAAAGAGTGTACACATCCTTTTATGTATCCCCTCTTTCGTTTTCTAATAAAATTATTTAATTACCCAAAAAAAAAAAAAAACATCATTAGTAGGTCAGGAAATCAATTCCAAATAACTAAACCAGGAAGATAAATAAAGATTTGGGAATTGAAAGGGAAAATCGAGCTTCAAGAACATAATGTGATGGAAAACACCTCCCAAAAATAATAAAACCTACAAAATCTCTGAAAACCGTTAAACAGTTATTAGAGATTTATTAGCAATGGTCACGACAAAAGACTATCTCAAGAATCATTTACATGCAGAAAATTGTAATCATACAACAATCAGACCACATATAAACTGAGACAATCTTTGGAATTCTACCCAACAGAGTCATAATAAGGAAGAAGGGATTTGATCCCTCCATGTGCTTACATCAAAACTGGGACCTTGAAACTGCAAGGTTTCAACTTCCAAGGAGGCAGTCTAGGTGTAGGTTTCGCTAAGCTGTAGAAGTGGTGGAAGGAAATGAACATATAATAAGGCATTGTATCGTCTGAAATCCTAATCAGGAAACTTTGCTTGTACCTAATGGAGACTAGTTCATGTGTGGGGATTGCCCAAAGTCTTTCAAGGCGTCTTTTAGTCTGTTTGAATGCACTAAATGAAATTTCAGAAAATTACAGGTCATAGCTCGACTTCAAATAAGCGTTAGCTTCTAGTTTTGCTCAACTGCTCATATAGGCATGGTACTTTCTGAATTCCTAATCAAGAATGTTTGCATGTACCTAGCTGACAGGGTATTGCCCAAATCTTTCAATGCATCTTTAATCTGTTTGAACACGCTCTAAACAAATTTTTTTTTTTTTTTTTTTGATAGGTAATACGGAAATATTATTAATAAGGAAAAGATGAAAAGATACATAAGAGTTCACGATAATGAACAAAGAACAAACAGAAACAAAGGACAAATAAACATTAAAGAAAGCCATCATTTTAGTAACCTTTACTTTCCAAATGCCCTTCCAAGGGAAAATAGGAGTAACATCTTGAATCTCAGTGTCAAACTTCCCACTTCCATTGAAGCTCCAACAAAGACTGTCACAACCACCACCCCTAGAAATCCGAGATTGGATCAAGTGAAGAAAGGAGAAAGAAGATGCTAACTCCCAATCATTGAATTCCCTATAAAATCTTAAATTCCAAACTCTGTCATTTCCACCCACCGGAGGACTCAAAACATTAGAAATACAAGCTTCCTTAATGGCTAAACACACAAATAACTAAGGATAAAGAGTTATAAGATAATTATCCCCAATCCACTAATCATGCCAAAAAAGAATATGAGAGCCATCACCCACAACAAAAGACAAGTGCTTAAAAAACTTCTCCCAACCTTCACTGATGCTTCACCATAAACCACACCCATGAGCCCTTCTACAAACTCTTAGTACTCCACCCCCATTTCCCCTCCCCATATTTCATGGCAAAGACCCTCTGCCACAAATGGGTAGTTTCATGGCCATACCTCCAAAGCCATTTTCCTAGTAAAGCCTGATTAAAAGACACCAACTTCCAACTTCCCAAACCACCTAGCTCAAGCGGTAAGCAGACCTTTTCCCAAGCCACCAAGGGGTATTCGAAACACTCCTCTGAGGAACCCCACAAGAAACTCCTCTCAATGCATTCTAACCTAATAGCCACGGCCTTAGGAACAATAAAAAGAGAAAGATAATAAGTTGGGAGACTTAAAAGGGTACTTTTCAACAAAGTGAGCCTACCGCCCTTTGACAAATAAAGATGCTTTCAGCCCAAAAGCTTCTTCTCCATCCTCTCCAAAATAGGGTTCTAGATAGCGGCTGTCTTATACAAAGTACCAAATGGCATTCCCAAATAATTCATAGGCAAATTGCCCACCCTGCATTGAAGGATGTTAGCCAAAGTCTGAATGTTACCTTCCCAATAGGGACAATCTCACTTTTCCCCCACATTCACCTTCAAACCAATAAAGGCTTGAAAACAAGTCAAAGCCAACCTAATAGAGAGCAACTGCTCCCTAGAAGCATCACAGAAAAGAATGGTATCATCAGCAAAAAGATGGGAAATACGAATGCTAGTAGTATTAACAGGTCCCACATGAAAACCCCAAAGAAGACCACCTTCCTTAGTTTTCTTCAGTATCCAACTTAAAACCTCCATGATCAAAATGAAGAGGAGACAACAAATCACCTTGTCTTAGACCTCGTCAACTACCAAAGAAACCAGCATTGAGATCCATTAACCGAAACTGAGAAACGAACAGTAGTGACACATGCCTTTAACCATCCCCTACATTGAACCCCAAACCCATCCTCTCCAAAAGATAGAACAAAGTGTCCCAATTCACATAATCATAGGCTTTTTCCATGTCTAACTTACAAACCACTCCCGGAGTACAATACTTCAGTCTACTATTAAGACATTCGTTAGCAATAAGCACTGAATCCAAAATCTGTATACCACCAGCAAAAGAATTTTGCGACTCAGAAATAAGTTTGTCCAACACCATCCTTAATCTGTTAGCCAACACCTTAGATAACATCTTATACATAGCCCACTAAACTGATAGGCCAGAAATCTTTAGTATTCAAGGCATTATTTTTCTTGGGTATTAAAGATAGGAAAGAAGCATACAAAAACAGTTCAAACTTTGAGCTCCTAAGAAAATGATCAAAAAAAGGCCATAACATCATTTTCCACTACACTCCAGCATTTACCAAAAAAAGCCATAGTGAAGCCGTCAGGACTAGGGGTTTTATCAACCTCCATCTCTTGGAGTACCTTTGCCGCCACCTCCTTAGAAAAATCCATCTCAAGAGAAAGCCGCCCATCCTCCTCAACATTAGCAAACTCCAAACCATCGATAGTAGGACCATACACTGTTGTACATGCCCATACAAATTTTCTAAAATTTTACAAATTTGCTACAATAGCATCTAAAAAAATTCTTATTTTATTCTCTCTTTCCTTTGACTCAACACTCTCTCTTTCTTTTCTCTCATCTCTGGCATCTCTCTTTCTCTCATTCTCTCTCCCAAATCCTCTGATTTCTTTTCACCGAGGCTCCATGGTTGAATCTAGCTTCTCCTCCACCACTCACCACCACATCTGTGGCCCCTCCCTCTGAACCCAAACCCAACTCTACCCTCTTTCTCTCGCCCAACTCATTGAGCCACTCCATGGCCTGAGAGCTTCGAGCTCCACAAACTATTGATGAGATTTTATTGCTGTGGTGGCTGAATTTTTCTGGCGTGGGTTGTGGGTCCAGCGTGTGGGTGGTGGCTGGGTTGCTGGCCGGTGGGTATGGGTTTGATTTTGGGTCACTGCTCTTTCTTTCTTTCTACATATGGCTAAATGCACAGATCTGTGGTGTTAAATCCTCATTGTTTTAAGATAAAACCAGGTTTTTTGAAGTGGGTTTCCTTTATTTCCTCAACCCATTTAAAGAAAATTAAGGCTTTTGCATTAGTGCTTCAAATCTTTTTTTTTTTTTTTTTTTTTGTTTACTGCTGATATGGTTCTGGTGTGTGTTTTTCTTGTTCCAATCGGAAAGAACAAATGGGTCTCTGCAAGGAACCTTCTTGCTTTTTGTTAATGAATGGGTCTGTGGATCTATAGATTTGAAAATACCTCATTTTTTTAAGCTTAAGTCTTGTTTTGGTGAAGTGGGTTTTTATTTATTTTTGTGAATATTAATTGGCATTGGAGAGGGAAAAAAAAATCAAGGCTTTTTCCAAAGTTGCAGCAAGCCATGTATTGCTTTGTTGAAAGAGAGAAATGATTCAGTTGTTGTTTATGGTTTTGTTTGCCGTGGTGGTGGGTAGTTGTTCTGGGTTTGGGTTGGTGGTGGGTGGTTGAAGAGAGAGAGAGAAACAGAGTGACAGAAATTAGAGAGAGAAGAGAGAGAGGTTTTTTATATTATTTTATTGAGTAATTTATATTATTTTAATGTGTTGCTTGTAAAAATAAAACTTAGGATGTTGGGTGTGTTGTAAAATGGTATGGTATAATAGATAAAGTAGCTTTTGAGATGATAAAATAGGATATTTTTTAGAAACCGGATGCAAATGCTCTTATATAAGGATTCACTCTCTTTGTCATAGGGTCTAAGTGAGTAGACCATAGTCATAACATTCTCAACACTAACAGACAGTATGACAATCAGCAACACAGACACAGACACAGACACGGACATAGCAATGTGTCAATTCTTGAAAACTAGTACATGACATGGTGGGGTTACCACAGCTAATTAATTAAATATACATATCAAAATCTTTAAGAACATATCTAAAATTTAAGGAATCCTTTTTCAATAATATATATATATATATTTTCTCCTAACATAATGTGTACATGCATGCATAAGTAACCTTGGCATGTCCATGGACACGCTGGGGGATTTTGAATAGTCCATGCTTCTTAGCATAAACCAGACCACAAGGCATGGACTGGGGCACGTGTATCCCAACCCAATTATTGGCACAAGCACTCTTAATCTTCATAAGTTGTTGAAAATGAAAACAATTTTTAAAAAAATCATTACCACCCGAGCTATTCTTTGGGCCTCTGTGACGCGCTCCATGAATAGCAGGACTTCCTCTTTTTGACAAGGAAACTGTGATATCTTCTTGCCTGAAACACACCCAAAAAAAAACTTTAGTTTTTGAGACACCCCCCTTTACAATGCTTCACCACACAAATGGCATGTGTTGCCTACCAATATCATTCTCTATCTGTACAAACCATTCCCACTCATACTGATTCACTAAAGAGACTGCAACACCCGATCTTCCTGCACGAGCAGTTCTCCCCACTCGATGGTTATAAAGCTGTGGACCACTTCAATCAGCAAACCAGAGCATATAGAACAAGCAGGAAAATACCTACTAGCATAATTCTTTCAATAATAAAATCAAACACAATTACAAGAGAGGATATCTGCATACACTATTTCCACAAATATTTTATAAGTAACAAAATTTTATTGAATTCGAGGAGATACTTCATGTACATAGAATGTGTGCACAAAATACTAAGAAAAAATTACATAGTCAAATTACATGCGAAAAAGGCGGAATAAAAAAAGTCTCATAGCAAATGAATGCTTGGATAGTAGATTGAAGAGTGGTATTCCAAGTGTGATTGTCAAGTTGGATATTGAAAAGGCTTATGATCATGTAAATTGGAGTGCTTTGTTTTACTTTATGGAGAGGATGGGTTTTGGGGATAAATGGGGGGAGATGGATGAAGGCGTGCATTACTGTATCTCAGTGCTTATTAATGGGTCCCCAGCTGGTCTCTTTGGTAGCACTCGTGGTCTTTGTCAAGGGGATCCTTTATCTCATATTGTTCTTGTTGGTGATGGAGGTGTTGAGTAGGTTATTGAAGAAGACAGAGGAGGTAGACTTTCTTAGGGGTTTCCAAGCAAGTCCCAATGCGCGAGGAGGTTTGCATATTTCTCATCTTTCTTTTTGCTGATGATACTATTCTTTTTTGTTATGCATCCAGGGAACAATTATTATATATTCGAATGGTGTTGATTTTCTTTGAAGCTATTACAGGCTTGAAAGTAAATATTAGTAAGAGTGAGAGTGTGCCAATTGGTGAGGTTGGGAATTTGGATGCTTTGGCTTGTATTTTATGTTGTAAGGTTGGTTGTTTGCCCATATCTTATTTGGGAATGCATCTTGGGGCTCATTTCAAGGATGCTTCGATTTGGAACCCTATTATAGAAAGGATGGAGAAAAAGCTCTTAGGTTGGAAGCGGTTATATTTGTCAAAAGGGGGTAGACTAACTTTATTGAAGAGCACTTTGTCGAGCCTTCCAACTTATTATTTATCTTTGTTTACTATTCCACAACATGTAGCAAACAAATTAGAGAGGATTCAGAGGAATTTCTTTTGGGGGAGATCTAACGAAGTTTTTAAATATCCGCTTGTTGCTTGGGATAAGGCTGTTTGGCCGGTGGAGGTAGGTGGTTTGGGGATTCAGAGGATTGGGCTTTTTAACCAAGCCCTGCTTGGGAAGTGGCTATGGTGCTTTGGGAAGGAAGTTACCCATTTATGGCATCAGGTTATTGCCACCAAATATGAGGAGGTTAGTGGAGGTTGGTGTACTAGAGTTGTTTGAGGAACACATGGTTGTGGGTTGTGGAAGAACATTAGTTTCTTTGGTCATGTGGTGTATGCAACTAGAGAGGGTATTCGTACTCAGTATTGGTACGACCCTTGGAGCAATCCTATTTCTTTGAAAGAGTTATATTCGGAATTGTTTGCTTGTGCTCTGGTTCAAGAAGCTCTGATTTCTGATATGATTTTATACGCATCAAATGGGGGAAGTAGGAGTTGGAACTTACTTTTCTGTCACGACTTCAATGACTGGGAGTTGGGGAGATTTTACTCTTTCTTTGAGCATGTTTCCGCTAGAATACCAAGGGGGGAGGGAGATGATATCCCGATTTGGTAGTTGAATCGTAGTGATATTTTTTATGTGCACCCTTTTATAATTCTTTATTGAAAGCCCCTTCTGTTTCTTTCCCTTGGCAAAGCATTTGGTGTTTCTTTCCCTTGGCAGAGCATTTGGTGTGTTAAGGTACCTAAAAGGGTGTCCTTTTTATGGACAGTTGTTAGGGGTGGAATTCTTACAATAAATAACCTTGTTAAGAAGAACTTGCCTCTTATTAATTGGTGTTGCCTATGTCAGTGTAATGAGGAAACTGTGGATCACCTTATGCCCCATTTTAAGTTTGCTCATGCTTGTGGAGTGAGGTCTTTCTTATGTTTGGGGTTCAGTGGGTGATGCCGAATACAATTGTCTCTCTTCTTTTTGCTTGGAGGAATTGGTTGAGGCCTTATCTTCAAATGTTTGGAATATGGTACCGACATGTCTTATGTGGATAGTATGGAAGGAATGCAATGCCCGAACTTTTGAGGACATTGAGAGACCTATTGATCTATTGAAAACTTTGCTAGCTATGACTTTGATTGAGTGGTCTCGTATTTGGAGTCTTATGCATTGTATTTCCTTGTCTAATTTCCTTATTTCTATTAGTTCTTCATTTGATTTGTTTGTATTCTTTTCAAATGCAGTGAGTTTACAATCGTAAACACATTGCACTTTTGCTATCAATAAAACTCTTTATTACCTATCAAAAAAAAAAAAAAAAACCCCACATAAGCTTTACTAAAAGTAAACCTTTTCCATTTCTCACAAACTCCAACAACCCCATCACCAAACATTTCCCCCATTTTCTTAGTACCACACAACCCCACAAGAACCAAGACAAAAATGAATCAAAATCCCCATCATCAAACGTTTCCCCCATCAAAATCCAGCTCACCTGATTGCATTGCAGAGCTAACTAGTATCGAATTCCACGCCAAGAAATCTCTTCTCATAAAAAATCTCAGAAATCAACCACACATGTTTATGCCTCATCGCCTCACTGCCGATCTCTGCCTTCTCTAACAACCTTTAACACCCACCCCCCCCAACACACGTCATTTTTCCAGGCTGGTGCTGGGTTAGGGATTTCAGTTCAAGGCAACAGGTTTTAGCTTTTTTAAAATAAATAAATTCCATGAGGCATCCAGTCAGCATAAGTATTTTATTCCCTCCATTTGCTACCTTAGATTTTCGTATCCACCACTTAACAACAATAAATTTTTTAACACAAGAACAAAAGGTTTAAGGACTAAAACGAAATATTTGAAAGGTTAGGACTATTTTGAAACATGGGGTAAATGTTGAGGACTAAAGTGGTAATTAAACCCAAAAAGAATATATAGAAAACAACAAAAGGAATCTAGAGAGGAATTTAGAGGGGCTGATCTAAGAATTTCAATGAATTATACAGCATTTTGGTGACAAAGGTGGAGAAGCATATTTAAAAAATTGCTAAAATTGGTAAACGAAACTAGAGACTTGAATTGTGCCATGTGTATCAAATATAAGGATCAAAGAATTTTTAGTAAAGGAAGAAGAGTTTAAGGAAAGATGGAGGAGCTATTTAATGGAAGTCACAGAATTGAGGAGAACTCAATAACTCTATTGAGATAGAAATCATAGCTATATATGAAGAGTTAGGATGGTTGAGATGAAAAGAACAATGAAAATGTGAAAAGTGGGTCACAATGGAAATCCTATTTTAGTTCAGAGGTGGAGGTGTGTTACTAACCCAGTGGTTTTTTTTTCTTTCTTTTTGATAGGTTAATAATGAAATATTATTGAGTGGTTCTTAACGGGGATGGATGGAAAGTGTAAAGGACTTGCATGGGTTTTGACTAAATTGGAGGCAGTCACCTTCCAAAGAATTATTAGCAGAGAAAGACAGAGAGAGAATAAGAGAAGGGAAATGCACTAAGCACAATTGGGTCATTCTTTACTCAATGCCTAATTGTGAATTACAACCATCTATTTATAGGAGATAGCTCTAATCTCATTGGTTCACATGGCTCAAGATAATTGGCATGTACTCTAAGAATTAAGCCATGTGTAAAATGTTTTACATGTGCTTAATCCCTAACTCCTAACTAACAAACCAATCAAAAAGATGGAATTACAACACTTATTAGAAGATTACAAAAATTACACTTACTGAGTTGAGTTGAATAAAAGCTAAGAAACAATCAAAACGGAATGCATGCATGTAAGTATGTTTTTTTTTTTTTTTTTGATGACATAGGAGAACTTCACTCAGATTAGTTGTACGTTGCAGAGCATATTGTACACAATCCTCACTGTTAATCAAACTCCTACGGGCAACTGACCCCACCCACCAGAACCAGTTACCGGGTAATCCAGGGGCTTTTCACCCCTGACGGGCTAAGCATGTATGTAAGTATGTTACACCATAAAACAGGTATACCCCTGCTCTTGGTCAGCACATAGGTAGCAAGCCTAACCTTGTAGCTTGTGGGAATATCATAATTGATAACCATATCGACAAGTTCAATGTCAAGTCCTCTACTTGCCACATCAGTGCAGATAAGAATATTGCACTCTCCTGCCTTGAACTGATTTAAGGCTCCAGATCTCTTCGACTGTCAAAAAAAGTCCCAAAATATTATGGCAACGTAGAAAGGGAGAATAAATTAAAGAAATAGAAAAGGTAAAAGGAAAGAGCTAACCAACATACTTAAAAAGCTATAGATGGAAATCATTTTTACTTCAGTTAAATAATATATATTACCTGGGTCATTTTACCATTAATTGGAATGGCCCTGAGACCAAGATGTCGAAGCATCATAGCAAGAAAAAGAGTTGCATCACAGGTACGAGTGAAAACCATTGATGTACATCCAGACATCTCAGTCAAAATATATACAAGGTAACACTCCTGCAAAACAGTAAATATGAATACATGTACCAGGAACAAAGACCAACATCATACAACATAAGAAACTCTACAAAAGAAACTAAAATGCATGCAATTAGATGAATACACCTTCAAAATGCATGCCATAAACACACTTTCTAAATTGTTAGTGTGATACACGTCACTCTTAAATGATTGTCACTTGCACTAAGAGTTGCACCAGAAACATTCTTCACATCTAATCACTTAGCCACTTCTTTACACGCAAACAAAAATGTGTATGTATATATAAGGTCATACCCAATGCACAAATACCCCACTTCTATACAAATTTAAGGAGAGGATATAAAAAGAAACAAACAAACACAACTTGTTACAATAGCCATTGCAATCATATTGTTTTTTGATCCACATAGGGTTTCACTATCTGCTAGAAGCCATTCACAAAATTAATTAGTAGCTAAATACAACTTGTTTATGTCAAGCCTCAAATTTCTGTATATCCAGAAACAACAAATCGCCCGAAATGAAGTTGTCCACAATATTCAAAGAATCAACTTGTCAAAAGTATTCATTAACAAAAACTATTTAAAGAACTTCTGATTGTACAAAAGAAAGCTATCTATATGATCTCTTTAGTTGGCTAAGACCTCAAAACTTCAGCCCTGCCTTGTAGGAGAGCATAAACTTCAGGTCTACCTCTCATAAAAAAGCATTTGGTGAAAAAAAATGTCATTTTTCCTATGATCTGGTACATGGCTTCAGAGGCAACCTTCAGCACAAAAGACCAAACTAATTCTTGTACATTTTTCATGAACATTTCCACTGTCTTTCTGTACATTTTTCATGAACATTTCCACTATCTTTCTTCAACATACTCAAGAACATAAGCATGCTCAGTTAAATGTAAACAAAATAATGCCCTGATAATGAATTCAAACATTTAACTCATTGGCACTAATCACCAGCCATAATACCTGGCATAAGTATTAAGTCTTTAATAAAACATCTTCAAAAGAAGCTTAACACTGAGAAAAGGAGAAACCTTATGTGTGTGTAGATATATTTTGGATAAGCGAAATAAGGAGAAACCTTGTATTTAGCTGGCAAAAGGCAAAACTGCTGCTTTAGCGTGTCAACAGTAGAATATTTTGATGCTGCTTCAATCTGAAATCATTCAAAACCGACAGCTATTAGAAGTCACGACAAAAACTACAAACAATTGATATAAGTGTAAGAAAGATTATCATTACCTTCACAGGATTTCTTAAACAAGCCCTTTGGAGCTTCTTAACCTGAAACATCATGAATAAATAGAACATTATGTGGAAGACTAAAGAAATTATACCTCTTTCATATAGTATTCACCTGTGCAGTGTGAATCTACAGTATAACTTGTCTAGGAACCACAAAGACAATACTTGTAACAGTGTTGATATAATACTAATGAGTGGCAGGTGTCAGAAGAACCTTTTAACAACCATATGGTGTCTATAGCATTAACAATTGTTAGAATATGTGTGCTGCCCACATAATAATTTTTATAACATGCGTGCTGTAAGGCACCAAATATCTTCTCCGCTGGTGTAAAGTGTGTTCTACAGGTCATCTAAAACCCTATAAAACTATCATGCCCTGATGAGCATGAAATGTCAAAATGTTTTTCCTCAAAATTCCACTTCATTTTCATGGAAACATTAGTTCCATAATGAGTTTCTCTAGAAATTTCAGAAAGGGATCTCATATTTAAGGAAGCAGAATATCCAGGATTCACTATAAATTTAAAACACATATGTAGCTACCACCCACAGCAAGAAAAAATTTAAAAGGTACATCCTTGATGATAGATATATCTTTTAGGTACAGCAGGATATTTAAATACATACCTTACTGGTCATAGTGGCAGAAAATAGATATGTTCTCCGTTCACGAGGAATAACATTCAAAATTTCATTGATTGGTTTCTCGAAGTCCTCATTCAACAACCTGTCAGCCTCATCTAGAACCTGCTCAAAGTGTAACCCAATCATGCAGCTTATAACAAATGATTTCATAGACTAGGCAACATCATTTGAAGTCCTAGCTAACCAGGACCCTGTTTGATTGGTCTTGGGCTTGGGATTTTACACATTATACTTCCATTTTTTGTTTTCAGCACTCTATTAGTTTCTCATTTTGATTTGATTGTAATTGTTTTAGATACTTCATGTTCATCATCGTGAACATAGGGTTGTTGTTTCTTTATCAATAAATTCTTATTACTTATAAAATGAATATACACTAAGCAACACCAAGGTTGCCCTAACAGTTGTTTTTTACCAGTTCTAGCTAGATCAAAGATATAGAGATCTATGAGTTTAGCATACTATATAAGCCACCATCACTACCACTGCAGTTGTCTGGCAGAGTAGCAAACTTCACCATGACTTGAGGCAGAGATGGACATTAGATGAGAAATAAAATGCAGCAAAGGAGATGCCATAGTAAGAAAATATAAAAGAATGAAATAAACAAAAGCAATGAATGGACCACTAGTAACAAGGGTATCCGTTTGGCATTGACTTATAAGCCAACTTTTTTTCTTTTATCTTTTAAGTA
Source organism: Quercus aquifolioides (assembly GCA_019022515.1). Lineage (NCBI taxonomy): Eukaryota > Viridiplantae > Streptophyta > Magnoliopsida > Fagales > Fagaceae > Quercus > Quercus aquifolioides. The sequence continues at coordinate 28,055,352 of CM032331.1, forward strand.
CAACTTTTTAGAACCTCACTTTTTCTTACTTTTTTAAAGTACAAGTATACTTTAGCACACTTTCAGCAAAAAACTAAATAAATTGTTCTCAAACGGACACCAAATCTAAATAGATTTGATTTTGTGAATTGCAAAGTGGATAGGAATATTACAGTGTACTTTGCACCACAATGTCTAGTCTATGTATACCATTACCCAAAAACTCTAAAGTGCATATCTCACAATGGAGCAACAAGTGCTCCACAGTTTCCCCACTACAACGACACATACAACACTAGTCAACTAAATAAAGACCTCCTCATGGTAAGATTAACATAGGTAAGAGTCTTACCCCAGACAAAGGACAGCATATTTGGGAAATTAACCCCCAAATACTCTTCCAAAGGGAATGAAGATACATTGGTACCATGAATAGCCTTATAGAATTCAAATCAAACTTGCCACTCCCATTAAAACACCAGCGCAATCTATCACTGACTCTAACTTGCCACCCCTAGGAACCTTTGAAAAAATAAGGCCTAAAAAGGAATTCACTGACTCTAACTTCGAATCATGAAAATCTTTGTGAAAACACACGGATCAACCCCTATACCCCCTTATCCATTAGGCTAACCAAACAATCAAAGATTGGGGCCTCTCTGACAGCTGAGCAAGCAAAAAAAATAAAGGAACAAATCCTTCAGAGAGAGCTGTCCTTACCATTTTTTTTGCCAAAATCTTACATGTGTGCCATCACTCAAAGGATACATACAGGAAGAAATTATCCCAACCTGCTCTTATACTCTGGCAAAGACTATACCCACACATCCCTTTACTTGGTCTAGTACTCCAGCCACCCCTTACTTCAAAGTTATCACTTGATGCCACAAAAGTGTTAGTTCATGCCCAAAGCGCCATAACTATTTCACCAATTAGGCTTGATTAAAACTCCCTATCTTCCTAATCCTTAATCCTCCTATCTCAATAGGTGAACAAACCTTATCCCACGCCACCGCGAGTATTTGAACTACTCTTCTAAGGAATACCACAAAAAATTCCTTTTTATTCACTGTAACCTATTTGCCACAAACATGGGAATAGTAAAGAAGGGGAGATAATATGTAGGTAAGCATGAAAGCATACTCTTCAACATAGTAAGCCTCCCACCCTTTGACAAGTATAATATTTTCCAACCAGATAATCTCCAATTCTTCCTCATAAAAAGTACCATCCACCGCTAGACCTCTCATGTGATTGGTACCTGTGTGAGTTGGCCAATATGTGGAAGAACCATGTGTTCTTGTCGCTCTCCTTCAACCATAAATCTCTTGACTTTTGACACCAAGAGATCTCAAGAGTGGCTAAACGTTCAATGTTAGCCTACCCTCATCTCTATGGCAGCCTTCTTTCACATCCAGACCCAATAATTCAATTAACAAATGCTTTTTCTTATAAGTAACATCCCCAGATTCCTACTTGTTCCACTACTTCAAATCTTCTTTACTTGCTTTTAATTTAAGAGCTAATACAAAACTAGGAGACCCAGTGAAAAAAGTACCCATTCCACCAATTCTAAACCTTCTCCACAAACCCCACCACTTTCACCCGCATATTTTCAAACTTAATTGCACATTTCCCCCTTGACATGCCTCCTGCTACGACCGAAAGAGGACAATGATCCGACACCACTCAAGGTAGAAGTCGTCGTTTTACGTCCATGAAGTGTTCCTCTCAATCCACAAAAACCAAGACTCAATCAATTATGGACAAAGACCCATCAAAGCTCTTACACTATGTATATGAAACCCATTCAAGTAATAAATCCATTAAAATAATATTCTCAATAAAATTCAAGAAGTTGAACATGGCTGAGATAAAATTATTGCATCCAAGCCTCTAGATTGGATATCTAATTACAATGAATTCACCAGCAACACACCAAGCCATGTCCCATCTTTGCCTCTCCTTAACTCCTCCCATAAGCTATTTCTGAGGTTATCATCATTCGAACCAAATAGCATGGGGCACGCCCGCTCAAACCCATCCTCCACACCCTTCAAAAAAGTAGACACCGAAAATAATTGTCACACGTGTCAATTTTTCCAACACCCTTTTTTTTCCAATAGTAGTAACACCCCCCAACTGTGTCAACTGCATCCAGAACTGTCCAATCTACAAAAGGACTACCACACCTCCATTCTTTCAACAAATTCTTCACAAAATCCCTTTCTTGGGGATTGTTCAATCCCCTAACCAGCCAAGTTAATACAAGCAATTTCATAATGTAAACTTAAAAAGCCCCGTAGCAATCACAGCCTCTCTCCTTCCACTACTTCACCCATGAGGCCCGTCATAATTTGCTGAGGAAATCATACTTTTGATTCTGTGAAAGCTCTTTGATTTAAATTAGTAGACCGTCGAGAGCCACTAGAAGTGCCCATTGAGTACAACCTTCTTAAGTTGCCATAACAAAGCCATATACTGTTGTTCAAAGTTCAAACTGAGCAACAAGGAACCCCACAAATTTACTAAATCAGGCTTGCCACCCATTTAGAGGGCTCCTCCAACCCTTAATGTCAAACCCAACATCTTCCTCACCTCCTGCTGAAACCAATTCCAAATTCTCCACTAGGTCTATGCAACATAAAGGCACCCAGCTTGAGATGTTGCTATCCTCATCAATACATTGAGTTTTAGTGGCTTATGCTATCCTCCCAAGTAAGGGACTGGACATCAGAAGCCCAAGATAATCCCACCTAAGTCATATCACTACCCAGCCCCAATAAAGCAAGAAAAGGATTTTGACCCAACATATTATGTCAGAAAAACTATGCTGGGATATCCACCGCCACCTCACTCATTGCCAAAGCTATGATACCTACTAACTCCAGTCCTCGCAACGTGTCACCCACCACATTGGAACCCAAAACCCCATTGGCTTCGATCACGGCCTCACCACACTGATCGCAACCTATATCATTACAGGTACAAAAAGATTCCCCCACTTCCCACTAGTTCACGATGACACCACCATTCAATCGCAATTAATATTGTCGCAGGATTTTTCTGAAGCCAAAGTCAACCCCAAGCCCTTCATGGGATCGTGCTTTCGGGAAGGCTAATCACTCCCTTGGGACTTACTATCGAGTATGGGTATTGGGCATGCACTCATTTGGGCTTCAACCACCCATTAAGATGCGCAACAAACATGGGCCTTTTTAGTAACCCAACGTGTTGTAATTTGTTGTTTGCGCCAGACTATGTCAAATTTCTCTTCTCATCCGGTGCTCTAATGATCCTTAGTGCTTTATGAAGTTGAGTTTCTATAAATTAAAAATTATAGTGGGTCTACCGAAAGCCAAAGAAATAATGAAGTTTGACCTGAATGATGAATGATAATCCCTATAATAAAGAAAGATTCTTTTTATTATAATCAATGATCCTTGGTGCTTTATGATTATGCATTTAAATTATGAGAAATTCCACTGTGCATATTTCTCTTTTTTCATATTCAAGTCAAAGATTCTAATTTAACATACAATTTCAAATAAGGATATTGATGCATTAACCTCGTGTCAAATTGATTCCATGCTCTTAAAGCTCCCTACAATGTATCAAGACTACCTATAATAAGTAACATAATGCATAGACCCATATGTACCCAACATGTATGTATCTAAAAAAGAAAACTACATCGCTGACAAGATATAAGTACCGTACCAAATACTTCAATGTGCGAAGGGAAAAACCTTTCGTGTTGGAAAGATGATCAACAAGACGTCCAGGTGTTCCAACCTACAAAGGCATTTAAGAAAAAAAATCAAAATGAGAAGTGGATTGAACAACAGAACAAGAACAAAATAGCTGTAAAATTGATTTACCAAATTCATTGCACGATATACTGATTTAAAACTTAAAGAATTAAGTTCTTTCAAAGAATCCAAACAAATTCAATGGAGCTTCCTTGGCAAGCAAGTCTTAGGGACATGAATATTTATAGCCTAGGAGTTAGTTATCACATCATCCATACCTAGTACACATCTATCACATGCTAGAATACAATTGTAACACATTAATGAATAATCACACACTAGTCTATTGAGGATCCATAACCACTCCCAAAAAATTGGGATTAAGGCTTCTTCTTCTTGTTGTAAATTTAATAAAGTGTGTGACTATTATTTATCAAAAAAATAAAATAAAGGGTGTGACTATTATTTTTAACTTTTTCCTAAAATCTCTAGCATAAGCATGTGCCACGAACTAATTTTCCCTTCAATTTTCAAATATTCCAACAACCTTAGCACATGTGGATTTAGCTACAATAACCATATGGCACATGTGAAATACAACTCTTAGGCTAGGCTGGCGGCCTACTTCATCGGTTGCAAAGTGTATTATGAAATGTTGTCTTTGCGAAGGGTATAAAGGATTCCGCTTCTCATTGTGGACGGTGAATGGTCATAGGAAGTCCATCCAAAAGAATATGTGCATTCAAATGTAAACTGATACAGGATGTTGTTGCACTATTGTGGAACCAGAACATTGTTGCTGTCCGTAAGCCAATGAAGCTTAAATGGACTGTAAACATCTTCAATCATGAGGTCCATATTAGGTATAACAACTCCCTTAGAAACCACATTATCAATTTATTATTAGACTTATGCAATTTTTTTAATTGATTGTTTTCACCCCAGTATATTTCCTGTATACTTGGAAACTTGGGTGAATCCTTTTTTCTGATATATATATATATATATATATATACTTGGGACATTCAGTTTCGTCGCTTAGTGAATGACCAAGAGTCGCTTTCTTTGGATTCGTTTTTGGTCCTAATTTATTCCACAAAGGTCCGGGGTGTTGGTGCTGACAAACTTTGTTGGAAGCCAGCCTGTAGTCGAGGTTTTAAGGTGAGTGGGTTTTATCATTCTCTATCCCCATCTACTGCCATTCCCTTCTCTTGGAAAATGGTGTGGCAATCGAAGGTTCCTCCTCGGGTTGCTTTTTTCTCTTGGACTGCGGCTTTAGGCTAGATTCTAACTATTGATAATCTTTGGAAGAGGCACTTTGTTGTTCTTGAGTGGTGTTATATGTGCAAAGGGTGTGGGGAATCTATAGATCATCTCCTCCTTCACTGTCCTATTGCATCTGAGATATGGAGTATGATCTTTTGTTTGTTTGGTATTTGTTGGGTGATGCCGCAAAGGGTAGCAGATTTGTTGGATTGCTGGTCTTGCAATTTCAGGCGACATAGTAATATAGTTGTTTGGAGGATTGTGCCGCACTGTTTGATGTGGTATATCTGGCGGGAACGGAATTCGAGAAGCTTTGAGGATCGTGAACGGTCCATTCTTGAGTTTAAGTCTTTTTTCTTTTCTACTCTTCTCGAATGGTGTTTGGTTTTACCTTCTTTTTCTTGTATTTCCCTTTTTGGGTTGCTTGAGCATTGTACTTTGATTTCTTGATGTCTTTGCCTTTTTAGTTCATTTCCTATGTACGAGGCTGTGTTTTTTCAATATACTTTTAAGTTACTTATCAAAAAAAAAAAAAAAAAAATCATAGGATTGCCATCAATGGTGGCAATAGAATTGAAAACATCAGTGCTTGAACAATCTTTCTTGGTTTCATTTCTTTGCTCTGATACCAAAATGATGCAAGAAGATTAATACTTGCTGTTTGTAGAGAGAGAGGAAGTAGAGAAAGAAAGAGAAATCACACCTTAATCAAAACTCAAATCTAAAATTCTGAAATTCTACTATCTATCTCTTTACAATGCATGTACGTGGATATTTATAGGCTAGGAGTTAGTTATTGGTGATGATATCATATCATCATCCATAACTAACTCACCTTTATCAAATGCTAAAATACAACATATTAATCACATGCTAGATTTAATAAATGCCACATCATCATCATCATCTATTTTATGCGTTATACTCGTGCATCAATACCAAAGATTCTTTTAATTTTATTATAATTGTTAGAATAATGGTTAAATGATTAAGTTCACCATTTCCTAACAATGTAAGCTTTTGGGACAATCGGTAATTTATCATGGTATCAGAATAGAAAATCCTGAGTTTGATCTCTATCTTCACTCTACCTCCCATTTAAAATGTTAAAAATCCCACATGTTAGGCCCCACTTATCAAGGCAAAGTTTAGACCCACACGTAAAGAGGAATGTTAGAGTTATGGTTAAATGATTAAATTCATAATTTCCTAACATATTAAACTTTAGGAAAAATCAGTAGTTTATCAATAATCAATAAAAATTCAAAAATAAAAAGTACCAAATACTTGTTGGTTGAACAAACAAGTTCATATTATCAAGTAAAAGGGCCATGTAATGCATCTTCAATGCAAAACCAAAGGTAGAAATGACTTTATTTTTAGTTAATTTAAAATAAAATAAAAAATTTTAAAAAGCCTATAAATAGAACAACCCGCATATAGGAGGACACATAATTACAGTAAAAAATAAATATATAATTGAGCAGCTCAAAATCCAAAACCTAATATGGGATAGAGTCACTAGAACTGAATATGTCAATATACCTCATCAATGCTTTGTAGACTCCACTCATTCAAGTAAAAAGTTATTAGGGGTTACTAAGACAGCCCATCAACATCTACCACTAGTGATGCTCAAATAAAAATAAAACCCCACAATACTAAGACACATAGCAATCCAATCCAAAGTCACAACCTTGGCTGCAAAAAGTTGAGAAAAGCATAACAATAACCAAATCAAGCTGCGGAAAAACAAGCTACACCATAGCTCTAAGACAATAGTCTACAATCAGCCTGAACATGTTCAAGTTTATGTATTATAAATGCACATCAAAGTAGAGACCAAGTTGAAGCCTTAAGAAGGATATTGCTAAGACAAATGCCCCAATCATGGTGGCTTTAGGGAGAATCAAATTGAAAGCCAAATACACAGCCTAATAAAATAATAATGTTCATGTCTTATGTTAATTTCTCCAATCTTCTTGGCTGTTAAATCACTATAGGAGAGTAATTAATGGGATCATGGATGAAGTCATTCAACATGTATCAAGTTTATCATAATCATCAAATTTACTTCCAAATCAAAAGCATTTTTGAAGTCATACAAATCAAAAACATAATCTTCAAAATTACTTCAACATTATTCTTGTAAATTAGGTTGGATTCCTTCAGCAATACTCAATGCAAAAACTACAATAGTATAAAATTGAGAAATTGTAATCAAAAACAAAAAATAATTGTAAACTCCCATGTAATTTGACAATCCAACATAAACAAAATGGAAAAACGAAAAAAAAAAAAAAAATCACATTCTCAGTTATCCACCTTTTATACCCTTATACAAGATTTAAAGAAACCAAAGATATCAAACTATTCAGCCAATAAAACAAACACTTACAATAATATGTGGCCGGTTTGCAAGGTTGTTGGTCTGTTGTACCCTGTCTATCCCTCCAACAAGCTACAAAGAATTTGGTAAAGATGCTTATTAAAGAGATTGATTGATGTTAACAAAAATGCAAATTAAACTTATAAAAAAATTACAAACTTAACAAGAAAATCTATTTAACAACAGTATTATACAAATTGAACCTGATAATCACAGCATCAAAAACTTAGAAACCAAATAGAGACACCTCTCTTGGATATCCCCCATAAATGTTGTTCACTTATTTATTTCTAACATGCATTTTTTGCTAAACATCATTTAACCAAAGAAGAAATGAACCACGAAATATAGTCTTGCACCTCCATGAAAACAAAATTTATTACATTCCAAACTCTAGTTATGATTCATCTAACAACAGGTTATGGCATATTTTACATATTAAAAGCCCTAAAATTAGACTAGAGCAATCAATACCTTTCAGCATTTAAAAAAAAAAAATTACAAAGAATGAACTTGCCTGTCAATATCTCACATATGATGAGGAAACCGAAATAAAAGAATCAGTGACAGTGAGTGCAGTAGCTTACAGAACATCATTTTCCAAATCTATCTGTTTGATGGATTTTTTTTTTTTAATTGGCAAATTACACACACCTGGTGGATCTTGTCACCCTCCATCCCATTATTATGGAAGGATTCATTTGAGATAGGTTATTGGAATTCAATTGATGGAAGTTAAAGCATTCAACTTTTACGATTTTATGCTTTATCCTTTCAATTTATAAAACTTATAGCCCAAAACCAGTGCTAACTTAGAAGTACAGCACTACAGCTACAATAATTAACCATTATAAGGGATAAGTTTAGACTAAATAGAATTGATAATTTTGTACTTATTAGCATAAATATGCTGCACACAATAATTAACTGTAATAAAGGAAAAAGAATCTCAAGAACAAGTTTTTTCCACATGGAAGGGTCTAATGCGCAATAGAATATGCATTTTAATGTTTGTTTATTCATTTTAACAATTTTCATGTAATTTTTGAAATTTTAGATATAGGATTTTTTTTTCTTTGATTTTATTTGTAGGTGTTTTAATGCTTTTCTAGTTAAATTGTGGCCCTTTAATTAGGATCTCTTTTTAGAATATTTCTACTTGTTAATCAAGTTTTATGAAACCTTTAAGTTGGCCTCCAAGTCTGTACACGAATTTTTTAATTCAGTTTGCTAAATAAGTTTCCTATTCTGGTGGATTCCAGGAATTCTCCTTCTGGATTCAAGGGTCATTTTCTTGAAGCGGACACGTTTTGTACACTTTCCATCTGCATCATAAATTCTGTTGTAAAATTCATTGATTCTCTTTCTTTTCATTTTTTGTATGTCTCTTTCTTTGAAATTTTCTGGTATACTTATGTATGCTTCCTACATACTTCAGGTAGATCCTTTTCAGTAACGAAACCTATTACTTATAAAAAAAGATTGTGCCATCATGTAATGCAAATAGAAAATGAGTAAGACAAATATAATCAGAAAGCTCATATAATGTGTAACATGTCTATTTAGAACCAATTTTGGCCAAAAGCTCACCACAGCACACTTAACACCAATGCAAGCTCCTAAAGCTTCAAAATGCTCAGCAATTTGAATTGCAAGCTCCCTGAAAAAAAAATAGAATAAGTATACGCAAAAGAAAGAAATCAAATTATTATCAACTAGCCTCCAAGCACATGCTCACACGCGTGCTTAGAGGCTCTTCTATTTTTTGTGTAAAGGTTAATAGTGTTTATTCATCATAATTCAAAGTTGCTATATTTTCCAATCACAAAAATATCTAGGGGTGTGATGATATTTATACCAAAAAATTATTTCAATCACAAATGCATAAATCTCATCACACCCCTAGATATTTTTGTGATTGGAATATAGCAACTTTGAATTATGATGAATAAACACTATTAACCTTTACACAAAAAAATAGAAGACCTCTAAGCACGCACGTGAACGCGTGCTTAGAGGCTAGTTTTTTTTTTTTTTTAATATTTATTATGTAGACATATATTTATTTTTTTTATTTTTTTACATTGGTATTTTATGAAATATCAATGGATATAACACAATCATTAATGGATTACACATTAAAAAAAATTGAATCAAAATTTTAATTTTTTTAATGAGGAGATGATTAAAGCTAAGTTTAGTTAACGACTAATGATACCTAACAATAGAAAATGAATACATCCACCCTTACACATGAAGTGATGACTTAAATTCTCTTTTATGGAGCTGTCTCTAGTATTGATCAATGTTTTGTAAAAATTTCATTTTCACTTTCTTTTGGGGTTCTCTTACACGTTTACTATAAGACCCATTATATTAGTGCTAATGTGTCATATGTACATGAGACTAAGGAAATATGCTTTCTCAGTATAGTTTTTTACTATTGTGACTGTCCAGCAGTGCTAGTATTTTTCCCATGCACATACAAAAATAGTAAAGAGAAGTAAACAAAATGTGCGAGTTGCATTCTAAACCAACTGGAGCTGCTATTGTGATTGCATTTGTGTGTAGCCTTCTCTGTACGCTCTATGCACATTTTTAAAGGTTTTTTAGTTCCTATTTTTATTCATTTATTTATCTTTTCTTTTAAGGATTCCCTAATGGTTTCTATAGGCATATAACTTCAAATTAAAAGAAAGTATACTCAAAAAAATCAGACATACATGAATAACATGAAACTAATAGAAAATATTCAATGTCGTGGGCATATTTTATAAAAACTTTTTAAAGATTCAAGTGCAGATGATGAATTTAAAAAGAAATTTTGTGTTAATCTTGTGAGACACTTTGAAACAACATCGTTCGGAAGCAAAAAAAAAAAAAAAAAAAGGAGAGAGAATGAAAGAAATTTCTAGACAGCCATTAACAGATCCCATTTGTCATATTTTTCTCAAAAAATTACATGCGAAATTGTTAAATTAAAAATAAAATTAAAAAAAAGAAGAAAGAAAGAAAAGTTTGACGTCAAAGAAGATAAATAAGTACAAACAAATAGAAATTGTCATGTAGTAATAGACAAACAAATACATATTGTGAAGTCAGAATTTCATGAAATAGGTGTTAATTGGTTGTTGGTAAGATATTGATGAAGCATGATATGAAGAGCATGGCTGTGAAAGTAACATCTCATTATCACAAATACATGTTTGAGAGACATTTAATGTTATGTTATACTCTTGAGAATCTCTACCTTTGAAAAATTCTCTTCAAGCTATCATGAAACTACCAAATGCGTCTTCGCCTAATTTATAGCCTTTTTAAAATAAAAAAATAAAAAATAAAAAAAAGAAGAGGAAGAAGATGAAGGAGAAGGGGGAGTATAACGTGAAACTAAAAGCAAAACCCGGATAACTAAAAGAAGTTAATAACAGTTGTTCATAAGAAGAAGTTAAAGAGTTGTTTAAAATTTTAAATTTGAGGGTAAAGCAATTTGTTAGGAGTAAAACGTGGAGGGAGTGGTATTCAAGCACTTTGTTAGGAGTAAAATGTGGGGAATGGAATTCAAACGTGTTAGGGTTTTAAAAAAAAAGAAAAATACATCTCTTAAATATATTTAGTTCAAATTACTTTTATAGACTCAATTTTTTTTGTTTAGAGTAGTGCTTAATAAATTTTAGTGGTATTTTAGTCATTGTAAGAAGAAGGTAACTAACTTTCTGAATTCTCTTAATATATAAAGATCTTAATATATAGAGATAACTTGTGATTGTGGGAGAGTGGTAGTTTTATCTGAAATTTTAGCATATTTTACTTGAGTTTTTAAACATGAAGTTATCTAAAACTTGTACTGTTTTTGAACTTTGAATTTGAAAAAAAAAAAAAAAAAAAAAGGTGCCCGGGGTAGTTTTTTTGGGATAAAATGTGGGATAGTTTTTTTTTTTTTTTTTTTTGGTTCAAAATAGGAACATGGTAGATAATTTTTTTATAGAACGTGGGTTTTTTTCATTAGGTTTTTTGTTTCTAATTTTTATCAATTTAAGATTTTAACCCATTTCTTATGATTTAGAGATAAAGATGAGTTTATTAAATTATATTTTTAGATGTAAAAAAGACAATAACTAACTTTTTGAATTTTCTTAATATTTAGAAACAATTTAAACTGCTCTGAATCTCTATTTAGTAGTGTTTTTTTTTTTTTTTAATAACTGAACATGAGGCTTTTTTTTATTTTTTTTAGAATAAAATATTAGAAACATGTGTTAGAATAAGGGGGTTAGGGGGAGTGTTCCTATTTTGTAGGCAATGTTTTTTCAAATTTATCTAAAATTTAGAACTTTTTAAATTAGTAATTTTACATGTCTAACCCTACTATTTAAGCTTTACAAACTAGTAAATTTGAGGATATTTTGGGCATCAAAATTGAGGAATCCAAACAGAGAAAGCCTCTTAAATAGTAGTATAGATTCAAACACCCTTCCTAGAACATAGAACAAAAAATTATTATAAAAATAAAAAACAAAAAACATCAATCAACCAAGGATCAAATATCAAACCTTGTTGGGGACAGCACACAAGCAAAGAATGCTTGTGGAGATTCTAAAAGTGATTGCAAAATGGGAAGAGCAAACGCTCCAGTTTTACCAGAACCCGTTTGTGCAAGTCCAATCAAGTCTTTTCCTAAAATAGAAAAACCAAAATAGAATCAAGTACATGAATACACTACAAGAATAAAAGGAGAACAGTGTGATAATAAGAGAATACAAAAGAGAGAATGAACCTTCAAGTGCATGAGGAATTGCTTCGGCCTGTATCTTTGTTGGAATTTTCCATCCCAAATTATCACAAGCCTCAGCCAATTGTTCGCATATTCCCAAATCCTTAAAATTCTTGCCTTCTTCCATTCTCAATTAAAAAAAATCAGTCTCTACATTTAAAAAAGCACAAACATAAGTGAGAGGCAGAGGAAAAGCCATTACAAAGGCCAAATATAAACACTTAATTAATAATTACCACAATACATAAGCCCTCAAATTGAAAACGTCTATTTTTTTTAAGAGACAAAAAGAATAATTACCTTATTGTACAGTGGTGATTGGCATAAGAGGGTGGTTAACCCGGATGGGATAAGGGGTGGCAAAAGGGTTTGTATAATACGGGTCATGTATATACTTTCTCAAATTTTAACAATGAGAACCTACTTTTTGTATTTTAGCAAACCAATTTTCAAAACACTCCACATCCAACTCTCTATGGAATTCCAAAAGAGAATTCATGTAATCAAAATATGCAAACCGAATTTTCTTTGACAAACAAACAAAAAGAAAGAATAACAAAATACATTATTATAAACTTTATCTAGCAGCTATGCATAATAAGATTTCATATGTATTTGAGAACAGGTGATATTTAACTAAATATGAGCATTCATAGGGTGGATAGATATAAACTAAACTAATGGAGTATGTAAAAACTAAAAAGTTGAAAATGAAATAAGGATTCATGAATAATAGTAAACCAAATACGCACGTTTAGTTTACTTAGTTTCCTACAATTACAGTTACTGGGTTTGTTTGAAACCAGCTCTGGTATGCCGCCGCTACATCGTGATGAAGGATGGAGTTTGGGGGAATAACAGAAGAATATGAGATTAAAGGCACGGGTACAAAGGAAGGTTAAACAAAATTAATTAAACTAGTCACTAAACCGTGCGATGCACGGGATAGTTTTTTTTTTTTTGATAAATAATGGAATTGTATTAAAATTTAAAAGAGAAAAACCAGGTACACCGGGGGTGTACATGAAAAAAAGTACATCAAACACTTAAATTACAAAGATCAAGCATTTCTAAAAAATTAGAACAAGGAGAAAGATTAAAGGACGAACTCCACTCCAGCAAGGTATGAAAAAGGAGAGATTTAAGATCCAAAATAGACCATTCCTTCCCTTCAAAACATCTTGAGTTCCGTTCTCACCAAATACACCATAGGACACAATGAGGGACAGCCCTCCATAAATCAATGCTCCAATGCCCATGGGATAGTTATATAAATATTAAAACTATTTAGTTTACTTGAATGTATTATGACTTGAAAATGATAACAAAAAACTTAGGATACACGAATGCAATTCATATATAGTTAAATCCATTACTATAAAAGTGCTCTTACATTTGCTTTGATAAGTACTAATAATTTTAGAAGACAAAAGAATTACCACATAGTATAAACATATAAGTGCTCTTAATATAGTGACCTCTTAAAATTAAGCCTATGACATCTACCTAACCAATTGTGACTCCAAAAGTTCTTACATTTAGGCACTTAAAACAATCTTTTTTATATGAAATTAGTGAAAAAGGTTCAAATCATCATCATTATGTGCAAGAATACAGTGGTAATGATACGAAAGATGGACAAAAAACTTCTTCAAATTAGTTAATGAATATAGGCCCAGCAGAGTAAATCTAGAAGACATTATGTCCTCATATTGCAATAAGCAAACTAAGATTATGATAATTGGTGAATGAAAAATGAATGTGGTGGCACTCATGAAACTAATTTATAGGTTGAAAGTTTCAACTCTCATATCTTCAAATAAGAGGCCATATTTAATTTGAAAATTGCGTAAGAAATTTTAGAGCAAACCTTATTCTGGGTTATTGCATCTATTGGACTTGATTCTCAAAACTTTTATTTCCTACCCAACACTTTTTTTTTATAAGTTTATTTCCTACCCAACACTGCGAGTTTGATTGCAGAAAAGAAAACTTGTACCCAATTTAAGATAGAAAATTTTAAGTTTAAAGAAGGCAAAGGCAAATCACCAACCCGAGTTGAAGCTTAATCCTATTTATAGGGAAGATGCTATAATAACCACTACTTATTGGGGCTAGAAAAAAAAACCCATTGGTTAAAAGCTTTTTAAGTTCCAAAAGTGGAGTTTCCCCAATAGCCCATCACTATCAGTACATCCCACAACCTATTAATCATCTACGGTTACAATAGTCCATCCTAGGAATGCTTCCTCCTCACCTACTAAATGGGACTTCAGGAGGAGAAATACCTCATATTCCCATCATTCAAATGGCTACCTGCAGATATAAGCTGCACCCAATGCAGGATCTTTATCCAACCTATTTAAATTATCCATAAAATTCAACTCGGACATTTTGTCAAGCATGTGGAGTTCACTTTAAAGAACAGATAAATAATATTAAGAAAATAAATGATCTTCCCACAAATGAGGGAGATCATAGTATGATACTCATGAAAAACAAAAGAGAGGCACACCCCAAGAATTGATATATATATATATACACACACACACATATAACAAAACCTACAAAGTAATCCACAATTGCAAACCAAAAAGATGGTTAAACCCAAAAAGCTTTGTCCTCTCATGTAATTCCTAAGCAGCAAAACAGAGGTAATATACAGTTTTGTCGAATGTTGATTGCAGATTTTTCTAACCACCTAATATTCTCGTTCTATTAATGTAACATTCATTATCAGCAGCTTGACTTGACTACGAAAAGAGAGAAACAAAATCATATGAAACCTGAAACAAACATGTTCTCCAGAACCAAATAGGATTACAAAAACGTACCAAGCTTTAGAAGCCAAGACTTGAGCCAGCAGAGGCTACGAACAGAGAGAGCGAGACTGAGAGAAGAGGTGAAGGGTTTGGCCGAGATGCTCTACGTTTAAGCCAAAGAGAAGGCACGAGGGTCAGCGTGAAAAGAGAAGAGCAAACCTGGAGAAGTGGCGGAATGGTTAGCTTTTATATAAATAAATAATAATAATAATAATAATAATAATAATAATAATAAAGGCTATATTTCAAAACTAACCTTCAAACTTTCACTGCATTTTATTTTAGTCCTCTAAATTTTGCCATCTGTCATTTTAAGTCCCCTAAATTTCAAAACATCCAACTCAGACTTCCAAGGCCTTTTGTACATGTATTTAAAAATTAAAAATTATTATTTACAAATATTTGTAAAAATATGTGTGAATAAAAAAGTGCGTTGAAATGCGTAAAATATTATTTAAAAACTGAAAATAGTTGTTTAAAAACATTATACTGTACTCAACTCTTGCGGTTATCGTTTTGCCCTTAATTAAAATTTTTATTTTTATTTTATTATTTATTTCCTAAAAAACATTAATTTAAAAAAATCCAGAAATTAAAAAGAAAAACTATTCGGTAAACGTAAACCCACCCACACTCCCCGTAAAATCAAAATCCCCAAAACTATTCGGTAAACCCACCAACAAAAAGACATATGATATAACAATGAAAAGGAACAAATGATAATTTCAGGCATAATCTGTTATATTTTTGGTTCTGTCAATGACATAATCTGTAGCATAATTTCAGGTTCTGTCAAAAGCATAATCTGTTGCATTACATCAACCAAGAATTCAACATCAGCTTCTGTTATATTTTCGGTTCACAAAGGGAAATTGGTTTTGCAAATACCCAAAACTAAGCTAATACACAAAAAACTGAAAAGCCAAGGGTTTGTGAACTTACCCAACCGGAAATTAGACGGAGCTGCCGAGTAGTGGCCGGAGCCGCCGGAAATACCACCTTGGAGCCGCCAGTTATGACTTTTTTTTTTTTTTTGGAGCAGCTGAGATAGCTCTCTCTCGGTATCTCTTTCTCTCTCTCGATCTTAATCTCCTTCTCCCTCTTCCTCTCTCAATTTTCGGGTTAGGCTGTGATTTTGGGGGTGGGTTTACCGAATAGTTTTTCTTTTTAATTTCTGGAATTTTTTTAATTACTTTTTTTAGGAAATAAATAATTAAATAAAAATTAAATCTTTTTTTAGAAAGAAATTAAATTTTTAATTAAGGACAAAACGATAATAACAGCAAGGTAATGAAAGGTAACGAAACTTAGAAGATGAGTTTTGAAATTTAGCCAATAATAAAATATTAGTGATATCGAAATTTGTGGAGGCTCCAAAACTTTCGTGGCATAAGCTGAGAAAAGGTTTTTTTTTTTTTTTTAACTATATTTTTGGTCCATATCCTATACACTATATTGCAATTTGATCACTAACTTTTCAATTGTATCAATTTAGTCTCTAATCTTTCAGTACCATGTCAATTTAGCAAATATTGTTATCTTTTGAATGAAAATTGATGACATGTCTAATAGCCAAAATAAAAAATTAGCTTCCGTTAATGTGACAATACTTAAATTTTATTTTTGTTGTTTATCATGTCAACAACTTTCATTTAAGATATAAAGTAAGGACTAAATTGACACGACATTGAAATGTTAGGAACCAAATTGACACAATTGAAAGATTATTAACTAAATTGAATTATGATGTAAGATTAAGGACCAAATATGTAGTTTACCCTTCTTCTTTTTTCACAATGGAGAAGTTAACTATCTTTAGTTTTATTGTATTTTATTTTATTTATTTATTTTAGGGTTGGCCTTACTTTTTGTTAATATCTCATTTTTTTTAAAGTAATATTATTTATTCATAATAATTAAAAATAGCATTATTGGAAAATTATTTTGAAGAATGCCCTCTATTTTTTTAAATCTTGTTTCTCAAAAATAAATTAAATTAAATTAAATCTTGTTTGGAAAACGTTATTTTAAGCATTAAAATTTCAAATTTTGCACTAAAGCAATTTGTATGTGCAAGTTAGATTTATAGAGGCTATATAAAAGTATATCTCTAAATTCTAACTCAAGTACATCTCAAATACCGTTTGTCAGAGCTAAAAATAGTATTTTTCTACTACAAAATATAAGAGGAGAATTAAAACAAATTACTAAAAGGAAATACACTCAAAAAGTATGTGGAAAACCCTAAAGAAAGGGGAGAAAAAACCAGTGTGGAGTAAGGACTGAATACCCTTATTCTTTTTTCTTTTTCTTTTTTTGGTGTGAAGAATACCCTTATTACATATAGATTTTTGTTGCTCAAAAACGTCTACAATGGATTAGAGCTTTTTTTTGCTCTTGCTGAGTGTCTCTTTCTATCTTTTTCCTTTCATTCTACATGGAATGACTAGTGTCCTTTCTTTTATAGTACAAGAAGGCACTTGGTGTACAAGGACAGATGGCAGCACTCTATTAGAACTCGTATGCTCCAAAGAACAGTTTGCAATCATACAATATTTGTTGCTAGGGGGGAGGGGGAGAGAGAGAGAGAGAGAGAGAGGAATGAAAGAGGGAGGACAATGCCAATTGTGGTCATGGAGAGACTATTGTTTTAAAAACCGGACCGGACCGGCCGGTCCAACCGGTTCAACCGAGAACCAGGAGCCAATCCGGTCCGGTTAAAAGCCTCAAAACCGGTCAACAACCGGAAAACTGGCCAAAAATCGGTCAAAAATCGGGGTTGAACCGAAAATTAGAAAAAAAAACGGTTCGATGACCGGTTCGGTTTTTAAAACCATGGGAGAGACATGATTATGGGTTGTCCTTCCTGCAAGCCGTTGAGGATGATACACGTGTATGATATGCTGCCCAAGCAAGCTACTGACCAATGAGGATACTCAATGCATCACCATTTTAGGAATGGACCGGCACCAACCAAGGTAGTGCTCGGGGTATGGCATAGTACTTCAGAGAGCGTCTCCCTTATCCTTATGACCTTGCAGCTGTATCTAGTATGTGTCAAATAGGTAGGTTTGGGTGGGTTTGGGATGGGCATAATTGGGTTGGATATATAAAACTTATTTACCTATTAAAACTCATTTAACTAATTGCTTATAACTCAAACCCAACCCAACCCAACTCAATTATTATGGGTAAATCCCAATTACCCAATTATCAAAATTACCAAAATGTCCCTAAAGTGAAAACAACCAAAGTACTCTAAAATCTTCAAAAAGACCAAAAGACCTCAAAACCTAAAAATTACCAAAATACCCCCAAGACCTAGAAAATGACCAAAATACCCCCCGAAACCCTAAAAATTACCAAAATACCCCCCCAAAACCTAGAAAATTACCACAATACCCCCCAAAACCCAAAAACACAAACACACTGTTACTTTTCGTTTGGCTGGTGAGAAAATGTAAGAACACAAAGGAAATGAAAAATTCGACCTAAATTTCCATTAGTCAAGCCTAAGAATCATACTTAAACTGCATCTATTTTAATTTTGCTAAATTACACATACAATTAATCTCTAAGCCGCATAGAGCATTTCCTAAATACTAAGAGAAATAGGAAATTACACATTAATTAGTGTTAGACGAAAAAAATATGATGTAAAGTGAGTATTTTCCCTCATTTTCGAAGCAACCAAATGGAGAAAATTGTAGAATTGAAAAGTACGAAAAGATTGGATCTATGAGGTTGAGAAGTGCTTATAGAGAAAAGTCGGATTGAGAATGCGAGAACGCCGATCAGGATGAGGATGAAGAAGGAGAGAACATTTCCGAAAGCGTATCTTAAGGCGGTTCCGTTTGAGGTCTCCAAGGCCGCCATTGACGGCCAAATCGAGCTCTGAGTTAAGTGCGAGAGAAAGAGAGGGCCTTTTTTTTTTTTTTTTGATGTTAAGGGTTGGGTTGAATTTGGGTTTACTATTTTTGGGTTAAATGAGCCTCAATGGGTTTTTAGTTAAAACTCAATAATTACTGGGTCTAATTGGATTGATGCCCATTTAATTCAAATAATAACTAGGTGAGTTTGGGCTTATTTTACCACCCTTAAGTGTACTCATTGGTGTGCCCTGTAGTTAAGCTCTTCTCACCTGGCCATGCCATTTCCTTAGTCCTTTCATGCATACATGTAAGGTCAAGATAGGTTATAAAGGTCCGGCTTGGTGAAAGACCCATGTACTCTTGGTTTTATTCTTAGTGACTATACAATATACACTATTCTTCCTAAAATCATGTTTTCAATTGTATCATACTACAAATTTTGAAATTTTAATATTTTGAATCATGTTTTCAAAACACCATTTTCAAAGAGAAGCTATTTTTCCAAATAATTTATCCGTAACACTATTTTTAATAATTATTCATAAAATAATATTATTTTCCCCAATAAATCCTCCTTATCATTCTCTATCTCTCTTTTGTCACCAAACACGGCTTGGCTCCAAATCGGTTTGGAGTTATCTCTTTCAATCCATTACATGACGATTTATAAGATTACTCATGTGTATTATTTAATTAAGTATGACTCATTAAATAAGTCATGTGACAAAAACTACAAATGATGGTCTTTTCAATCACCACATAATAGTTTGAAGCGAGATAGCTCCAAACTAGTTTGGGGCCAGACTTTTTCCCTTTTCGCCATATTAGAGTTTAATTTGTCCATAAAAAAAATAAAAAATAAAACATAAAAAAGAGAAGAACTCTCAATCTTAACCTTAAGTTTTATATCTCTTCTCAAATGACCAAATATCAGAAAAAGGTATTCTAATCAGTATTTTTATATTTTCTTTTGATTTCTTATTCAATTCAATGTTTATGAGATGTCAAAATAATTAAGGGATTAACTTTAGATGTTCCTCTATTTTAAATCTAATAAACTTGTTTGGGGCATATCATAAATCTATGAGTTTGTTCAAAATTAACCTCCTGCTCTTGCTCTTTGGTTTTGCCTTCCCTTCCCTTCCCGGTGCAACTGCTAAATAATGAGAATAAATGAAGGCACAAGTATGGAGATAATACAAAATAAAGAAAATTACATTTTATTTTAGTTAAGCCTTGGGGCTTGGCTTGCTTTTCGTTTCATTAGTTGTTATCTCAAAAACCGAGGATATCTCCTTCTCTTCCTCTGTTAATTTTATTTTTGCTAAAATATAATTTTGGCACTAAACTTTGTTAAAATGTTGCTTTCACCATAAATTTTTTTTTCAACAGTAGATTAGATAAAAAAAATTCAATAGTTTAGGGATGAATTTTTTTTTTTTTTAAGTTTAAGGACAGAAGCGAAACATTTTCAATAATTTAGGACGAAAAATGACATTTTCAATAGTTTAGGGATGAAAAAACAAACTTCTTTAAAGTTTAGGGATGAGAAACAAACCTTTGGTAACATTTAGGGACTAAAATAATATTTTAGCCTTTTTTTTTTTTTTACAAATTTTGTACTTTATTATAATAGGAAGATGACATGTGTTCACTCACAAAACCATATATATCAAAGACTGATGTGACTTAAATAATGCTCCCAAGTGCAGGATTGTCGCGAAGTAATAACTTGATGAGTCTGAGGTCGAATTCACAAGGAAAAGGGAATTAATTAGCAAACCATAAGAAAATAAAACTAAAAAATAAAATTATTTTGAGGAGAAATTTTGATGGTTTGGTAAAGGAAATTTAGATTAAGAGAAAAAACAACAATATATTAAGGTGTTAAGGTTTAGGAATCCACACGCAACACATCTATTGGTAGTCTTAACAACATTTATTTTATAACTCAACTAAAATTCATACAAATGATGATCTTGGTTAGATGATTTAACAATAAGAACTCAAGAATTAACTTTCTAATATAGTTTCATGGAATTGATTGATTTTAGGCAAGACCAACTAGAGAATTGATCCGGAGGGAATACTAAGTATTTAACGTGCCTAGAGTCTATGCTAAATCAAAGAATTATACAGAACTAAACTTTTTTCTAGATAATTAAATCAATAAAAAAAAACACAAGAATATAAGAATTGAAACCATAAAATAATTGTTAAGAACATAGCAATAAATGGTTGGGTTTCACCCCTTATCTTAGCAAGGCTTCTAGCAAGCCATTACACCAAATAAGCTCTAAAAATTGTAAAGAAATTTTGAGAAAACCTAAATTTCGTTCTACAGAACCTCCCCTCTGAATTTTGCCCAACCTTTAAATAGGCTAAGTAATCTTATTACAAGTTGTATTTCCTGTTTGGAGAAAATCTCAAGTTTTTAGCTTCACTTAATCGACATTTTTGGCCTATTTAAAGTCCGAATTAAGACTTTTGGTAAACTACAAAGTTGTAGCCCTTTAAATTACCTTTCCATCCCAACTTAAATAATCTCAATTAGAAAAGTTATGCTCAAAATACTAACTAGTGTGCAGACTGAAATCCTAATCTGAATTGAACTTGGATTTGGTGTAAATTTCCTTTGATTCCTTACTCCAATTGGACTCAAATTTAATTGGGTTGACCTTCTTTAGCTTCATCATGGCCATTGTAAAAATAAATTCCATTAGCTTTCTTATTTGCACAAATTCGCTCACTGAATTTCATTCTCCTACCAAAAAAAAATTGACATGTTAAAATTCATTTATGCACAAAATTAATTATTCAACATTATTCCAAAACCAAATATAAAATGCATGAATTAGCATAAAATATGTATGATAGTACTTTCTAATAATGATAAATATGCAAAATTAAGGTATTATCAAAGACTAAATTATATTTTGGTACTTTAATATAAAACAACCTTATAACTCAATTAATTTACACAAAAAGACCAATTGATATTTTTGCAAAAATGGGTTGTTGTTAAAACAACCCCCTTTTGTTTATATTAAATTTCCTAATCCTCCTATGATGTAATACTCTACTTTATTTAGATAACTCTTATGTAATTTTTCCTTGGATGATCTGAGTTCTTTTTTGATGACTAACTCATTACACACACTTTGCACGTGCTCAGAGGCTTTTTGTATATATATTTTTTTAATGTTGACATTTCCCAATTCCCAAAGAATGAACACTGATATAACATTGGAGTAGTTATCTTGTCGGTGGGTGTGTCTATGTTCATTTTTTGGTGCTAGGTCTCGTCACATTTTTGTCTATTTCAATGATTTGAAAATGCATAAACCTCATTAAACAATGATTAATCCCTGAATTGGGATAAATGATAAATGTTAACATTAAAAAAAAAATTTGAAAAGCGTCTGAGCACATGTGATGAGGCTAAGCTTTGTTAGTTCTATAGAAGAATAAAATCAATTCATTCATTTTAAGAAAAAATCACACTAAATTGAGGAAAAAGAAAGTTGTTAATATAAAAAAAAAAATCAGAATAAGAGAGAAATAAGTGGTAGAGAAGGAGAGAGCTTGAGCTTTAAGCAAACACTTGAGAAGAAAGTGAAGAAACTTCCCCTTTTTTGCTACTGGACCCGTATGCATAGAGAAGGAGAGAGCTTGAGCTTTCTAGCTCTTTTTGGTTCTATGTGAGAAATGAGAGCAAAAGGAGGTAGAAATTTTGGTTTGTTTGGCCGGCTAGGGGAGGTCCTCACTTGAATTAGTGGCTTGCCACATATCTCACATGCATGGTAAGGAGAATAAGTGTGCTCTCAAGGATTGGCCAAGTGTCTTATGCTTATTGGTTCATGTGTGAAAGAAGTTACTAAAATACCCTTCCCTTAAGAGAGGTCCTCACTTTAATTACAAGACTAAGTGTGTGTGGGGCACCTAGGAATGGCAACAGGTCAAGTTCGAGGCAGCTTTTTTGATGCCCGAACCCGACCTGCGGGTCCTCTCTCGTTACCCCAACCCAACCCATTTAATAAACGGTTTTTTTTTTCAAAACCCCAAACTTGCCTCATTGGGCCCCATCCAACCATTTCTGGGCCTAATCTAAAGCCGTGGCCCAATACAACCCAATCATAAAAAATAAAAATAAAAAATCAATTTTACATCTAGAAATCACAACCACAGATTCAGTAACACAAATCACAAAACCCAAACATAAACACAAATCAGCTTTTTTTTTTTTTTTTGGGTTCTTCTTTATTAATACAAACTTTTCACTCATTACAAAAAAAAGAAAAAAAGAAAAAAAAAACACACAAATCACAAACCTAAACATAAACACAAATCGGCTTTTTTTTTTTTTTTTGGCTCTTCTTTATTAATACAGGTTTTTCACTCATAAAAAAAAAAAAAAAAAAAACATAAATCACAAACTGATTTCTCTCCGATCTAACAATCCGTGCTCCGATTTAATAATCTCGTGCTCCTCCGTGACAAACTTCAACCACCACAAGATCTGTGCTCCTTCGTGAAAAACAACCACCACCACGTGATTTGGGTCGGTGAGTGAATGAGAGTGAGAGTGACTAGGTGAGGGGCGGCTAAGAGAAAATGAGTGAGAGTAAGAGAGTTAAGGGGCGATCGAGGCAGAGTGTGGCTGTGAGGGGAGCGTGAGGCTGAACGAGGCCGTAGGGTCGTGAGGCTGAGTGAGGCCGTGACCATGAGGGGAGCGTCTGAGGGCAAGGGAGGGTGGCCGATGGTGAGAGAGAGAGAGAGAGAGAGAGAGAGAGAGATAGAGAAAGGGGCAGTTGAGAGGTTAGGGTTAGGTTTAGTGTTTAGAAAATGAAATCTAAAAAGGAAAGAGAGTATTTATACTACTAGGGTTTTAATTTTTTTTTAATATTATGTGTATACGGGTCGGGTTTGGGCCAAGTATGCATAAAACCCAAACTTGTTTCAGGTTTGATTTTTAAAATCCAAACCCGACCCTATTGTTTAACAAGTTGGGTAAAACCCAACCCATTAGTGTCAGGTCGGATCAGGTACACGTGGGTCGGGTTATATTTGCCATCCCTAGGGGCACCATACTAAGTCTGTGAGAATTAGGGCCAAAGATATTATGGCTGACCCATTTTTATAAAGTCTATGTATATGTATGTTTAGAATGTATATTCTAACTTGAGGAACTAACAATTATTTGAGAATATTTGGATTATATTGTTGTTCTTGTGCAAAACCTACAGAGGTAAAGGAAAAGAACAAAGCACATTGTATAGCAAACGTGGAGAAAGACCCCACAGCCCAGGGAACCAATATTTTGAGTTCCCTAGATTAAACGCCCCATGGTTCAAGGAACCAATGTTTGGGGTTTTACGGACTAAAGACCTAGTAGCTCAAGGAACCAATATTTTGGGGTCCACAGATGAAAAGTCCTATGACCCTAGGAACCAGTATTTAAATTCCACAGATTTAAAGACCCTATGGTTCAAGGAACCAATATTTTTGTATATCATAAATAAATGATAAAATATGTTGAACTACTCATTTTCTCTATAACTCTCTTAGTTCCTTCACATGCATATTTGTATTTTTTTTTCTTTCTTGGAGGAACCACACCATGACCACTATAAAACGAATACCAAAGCATAATAAAAGAAAGGAGGAAGAACAAAACAAGAGAGCCCAAGGAGAAGAATATCATAATGATACCAAACCATGACATCACGCCCAGGGAACTGCGACATCGTTCCTAGGGAACCAAAACATCGCTCCTAAGGAACCATCATGGAGGAACTACCGCGACATCATTCCTAAGGAACCAAGTGGAGGAACTCTTTTGGAAAAAGCAGTTCACACAATAAAAGATAAGCCTTAAATATTCTATTTATTATCTCCTATTTATTGTGAATATTATAAATCATTGTTTTACACTTTTACTCATTTCATAAGAAAAAAAGTTTATTCAAACAAGTCGCAGTGTGCCAAACCCAGTTCACCCATCTAACACTGGCATCCACTTTAGGCCCATTTTCAGTGACGCAAGACTTCATATTGGGTTTGGGCCAAGGAAACTATCCTAAAATAGGGCCCCACAATAAGTTTCTTGGAAATTGGGCTTAAACAATGGATTTTGGGCTTAGGCTTAGTCTCTTGGGTCACATTTTGGGCTCTATTAGGTCATTGGGCTCCATACATGGCATTGAACATTTTGGTAGCAATTTGATTTCTCATCATTGGGACCAGTGGGCTTGGATATAGGTCGAAACAAAATGGGGTGTCTACAACATCGAATCCCCTAATTGTAAGGATAACCACCTGGGCATCATCATGTAGTTAGATAGTCCCATCTTTATCCTAGTTTGTATATCCGAGGATCAACTCCTTATTCGGCTCCCGCCTTTTAACTAGCCTTGCCTCTAGCTTGGACCTTGGTTGGGGAGTGATAAACATAATTCTATGCTTATGGGCGCAAGTGCCCGTGACAAGTGGTTTCCTTGTAGGAAGTACATCTCTACCTATGGTGGACCGAATGGAGGGTGAAAATGGAGTCACCACTTAGAATAGGTCTAGGAACCATATATGTAGAGCCCTTATGGAAGGACTAGTCTTTACTAGAGCACGTGTCTGGAGTTTAGGTATGGGGATAGGAAGGTGTTATGCATCTAATTCCACCCCACCTGACTCATGGTCGGCTTCCACTCATTGTGTTCCAAATCCTAGTCCCATCAAATGGTCCTTTAACATGTTATTCTAGACTCACACATATTCTAACATGCATCTAACATACAACATGGCATATCATCCCATTGCAACAACATGGTAAAGAGATCCTATCATTTATCTAACAAAGCAAGCTTATAACCAAGGGCAACAAACATACTAGGGCAAAAAATATCACAAATAACATTCACAAGGCAATAAGCATCTCAAGCTTATTGATCATGGCATTTTATCAATCATGTTCAATCACTCCAACATGGCATCATAAAGTTAAATCAAACTCATCACTTGAACAAATGCATGTTAATATTCATATGCATGACTTACCTCACTACATCACAGTACCTATGCAGTAATGCATGTTCATGTTCTTATGCATGTTCATCTTATTTATTCCAAACGCACAAACCCTAATCTTAATCTATCATCAAACAAGTTTAAACTTGTTACTATACTGATTCTTTGGCCTAAACATGCAAAACTAAGTCAAACAAAAACTAAAAGAGTGATGAAAACTAAACAAAACAAGTAAAACATAAAGAACCCTAAATCTGGGTTTTTAGCCATGAGATGTGCATGTGTACGCATGCTACGAGTATGCACACACATACACGCCCAGAAACATAAACCCAGAAAAAACAAGGAAACAACAATCAAAACAGGACTTCTAGCAACCTATCATGCTTACTATATGAACAATAAACAAACCTAAGCTAACAAAAAATATATTAAAGCAATAAAACACAAAAGAAATAAAAAAAAAAAACAAACAAGAAAATGGAGTGACAAAGTTTAAACATTTACCTTAATACTAGAACTATTTAGAGCTTTGATTTGATCGTTCCTTTCACTCGATCTAATCAAGAACAAAACCAAGAAGGTTAATAAACTTTAAACTCGAAAGTCAAGACCAAAATAGGACCCAACCAAGCAAAGCTTTAACTTAAGGATGTTTTAGAATAAAAACTCCCTTTTTGATTCACTATTTTCTAGTGAATTCGGCATGTTTTGGTAAAAGAGCCTTTGAGGCCTTTATAGTGATCATAGAGGGGTGTAGGGCGGCTCCTAATTGATGTGAGATTCACTCTACACAATTTTATGTCCAAGAAAATTTCCTTGTAGGTAATTTGAAATCCTACATGCATGCACATAAACGAGGTATGCGTGCGTATGCTCGATGTATGCGTGCGCATACTTAAAGCGTGCATATGCATACTTAGGGTTTTTCCAGCTTATTTTTCTCACCAAAAAGTCCTTCAAGATTCACAAGATTAGGCCCTAAATCAACCCTGGGCCTTTGAGTGATGTTGTCATTGGGAAACAGGGACTCGAGTCATAAGGGTTATAAAATGAGGTGCCCACAATGCTCCTTTTGACTTTCGCTGCTAGGACCACAGGATGCATGGATAACCTCTATGATTCCTATAGTTGGGGGAGCTACTGACCATTACTTTTGTGAGCCAAGGCTTCTGTTAGTTGGGGGTCATTTGCTTTGATAAACTCCTTCAAATTCCCAGCTTTCACTAACTAATCTAGGTGGTTTATTCGGCACTTTTCAGTGATGTGTCCTCAATCCCTATAGTAGGTTCAATAAAGGTTTTGGTTCCTCCTAGTGGCATCCCCACTTATCTTGTTTGGCCACTGAAAGTATAGTTTATGCTTAATCTTGTTGAGGATTCTATAGACAGGCTTCTTGAAAACTGTGGTTAATATCTCAGGTCGCGATCGTGGGTTCTGATTGAAGAACACCCTCCTTTGCTGCCGGGGGGGGGGGGGGGATTTTCCACCATGATCTCCCTCCGATCTTTGGTGGGTAACCAAACTCTCCCCTAAATTGGATTTGTTCATCTTTCAGTCTATAATATTCCTCTATGCACTCTACCAACTTCTACATGTTCTCAGTCGCGTTTTGTTTCCACAAGTTCCTTAGCTTTGAGTTTATGGGAAGGCTGACCTTAAAATTGCTAGTTGCCATGCCTCTATGATTCCCCTTATTTCATTATACAACTCCCAATATTGATTTGAGTACACCTAAAGGGTCTTTCCTTCCCCCGTAAACATGGTTAGTAAAGAGTCAATGGGTTTAGGCACTCAAGTACAAGTCACGAATCTAGCGGCAAAGGCTCGAGTCAATTCCTCATACCTACGTATCAACCCCTTATCTAGGCCATAAAACCATCTCATGGTTGTGGGTTTAAGGTTAGAGGGCAATATTTTACACATGAGGGCCTCGTTCCTTTAGTAGATGGTCATACCCTGGTTGAAATGGCTAACAAGCTTGATAGGGTTGGTGTTTCTATTGTATATGACGAAGGTGGGTCATATGTGTAGACACCCCATTTTGTTTCGACTATACCCAAACCCCCCGGTCTTAATGACGAGAAAATCATTCTCTACCAAAATTATTAGCATCGTGTGTGGAGCCCAATGAGTAGATAAACCCAAGAGTGGCCCAATACAGTCTCAGCCCATGCTTAACTATGACCCAAGAACCAAGCCTAAAAACCCAATTCTGGCCTAATTTGGTCAAGGCTTACAAAAGATGCATACGCCAGGTATATGATGCGTACTCACCCAATCTATGGCATACGCACTTCTGGACGAAAGCCTCAAATCACTCCATTTCCATTTTGGTGAGATGCTAGGGCAACTAGCCTAATTAACTGGCGGCCTAAACTTCTAACCTAACCTCAGACCTTTAGTTTGTGTATATAAACCCCCCAATTTCATAGTCCGAAGGGACTTGAATTTGATACCTATTGAAACTCTGCCCAAATACCGTTAGAAACCCTAAATTAAGAACTATAGGTTGGAGGGGCAGAAATAGTGAGCACTGCATTAATATTTAGCTATCATTTGGTTAAAAGATAATATTTTACTCACTATACTTATAACTTCTAGTTGGTTCAAGCTTGTTAGAAAACCACTTAAGGCCATCCAGAAAACTCTAAGCAAACCGTTCGAATCATTCCTCCCTACACACAGCTACGGTAGTCGATTTCAACCGAGAGGCTAGTAATCAAACATCATTGTAAGTGCTATGAGGTGGAGATGTGGATCTTTTCCATGATTCATATTCTCCTCCTCGATTCTTGTTTATTTTATGTTGTTTTAATGCTTTAATTCATTGTTCCTGTATTATAGCATGCTTTGTGTTTGTTGTTTGATTCATTTTTGTCATTTTTTTGTAAATTTGTAAGAACCCTAATCTGCCTTAGCATGTGTACACATGGGATAAGATACATACGCACCAATATCTCTCGTACACATATCTTAGATGGCTAGGGTTCATGTTTTGGTCTATTTTCTAGGAATCTGTATGAAGCTTTAGTGCATATGCTAGTAGAAGAATGCATATGTATGTTTCTTACAATGTACGTCAATCTGGGCAAAACTAGATTTTTTTTTTTCATTTTTTTGTTTTATTCGCTTTCAATGTCATGTTTTACTATATTTCCTTAATTTGTTTTATCTACTTTAAATGTATATATTTTGCTATGTTTGTTTCCTTTTGTATCATATGTAATTAAACCCAAAATACTCAAAATATTTTCTCTTCTTTATTTCTTTGGACTTAAACCCTATTCACCTTTTCTTCTCTCTCTAATCCACTATTTAATTCTGACTTGAACCTTGAAAGGCAATTAAAATATTTAGAGATAATTAAGGGGGCCTTTCAACTCGTAAAGGCTAATTGCTTCCTAAAATATTTAAAGTCAATGGTCAATTAGTATTCAATTCCTTTTGGAAACTATTAGACTATTCAAACATAAGGAAATTATCTTGACAAGCTTTAATATAATTAGGTAATCAATTTGAACTTAAATGGCAACATAAAGGTCAAGTTAATTCTATCATAATTGATGTTATGATGTTGTTTAAGTTTGATTTTGACCATGTAAAATTGAATTTTAAAACTTTAACATCAATGAAATTCAAGTTTTAATCTTAATCTCATCGTTTTTGATCATTAAGAATGTGTTTTGTTCATTGGAAACGTAAAAAACGGTTAAAAGAAAAAAGGCTATTTCTGGGCGTTTTCGCGATTGACGAGTCGCGAGATGAGTCGCGAGAGCTTCTGGATGAACTCGCGACTAGGGTCTTGCGACTGGGCGAGTTGCCAAAATGAGTAGCCAAAACTCGCTACTCGAATGAGTAGCCAAAAATTCTGACACTTGTTTATTACATGTATAAAGAGCAAGGCCATATGTAATTAGTTTATGTATGTATTAAACAATTAAAAACCTTTCTTTTAAAACATCTAGTGGGAGAGAGATACAAGGGTTGCATCTCACGGCCTCCATTGTCAGTTTATAGTAGTGTGATTAAGCACCTCGCCTTGGCGTATATGCCTTGCTCCCTTCGGAGGGTGTTTAATTCATGGTACTACAAGTTAAACTTCTTAATGATGGATGAAGTGTGTTTACATTGAGAACAACCACGCTTCCGTGGAGTTTTTTGGTGACTCACATTGATTCTAGGCAATGGTGTACACTAGACTAAGTATAATGTTAACCTCCGTTCAGAGCTATGTCATTATTACTTAGAGGCTGAAGGAAAAACGGCAAATTATTTTTGTTTGGTAAGAGTTACCATGATAGCATATATAATGAGAATAATTCTCGCTTAATCATAGTGATTAGTATGACCTCGCTTCTGAGGAATATTAATTGCGGGATTGGGTTGTCGTTGCATATATTATATTATGGTTTTATTAAGGTTCCATACTATATGTTTATATGCTAAATTGATAATGTCCAGTTTACTTATTATATTCATGTTTATTATTTTCAGATTTGAACATGGCATCATTTAGCCCACTTGTTCCCATTCTTAATTAAAACAAATTGGCTGGATCCAACTATGTTGACTAGAAAAGAAATTTGGACATAGTTCTCACTGCTGAAGAGCACAAATATGTGCTTATTAAACCATGTCTTAGCTTTCCCTCATTAGATGCTCCTCTTGAGGAAAAACAACGATATGATCGTTGGCAGAAATCTAATGAGATGGCCAAGTGCTACATCCTAGCATCTATCTTAAATGTTCTACAGCATCAAATGCAGGATGTAGAACTAGTTTCGGACATTATGCTAAGTCTGAAGGAGATGTTTGGTGAGCAAGGCCTTTCTACAAGGCAAGAAACCATGAGGCAAATTTATAATACCAATATGGTTGAAGGAAGTGCAGTGAGAGAGCATTGTCTTACGATGATCTTTAATCTGAATACATTGGAGGTTTTAGGTGTTGATATTGATGGAGACTCCCAAGTGGATATGATACTCCAGTCACTACTGGAATCATTCAAGGAATTTAGACTCAATTATAATATGAACAAAAAGATTTATTCTTTGTCTGAATTAATGAATGAGTTGGTAGCGGTGGAAGGCATTCTTGGTACTTCTAATGTTAAAGCCAATGTGGGTGAAGCTTCTACTTCTCAACCTAAGTTGAAAGGCAAGGGTAAGAAGAAGAAGAAGAAGGACTTCACCAAGCAAGAGGGTAAACAAATTGTCTTTGGGCTTGCTAACAAAGGAAAGAAGCTCAAAGAAAAATGTTTCCATTGTGGTGAGAAAGGACATTGGAAGATGAATTGTCCAAAATTTAAGGCTACCAATAATAAGGGTATGAATAGTTCATTCCTCCTTGAAATATGTTTGGTACAAAATCCCACAGATTCTTGGTGTGTGGATTCAAGTTGTACTAATCATATCTGCAATTCTTTACAGGGGTTCCAGGAGACCAGAAAACTTAATGAAGGGGAATTGTTTCTTACTTTGGCTAATGGGAGCAGGATTCCGGTTGTAGCTATTGGTGTTTATAATTTATGTTTTGAGTCAAGGGTTTTAATATTAGATGATTGTCTGTATGTACCTAATGTTCGTAGGAATTTAATTTCTGCAACTTATTTGGGTAAACATGGATATTGTGTTATCCTTAAAGACAATGCTGTAATAAAAAAGGATAAAATGTTTATTTGTTCTGGTAATATTGAGGATGGTCTTTATATTTTAAATCCTGATAAGCATGAATTATATAATTCTGAATTAGATAATAACTCTCATGTAAAATCATTAAAGAGAAAGTTTCCTTCTACTAATGAAGCATATCTTTGGCACTTGCGTTTGGGTCATATTAATCCAAATAGAATTCAAAGACTGATCAAAGATGGACTCCTAGAGCCTTTGGACTTTGATGAATTTCTAGTTTGTGAATCTTTTTTGGAAGGCAAAATGACCAAATGACCTTTTAATGCAAAAGGTAGAAGAGCCCAAGAGTTGCTTGAATTAGTTCATACGGATGTTTATGGTCCTATGTCAACCCAAACAAAAGAAGGTTATGAGTACTTCATCACTTTTACTGATGATTACTCAAGATATGGTTATGTGTACCTAATTAAACGGAAGTTCGAAGCCTTTGAAAAGTTCAAATAGTTTAGGGCTGAAGTTGAGAATCAATTAGGTAAGCGCATAAAAGCCATTCGATCTGATTATGGTGGCAAATACCTTCTTGGGGATTTCAAGGATTACTTAACTCAAAATGGGATTGTATCCCAATTGACTGCACCTGGAACTCCCCAACAAAATGGTGTAGCAGGAAGAAGAAATAGGACTCTTTTAGAAATGGTTAGGTCCATGATGAGTTACTCAATTTTACCAATTTCTTTTTAGGGTTATGCCTTAAATACAACAATACATCTTTTGAATTTAGTTCCATCAAAATCTGTTCCCAAAACACCCATGGTGTTGTGGAGTGGGCGTAAGCCTAGTATGAAATATCTCCATATTTGGGGTTGTCCTACACATGTGTTAGAAGGGAAGCCTGATAAATTGGAACCAAAATCAGAATTGTTTTTGCTTGTAGGTTATCCAAAAGAAACTAGGGGTTATTTATTCTATAGTCATAAGGATAATAAAGTTTTTGTTAGTACAAATGCTAAATTCTTGGAACTAGAAGTAGAGTTGTATTGGCTGAAATGAATGAACTTGTAGTTGAACAACCAATAGATGAAACTAGGGATGATATGGTTGTATTGGATACACCACAAGATACTACTCATGAGATGTCTAGTACACAGGTGCCTCGTCGTAGTGGGAAGATTGTTAGGCCACCTATAAGATTTATAGGTATAGGAGAAACTTATGAAGCTATCTTAGAAGAGGTCGAAACTGATCCTTACACTTATGATGAAGCAATGAATGATATAGATGCACATCATTGGGTCAAAGCTATGAAATCTGAATTAGATTCAATGTATTCCTTAAACTTGTTGGTTGCAAATGGGTTTACAAGAGGAATAGATGGATAGATGGAAAGGTTGAAACCTTTAAAGCAAGGCTAGTGGTGAAAGGGTATACTCAAAAAGAAGGTATTGATTATGAAAAAACCTTTTCACCAGTAGCAATGCTAAAATCTATCAGAATTCTCTTATCCATTGCTGCTCATTATGACTATGAAATTTGGCAAATGGATGTCAAGACTACATTTCTTAATGACAATCTTGAAGAGGAAATCTATATGATACAACCGGAAGGTTTCATAGCTAAGAACCAAGAGCATATGGTATGCAAGTTAAAAAGGTCTATTTATGGATTTAAGCAAGCATCTAGGTCATGGAACATCAAATTTGATCAAGCAATCAAGTCATTTGGTTTTGAACAAAATCTTGATGAACCATGTGTGTACAGGAGACATCGAGATAAAGTAGTAATGTTCCTAGTGCTTTATGTTGATGATATTCTACTCATTGGAAATGATGTAGGGGTAATGTTATCCGTAAAGATTTGGTTGTCAAGCCAATTTGATATGAAGGACTTAGGTGAGGCTAACTTTATTCTAGGGATCAAGCTTTGGCAAGATCGCAAGAATAAGATGTTACGCTTATCATAAGCTAGGTATATATAGATAAGGTTCTAGAACGGTTTAGCATGCAAAACTCCAAGAAAGGTTTACTTCCTTTCAGACATGGAGTTCCTCTGTCTAATGACCAAAGGCCTAAGACTCAAGAGGAAGTAGATATGATGAGACAAGTTCCTTATGCTTCTACTGTAGGAAGTCTCATGTATGCCATGCTTTGTACTAAACCAGACATTTGTTATTCATTTGGCATGGTCAGCCAATATCAATTAAATCCAGGACCAAAACATTGGCAAGTTGTAAAGCATATTCTCAAGTATCTATGGAGAACGAGAGATTATATGCTTGTTTACCAGTGTGAAGATTTGATACCCATTGGCTATACCGATTCAGATTTTCAATCGGATCTAGATTTCAGAAAATCCACTTCAGGATGTGTATTCACCTTGGGAGGTGAGTCATAACTTGGAGGAGTGTTAAGCAATCTTGTATTGCGGATTCCACCATGGAAGTTGAGTATGTTGCTGCTTGTAAAGCAACAAAAGAAGCTATATGGCTCAAGAAATTCCTTTCTGACCTTGGTGTAATGAGAATGGAACATGTTCCCATCACATTGTTTTGCGACAATAGTGGAGCAGTTGCACAATCAAAAGATCCAAGGAATCACAAGAAAGGAAAGCACATTGAGAGAAAATATCACATCATTCGAGACATCATTGCTCGTGGAGATGTAGTGGTTGCAAAGATTGAAAGTGCAAATAATCTAGCAGATCCCTTTACCAAAGCCTTGCCTCAAAGGACTTTCGAGTCGCATTTGGAGGGACTGAGAGTTAGATTAATGCACAATAGTCTTTAGGGCAAGTGGGAGATTGTTGGGATTAGTGCCCTAGAATTCTATTGTATGATGTTATGTATGATATTATGTATGACATGATGTATGACTTAATATTGTAATTAATAAATTTGTTTTATTATTATCTAAAATAATAGTAACATGAATATTCGGACATTATCATATAGTCCATGAGATGCATAGTATGTGATTTATGTGAAAAGTCACAGAAAATATAAATCACAAGTTCTTTGTAAACTCAGAATTTTAGTTCGCAGTCGGTGATAAAATTAGGCATTTTATCTGTGAAGACTATAACATGTCAACTAAGATAATTTGTCTTGATCATGGAAGTGGTGACTTCTAGTTGATATGTTTTAAGAGTTAAGACATATTGAATTGGACCACTGTAAGATTTATTATTCTCCTAATGACTGTCAATTGAATAATAAATTTCACGACTTATATTTATATGAACTCTTAATCTTGAGAGAATAATGGACATGATCATGAAGTGTAGGTTGCTTTGATATATCAGGAGTGAGATCTAAAGTAACAGTCAAAACCTCAGTATGTTAGGCAGCCACATTTAGTGTTGATGGAACATATATTCTCAAGATAGAATTCATAGTCTCTTAACGGAGATACAAAATATTCCATTGAGATAAGTTTAATGGGATTGTTATTCAGAATGTTAGGCCTAACTACTTTAGTAAATAGTTACTAAATTATATATTTATGAAATTGGATTTCATAAATATATGATGAATAACTTAAAGGATTAAACATGGCGCTCAAGGATTAAGATGTAGTAATTTACAATGTGGCAGTCTACTTTCATAACTTTGTTTTACTACGAATATTTTATGAAGGAGTTGCATGTACAATAAAATGTTGGGATATAATTTATTAATAAGGTCTAGAGTGCTATTATATTTATATAGTGGTATTAAATATAATTAATGGTAACTTTGGACTTGTCAAGAGTTGACAGAAAAGCCCAAGGCCTATAGGAGCTAGTGTCTTATTTGTTCCCTTTTGGTCCCACTCCAAGCCATATACTAGAGCTCAATTGGAAATGCCCAAAAGGCTAGCCCAATTAGATAATCAGTTATTAGGAGAGAAACATACAGAATTTTGTAACGCACAACAAGTTCATGAAATGGTATGTATGTGAGTGTTGGACACTCTCTCATTCTCTTTAGAACATACAGATATAACTGATTGAGAAACCACACCTCTTGGGCATTAGTGGAATTGAAGTGAAGATTGAAAGTGTTCCCGAGAACTTCTAATCTTTGGTTTTGAAATTCACTGCACCAAGGTACACTCTCTTGTTCTATATTCTGAAACTTACATAGTGCATGTTATCGATTGCGAATGAAGTAGATCTGTTAGTTTTCGCTGCGTATGTTTTGTATGTGATACAAACATGTAATTTTCCAACACAAAATGATAGGGATTCATTTGGTAGTGATGACGATACCATTTTGGCCAACGAGCAGGTGGCTCAAACTCTCCAGAGGTGTTTTGATCGAGGAGGTGATGATATTTCACCCTCTAGGGGCCTGCACATAGCATATCGCACTAGGATCTGATGTTCAATAGAGACGACCAACGCTTTATCTCAGTCTCGCACTGGTTCGAGCAAAGGTTCTTCGCAGTATCCTCGGACTAAGGAGAGAGGAGGTCTAGGGGGCGATGAGCCAGAAGATGAACTTATGTTCGATTTGGATGCTGATTTCAAGGCCGATGTTGCGGCCGAGCTAGGCCCTAGCACCCCTAGGCACAACAGTCGTAGACCGAGGTTTCCACCTCATTAGGTCGGATCGAAGGCCTATACTAGAGTGGTAGATGATAGTATTAAGGAAACTCATTTGCAACATGACTTGAAGAGGCATCCTTCTGCTCAGGCTCAGAAGGCCCAGGTATGCTCCTCGTTCCCTTCCATTTGTTGATTCGGGATATACCAATATGTGTCCTAATAGATAGCTTTTCTTCGTTCTTGAATATAGGGTGCTGAGAGGGTCCGTGGCGGTGGGGCGTGGTCTTCGTTTTCCCTTCGCTTATTTCACGCATTCACTATTACGTGCTACTGCGCCTTCTTGATCGAGCAGGGGTTTAAGGCCTTTCTTAGAATTCCACCTTGCTCTATGAGGCACAGGCTAGCTGAGGCTTTGGTGGAGTGGTTTCATGCTAAGACGGACACATTTCACTTGAGCTACTTGGAGTATGCAGTCCTTCCCCCTGATTGGAAGGCCATCTTGGGCCTTAGATTTGTCGGAGAGCTAGTCTCGACTAAGTTTGTGAGCTTTGCCGATTTGTTTGAGCTTTTGAGTATAACTTACCCTCTTACTAGGATAACTAGAGGGTATTTTGGACTTGCTTAGGAGCCTCAGATTCGCATACGTTGGCTAGAGGTGAACATACCTTGGGAGGTAGAGCTCGACGATGTGGCCCTCTAGCAGTTTTTCTTTTACTTCATTGGTAGTTGCCTACTTAGCAACAATAGAACGGAGCTGACTTGTCGGCTGCTGGTGGCCATGAAAGTGGTATCCATCATAGGGGCCTACGATTGGGGGTCCTTTTCCTATGGATTTTTCATCTCTTACTTAAGGCGAGCATCACACCAGGGTTTCAAGAGCCTTGAGGGCTTTTCGTAGATTCTAATATGGTGGGCATATGAGTACATCCCAGCCCTGCAACCATAATATAATGGCCTTTCCATGACCTTGTACCCTAGGGCATATGCTTGGTCTCTCTGCACTATTTCCAGAGTCGTTCTGGCACAGTTGACTACTATTAGTGCTGTGCTTGATTGCATCACCTGGGGTGAGATATGATGGAAGGTTGTTAGCTAGACGTGAGGTCACTCCTGTTATGGCCCAGTCGCGTGCACGATGCTGGTTCTGGGAGTTCTTTTTAGCTGAGAGGACCTTCCATTAGGTCATGCCAATTTTCAGAGTACCTAAAGATCCACCTTTTGAGTTATCTTACCTTGAGATGGTTTTGGACGACCCCGCCTATGCGATAGGTTCCTTTGAGGGCTTCCTTATAGCGGTTACAAATTATGCCACCTGGTTTTCAAAGTCATCGACTAGACCCATCATTGATGATTGCCCTGTGAGCGGGGGCAAAGTACTCGGGGGTATTGCATGTGCCCAGTTGGCTTCAGAGGCCCATTTGAGATTACATATGGAGACCCTACAAGCTTGGGTGAGAGATCTAGAGGGTGCTACTACTACTAGGGAGGGGTACACGTATGAAGAGATTACTAGAGTATTAGCTCGTGAAAGGGAGTGATGACAGAGAAAGTAGAGAGTCAGGCCATTGCCATCGAGAGGGAGAGGAGCCAGCATATTGCTGAAACAGGCATGCTCTAGAGGTATATTGGTGTCCTGATCGGCAAGATGAGGGGACAGAGGATGCCTGTGCCTCCGACACCTTATATTCATGTCAAGGATCCTCCCATTCGGAGACACGAGTCAAAGTACATGCCAGTTCCTCTAGTTGTTAATAATGATTCATCCAGGATGGTATGAAGATCGCAAAAATTAGTTCCTGCATGTAGTTCCTCTGAGGAACCCTTTTGAAAGACCAGTCGATTTAGTGGATAGCTAGGTTAGTTAATGCATTCCGCCACATGGCAAGTTGGAGAAAATCTCACTTGGGGAAGTCTATGTTCATAATCAGGGTTGTCAAGAAGCCCATTATCGTATGACTGTTCAGTGTGAGCTCAATCTCGTTTCAAGTCGGTTCATCGATTTAGAATTGCGTAAAATCCACACTGGGGCAGTTTATGTTGCACAGTTTAGTCCATCTCCACAAATCAATATGCTCAAGATCGAAACTTTGGATGTACTGACAGGTCTGTCCCGCCGAGAACATGTCCTCTCATGTTAGAAACTGCATAAAACCTATACTATCACAGTTTTATTTTACGCAGTCTCTCCTTTTTCCATCTCCCCCAGTGGATCAATCAATATCAGATTTTATCAATAAACCCGTGAGAATATGGTGCGATGTAGGTGAATATGAAATATAAGCCAGTGTGAGAATGTTGTTTATTCTAGAAATGCGACAATGCATGAGTAAGAACAGTGGTACAACAGGCTCATAAATGCTAAAGTGCTACTGGCATACATACATCTAAGGCCTACCATGAGGCAACATCGAGAAACATATACATAAGGTGTACTAAGAGGCAATGCCAACACATGCATAAGGCCTACCGAGAGGCAATACAATACATACATCTAAGGCCTACCAAGAGGCAACATCAATACATACACAAGGCCTAATGAGAGGCAATATCAAAATACAATCCAGGCCCATTATGGGGCAATAATACAATACATGTCTGTCCCACCAAGGGGCAATGCCTGGAAAATACAAGAAAAGATGAAAAATATGCCCAGTAGGGGCTACATCATAATGATACAACAACAATGGCTAGCCCAGGGAGAATTGTGGTCTCTGACAGAGTCACTCACAAATCGCTTAGCGCTGCCGTCATTAGCACCATCACCAACAATTGAACCGAAAAAAGGACTGGCTCGCCTGGCTGAAGAACCTGGGACCCACCTTGGAGCCTGAAATGGAGCCTACTCTAGTGTAGGGCCTCATGCCCAATATGCAACGGGGGCATATCCCCATCTGCCAATAAGACCTAGAGGAACTGGCATGTACTTTGACTCGTGTCTCTGAATGGAAGGATCCTTGCCATGAATATAAGGTGTCGGAGGCACGGGCATCCTCTGTCCCTTCATCTTGTCGATTAGGACATCAATATACCTCTGGAGCATGCCTGTTTTGACAATATACTGGCTCCTGTCCCTCTCTATGGCAATGGCATGACTCTCCTGCTTTCTTTGTCATCGCTCCCTTTCATGAGCTAGTACTCTAGCAATCTCCTCATGCGTGTACCCCTCCTTAGTAGTAGGAGCACCCTCTAGATCTCTCACCCAAGCTTGTAGAGTCTCCATATGTAATCTTAAATGGGCCTCTGAAGCCAACTGGGCACATGCAATACCCACGAGTACTCTGCCCCCGCTCACAGGGCAATCATCAATGATGGGTCTAGTCGATGACTTTGAAAACCAGGTGGCATAATCTATAGCCGCTGTAAGGAATCCCTTAAAGGAACCTATCGCATAGGCGGGGGGATCCAAGACCATCTTAAGGTAAGATAACTCAAAATGTGGATCTTTAGGTACTCTGAAAATCAGCATGACCTAATGGAAGGTCCTCTCAGCTAAAAAGAACTCCCAGAACCAGCATCGTGCACGTGACTGGGCCATAATAGGAGTGACCTCATGTCTAGCTAACAACCTTCCATCATATCTCACCCCAGGTGATGCAATCAAGCACAGCACTAATAGTAGTCAATTATGCCAAAACGACTCTGGAAATAGTGCAGAGAGACCAAGCATATGCCCTAGGGTACAAGGTCATGGAAAGGCCATTATACTGTGGTTGCAAGGCCGAGATGTACTTATATGCCCACCATATTAGAATCTACGAAAGCCCTTAAGGCTCTTGAAACCCTGGTGTGATGCTTGCCTCAAGTAAGAGATGAAAAATCCATAGGAAAAGGACCCCCAATCGTAGGCCCCTATGATGGATACCACTTTCATGGCCACCAGCAGCCTACAAGTCAGCTCCGTTCTATTGTTGCTAAGTAGGCAACTACCAATGAAGTAAAAGAAAAACTGCTTGAGGGCTATGTCGTCGGGCTCTGCCTCCCAAGGTATGTTCACCTCTAGCCAACGTATGCGAATCTGAGGCTCCTAAGCAGGTCCAAAATACCCTCTAGTTATCCTAGTAAGAGGGTAAGTTATACTCAAGAGTTCGAACGAATCGGCAAAGCTCACAAACTTAGTCGAGACTGGCTTCCCGATAAATCTAAGGCCCAAGATGGCCTTCCAATCAGGGGGAAGGACTACATACTCCAAGTAGCTCAAGTGAAATGTGTCCGTCTCAGCATGAAACCACTGCACCAAAGCCTCAGCTAGCCCGTGCCTCATAGAACAAGGTGGAATTCTAAGAAAGGCCTCAAACCCCTGCTCGATCAAGAAGGTGCAGTAGCACGCAATAGTGAATGCGTGAAATAAGCGAAGGGAAAACGAAGACCACGCCCCTCCGCCATGGACCCTCTCAGCACCCTATATTCAAGAACGAAGAAAAGCTATCTATTAGCACATATATTGGTATATCTCGAATCGACAAATGGAAGGGAACGAGGAGCATACCTGGGCCTTCCGAGCCTCAGCAGAAGGATGCCTCTTTAA
This sequence comes from Quercus aquifolioides, assembly GCA_019022515.1. Classification (NCBI taxonomy): domain Eukaryota; kingdom Viridiplantae; phylum Streptophyta; class Magnoliopsida; order Fagales; family Fagaceae; genus Quercus; species Quercus aquifolioides. The sequence goes on from CM032331.1 coordinate 28,095,908, forward strand.
GTCATGCTACAAATGAGTTTCCTCAATACTATCATCTACCACTTTAGTATAGGCCTTTGATCCAACCTAATGAGGTGGAAACCTCGGTCTACGACTGTTGCGCCTAGGGGTGCTAAGGCCTAGCTCGGCCGCAACATCGGCCTTGAAATCAGCATCCAAATCAAACATAAGCTCATCTTCTGGCTCATCGCCCCCTAGACCTCCTCTTTCCTTAGTCTGAGGATACTGTGAAGAACCTTTGCCTGAACCAGTGCGAGACTGAGATAAAGCACTGGTCGTCTCTACTGAACATCGGCTCCTAGTGCGATATGCTATATGCAGGCCCCAAGAGGGCTGTCTACCAGAAGCAGCCGAGGCCGGTCAACACGCCGAGATGGTGACCAGGCGAAAAATGACAGTTGACCGATTCCTGCTTGGCACTCGTCTTACAACCCAGCCTTAACAGCCTCAGGGCAAGGATTGTACTCCTTCTCCCCCCTCTACCAGCACGTTGACGATCAGTCGCCTAGGCTTATAAGTGATGCCCTTCTAAGACCCTACCTCAGGCGTTGAGCGGGATCGTGATTCGAGAGCCGGCGGGCGATTCCGACCAACTGCTAGGTTGGAGTTGATGTGGCGTCTTCCTCTCGATCCGAGGTCATTTGGCAACCCACCTTAAAGTTCGAGGATGGGCCTCTACCAGCATTTGCTAGCATAAAGACCTGGGCCCAGGGCCATGGGGGAAGGGTGGCCTAGAGCTTGGTGCACGGCCTCCTACTGCCTGAGGATGTTCAGTTTTTCTTGGACAAGACCGAGGAATTGTTGGCAAGGCGATTGCAGTGGCACACCGTAGCGGTAATTTTCTATCTCACTTTCACATTTATTTTAATGCATGTGTATCCCTTTCACCTTCATACTAACCACTACTGCAATACCAGGCCGCGCAACTGACCCATATCCTTGATGAGAGGCTGAAGGAGCTCGTCGAGGATGCTGAACGGGAGAAGGCCTTGAAGGACGTCGCTGCTGCCACTTCAAAGGAGAATGGCAAAGTTGCTGAGGCCGTTGAGAAGAAGGCCCAGTCTTCGGAGAAAGCTCGGTTGGTGGTGGAGAGGAAACTGGTCGAGGTAGAGGACAAGTTGGGGGGCATAAAGCTTAAGTTGGCGGAGGCAGCCAGCCTAACCCTGGCCTAAGTTGATGAGATAGCTGACCTGAAGGCAGCCCTTGAAGCCTGTGAGAATAAGTGGTACAACGAGGGCTTTGTGGATACTGAGAACTCCGTGGAGCCTATTGTCCACCAAGCCAGGTTTCATGGGTTCGGGGAGGGGTGGCTGGCAGCCCTTCAAGCGATAGGAGTGCTTGAAGATTCCCCATTGAGGAATCCAGAGCAAATCCCATACCCAGCTCCCCCTCCCCCCGTTCAGAGTAAAGCTGATGCTGCTGACGAAAAAGATACCCCTAGTATGAAGGAGCTAGTGCAAGCGATTGACGCTCATGCAGAGACCGTTGATCTCGAGGTCACCAGCAACCTTAATACTGCCGAAGATGCACAGGTCCAGCAGCCACCAACTGAGGACATCCCAGAGCGGCAAGCTGATGACGCAACCCATCTCCCACCTACCGAACCTTCAATTTGATACTTATGCTTTAGCTTGCTTTTATTTCTTATCCATGCTTATTTTTCTTTTTTATTTGTTCAGTTTGCCTAAAGTCACTTGATTGTGGTGACAGAATAATGATTTATTTCTGTTTTCTTTCCTTTGGTGAACGAATATATGGTTTATCTATATTTATGAATGTTTGCTACTGAATTATTCTTCATGTCATGCTCTGCTTGCTTGTTTCCGTTTTATTTTTTTATTTTTATACATGTATTCCTAACGGCCGAGAAATTTAATCATGGTTTACCTCTGAACGGTGATTGATGACTGGGCAATTTAATCATGATTTGCCTTTGAATGGTGATCAAGACTATTTTCTCGTTCGTCCTTAAAAAGATAGATTATATCTATGCATGTATAGTGACTAGGACCGGTCTGGAAGAGATTTTCTGTGTCCAAAAAGAATTGGCTCCTCGGCAATAAGAACTGAATTTGATATTCGTTGACTTATCTAGAAAGATTTAATGTTGGGTAGTTACCTTCCCCGTGATTTGGATTGAAACCAAGAGATCGGTTTTAATATCTTGAATAATTTGATGAAATTTCCATGCACCCGGTGATTAGAATAGAGCTGGGAAGCTGGTTTCCATTATTGGTATGACTCAGTACAAGGTTTCCTCTCATCCGGTGATTACGATTGAACCAGGAACAGGTCTTTGTCCTTAAGCAAATTTTGAGATTAGGTTTCTACCTGTCAGGTGATGAAAATCCACCCGGGGACAGGTTCCTATCCTTAGATAAAATTTAGGATTAGGTTTCCACCTGTCCGGTGATGAAATTGAACTGCGGACAGGTTTCTGTCCTTAGAATATATTTAATGCAAGGTTTCCACCTACTTGGTGATGAAAAATGAACCGAGGACAAGTTTCTATCCTTAGAATATTTTAATGCAAGGTTCCACCTGCCCGGTGATGAAAATCGAACCAAGGACAAGTTTCTGTCCTTAGAATATTTTAACGCAAGGTTTCCACCTGCCCGGTGATGAAAATCGAACCGATGACAGGTTTCAATCCTTAGAATAATTAAAGATTAGAATTTCTTTGTGTTTGTTAGTTGAGGTTAGCAAGTTAACAGTAATGAAACCATGAGTGCAAGCATATCAGTATGAATAAACATCAACCTTGTATTACTTAACGTTACACTTATATGCCATTATGCCGAACCCCTATTCATGTGCACCAACAGCTCAATGATAAAACTTCTTCAAATTATGAACATTCCATGGCCAGGGAAGCAGTCTCTCATCTAAATCCTCTAGGTAGTATACTCCCGTGCCAGCGATGACGGTAACTCTATAAGGCCCTTCCCAGGTTGGGGCTAACTTCCCCGCATTAGTATCTCGCATATTCCCTACTGCTTTCCGCAACACTAAGTCCCCAGCGCCGAATTCTCTCATCTTTACATCTGGTTGTAGCGTCGGGCAAGCTTCTACTGATAATCAGCTAGTCGTATAGTTGCCGACTCTCGGTATCCCTCTAGCAAATCCAAATGCTTTATCATTAATTGTCATTCTGGGCGGGGGCGAATTCTACAACTCGTGCACTACATAGGTTTATCTCGGTTGGTACGACGGCTTTTACCCCGTACGTTAGGGAGAAGGGAGTCTCTCCTGTAGACCTCCAAGGGGTCGTCTAATACGCCCACAGGACATTGGGTAGCTCCTCGGCCCACCTACCCTTTGCACCGTCAAACCTTTTCTTCAATCCATTCACGATCGCTTTATTGACGACTTCAGCTTGGCCGTTACTCTGAGGATATGCCGAGGTAGAATACTTGTTCTTGATGCCGAGATTAGTGCAAAACTTATGAAAGGCTCTACTATCGAATTGCAACCCATTATCAGATATGAGGGAGTTCGACACCCCAAATCTCGTAATTATGTTCCTCCACACAAACTTTTTAACATCGATGTCCCGGATATTAGCTAACATTTCAACCTCCGCCCATTTGGTGAAGTAATCCACAGCTACCAAAACAAACCTCCGATTGCCTATGGCCTGGGGAAAAGGACCGAGAATGTCTAGCCCCCACTATGCAAAGGGCCATGGGCTGTTGACCGAGTTCAAACAACCTGCTGGCCGGTGGATCAATGGGGCATGCTTTTGGCACTATTCGCACTTCCGCACATACTTGGCGGCATCCTTTTGCATCTTTGGCCACTAAAACCCCTGGGTCATCGCTCGATGTGCCAATGAACGTCCCCCTACATGACTGCCACACACCCCCTCGTGTAATTCGGCCAAGAGATCATTAATCTTCTCAGGGCGCAAGCATAAAAGATACGGCCCCCCAAAAGACCTCTGTACAGTTTGCGGTCTGCTGACAACCAGTACCGAGTAGCTACCTCGGCGTACCCTCATAGCTTCCTTATCATCATCTAGTACTTGGTCCTCAGCCAAAAAGTTGATGATCGGGTCCATCCAACATGGCTCGACATTGCTACCACTAAAACGCCTATCACTGCATTAATACTTGGTTCGCTATGTGCGCCACCTTGATTATCCGAGGTACCTCATTTGTCATTGACGACGCCAATGTGGCCAGAGAGTCAGCATGTCTATTCTGTCCCCAGGCCACTTAGACTACCTTTGCCTTAAAAAACTGACTTATAACCTGCCTTACCACTAGCAAGTATTCCTTCTTTCGGGAATCTCGGGCTTCAAAACTGCCCTGTAACTGTCCAACCACCAACCGGAGTTTGAGTAAACCTCAACTTCTCGAGCACCCATATCCAGAACATCCCTTAATCCAACAAGCAAGGCTTTATACTCAGCTTCGTTGTTGGAGGCCCTAAACCCTAGCTTGAAAGAATGTTCCAACCTTATCCCTTCTAGAGTGATGATAAGAACCTTGGCCCTTGCCCCCACTACACTAGAAGTGTCATCCACGAATACCTTCCACGAGCGACAGTCCACATGACAAACTACCTTTGTCTCTTTCCTTAGGGAAAACTCTGCAATAAAATCAGTAAGAACTTAGCCTTTCACCGAACTCCTTGGCCGGTACCTAATATCAAAGGAGCTAAGCCGGGTTCCCCATTTAGTTATTCGACCCGTGAAGTCGGATCTTTTCAACAATGATCGTAAATAGGATATTCGGTCAGCACATAGACGACGTGAGTTTGAAAATAATGAGGCAGCTTCCTCGTAGCGTGCACTAGTGCTAACACTAACTTCTCCAAGGGTAGGTATCTTGTCTCGGCGTCTACCAGGGTCTTGTTGATATAATACATGGGTTGTGTCACTCCTTAATCCCTCAGAAGCACGACACTCACGGCATGTTTCAACATTAAGAGATACATGAATAAATTCTCCTCGGGTTCTGGGGTTGTCAACATAGGTGCCTGCATTAGATATTCCTTCAAGTCCTAAAAAGCCTTTTCACACTCCTCATTCCATTGGAATCCCCTCCACTTCTTCAAGAATTGGTAAAACAGACGGCAACAATTGGCAAACTTGGAAATGAACCGATTAAGGGCAGTTAACATGCTTGTCAGCACTTGGACTTCCTTCGGATTACTCGGTAGCTTGAGGCACGTCACAGCTTCAATCTGATCGGGGTTGACTTCTATTCCTCGGTTTGTGATCAAGTACCCTTGGAATTTGCCAGCCCCCACTCTGAAGGCACACTTGTTTGCGTTGAGGCGCAGCTTATACTGCCGAAGTACTTCGAATACCCCCTTAAGATCTCTAATATGTTGTGCCTCATGTTTTCTTTTTACCACCATATCATCAATGTACACCTCAACTGTCCGCTCGATCTTATCTCGGAACATTCTTGTCATCATCTGTTGATAGGTGGCCCTGGCATTCTTTAACTCGAACGGCATCACAGTATAGTGATAGTTGGTGTTAGGGGAGATAAATGCCGTTTTTTCCTGATCCTCGACAGCCAAGGCAATCTGATGGTAACCTTGAAAGGCGTCCAGAAAACTCATCTTCAGGTGCCCGTATATGGCATCCACTAGTTGGTCGATCTTCAGCATTGGGAATGGATCTTCGGGCACACTCGGTTCAGATCAGTGAAATCTACGCAAACTCTCCATTTTTCATTCTTCTTCTTCACCACTATGGTATTTGCAAGCCACTCTGGAAAGAAAATTTCTTTTATCGCCCCGGCGTCCTTCAACCTCTTAACCTCTTGCCTAATGGCTTCAATGTGCTCTTTAGCCAACCTCCTTGGCTTCCGCTTCTTGGGAAGGAATGACGAGTCCACATTAAGCTTGTGAACTATGAATTCAAGGTCCACCCCGGGCACCTCATACGGCCCCAAGCAAACACATCCACATTCTGCATAAGAAACAGCAACATCTCTACCTTGTCCCCGTCCTTCATACTCACCCCTACCTAGAAATACCTGTCACCATCTGGTAATATCCTTACTCTGAATAATTCCTCAACACAGCTAGCCCCCACTCCTTCTCGAGGCTCTTGTAATTGCTATAAAGGGACCTCCTCGGACAGTTCCTTTTGTTTGGTCTATTTATTCTCCCAATTAACTATGGCAACTAAGCACTGTCTAGCCACTTGCTAGCTTCCTTTCACTATAGCAACGCCTTGCTTGGTACGGAATTTGACCTTGACATGTAAGGTGGATGGTACTGCCCCCATCGCATGAATCCATGGTCTCCCTAGGATTGCCGTATACGGAGAAAACGAAGTGACCACTATAAATACTACCTATACTTCCTTACCTTCCATATTCACAAGAAGCAAAATCTGCCCTTCTGGGATCACCACCCGGCCATCAAACCTAACTAGGGGCGTATCATACTTTGAGAGATCTTCATTCTTTAGCCCAAACCCCTTGAATAGGTCAGGATACATCACATTGGCACCACTTCCTTGATCTATCATTACCCTCTTCACTATAAAACCATTTATCCGGGCTGTCACCACCAAAGCATCATCATGCGGTTGGATTGTTCCTTTTAGATCATCGTTGTTGAAAGCAATAGGCTCTCGAGTGAGCTTCAATTTCTTCTCGAAGGGCTGCTTGCCTGAGCAATCCTCCGCCGGCATCACTGCTAATACCCCTCTCCTCCTAGTTACTATAGTACCCCTTGGAGCTGTGTGGATGACCTTGATCACTCCTAGCGGGGGTGAGAGGGGGTTCCCCCTTTGCTGAGTACCCTGCCTGGTACCTTGATTTCCCGAATCCACCACAAATTCCTTCAAATATCTGCCTTCACCAATTGTCCTAAATGATCTTTTAGCACCCGGCATTGCTCAGTGGTATGCCCCTTATCCTTGTGGTAAGTATAGTACAAGTTCTAGTTCCTTCGTGACGGGTCACCCCCTATCTTATTTGGCCACTGGAAGTACGACTCATTCTTGATTTGGTCCACAATCCTGTGCACCAGCTCCTTGAACGTTACATTTACTTCCCCCATCTATGCTTCTGGCTCTTGAATCCTCAAATCCTTTTGGGGCCTTAAATAAAAACTGCCTTACTGAGGATGACTTAATACCAGGGCTTTACCTTTCTTCTGCAGCCAGTCATCCTCTAAGCGCTTATACTCCTCAATGCGCCTCATGAGCCGCCTCATATCTCAGGAGGTCTCCTTGTCAATGATTCCCACAGTTCTGAGTCCTCGGGCAACCCTAATCTAAAGGTACACGCCGCGATTTTTTCATTACCTCTGCCAATCTCATTGTAAAGTTCCCAATATCGACTAGTGTAGCTGCGAAGAGTTTCCCCAAATCTCATTTTCACGGATAGTAATGCGTCTACCGGTTGCAGCACCTGGCTACAAGTCATAAACCGAACACCGAATTCTTGAATCAGCTCGGTAAAACTATGAATTAAGCCTTTTTGTAACCCATTGAACCACCTTAAAGCAGTGGGCCTGAGACTCAAAGGAAATGCCTTACACATTAACGCATCATTGTGAGTGTGTAAAGACATCATTTGGATATAATGGCTGACGTGCTCTACCGAGTCAGTTTTTCCATCGTAAGAGTTGAATGGTGGGCGCGTAAATCTACTCGGCATCGGAGCCCATTCAATATCATTTGAGAATGGAGACCGAACAGCTCTGCGTAATGCTTGGCTCATAGCTTCCATGGCGGCATTTCAGGGCTGTCGCTCTTTTAGGGAAACCGAATCCCGATCTACATACTCCCGTGAATGTGAATGGTCCCAGTGTCGATGAGAACTGGACTGATGGGACCCGGCTCCACAGCGACCTCCCCCACTAACAGACCCCTCCTTTTGGTAGTCACGGTCTCTTCTTCGACGCCCACCTCTTGTCTCTAACTCCAAATCTCTTACCAGTCTACACAAACGCTTAAGTTCCTCATCCTTTAGCTCAAGCTCTTCGTCCCTTCTATCAAAACGATTGCCCCCTGAAGCACCGGACATTGTCCAGTGCGTCTGGAACAACCCTTCCTCGAGGCCAGACTACCCTTCCTCCTCATACTACCTATCTTCGCGTCCCTTCTACCTTCTTTCCCGCCAAGTGGATCCCCAAGAATACCTCCCAGAGCCACTTTTAGCGTAACTTCCTGATTGGCCTCCAGATATTCTCCCGTGCATGTCTCAAAAAAACCATAGCTTTGTAGGAGATCCCCACAGATGGCGCCAATTGTGCATACCCAAAATATGGTTATTGGGCTCAACCCTTATTTGGGCTCACAATCTATTTGTATCGTGGGCTTTGGGTTTCCTACTATGGGTGGTTCTATGCTCAGAGACCCAAGTACACTTCTATCTCCTCAAATCCCTCTCTTTGCCTCACAGAGTCACTCTCTTTCCCTTTTGGCATGATCACTCTTTTTTCTCAGTGTCCTCTCTCAAATTGCCAACCCGCATTCCTCATTCTCTTCTCCTATTTATAGGCTAGGATAAGTGGAGGTGTTATGCATACTCCACTTACTAATGCAAACGAGGGTCCAATTCCATCATCTCAAAGTGGATGCTCCATTGGAAAAGGTGGTAATGGCATTAGACTTAATTCCCACTTTTAGAAGCCTGCTCAGCAGTGATGTTCTCAAACGCTCATGACCAGGTTGGAAATGATCGGGAGGGGTTTGCTTAAGGTATTCAAGCTAGCACGGTCTTATTTCACCTCTTGGGCCTAAATTGGGCCATGAGATGTTCGGGTCGGGGCTAAAGGACCAAGATGGGTACAAGGTCATATAATGTGTCGTGAGTCCTAGGCCCGAGGCCTGTGAGTCCTAGAGCTCAGCTCCGTACACTATCCATCTTTTCGAGATTCAAATTTAATGGTGTTCATCTAAGCTCATCGGGGTTCAAATTCGGCGATGGTCATCTAATCCTATCTATCGATCTTTTCGAGATTCAAATTCGACGGTGGTCGTCTAATCTCATCGAGGTTCAAATTCGGCAGCGGTCGTCTAATCTTACGTTTTCAAAACTCCTCCCATTCAATGTTGCATCATCATCATGTTTTTAATCTCTTAAAATTTCAGTTTATTGTGCATAATCCTTCATGTTTACCAAGATTTTTCTCCTCAACTCTCGTTGTTTTTAGTTTTCATAGCTTCCATCATTTGCATGTTCGTCTATGTTGCCTAAAAACTAAGTTTTCCTCACATGAATTGGCGTGGGTAAATGTAATTATGCATGTATGCAATTCACGAATGTGCACACTTGTGCCTACGTGTATGTACATGTGAAAGTGTGCAAGTATGTTTATGTCTACATAACTGCCTAAGCATGTGAACAAAAAAAAAAAAAAAAAAAAAGTTTCCAACATCATCATAGCATAAAATAAAAAATAAAAACAAAAACATATATGCAAAAAATACCAAAAATAAAGTAAATACTAGCATGCTTTCTAGTTGCATTGCTACTAACATATTTGCAAAAAATAAAGAGAAAGAGAAAATAGACACTGACCTCAAGTCTAAAATAGAAGGCTGAAGCAGTAAACTGAAGCCGAAAGATGGACCCGCTAGACCGCGACTTGCTCTAGAGAATTTTTTAGAAGTGAGAATTCGAAGAAATGAAGTTGGAATGGTCAAAATAAGGCTCTGGGGCCCATTTATAGGCCATTGTACAGCTTAGGCAACCCGGCGCACCTTTAGCGGCCGTCGGTCAGCGTTGACCGATTGACCATTGACCAAAAAGAAGAAAGTGAATTTTTTGCCCAGTATCAAGAAGCCAAGCAAGAAGAATTTTTCTTGGATCGGTTACAACAACTCAGCCTTATTAGGGTAAGACTGGTCTCGGCCCATGAACAACAATTATTGCACGCAACTTTGCGGTAACAAAATGTGGAATTACGTTCTTTATCCAACACCTCTCATTGCAATCCAACACCTCTCATTACGTGTCGGATCCCAAAGTTTTCAAAAATATTAACTTTTCTCCACAGGGTTGCAAAAACATCTAAATTAATGTGGCGCAACCCGTTCTGACATTAGAGCACTTGAAGTGCCATTTTAGGTCAAATTAACCAAAATGCCCCTAATCAACCATGGGTTGACTGAAAGTAAAAGTTGGTCAAAATCATCCCAAAACAACATTTTCCATGTTTCTACATCAAACCCAAGCTATTCGGAGGTTTTTATCAAGTTTGACTCGAGGTTGACTCCTAGAGGCACCAAAAACCCTAATTTTGATCCATCCTTTAGAACAAGTTGGGGCTAGAGTCATTGAAAATATTATTGAATTCTCTTTCCAATGATTATTCGTGGGTCGAAATCAGAGTTAAAACAGTTGAGATATCTTGAAAACTGGTTAGAGCACATCAGCACGCTTCCCAAGGCCATAACTTTTGATCCGACCGTCAGAATTTCAATTTCTTTAGTGTTCTGGAAACTAGACATCTAGATATTTCCAAGGACATTAAGATCATCTCAATCTAAGTTTAGAAAGACCTTCAAATAAACATCTGAAATGGAACCAGGGAAGAAGTCGAGATTATTAATGTTAGCATCAGACCCGGTGGCCACTAATGTCACTAAAGGGCCTCCAGAAGCCAAAGGGTCATTTTTCAACTAGAAATACCCCTAGACCCCCCTCAGATAAAAAAATAAAAAATAAAAAAACAATTTTAGGCATTTTTAGAGCACTTTTCTGGGCAGATTCTCTCTCTTCCTCTCAAAATTCTCTCTCAAACACATCCAAAAACCTTTAATTCCTCACTTTTCTCAACAATCAAGAGGTAGTTTTCTTGCACTCTTTTTCCTCTCGGTCTTAGGACCTTGGATTTGAGGTTTTAAGGGTGTAGATGTAGTTTTTTAGCTACTATCTACACCCTTTGCTTTATCTTGCTTTACAACATGCTTTATTGCTTTCCATAGTATATCTCTTGCTTTATCTTGCTTCTTAGCATGTTTTATAGCTTTCCTAACATGTCTTCTTGCTTTTTGCCATGTTTTATAGCTTTGATGATGTTGGCCTAGCCTTCTTGGGCTAGGATGTGTCTAAATACTATGCTTGTGCTTAGATCCATATGCCTAGGCACTCCTTCTATATGTTGATGTGCTCCTTGCCATGTTCATGTGTCTAGATCTACATGTCGGATGCTATGCCTAGTGCTTTTTATGGCCTTTTGTCTCTTGTTTATGCCTTTTTCTTGTGTTTTGGCCCTCAGGTAGGATGTAGATCTAGATCTTATGGTCTAGGCCTACATCCATACACCTAGGCCTACATCAAAGGGTTTGGATCATTTCCTTCACGCATATGTATGCTTGCTTGCTTTTATGCTTTACATCCATGTTTGTTTGGCTAGATTTGGGTTCTTGCCATGCTTTGGCCCTTTGTGGGCTTATGCTTGTTAGTCATTAAGGCCACTTGCTTGTGTGGTTGCATCCGTCCATCTTATGGCTTGTTTGGATGTAACCACATGTGAGAATACATCTCCATGATGTTGGTTTGGTTGATGCATGTCTCTCTCTGCTCCGTGCGATGATATGCTTGCCTTGCTTGCTTTGTGCCACTTGTTTGGCTCTCTTTATTTCTTTGCATCTTTGCACACTTGCCTACATGTTCACTCATGAGTCCTTATGTGTGCTTGTTTGTGTCATCAAGCTTAGTTCCTATAATCTCATGTGGGTTCACACCCGTCCTTGATACACGAGACCCTGAGTCCCTTTTAGGAATTTTGCTTGATGGTACATGTGTCATCCATACTCCAATCTCGTGGAACTATGGGCATCAGATCTAAACCTACATTTGTCCTCTTAGGACACCCCCTTTTACTTGATAACATGCTTGTTTGCCCCTATTTGGCTCACTTTAATAGTTTGTCCTTTTGCATGCTTTCTTTCTAGTTATGTCTTTGCTTGTCTGCTGGCTTGTTTCCTTTGTCATTGCATTTACACACTTGGAGTAATGGCACTTGGAGTGAGGGTGTGGGCATAACGATTTCCTCCTTAAGGAAAAAGGGAGTATGCCTCGACGAGTGGACTGGGGTGGAGAAAGGATAGAGTTGCCACCTAGATTAGGTCAAGCACCCAACCCCACCTGACCCGTGGAACGGCTTCCAGTCATTGTGTCTTACGTCTTAATCTCATTAAAGGCTCATTCAATATTGTTATCTATACCCGCACACACACACACACTAGCATACATCTAGTAATCAACATGGCATCAATCATCCCAAAACCCTAACATACATCTATCATGGCAACTCATATCAAACCTAGCATACATCTATCGCGCATATCATATCATTTCATCCAAGGCAGCCAACAAATAAGATATCACAAGGGCAGAAACATAGACACGGCAGCAAGGTATAAAATCAAATATAACTCAAACATCTAAACATATTATCCAAGCATCAAACAAACATATTCATTGTATTCATCATCCAAAATGCATTTTCATGTAAATGCATGAATTACTTCACTTACCTTACTGCATCATGGCACGTATGCATCAATGGATGGAAATGTGAACGCATGAATCTTCATGTGGTTCATCAAAGCATAAACCCTAATTTTAGCTCAACAATCAAAGCATGTGAAACATGTTATTCTACGAACCCTAATGCTAAACATATGAAAATTAAACTCAACAAGACCTAAACATCTGATTAAAACTAAGCAAAACAAATAAAATAGTAGGAATCGTAAATATGGGTTTCTAGGCACTAGTATGCGTGCGCATACATGAAGTATGCATACGCATGCACGTGCGCATGCCTCGAGTATGCGTATGCATGCTTGAAGCATGCGCACACATACCACCCAGAAACTCGATTTTAAAGCAGCAACAAAACAACAATCAAACAAAACCTAGCATGCTTCTAATACAAAACTAAACAACCTAAATTAACAACAAAGATATCAAAGATAAACAAAAAAAAAAAATCTATTCCTAAACATGCATTTGGTCTAATAACAAACAAGAACAACACTTAACACTTTGAAACATGTTCATCAATATATCCAATCATTTGACGCTTCAATTAAAACATGATAAGACACAATAAGACAAAATTAAACAAAGCAAAACATATTTCTAAGAATATATAACATATAAATCAATCAAAAACAACAAGAACAAGAATTATAAAAGATCCAAATTAAGGAAGAGCCATGAAGAGAGACTTACCTTGCTTATGAAACACAGCTTGGTTGATATTTAAACGGCCCCTCAGTGCCTACACAATGTTTGAGGACAAAATTTTCACACCACATGGTTTTATTTCATTAGTAACCCGCACCACATCAACATTATCATGGATTTTGGGAAAATCTACTTTAAAGCCCAAAAGAGCCCATATTTACACAAAATATTGCCAAAGCCCACGGGTCAAAACCCATGGCGATATTATCTCATCATATCCCATGGTTCAAGCTCATGGCACATCATTTCATTTTCGGCTCATAATCCAAGCTCATGAGTCTCATCAGGGGAATTTTTAGGAGTCGTGGTTTGGAGGGCCAAGAAGTATGTTTAGTAATGCTCCAGTGGTTCAAAGTTGATAAAGGAAAACATGTTGCTTGGCATGTCTTCCAAAATTCCCTGAACCCTGACGGGTCAGTGTGTAATAGGTAACATCTGGTAAGCCTCTCATATCACATAATACTTAAAATGATAAAACTCCCAATTGTTTTTTACTTTAAACTTAATGTTCATCATATAATCTAATTATATTCTATCATATAAATTATATTATTTAAATCAATACCAAACACATGCCTAAATCCTATTAGCTATCTCTATATAATGTCTCATCCAACATTAAATGCCCTCCTTGCTCTCTAAGGTTTGGTCACAATACAAAGAGACCATACTTACATATCTAAAACTTCATCAAATTTCAACCAATGAGTCTATTACTTACCAAAATTATATTGTAATAAAACCATGGACTAAACACACAATTTTCCAAAAGAGGAAACTTAGCCAAAAATACCTGCAATAGTTCTAACAGAAACTGCCTTAACTCAAGCAGAAGCTGTAACAGCCCCAGCAGAAATAGCCACAGCTCCAGCAGAAGTTGCAGTAGCTCCAGTAGCAACTGCAATAGTTCTAGCAGCAGCTTAGGCAATTGACACATGACCAAAGTGACATCATCAACCCTTTAATGCTCATTCCTAGCAGCTTGCTGCCATACCCAAAGAAGCAAATATCCTATAAAAGAAATCCTACCATTTTAAGCTAAGATCCTTAGCCTCCAGCTGCAGTACTAGAAATAGGAAGATCCCATAAAGGTTATCTTATCATTTTTAGCCAAACCCATGAATTTAATGCAAATATTTTCTCCAGTAAAAGACCTCACACAGCTGACATCATCTAGCTGTGTCAGGACAGCTACTACTGTAAAGTTGTTAGCTGCAGTAGCTACTGCTGTACTGCTGTGTCAGTTGCGGTATAGCTCCAGCAGCAGCCTTAAAGTTTCAAACTTTCTTCTTTTCGCTAAAATCCAAAAGCCCATTAATGAAATCACTTACTTTGTCAAAGACTTTTCCTTATTTGCTAAATTTCCTTTCAGCTAATTCTAATCTAATTACATACTTGGCTCTTTATAAAGAGGACCAAGCCACACACTAACACACCCACTATCCATCTCTCTCTCACTCTCTTATGCTGAAACTTCATCATTTTGCTGCCCATATACACATCCCCATATCTTTCTCCATTTCTCTTACAAAATCTCTCTTCTTAGATAACACCATTACAACACACCTATTACACAACACCACTACTCATCATATACTTACTCTCTCATCCTCAATATTCTTCATCATTTTACTGCCCATAAACACTTTGTCATCTCCTTTTCTATCTTTCTTACAAAATCTCTCTTCTTTGAAAGCAACATAACCCATGACGTAACACAAAAAACCACTCTAGCAGTAGCTATTGGTCTATGCGGCCCAATGTCGAGTTCCAGATTGAACTCCCCAAAACAAATCCAGGTCTAGCAGAGTTGCACCTCCAGCGGAAGACACACAACAAGATTCAATGATAATCAAAGGAATCAAAGTATTCAATAGTTCATAGGTAATCACATCTCAAAAATAAATGTATTTTGAAAAGATTGTTTGAAAAAGGTTTTTGAAAGAGATTATAAAGTAGTTTCTGCCGTAATGAGTAATAGAGAGTGGTTTTGAAAAGCCAAAAACGTGCTCAATGATGTGTGTGCAAAAAGTTCAAAGTTAGAAAAGCGGTTTGGAAGAGTTTAGGTGAAAAATCAACTCTCTCTAGCTAGGGTTTGAGTTTGGATGCATAAAGTTGTATTTATATGTTTAAACTAGGGTTTTTAGACTCATTTAGAGGGTTTTGGACGTCCTAAAGGGTCTAGGGGCCGAGGGCCCATCAAAAAGGGAGGCTTTGGGCCCTAAAAAATGAACTTTTGAGCTTCTAGAAATTGGCCTACGTATGCAGGTTTGGGGATGTGCAAGCATGCATGCTCCTTGCGCACGCATGCGTCCCCCAAAACCCTAGTTTTGACAGCTTTGATGGCCCAACTTCAAATGGCCACAACTCACTCAATATAAATCTAAATTAGGAAAAATTTATGTTCAAATTGAAGCCCAGGATGTCTACTTTCTAATAACAAACCCCACTAAAAAATTCCTTTTGGATTAAACATTATGGTCAAAACAAGGAGCTGAGGTCATTTTTCTGCATCATTTTCAAAGCAATTTGAGCACTTTTGAGTGGTGATTACTTCCAAACTATCAAAATAACTTCAGTTACCTTTTGTAGACATGTCAAGCTTATCATTGGGACCGGGGACTAAAATTTATTAACAGGTACAAAATGTGCTGTCTACAAATGCCCCTCTTTTAACTTTGCTCGCACTGTGTCGATATCATATTTTGTCCACCCTCGATTTGTGTGCCAAACCCCGAAAATTTCAAAAATATTAACTGTTAGGATACGTGCCCTTAAAATCCTACTATATGATGCTATGTATGACATTATATTGTGATTAATAAAGTTGCTTTATTATTATCTAAAATAATAGTAACATGAATATTTGGACATTATCATGTAGTCTAGAGCTATCCACGGGTCTGTCCGAGTCGGGTTTGTGCCCAACCTGGAACCAACCCACCGGAATCGAGTTGCAAAAAAATGCACCCATCGCCGACCGTCGAAGTAATCGGATCGGGCGGATTAGACCATCAACAAGCGGCAGGCGGGTCGTTCAGGGTCGAAAATCCAGAAAACGGCGAAAATCGACGTGAAAACGGTGAAGATCTGGCATGAAAATGGCCAAAATCCGACCAAAATATTTGAGGTTTCTCCAAATCCGGCCTAATCTAGGCCATTTTCAGCAAGATCTTGGCTAGATCCAGTGAAATATTGCGAGATCTTGACAAAAATGGTCTAGATCTCACCTACCAAATATCGCCAGAAATCTTGTAGGTCGGTCAGATCGGTTTAATCGGATTTTGGAGAAGGAAAAACGACATCCGACCCGCCAAACTTGAGTTTTGGAGGAAAAAACCCGTCGCCGACTGCTGGAGAAGTCAGATCGGTCGGCGACGGGTCCGATTCGGTCGACGGCAGCGGGTGGGTTAGGTTGGCCGGGTCTCTGGATAGCCCTAATATAGTCCATGAGATGCATAGTATGTGATTTAGTCATAGAAGATATAAGTCACAAGTTCTTTGTAAACTCAGAATTTTAGTCCGTAGTCGGTGATGAAATTGGGCATTTTATCTGCGAAGACTATAATATATCAACTAAGATGATTTGTCTTGATCATGGAAGTAGAGACTTCTAGTTGGTATGTTGATATGTTTTAAGTGTTAAGACATATTGAACTGGACCACTGTGAGATTTATTATTCTACTAACGACTATCAAATGAATAATAATCTTACGACTTCTATTTACATCAACTCTTAATCCTGAGAGAATAATGAACCTAATCATGAGGTTTAGGTTGCTTTAATATATCAGGAGTGAGATCTAAACTTACAATCAAAATCTTAGTATGTTGGGCAGCCACATTTAGTGTTGAAGGAACATATACTCTCAAAATGGAATTCATAATCTCTTAACGGAGATATAAAATATTCCCTTGAGATAAGTTTAATGGGTTTGGTTATTCAGAGTGTTAGGCCTAACCACTTTAGTAAGGAGTTACTAAAGTTTATCTTTATGAAATTAGATTTCATAAATAAATGAATAACTTAAAGGATTAAACCAAGTACTCAAGGATTAAGATGTAGTGATCTTCAAAGTAGCAGTCAACATTCATGACTTTGTATTACTACAAATATTTTATAAAGGGGTTGTATGCATAATAAAGTCTTGGGATATAATTTATTAATAAGGCCAAGAGTACAATTATATTTATATAGTGGTATTAAATATAATTAATGGTAATTTTGGGCTTGTCAAGAGTTAACAGAAATGCCCAAAACCCATTGGAGCTAGTGTCTTATTTGTTCCCATTTGGTCCCACTCCAAGCCACATACTAAAACCCAATTGAATGGCCCAAAAGGTTAGTCCAATTAGATAATCAGTTATAAAGAGAGAAACATACATAATTTTGTAAGGGAATGAAATGGTTTGTATATGAGTGTAGGACACTCTTTTTTTCCCTTGAACATACACATACAAATTGATTGAGAGACCACACTTCTTGGGCACAAGTGGAATTGAGTGAAGATTAAAAGTGGTCTCAAGTATTTCTAATCTTTGGTTTTGAATTTCATCGTCCCAAGGTACATTCTCTTGTTCTTATATTCTAAAATTTACATAGTACATGTTATCAATTGTGAATGAAGTAGGTCTATTAATTTTCCCCTAAGTATGTTTTGTATGTGATACAAACATGTGTTTTTCCAACATTAACTATTCTCCAAGGGAACGCGAAAATATCTAGATTGATTTGGCGCAACCCGTTCGGGCATCAAAGCACTCAAAGTGCCTTTTTTGTTCAAATTGACCAAAATGTCCCTAATCAACCCTGAGTTTACCGAGAGTCAAACGAGGTCAAAATCCTCCCAAAATAACATTTTTCATGCTTTTACACCAAACCTGAGCCACTCGGAGATTTTTGTCAACTTTGACCAATGTTGACCAAGTTTGATTTGAAGTTGACCCTAGGGGTACCAGAAACCCTAATTTTTTATTCATCCATCAGAATGGGTTGAGGCTAGCGTCATTGTGAATATTATATAATTCCCTTTCCAACGACTACTCATGGGTCGAAATCAAAAATGAAACGGTTGAGATATCCTGAAAACTACGTTGGGCACGTTAGCTTGCTTCCCGAGGCTATAACTTTTGATCCAACCATTGTATTGTCAAGTTCTTTAGCTTTACAAAAACTATACATCTAGATCTTTTCAGGAACACCAATATCAGCTCAATCCAAGTTTGGGAAGGCCTTCAAAGTCGGCGGCCCTACAAGGCCTGCTAAGTCACCGAACAATTTTTGGCTTATAAAGTGGCCAAAATGTGCTTTTCTAAACCAAATCTGTGTAGGAAAAACATAGTTTGTAATGCATATAAAACATACACAGCAAAAAATTAACGGATCTACTTCATTTGCAATTGATAACATGTACTATGTAAATTTCAAAATTTAAGAACAAGAAAGCGTACCTTGGTGCAGTGAAATTCAAAACCAAAGATTAGAAGTACTTGGGAACACTTTTAATCTTCACTCCAATTCCACTTGTGCCCAAGAAGTGTGGTCTCTCATTCAGTTTATATGTATGTGTTCAAGGGAGAATAAGAGAGTGGCTTACACTCACATATACACCATTTCATTCTCTTACAAAATTTTGTATGTTTCTCTCCTTATAACTGATTATTTAATTAGGCTAGTCTTATGGGCCATTCCAATTGGGCTTTAGTATGTGGCTTGGAGTGGGATCAAAAGGGAACAAATAAGACACTAGCTCCAATGGGTTTTAGGCTTTTCTGTCAACTCTTGGCAAGCCCAAAATTACCATTAATTATATTTAATACCACTATATATATAATTGCACTCTAGGTCTTATTAATATATTATATCCAAGACTTTATTATACATACAACCCCTTCATAAAATATTTGTAGTAATACAAAGTCATGAATATTGACAACCACTTTGAAGATTACTACATCTTAATCCTTCAGTACCAGTTTAATTCTTTAAGTTATTCATCATATATTTATGAAATCCAATTTCATAAGTATATACTTTAGTAACTCCTTACTAAAGTGGTTGGGCCTAACACTCTGAATAACTGAATCCATTAAACTTATCTCAAGGGAATATTTCATATCTCCGTTAAAAGATTATGAATTCCATCTTGAGAATATATGTTCCTTCAACGCTATATGTGGCTGCCCAACATACTGAGGTTTTGATCGTGACTTTAGATCTCATTCTTGATATATCGAAGCAACATACACTTCATGATCAAGTTCATTATTCTCTCAGAATTAAGAGTTGATGTAAATAGAAGTCGTGAGATTTATTATTCATTTGATAGTCGTTAGTAGAATAATAAATCTCACAGCTGTCCTGTTCAATATGTCTTAACACTTAAAACATATCAACTAGAAGTCTCTACTTCCATTATCAAGACAAATCATCTTAGTTGATATGTTATAGTCTTCGCAAATGAAATGCCTAATTTCAACACCAATTACGAACTAAAATTCTGAATTTACAAAGAACTAGTGACTTATATCTTCTGTGACTAAATCACATAAATCACATACTATGCATCTCATGGACTATATGATAATGTCCAAATATTCATGTTACAATTATTTTAGATAATAATAAAACAATTTTATTAATTACAATATAATGTCATACAATAGTATTTAAAGGACACATATCCTAACAATCTGAAGGGGGAACATTTTTGGGAATTCTTGGAGTAGTTTCTGGGCAGTTTTCTCTCTCTTTCCTCTACATTTCTCACACAAAAACACATAAAAAAACCTTTGATTCCTCCTCTCTCTCAACAATCAAAAGGTAGTGTTCTTACTCTCAATCTTTCTCTCCTTGATTCTATACCTTGGATTTGATGTTTAGGGGTGTGGATGTAGTTTTTTAGCAACAATCCACACCCATTGTTTTTCCTAGCATTTTCTTGCTTTATTTTGCTTCCTAGCATGTTTTATGGTTTCTCTAGCATGTTTCCTTGCTTTTTTCCATGATTTATTGTTTTGATGTTGTTGGCCTAGCATTCTTAGGCTATAATGTCTAAATTTAATGTTTGTGCTTAGATCCACATGATTTTAGGCTCCTTGCCATGTCTATGCTTAGATCTACATGCCTATGTGTTCTTTGCCATGTTTATGCCTAGATCTACGTGTTAGTGTTTAGATCTATGTTCCTATGCTTAGATCTATGTATTTATGTGCTCGTGCCATGCTTGTACGCTCAGATCTTTGTTGGTTACTATGCCATGTGCAAATTTAGTGCTTACTCTCTTGAAATCTCTCTTTCTAACTTTTTTGCCGTTTCGATGGGGTGTAGATCTAGATCTTGTGTTCTAGGCCTACATTCGTGCACCTAGGCCTATATTAAAGGGTTTGGATCATTTCCTAATGCATGTATATGTTTGCTTCCTTGTTTCTATGCTTTATGCCTATTTTAGCCACTCTAGATCTAGCTTTGCCATGCTTTGTGCCCTCCGTGGGCTTGTGCTTATGTAGTTGCATCCATCCCTCCTAAGGATTGATTGGGTGTGACCACTTGTGAGATACACCTCCGTGGTGTTGGTGTGCTTGATATACACCTTTCTCCACTCCATGCGATGTTGATAGCTTGCCTTGCTTGCTTTGCGCCACACGTTTGGCTTTCTTTGCTTCTTTGCTTGTCTGCTAGCCTGTATCTTTTGTCATTGCATGTACATGCATGGAGCATGGACATTTGGAGTGAGGGCACAACCACCTAGGCACAAGCAAAAAGGGCAAGGATGCAAGCCCAGAAAGGGCAATGTTCAGTAGATAGGGGGCCTAGACCTCCTGAGTGGTCCTCTCTTTCTCTCTCTCTCTCTCTCTCTCTCTAAGCCTCTTCTCTAGAGCATGTATTAGAGCTCCCCCTCTCCTTGTACCCTTTATTTTTCCTGCTCCTTGCTTGGGTCGCGTTCCCTAGGTATGGCAATGTCTGTTTTACTCTTCCTATATCTTGCTAAGCCATGCCCTTGGAACGTTGGCAATTTCTGTTTTGCTTTCCTACTCTGTGTGATAGCATTGTGCATGATGTATGTATACACCTATATTTGCTTGTATATGGGTGATTGTGCACTTTGTATGATGGACTCTCGTGGCTACGTGAGCGACCCTCTCTAGTCATAGGAGCTCTTGACCTTGTAGTATGGGTATGCACTCAAGGCAATTGCTGTAGGTGCATATTTATGCTATATTGTGTGCACGATCATTGCGGTGTGATTGTCTTGATCCATGTCACCAAGTGACATAGGTTTTCCCATGTATGCGACACGCGTCAACATGCTTGATGCTTTGAAGGGCTTCAGCTTGTCATAGTATGAGCATGTCAATACACGCCGTATACACAAACGCAGAACCCTGCCGGTGCGCCATACTGCACCAAACGCGAAACTCTGCCGGGCATCCCCATTGCCGTATTTTCACATTGAAAGCTTGGTGAGAATAGCATTTTGCTTGCTGTGACGCAACTAAGGTGAAGCGCTGCTGAATTTCTGCACGAAAATAAGGTGAAATGCTGCTGAATTTTCGCTATGGAAAATTAGGCAACGATTCCAATCACACTTGGAAAGCATTGATCGAGACCACACCCATTCTGAAACCAAACCTCAAAGCCCAACATGTTTAAAGCCTTGAAAGCTAATGCCAATAGCTTGTATTTAATTGCCAATGTCCAAAAATTATAATTTTACCAAAACAAAGGACTGTCGACGAACAGGCGTTGTGGGGTGCCTAACACATTCCCTACACGTAACCAGATTTTCGAACTCAAGAATTAAGATTTTTTACCCATCCACATTTTATTAGGAAAAACGACCTTTTTCTTAGCCTACGATTGATAATAAAATCAAATAGAGTTAGGTGACCAATCACACCTTAGAAAAACCCAATGATTGGTGGCGATTTCACTTACCCTTGGCAATTTCCATAAAATCGACTCAAATTCCAATTACACACCCAAGGTATGACACACTTCCATAACATTCTCACACCGAGATGAAAGGTGCGCGAGCATCGCCGTGATGGGTGGTCGAGCAGACGGAGGCATTGACAGACTGGCAACTCCACTGGGGACACTTAGAGAATTTAGCCTTTAGATCTTTTGATAAGATCCTAATCTTTGGACATTGGCTTTCAAAAATGTTGAAATCGGCATTAGCCTCCAGGGCTTTCTTTTTGAAAATTGCTTTACTATATCCTAGTAAACTATTTTAAAACTCAAAAATATTTTCCAAAAATGATTTTCAAAATGGTTTTCCAAAAACCAACTTTGAGGTATTTTCGTATGTGTGAAGCTTTACCGCTTTTCTAAAGCATGCTTTATAGCTTTCCTTCACATGTGCGAACCTAGGTAGTGAGACTTAATTTCTGCTACACCTTTATCTGTGCTTATATCTGTTGTGCTGGAAAGTCTTTCCCCTTTCATTTCAAAATGCGTGACATCACCCTTCATATTGAGTCGAACCCGGTGTAGACACCTCATTTTGTAATTAGTTAATAAACTTTAGTCCCCGGTCCCAATAATGAGCTTGACATGCTACAAAAGGTAATTGAAGTTATGTTAATAGTTTGGAAGTAATCACAACTCAAAAGTGCTCATATCGCTTTGAAAACGATGCTGAAAAATTATCTTTACTCATTGTTTTAGCCATAACTTTTGATCCACAAAGAAGTTTCGAGTAAGGTTTGTCTCATTGGAAAGTAGACATCCTGGGATTCAATTTGAAGTCAATTTTTGCCTAATTTGGGCTTAAATTGAGTGATTTATGACTGTTTGAAGTTGGACTAACTAGGCTGTCCGATTTTCTAGATTTTAAAACTTCATTTTGAAGGCCCAAAACATAATGTTTTGATGTAAGCCGGCCCATGGATCCTTGAGAACATCCAAAGATCATTGAAAAGTCTGAAAACCCTAATTTTAACTTATAAATACTCATCTTATGCCTCCAATCAAAACTCTAGCTAGAGAGAGCCATTTTTTAGCATCCATCTTCTCTATTGGCCTGTTTGGAAGTTTAGAGAGGGAGAGAGTAGAGGGAGTAGAGGGGAGGAGAGTAGTGGGGAGGAGAGTAGAGTGGAATGGTTCCCCTCTACCTTGTTTAGATGTTTTTAAAATTAGTAAGGGGAAAGGGAGTAATTAGCCCTTCCTCTTGTTTGGATGTTTTAAAAATTAGGATGGAGAGGAGAGGAAATGATTTAAATAGACAAATTCACCCCTATTTGAAAATGGACTTGCAACATTGTTCTATGATTAATTTATCAGTTTTGTAAAGTCTTGAACCTGATTATCATTCGTCCAAATCTTAGAATATGTTAGTGATTTTTTTTTTTTTTGGGAGAAGCATAAATAAAATTTAAAACAAAATAAAGTATATACCTAAAAACTAAAAAAAAAAGAGTAAAAATCCACGTCTAGACCTATAAATTTTAATTACAAAAAAAAAAAAAAAAAAAAAAAAAAAATCAGAGAGAGTTTAGACTAACCAGTGAGGATCGTCAGACCCAATGGCACACTAATGAAAGGCCATGACAGCATGGACCTTCAAACCGCACCATTTCGCTAAGGCAACGAGGTCCAAATACCCTTGCCAATTGTAAACCCTAGGTTCGTCTCTCTCCACTAGTACCCACCAGACTTCGACGTCAACGCCTTCGACACCGGCGACTGATAGAGCTTTGAATGACTGTGCCATGGCCTTGCGACGCCGAACTTGGCCGCTGGTACTAACGGAGTCGACGGGGAGAGTGATGAACATCGGCGATCCTAGCCTCCGGCATTGTGGCAAGGAGAATTTGTGGTAGAGCTCATACTGGATGCATTCGCTTCTGCCTCCATTGTCCAAAGAGATGAAGCCACCGACGTCGAAGGGTTTGGAGGAGTTGAAGTTGCGAAAGCTAAACAACAAAGAGATTCAATTTTTTTTTTCATTCACCATAAATTTTCTCAGGAAACAAACAAATATTATTTATATAATCAGTTTGTAATTTTGTTAATTTAGAAAGGGTAAATTAGGGGAATTCATTTGGTCAATAATTTATCTACTCTACTCTCCCTCCAAATCTCTCCAATTTGGGGAAATTAAAAATGAGGAGTTAGAGGTAGTTGAAACCCCTCTAAACCCTTCCAAACCACTCTCCCTCCTTCCTTAAAAAACCTCCAAACAAGGTAATTGAATTACTCTCCCTCCTTTACTCTACTCCCCCTCCTTTTTTTAACATCCAAACAGGCCATAAAACCCTAATTCTCTTTTCTAAAACACACACAGAGCACCTTTGCACATTTTTTACAAATTAATAACCTCTCTTTAGTTAGTTCTAAGGCAAAAAATATTTTCCCAATTTGATTTCTCAAAACCCTTTTTCAAAACTAATCTTGTTTTTGAGTTGTGATTACCTATAAACTATTGATATCTTCTTTTACCTTGATATCTCATTGAATCTTGTTGTGTAGGCATTGAGGAGCCGGTTAAATATAAATCAAGTTTGTATTCCATAGCAAGGTGAGTCTCTCTTCATGGCTTTTCCTTGATTTGGTTCCTTTATAATTTGTGTTTTTGTTGTGTTTAGTTAATTTATATGTTATTCATGCTTAGAAATATGTTTTGTTTTTTGTTTTTATTTTGTTTTGTCTCATCATGTTTTGATTGGAAAGTTGATATGATTTGATATATTGATAAATATGTTTTGATGTGTTAAGTGTTGCTCTTGTTTGTTGTTAGATCCAATGCATGCTTAAGAATAGATTTTTTTTTTGTTTATTTTTGATATATTTGTTGTTGGTTTAGGTTGTTTAGTTTAAAATTAGAAGCATGTTAGGTTTGGTTTGATTGTTATTTTGTTTCTTGCTTTAAAACTATGTTTCTGGGCATGTATGCATGTGCATACTTATGTATGCGTACGCGTACTAGAGGCTTGCGTACAAATACTCATATTTGTGTATGCTTATTTGTGCCCAAAAATGCAGATTTAGGGTTCTTGCAATTTTGATTGTTTTATTTAGTTCTAAATCCTCTGTTTAAGTCTCATTGAGTCTAATTTTCACATGTTTAGGCCTAGGGTTAGTAAAATAACATGTTTCATATGCTTTGATTGTTGAATTGATAATTAGGGTTTATATCTTGGTTGAATCACATGAGCATGCGTTGATGCATAGGTGTTGTGGTGCTATGAGGTAAGTGAGGTAAGTCATGCATAATTACATGAACATGCATTTGATTGGGATGATGAGCATGATATGGTTTATGAACATGATGAATATGCTTGGCTAATACCATGATGCTATGCTTGGATGTTTGGGATATGCTTGATGTTAATGCCTTGTTCATGCTACCGTATTGTGATATGCTTGCTACCTTAGATGAGATGAGATAGATGTATGCTTGGATTATGATATGTCATGATAAATGAATGATTAGGTTTAGGGATGATTGATGCCATGTTGGTTGTTAGATGTATGCTAGCATGTGTGTGAGTGTAAATGCAATGTTGAATGTGCCTTTAATAGGGTTAAGACATAAGACACAATGAGAGGAAGCCAACTTTAGGGTTAGGCGGTTTTGGGTGCGTAACACCTTTCCAATACCGTACCTTAACTTCAAACCCATATCTCTGGTAGTAAGATCAATGGTCCTTCCTGGAAAGGACACTATATATATGGTTCCTAGACCATTGCAAAAAGTAGGTGGCTACTCCCCCTTGTGTCCACACCCGGACTTAGCGTTGAAGGCTAATGCTGGATGCGTATATCTTAGTTGGTTACAGGATACCAAATTGTAGGCTTTTGCTAGGTCCATGGGTGGACAGGATTATGCTGAAAGGGCCCCCTTGATCCACTATATCCCACAACTTCTATGAAGAAGGGAAGGATTAGATGATCGAGGTCCCCCCTAAGAAGAGGACCTACTTACCAATTAATCTGTGTCTCATATAGTTAGCCTAGACTAAGTCAAAACCCGTGAGGACAAGGAAGAGCCAAATCCGAGTGAACATCTCAGCCTAGGGTAGGATATCCTTCATAGGATTGTTTTCTAAATGAGTCAAGGGGAAATTGTCCAGTTTCCGTTTGCAGGTTTTCCCTTTTTGCTTGCATCAAAGAGTCGTACTTTACTCCATATTCTATCCATCCTGTTTGCACAACATCTGTGATCAACCCCTAGGGAAAAGCAACCCCGTTGCTTACATATTAGATCATACCCGGTCCTTAAGGGTTTCCAACCCTACAAAGGTATGCATGCATACACTAATGGCCCTATCATGTAAATGTGTACAGATAAAATTTGTGGCAAGTAGTCGAAACTCCGTGCCAAGGAGGACATAGCCTAGAGTTCAAGATCTTCTCCGAAAAGACCAAGCTATCAAGAATGAAGCTTTTCATTGTAAATTTGAATTTCCTTGTATTGTAAAAGGCACACTGTTAGAGCCATTGCTATAGCCCATGATCTTGGGGCATTGTAAAAAGTCAAACTTTGTAAAAGCATTACTTTCCATGTAATCAAAAGAGAAGGGTCCATCTTGCAATTTCAAGCATGATATGAAAGTTCTGGTTACTTGCCAGGCTTGTGCATTAATTTTGCCATGATAAAAATCCATCCAAGTGTTCAATCCAATATTTCTGAAAATGATAGGAGCATGTCCTTAAGAATTTCGTTTACAGGGGAATAATTCTCAAATGAAGGTATGATCTTTGCTTGCTTGCATAACATTGAGAAACCCTAGGAGGGACGGTCCCAAAACCACTTGTGCATTAGTATCCACTTAAGCCCTAAGGGTCCCCGACCCTACAAGGGCATGCATTCATTCGTTGTATCTCTCACCTAATTGCACAAATGATAAATTGGGTGTCTAGCAATTGAATCTTTCCATAGAGACAGGCAAGGGCCTAATTTTTCTTTAAAAATTTCCAAATGATCAAACTTTGTATCAAAATTGGTCTCTTTTTCCAAGGATCATTATTAATATTGTATCAGAAAAAGAACTTTATATATTTTTTCTATCATTACAAAAACCTTTGCCATACAAATTGTGCCAAATTTTCCCTAAAAAGGACAAGGTGTTGCACCTTAAAATTTTCATTGTAAAAAAGGTTCATCTTGAGATTTTTCAAAACCTATGCAAATGTTCAATTGCTTACCACAAAGAGGTTATGTTAAGTTTTGCATCACTTTAGAAACTCATTAAATGACAAGAAGTCCAAATCATGGAACTTCTCCCCCTTAATTGCAAAATGAAATAGGGGCATGCTTAAAGCATTTGGACATAAAACTAACATGGGCTTTGATTTTTTGTTTACACCATGAAATACCTCAATGGTAATCCTGACTCTATGCTATCCCGTTCTTTTTTGAGGTGCGAGACAAAATGTGGGAAGTTCAAGATCCTTGCACCTCCGAGCTTATACGAAGGGATAGGTGACAAGTGAAGAGTGAGTCAAATACCAAACAGAAACAATGGACCATTTCAGCCGATAGCCAACATTCTTTGGGTGATTGCAAAATGGGAACCAGTTTCTGTCATCTAGTTGCAAACCGAGGTCTCAGTTCATATATAGGCTCTTCAAGATGATTTGGTCGAACTCGTTGCCACATGGCATTTGAAGCTAGAAAGGAATAAACATGAATTACTATTAAATGCCCGTACCATCACTATCTCGACATTATGGTAGCTCTTTGACACTCTGTTGACGGAAAATGGAAGAAAGGGATGGGGAAACTTTCTAAAGGAAGTACTCAAAGATGAAAAGAGAAAGGGGTACCTGAGTGCATTCTCTGAAACTAGAAAATGAGATGATCAAGAGATTCACAGAAATGTCTAAGGCTCCGACCTACAGGAAGATCAGCAGGACCTAGGTCCATGGCTTTCACTAGTCTCATAACCCTAGGGGAATAAACGAAAGATAGTTTGAAGAACAAGAACTTCTAGAGATGTTCTCCTTTGTGTCACACTTCAGATGATAGACTAAAAATGCTGGTGCTAATAAGAAGACCTTTGATTTGTCTTTTGCCATCCAAGCCAATTGATTCATACGATCAAGATTGATGTTAGCAAAGTATTTGGAGCTAATTCTTCTGAAATGGCCATCAACGGCATAAACTCCTAAAGGTGCCCAACCCTCCCATCGCTTGTCAAGATGATTTCATGTCTAGTCTGGATTCAACTATCTCGGCATTGAAGAAAGGACTTTCAAAATCAGCCCTTTTGGCATGCACACCATCACTCACAAGGTCTCAACCAAAAGGTCACATTGAACCTAAGGTGGTGGAAGATAGATGAGTCAGTACTATGGAACTTCCCTGACACTACTTCCAAGTGTGGGAATTAAGACCCAATATTGGGCTCGTGAGACCGAGTCGATATTTACTCGATCTTTGCTTGTGTTTCTTAAAGGACCTCGATTTCACTCCCAAGATCTAGTTGATGTTGTCAACTAGCTGTATGAAACTTTCAAGAAATCCCTATGAATAGGAAGGATGCTGAAGTTCAACCCAGTCTGAAGACTCTTTTTGGATCAAGATCTCCTTTAAAGTAAGTGTACTACAAGTGCTACACTCAAAAAGATCAAGCAATCATGGTTCATATTAGCTAAGAATCTCCAAGAGGCCGTTTAGATGGTAGAAGAACCGAAAAAAGCCATACTAGGGCAGAATTTTTCTTGATTCTTCTCCCATGTAAAAAATGGATGGAGTTGATGGCCTCAAAAGCATCATGAATTCCTATGCAAATCTCACATAGGGTTGCCTTCGCAAGACCGATGGGGCATCCAGGAATTCACCTCAGTTGAGGTTGTGATAGAAATTTATGGATCCATTTCTGAATATACAGGCCATGAGCAGCTTATTCAAGAATTCACTCCAAGGAGTTGAAGATTGCAATAAACCTACTTTGGGTTACCTTGTGGATGCAACATCTCGATCAATCAACATGAGACACCTATTCGACGGACAATTAAAAGGATGTATGAGGCCACTCTATTGAGGAGGGCCTAGGTATTTCCAATTTTGTCAGATCCTTTTAGGGCCAAGATTCCTTACTAACCTCTATTCTTTCAATTTCCTTTTTAGGAATTTGCTTTGGCCTATCAAATATCAAGCAAGAGAAGAACAACCTGAGTTGTCTACTCCAATAATGTCAACTAATTTCCTTCATGGAAGCCACCAAGGGTCCCGAATTCCCTATCTTAAACATGAGCAGCCGCCAATTCTATTGGGGCATTAAAAGAGAAATTGGTGATATCGGTGATCCACAAGATGTCCATATGGACTGGAAGAAGGTCAAGCCTTTAAGTGCTCTCAATATGATACTGGGGCAAATTTTTAGTAGTCTTACTCCCATAAGACCACTAAAAATCCATCTCCCCTGCATTATTTGTGGAGACTAGCTACTGCAAGTCTATGAGTGGAATTCAGCTAGAAATTGGGGTTGTACAGCTTGCAAACTCTTCTATCAAGGCATTTCAAAAGGGTAAAAGAACCCAACACCTTTCAAGTAAGATCAGGTAGCTCAAACTTGGTTTTCTTTAACTTGCCTCAGTATCTTGATATGTGAATCCTCACACCCTTCAATTAAAAATCTCACCAAGTTGTGAAAGTGATTGAGAGACCATGGAAAATGCCACACTGGGGCAGCTTTTTTTGCACGGTTTCTCCCCTTCGAATGGACTTCTTAACAATAGTCCCAACAGAATCTTGAGCTTTAGCAAGAGCCAAAGTCGCAATTTCTTTGCAAGACCGTCAGAAGATCCTGTAGCTTGCTTAAAGAATTCATTGGAAGCCTGACTTCCACATTGATAATAGAAAAAGGCAAACCAAGCCTTCATTTAGGGAGAAATGTGAAAAGTTTCCAATTTTATCAAATCTTGCATAACCAAAGTCTTTGTCTAACTTCATCCATTTCCTTTTCAGGAACATTCCCAACACCATTGGGACCACCTCAGTCGTGGTGATTCACTCAACAATTCTCAGATGCATGAGAAACCAGCTTTGGCTACTTTAGTGATACAATGTCAGAACTTGCTCATGATGAATGCCAATAAATTTGGTCTTAAATGAGGGCCAAGATACTTCCAACTTTATCAGGTTTAGAATAGCCTTGATATTTCTTTAACTCCGGTCAATCTATTTCCTTTTTAGAACATGCTTTAATCAAGATGACAAGACGTCACTCGCATCACACTTCTCAATGAGTAGTGACGACAAAACATCTGAACATTTGTGATGATACAATCAGAGAGCCACTCACTTGCTCAACATTTGGGAGACAAAGCCCCACCAAAATATCAAGGAATTGCATTAACATCCCTTCTTGTCATTCTTATATTGCCTTTCTTAGGTCTTTAATGTGGCATGTTGCCTTGACAGGTCATCTCAACGATTCGCATGAAAATGAAGTTTGCTACTTGTGCTTAACAAGAATCTTCACCCCAGATCAGAAAATCTCCATCCCAAGATGTATGCCAAGCATCAAGTCAATCATCTAAGGCATCTTTGCGAGGAGGAGACCTCCATCCCTTGAGTGGATCTAACCAAAAGCTTCTGGATATTAGGAATGTCATCCATTGAAAACACTAAAACCCAAGTTTGGCCTTAGCACCTCGTCCCAGGCACTATCATAACAAAACCTTCTCTCATCTTGGTTGGCTTAGGTTTGTTGCAATCTTGTCCATATTTTTCAAAAAGGATTTTCCAAAATAAAATCAAATCATAATGGTTCAAATCAAAAGATCAAATCATGAAAATCCGTGTTTTGAAACACATGCATCTTCTAAGATTGGCAAGTCAATGCCAAAACTCCTTCTATGGGGAAAGAGTTGTTTGAGTGAAGTTTTTATCCCTTACTAGGGATAAGGGGCATGTGATACCCAAACACTCACATCATGATATCCCATCTCAACAACTCCACGTTCATGAAATATTCACCACTTTTGCAAAATGTCATATTCAATTCTCATATTGACAATCACCCTTTGGGAAGGTCTCACCCAAAATCAATGAGGACCCTAAAACATTGAATGACCAACTTATTGGATTTGAAATGATGGAGGCATTTGTTTCAGCTATCCAAATAGTTATATCGCTTGATAGCCCCTTTAAGCGAGAAAGAAAATATTTTTTCAAAAAATTACCCGAATATATGACTTGGCACTCAAGCTCCTTAGACTAAGTAAGCGCTCAGGATGACGGAGAAAGGCATTCGTTTCACTACCATTCCGCTTGCAAAGAAATATCCCTTGCTAGCCCAGTTGAGCCTATTGAATTCTTTTTTTGTTTAATCCAGTCAAGGATTACCCCCTACAATAGGGCAGATTAAATGGTTACAAGAATCTCATGCTAGGTGACCTCTAAAATTTGAGTCCATCAAATGAGTCCCTAATTGAAATAAGAAAAGAGCCTAAATCAATCAAATGACAAAGTCATGGGCCAATCAAGTCAAATGAGGCCCTAAGCAAAGAGAGGGCAAAAGAAAAAATTCAGCCCAAAACAGTCAAGAGACATGGGCAAAGACAAATCAAATGAAAGCCCCAAAAAGATGAAAATGGGCAAAGTTCAAGAGATGGACTCAAATTGAGGATTTAGCCAAGCATGAAAGGCAACCAAATGGTTCTCGATAAAGTGTAATCCTTGACTTTAGGAAACCCTGCAAAGAATTTCATAGCCAAAAATATCGTCCTGTAAGCCTAGGCAAACCATATCCTTACATTACGGTCCTGAGAAAGTCTTTCCTGATTGAGAATGACTACTTAGTCTATGGAGCTTATGCCAGATTATCACCCACATGTGAAAGTTTTGAGCCTGATATCCTTCATTTCAAGCACCCAATTAACCCCAAGGCCATGTTATAACCTAATGAAAGACCTCACTAATCACTAAGGATCGATTGGATGTGGGACATTGAACATTTGGTCAGTTATTGATGACAAGATCATCTGCATATGCCAAGGCGTCATGCCTAAAAAAGGGTAGGGTTCTCTCCCATCCCTGCTTTGAATCCAAAAAGTTCAAAAAGCCAAACACATCATTCAAGTTCTCCCTTCATGAGATCAAAAAGTACTTGATAAGCATGAACACTTTGCTAAAAAATCCTTGCTTGTGAACATGTTCCCTATTCAGGGTAAATGATAGCCATCAAGCACATACACTCATAAACCACATAGGAAACATGGTCTTGTCGAGCCTTTCTTGTGGTACATGCATTCAACCAAATTTTCGTGAACATGAATTAATTTTAAAATTTTTGAACCTGGTTTTCAAAACCAATTAAAACAGAAGGGAAAAATGATAACCTTCAAAGATTTCAAACAAATAGGATTCCAAATCCTCTAAACTTTTCAAGTTCAGCATATCCTTGAAGGTTATTCATTTCTTCCCAAGGAAGTTACAAAAAAATGGGGTTCTAAGATTGCAACAGCTTATGCAAGCCTTTCTCAATCATTAACAAGAGTCTTTAAAAAACCTGAACCCAAAAGATTCAATTGCTTAACCCTAGGTTTTAAATACCATTTG
The DNA here is from genome assembly GCA_019022515.1 of Quercus aquifolioides. NCBI lineage: Eukaryota > Viridiplantae > Streptophyta > Magnoliopsida > Fagales > Fagaceae > Quercus > Quercus aquifolioides. The sequence goes on from CM032331.1 coordinate 28,128,616, forward strand.
AGCATCATTGCCTTAAACAATTTTCGAGCCTCTCGAACTCATCCTAGCAATGGATGCCGAAGTCATTACTCCAAACATGACCCTCAGTGCCCAAAGGTTGGCCCTAGTCTTAATCCTGATATTGGGGCAGTTTTATTTCAGATATTTTCAAACCGTGGACAGTATTCCCTTTATCCAATCCAATTCAAGATATCCACTAAGAGAAGGAGACATCTCTCCTCGTGAGAGCCAGAATAGGTGCCCAACAGGCACAATTCATCAAGACTGCATATAACTCAGCATCGAGACAGTTTTATGCATTTATGACCAAGAGCATTAGCATTTCCAGGATGGGATCTTCCCAAAGCATTGAATCCAGAATTTAGCAAATCATGGAACCTAAAGAACCTGCAATAGGGCAATCCTTCAGTATTTTTGAGCCTTGGTTGGTGTCTCAATGATCTAGCACAACCAACAAACACTTTCACCTTCAGGTAGTCTTCGGACCAGTTTCTCTCGTTGAAACACATTCAGCTAAAAGTATCCCCTAAAGGGTCTCTCTCAAACACTTTCACCTTCAAGTAATCTTCGGACCAATTTCTCTCGTTGAGACACATTCAGCTAAAAGTAGCCCCCAAAGGGTCTTTCTCAAACATTTTTACCTTCGAGTAGTCTTCGGATGTGTTTCTCTTGATGAAACCTTCTCCTCGCTTTCACGGCTTAGGAATCTTTTATGGTACTCGATGCAGCCAACCAGCTTGGTACAACCTTCCACACTTCCATGGTATAGGAACTTCTTCACGTTTCCACTGCGTAGGAATCTTTTATGGTACTCGATGCAGCCAACCAGCTCGATACAACGTTCCTCACTTCCACAGTGTAGGAACTTCTCCACTCTTCCATGGAGTAGGAATCTTTTATGGTACTCAATGCAACCAACTAGCTCAATACAACCTTCCACACTTCCACGGTGTAGGAACTTCTCCCCGCTTCCACGGCGTATGAATCTTTTATGGTACTTGATGTGGCCAACCAACTGGGTACAACCTTCCACACTTCCACGGTGTAGGAACTTCTCCATGCTTCCATAGCTTAGGAATCTTTTATGGTACTCGATGCAGCCAACCAGCTCGGTACAACCTTCCACACTTCCATGGTGTAGGAACTTCTCCACGCATCCATGGCATAAGAATCTTTTATGTTACTCAATGCGGCTAACCAGCTCAGTATAACCTTCCACACTTCTACGATGTAGGAACTTCTCCATGCTTCCATGGCGTAGGAATCTTTTCTGGTACTCGATGTAGCCAACCAACTTGGTATAACCTTCCACACTTCCATGGTGTAGGAACTTCTCCACGCTTCCACAACATAAGAATCTTTTATGGTACTTGATGCAACCAACCAGCTTAGTACAACCTTCTACACTTCCATGAAGTAGGAACTTCTCCACAATTCCACAACGTAGGAATCTTTTATGGTATTTGAAGTAGCCAACCAGCTCGGTACAACCTTCCACACTTCCACGGTGTAGGAACTTCTCCACGCTTCCACGGCGTAGGAATCTTTTATGGTACTCGATGCAGCCAACCAGCTCGGTAGTCCACAGTGTAGGAACTTCTCCACGCTTTCATGGCATAGGAATCTTTTATGGTACTTGAAGCAGCCAACCAACTCGATTCAACCTTCCACACTTCCATGGTGTAGAAACTTCTCCACACTTCCATGGCGTAGGAATCTTTTATGGTACTCGATGCAGCCAACTAGCTCGGTACAACCTTCCACACTTCCACGGTGTAGGAACTTCTCCATACTTCCATGGCATAGGAATATTTTAGGTTACCCGATGCCGCCAACTAGCTCGGTACAACCTTCCACACTTCCACAGTGTAGGAACTTCTCCACTCTTTCATGGCATAGGAATCTTTTATGGTACTCGATGCGGCCAACCAGCTTGGTACAACCTTCCACACTTCCACGGTGTAGAAACTTCTCCATGCTTCCACGACTTAGGAATCTATTATCCCAAAATATCATGTTTTTCAAAGTATCTCTCCCAGGATTCAATTCAACTGTGCTCATTTAGTCCCACGTTTTCAAAACCATTCACCTTCTTTAAGTTTTCCCCTTTAAATCAAAGTTGCATCATCATCATGAATTCAATCTCTCAAAATTTATGTTTATCATGCATACTTTTTCATGTCTACTTAGTTTTCATAGATTTTCATGTGTTTTCATAGAATCCGACATATGCAGGTTTGCCTATGCTACTTAAACATGTGAGCAGATATATCTTCCAGCATCATCATGGCATAAATGATAAAAACTAAAATTAAAAAATATATATATATATATATTTAAGAAAAATACCAAAAATAATAATAAAATCTTGCATGCTTTCCTAGTTGCAATGCTACTAACATATTTGCATGAAAAAAAAAATAGATGGAGTTTTTGCCCAGTAATAAGAAGCCGAACCAAAGAAATCTTTCTCAGACCAGCTGCAACATCTCAACAATATCACGGTAAGATTGGTCTCGACCCATGAACAGTGTAGTTTCTGCACACAATTTTGGGGCAACAAATAGCGGAATTACGTTCTTTATCTAACACCTCTCATTGCACTCGAGATGTCAGATAAAGAAGGGGCAGCTTTAGATACCATACTTTGTTTGCCCTCGATTTGCATGCCAGACCCCGAAAATTTCAAAAATATTAACTATTCTCTAAGGGGCCATGGAAACATCTAGATTGATGGGGCGCAACCCGTTTAGGCATCGGAGCACTCGGAAATTTTTTCAAGTTTGACCCGAAGTTGACCCTTGAGGGCACCAGAAACCTTAATTTTTTATCAGTCCATCGAAATGCGTTGGGGTCAATGTCATTGTGAAGATTATTGAATTCCCTTTCCAACAACTACTTATGGATCAAAATCGAAGTTGAAACGATTGAGATATCTTGAAAACCGTGCTAGGTTTGTCAGCTTGCTTCCGAGGCCATAACTTTTGATCCAACCATTGGATTTTCGAGTTCTTTATCTTTCCAAGTACACTAAGATCAGATCAATCCGAGTTCAAGAAGGCCTTTAAAAAAGCCCCCAAAGTCAGGCACTTTCTAGCGGCCCTTCTTTGGTCGCTGAGCACTTTTTGGCTTATAAAGTGGCCAAAACGTCCTTTTCCAAACCAGATCTAAAGGGGGAGCCTTTTTGGGCAGTTTTCCCTCTCTTTTCTCTACATTTCGCACACAAAACCACATAAAAAATTAATTAATTAATTAAAAAACCTTTGATTACTCCTCCCTCTCAACAATCAAAAGGTAGTGTTCATATTCTCAATCTTTCTCTCCTTGGTTCTATACCTTGGATTTGAGGTTTAGGGGTGTGGATGTATCTTTTTAGCTACAATCCACACCCATTGCTTTTCCTAGTATGTTCTTGCTTTATTTTGCTTCCTAACATGTTTTATGGTTTCCCTAGCATGTTTCCTTGCTTTTTGCCATGATTTATCGCTTTGATGTTGTTGGCCTAGCCTTCTTGGGCTATGATATGTCTAAATTTAAAGTTTGTGCTTATATCCACATTATTTTAGGCTCCTTGCCATGTCTATACTTAGATCTACATGTCTGTGTGTTCTTTGCCATGTTTATTCTTAGATCTACATGTTAGTGTTTGGATCAATGTTCCTATGCTTAGATCTATGTGTTTATGTGCTCCGTGCCATACTTGTGTACTCAGATCTATGTTGGTTTCAATGACATGTGCTACTTTAGCCCTTGTCTCTTGAAATATCTCTTTCTTGCTTTTTGGCCCTTCCGATGGGGTGTAGATCTAGATCTTGTGGTCTAGGCCTACATCCATGCACCTAGGCCTATATTAAAGGGTTTGGATCATTTCCTAATGCATGTCTATGTTTTCTTGCTTGGTTATATGCTTTATCCCTATGTTAGCCTTTGCTTTGTGCCCTCCATGGGCTTGTGCTTATGTGGTTGCATCCATCCCTCCTAGGGATTGATTGGGTGTGACCACCTATGAGATACACCTCCGTGGTGTTGGGTGCTAGATATACACCTTTATTTGCTCCATGTGATGTTGATATGCTTGCCTTTCTTGCTTTGTGCCACCCATTTGGCTTTCTTTGCTTCTTTGCATCTTTGCACGATTGCCTACATGTTCATGCATGAGTCTGTTTGTCATTCGTATTCCAATCCAATGGAACTACAGACACTCGATCCAAACCTACATTTGTCCTCCTAGGATGCACCTTTTTGTTGGATAACATGCTTGTTTGCCTCTTCGTGTGCTTCACATGTTTATTTGCCCTCATTAGGCATCTTTTGCTAGCTTGTCTTTTAGCATGCTTTCTTCTATTTGTTTCTTTTCTTGTCTGCTAGCCTATTTCTTTTGTCTTTGCAAGTACACGCATAGAGCATGGACATTTCTAGCGAGGGTACGACCACCTAAGTGCAAGCAAGAAGGGCAAGGTTGCAAGCAAGAGGATGCAAGCCCACAAAGGGAAATGTTTAGTAGATAGGGGGCCTAGACCCTCTTGAGTGGTCCTTTCTTTCTTTCTCTCTTTAAGCCTCATCTCAAGAGCATGTATTAGGGTTCCCCCTCCCCTTGAACCTTTTATTTTTCCTGCTCCTTGCTTGGGTTGCATTCCTTAGGTATGACAATGTCCGTTTTACTTTTCCCATATCTTGCTGGACTATACCCTTAGAATGTTGGCAATGTCTATTTTACATTCCAGCTCTATGTGATAGCATTATGTATGATGTATGTATATACCTATATCTGCTTGTATATGGGTGATTGTGCACTTTGTATGATGGACTCTCGTGGCTACATGAGCGACCCTCTCTAGTCATGAGAGCTCTTTACCTTGTTGTATAGGTATGCGATCAAGACAATTGTCATAGGTGCATTCATGCTATATTCTGTACACGATCATCGCGGTGTGATTGTCTTGATCCATGTCACCAAGTGACATAGGTTTCCCCGTGTATGCGACATGCATCAACATGTTTGATGCTTTGAAGGGCTTCGGCTTGTCACAGTACGAGCATGTTGATACACGTCATATACACAGATGTAAAACCCTGCCGGTGCACCATAGCACACCAAACGCGAAACTAAGTTGGAATTTCACCATAAAAATGGGACATTCCTATTGCCGTATTCTCGTGTCAAAAGCTTGGTGAGAATAGCGTTTTGCGTGTTATAACGCACCTAAGGCGAAGCGCTACTGAATTTCCGCCACAAAAATAAGGCAAAATGTTGCCGGATTTTTGCCGTGGAAATTAGGCAACGATTCCAATCACACTTGGAAAGCATTGATCGAGACCACACCCTTTCCAAAACCAAACCTCAAAGACCAATTTAAAGCCCCAAAAGCTAAAGCCAATAGCTCGTTTTCAATTGCCAATGTCTAGAAATTATGATTTTACGAAAACAAAGGATTGTCTACAAATAGGCATTGTGAGGTGCCTAACACTTTCCCCACACGTAACTAGACTTCTAAACTCAAGAATCAAGATTTTTTTACCCATCCAAATTAGATTAGGAAAAACGACCTTTTTCTTAGCCTAGGATCGGTAATAAAATCAAATTGAGTCAGGTGACCAATCACACCTTAGAAAAACCCAATAATTGGTGGCAACTTCACTTACCCTTGGTAATTTCCATAAAATCGACTCATATTCTAGTCACACACCTGACGTACGACACACCTCCATAACATTCTCACACCGAGATGAAAGGCGTGTGAGTGTCGTTGCGATAGGTGGTCGAGCAGCCGCAAGGGGTCAACACACTATAAGTATAGTTTAAAGCCTGAAGATACAACATTTTGTAAATTAATAAACTTTGAGTCCACACACGCACACATACACACACACACACACAACAACAACAAAAAACATGCAAACATGGGGGCGTGCTCAAAAAGTGATTGGTACACTTCCAACAAGAAGTGTGAAAAACCACATAAAAGAAAAACTGAGATATTTTTGAGTTTTAAGAACTCTACCTTCATGACACACATACATGCAAGCAATCATGCAAACAAGAAATGTACCATAAGAAAATCTGGGATGTTTTCAAGTTTTAAGGACTCTACCTTCGAGTTTTAAGAACTCTACCTAAAGTTGGGGGACCACTCGAAGCAAGAAATTTACGTCCAAACACAAACAGGCCATTTAAGAATGAGAAATTTATGCCAAGGGGACCACTCTAAAAGAGAAATTTATGTTCAAACACAAACAGGCCATTCAAGAATGAGAAATTTACACCAAGGGAACCACTCGAAGCGAGAAATTTACATCCAAACATAAACAGGCCACTCAAAAATGAGAAATTTACACCAAGAAGACCACTTGAAGCGAGAAATTTACGTCCAAGCACAAATAAGCCACTCAAGAGTGAGAAATTTATGCCAAGGGGACCACTTGACCAAGCAATTTATGTCCAAACACAAACAGACCACTCAAGAATGAGAAATTTACACCAAGGTGACCACTTGAAGCGAGAAATTTACATCCAAACACAAACAGGCCACTCAAGAATGAGAATTTTACGCCAAGGGGGTCACTCGACCAATCCAATCACAAATAGGCCACTAAAAAATGAGCATTTATGCCAAAGACACAAATAGTCATACATGACTCACACAAACACATAATCACACAAGGTTTGCAAAAACAAACACACAAGATTCATGCAAACATGCAAGAATACAAAATATAACCACACAATACTTATTTAAGAAAAAGGACAAAAAAACATACAAGACTCACATTAAACATCAAACAAACATGCGGTCACAAAAGATAACAAGAGGATGAACACAACAACGTAGAAGGTACACAAACATAACAAAGCATACAAATACACAAGATGCTAAACAAGATGGGCCTAGGGCCCAAGATAAAACAAGGATGGGCCTAAGGCCCAACACAAAGCAAGGAGAGTATGAGATGGGCCTAAGGCCCAAGATGGAACAAGGACACAAACAAGCAGACAAACACATGAAAAACCACACGAGAAATCAAACATGCAAACAAACACACAAGATACCAAATACAAGGACAGACATGGCAACTTCTAAAGAAGCAACAAACACACAAAAACACTGAGATTGAAGAGAACAAAGATGACACAAAACTCAAGGTCAAACACATTCTAAGAAAAGAAGACATGAAACAAGACCATCCTAAAGGCATGGTAAAAATGGGAACCAAACACTTGATTCATTATGGATAACTTTTGAGATCTTCAATCATTAGAACGCATCCTCCTTATGGGTTCCACCTTGCCCCTAGCTTGATTGACTCACTTTTTTCTTTTCCTTTTTCTTTTTTTTTACCCTAACTTTTGCTTAGGCCACCCTTACAGGTTTTCAACTTAGCGGGCATTTTTTACTTCTTTTTTCTTTCTTTTTTATTACTTTTTTTAAGGCCCTAACTTTTTCCTAAACCGCCCATGCGGGTTTTCAGCCTAGCAAGCTCTTTTGCTTTTACAAGAAACAAACAAATGAGGTGCAATGAACAAGTACTATGACTTATCCTAAAAAAATCTTGTTGATTCAAATTCTCAATACATGAGTTACACAATTTACATGATGTAATGTGGCTACACCTCACAAGGTTGCCTACATACCCAAAATGGATCAAGCCTAAGTTCACATGAATAACTTCAATTTATCAGAGAGGACTTTTACTTGGCTTATAATGAAGGCTTAGGTTCTTGGCTCACAAAGAATGCATAACAAAGGCTCAAACTTACTTTCTTGAGGGTTATAATTTGGTCAAAGATTACTTTTCATCACTTTTGAACTTTCTTCACTTCCACTATTTTTTTTTTTTTTGCACTTCACTTTTAACTTCTTCTTTTTTCGCATTTCAATTCACTTTACTTTTTCACTTTTTTCATTTCACTTCACTATACTTTTCACTTTTTTTTTTTTTTTTTTTTTTTTGTTCACTTTTTGATTCACTTTTTTTTTACTTCCACCACTTTATTTCATGCATTGACCCTAGTGTAGGGGTTCCTTGACATGGGTTACTTTGAAAGAAAACAACTTTGAAGGCTTAAAAGGGGTGAGCAAAGGGAAATGTGTTTAGGATAGTAGAATAATGGTCTTTCTTCATCCCAATTTCCATTGTTCAATTATGGGCAAACATGCAACATCACATCTTGAGAATCAAATCAACTTGAAAATTTTAAAACTTATCATAAAACTCAAACCATTGCAACCCACTTTATTGATGAATTAAAGAGTACATGAATTTAAAGACTCATTGAATTGAAACAATAAAGACATATTGAATTGAAATAACAAAGACACTTCGGAATTGAAAAACACTCTGAAATGAAAGACTATTGTGGATGCAATAACAAAGGCTAAACTTCTCGATCAATCAACCCTAAGTAGGAGGAGGCACAGCATTGTAGCCGGGGAGAGGATTACTCTTGATGTTTGGGAGGTTGATGGGTGGCTTAGGAATTTTTCCAAATTGAATGAGGTCTTCAATGTCATGACTGAGACGAATGCACTTATCAGTAGAATGACCATGGTTCTAATAGTACTTGCAATATTCACTTGCGTTGTAGTTAAGAGCAGAAGTGTTTGGAGTATACCTTTCGAGATCCAATGGCTTGATAAATCCTTTGGTTGACAAAGTTTCAAGTGCTTGGGATAAAGTCATTCCCAATGTAGTGAACTCTCTTTGAACATTAACAGCATTAACTTCACTTGTCTTACCACCATTGTTACCACTATTACTTGAATACCCTGCCCCAAACTTCTTTTGATTTTTTGCATCACTGTTCTCAATAAGTCCACTATTAATAGCATCCTCAACTTGCATACCAGCATCATACAAATCCACAAAGGTCTTCAAAGGAATTGGTGCAAGTTGGCACCCATAAGTAGGTAGAATGTTCTTCATGACCATCCTCACTTGGTCTTTCTCACTAGGACGATTAGGCATCTTGAAAGGTTTTCTTCTCCACCTCATCAGAGAATCAGAAAATGACTCATTGTTCAATTGCTTTTTAGTCTCCAAGTCTCTAAGGCTCACATCCAATTGAAACATTGTATGAATATTGTTGTGCAAAGGCTTCAACCATCTTATTTCAATCATTCATCTTAGCACTTTCCAGTGAGAGATATCATTGTAGAGCTACACCACTAAGAGTTTGAGGGAAACACAAAATGTTTTGCTCCTTGGTAAGACCTAGAGGCTTCATGGCAAGAACATATTGCTTCAAATGATTCTTGGGATTTCCAGTACCATCAAAAGAGTCCATCTTTGGCATCTTGAACTTTGGGGGGGGGGGGGGGGGGGGGTGTGTTGGACATCAGGAAATGGACACAATCCCTCAATATCAAGCATGTAGTCCTCCATACCTTAGGACCTCTTAAGCATACCTTTCATCTTCTCAATTTCTTGACGCATCTCTTTGGTTTCCTTTGACTTTTCTTTCTTCTTAGGTTCCTTATTGATCTCAGCCTCTTTTTCCTCAAAATAATCCTCATCAAAGATAGAGTCTTCATCTTGAGGTTCTTGCACTACCTTCTTCTTCTTTCCTTGAGCTCCCTCAAGATGGTGAAGCCTCTCAATGATAGGAGCAGTAATTCTTGCCATCATTTCTTCCATCTTCTTCAAAATATCTTGGTCACTTGATGCCATTTGGTCGACAAAAGTAAGATAAGTTCTTATGAGGTGATTATCAGAAGTTCAAGACCAAGATGGTTGTGCAAGATTCTTTTTAGGAGCAATGATGGGTCACCTACAAGAGACTTATCCTTATGAGAAACGTTTCATGAAGATCAAACAATAACTTTTATGTTCAATTCCCACTTAACCATGCCCCTAGAATGAGACCACAAAATTTAGACAAGACCCAAAAGAAAGAAACTTGAAGATACAAAAATGAAGACACTAAAATATGACAAACCTTGACATGTGCCTAATGCCCCTAGGCAAACAAGAGTGGACCTAGGGCCCAAAACAAAAGACAATATAAGGTAACAACCCTAGATGACATGACATGGGCCTAAGGCTCCAAAACAAAAACAAGGATGGGTCTAAGGCCCCAAGACATAACAAAGATGGGCTTAATTCTCCTAGACAAAACAAGGACGGGCTTAATGCCCCTAGACAAAACAAGAATGGGCCTAAGGCCCAAGACAAGACAAGACAAAACACAGGGGGACCTAAGCCCAAGACACAACGAAGGAAAGACTCAAAAAATCAAACAAAAATGGGCTTCTAGAAAGGGCCAACCTTTGAAAAAAATATATTACTAAAGAAAAACTCAAAAGATTTTTTTGGGAAAATTTTATTTTGCAAGAAACTCTTTTCTGAAAACTCAATTTGATTTTTTTTTTTTTTTGAAATTTTTTTTAGGAATTTATGATAAATAAAAAATCTCACTAAAAACTCACATTTTATTTTTTGAAAATTTTTATTTTGAAAGCAACTCTTTCTTGAAGAAAAATATTCACAAAGAAACTCACTCTTTTTAATTTTTTTGAATTTATATAAAAATAACCTAACTGAAAACTCACACTTTTTTTATTTTTTTTTTTGGGTGAAAACTTCTCACATTTTTTTTTTAATTTTATTAAAAAAAAAAAAAAAAAAACTTGAGAACTTGAAAAAAATTTTGGTTTTACTTTGAAAACATAAAAGACTAAAAAAAAGATTGACCCAATTTATAAGCCCAACAAACAATTCAAACAAAGCACACATAATTGGGTAACCCTACATGGTTGGGTTTTAAGCTCATCTACTTGTGGGTAAGCTCTATAAAGCTAAAGGGATAGATCAGTAGGTCACTCACAACTAGGTGGGCCATGATTCCAACTAAGGGCCTAAGTGGACCTTTGTGGATTGGTGTCAAACTATTAACGTACTCAAAGCCCATCACAGGCAATGGCACAGATTGTGAGTGGTGGGATGAACTTCGAAAGACTTTGGCCTGAATTGAGCATACTCATCTTCCCACTCATCACTAACCGGGGTGAAAGGGACAAAAGAACCAAGTGAAGTTTGTGCAAACAAGTATTGAATAAGCCTTTATTAAGATTAAGAAATAAGCCTTTATTAAGCCTTTGTTAGGCACTTAAATCCACCCGACCCATGGGTTGGCTTCCAGTCTTTGTGTCTTACGTCTTAATCTTATTAAAGGCTCATTCAATATTGTTATCCATACCCACACACACACTAGCATACATCTAGCAATCAACATGGCATCAATCATTCCAAAACCCTAACATACATCTATTATGGCAACTCATATCAAACCTAGCATACATCTATCATGCACATCATATCATTTCATCCAAGGCAGCCAACAAACAAGATATCACAAGGGTAGAAACATAGACATGGCAGTAAGGTATTAAAATCAAATATAACTCAAACATCTAAACATCGTATCCAAGCATCAAACAAACATATTCATTGTGTTCATCATCCAAAATGCATGTTCATGTGAATGCATAGCTTACCTCACTTACCCTATTGCATCATAGCACCTATGCATCAATGGATGGACATGTGAATGCATGAATGTTCATGTGGTTCATCAAAGCATAAACTTTAATTATCAACTCAACAATCAAAGCATGTGAAACATGTTATTCTACTAATCCTAATGCTAAACATGTGAAAACTAGACTCAACAATACCTAAACAATTATTTCTAACCAAAACAAATAAAATAGTAAGAACCCTAAATTTGGGTTTCTGGGCACAAGTATGCATGTGCATACATGAAGTATGCATACGCATGCCTTGAGTATGCATATGCATGCTTGAAGCATGCACACGTATACTGCCCAGAAACTCAGTTTTAAAGCAGCAAAAAAATAACAATCAAACAAAACCTAGCATGCTTCTAATACAAAACTAAACAACCTAAACTAACAAAAAAGATATCAAAGATAAACAAAACAAAATCTTTTCCTAAACATGCATTGGATCTAATAACAAACAGGAACAACACTTAACACATCGAAACATGTTCATCAATATATCCAATCATTCAAGTCTCTAATCAAAACATGATAAGACACAATAAGACAAAATTAAACAAAACAAAACATATTTCTAAGAATATATAACATATAAATCAATCAAGAACAAGAATTATAAAAGATCCAAATTAAGGAAGAGTCATGAAGAGAGACTCGCCTTGCTTATGGAACACAACTTAGTTGATATTTAACCAGCCCCTCAGTGCCTACACAACAAGATTCAATGATAATCAAAGGGAATCAAAGTATTCAATAGTTCATAGTAATCACATCTCAAAAATAAAAATATTTTGAAAAGATTGTTAGAAATTTTTTTTTGAAAGAGATTAGAAAGTAGTTTCTGCCCTAATGAGTAATAAAGAGTGGTTTTGAAAAGCCAAAAACGTGCTCAATGATGTGTGTGCAAAAAGCTGAAAGTTAGAAAAGAGTTTAGGTGAACATCCACTCTCTCTAGCTAAGGTTTGAGTTTAGAGGCTTAAGGTTGTATTTATAGGTTTAAACTAGGGTTTTCTCACTCATTTAGAGGGTTTTGGATGTCCCAAAGGGTCTAAAGGCCAGGGCCCATCAAAGAGGGAGGCTTTGGGCTCTAAAAAATGAATTTATGGGCTTCTAGAAATCAGCCCGCATACGAAGGTTTGGGGATGCGCACGCATGCATGCTCCCTGCGCACGCATGCGTCCCCAGAAACCCTAGTTTTGACAGTTTTGATGGCCCAACTTCAAACGGCCATAACTCACTCAATGTATGTTTACTTTCCAATAAAACCAACCTCACTCAAAATTTCTTTGTGGATCAAAAGTTATGATCAAAATAGTGAGAAAATGTTATTTTCAACATCGTTTTCAAAGTGATTTAAGCACTTTTGAGTTGTGATTACTTCCAAAATATCAAAATAACTTTAATTACTTTTTGTGGACATGTCAAGCTCATCATTGGGACTGGAGACTAAAATTTATTAACAAGTACAAAATGCAGTATCTACAAAGGGCGCAACTTCCTAGGCGCAAGGAAAAAGGGTAAGGATGCCAGCAAGAAGACGCAAGCCCAAAAAGGGCAATGTTTAGCAGATTACAAGGACTAGCCTCTCTGAGTGGTTTCCTCTCTCTCTCTCTCTCTCTCTCTCTCTCTCTCTCTTAGCCTTTTCTCTAGAACCATGTACTAGGGTTTCCTTCCCATTTATCCTTTATCTTTCCAACACTTTGCTTGGGCCGCGTTCCTTGAGTATGACAATGTCTGGTTTACATTTCTTGTACCTTATTGGGCCATACCCTTGGAACGTTGGCAATGTCTGCTTTACCTTTTCCACTTTATGTGATAGTATTATGCATGATGTCTGTATATCTATATAGCATTACTCTTTTAAAAAAGAATCAAAAAATGGTTGGATTTATGTTTTATAATAAGGTATAATAAAATAAGTATATTAAATATGAACATTGTGTTTTATTTTTTTTTTAGAAAGTGATTTGACAGAATTTGTTTCTTTGGTAGTTTTTTAATATTTTATATCTACTGTTCCAATGTTTGACGCCATCACATGAGTAGGTTTTATTTAATGTTTTATCCTAGTCTCTATTATTCCATCTTTTACCCATTTATGATTTTTAAAGCTACGTATAGGCCTGTCCACGAGTTGGGTCGAATGGGGTCAATTTTGGACCCAACTTGGAACAGATCCACTGGCGTCAAATGGAAGGTGGAGGGACTTGAAACTAGAATTAGGTCACATTGGGCAGTTTGGTTGGGTTTTAGAATGCTGGTCAGGTCTGGACACTCCTAGCTACATATTTAACAATTTGATTTTTATGACCCCCGTAACAAACGGCTATTGTACTTTTAGTTTAGGAAAAACGCGTTTACTTCCGTACCAATGGAAACAAAACGTTGGACGAAAGTTTAATTCAATGTTATAGATGTACTATACATGTACAATACGTGTATTTACTAACTAAATAATAGATCAAAAAATAAATAAAATATTAACTTTGTTAAGGACAATTTAGATCTAATTTGTAAATGTTTTCTGCACTTTATAATGTTTGTTTTATTATAAAATTTGGTCAAACTTGAAAGTGTTTCTACTGACTATAAAATCTTTTGTAAAAAATTTTACCTTCAAAAATTTGGTAAAACATTTTACAAAAACACATAGTAGCTTTCCCTTCCCATCAAGTGGCTAGGTGGCCAGTTCGGTATCAACAATTCGGTTGCCAGAGCCTCCAGTCCAATGCCAACAGCTCAGCCACTAGTAGCTAAGCCACTGATTTTAGTAATTTGTGTTTGAAAAAAAATTTAAATTTCACATCACGCACCTAAAAATATTTACATCTTTTTTATATAAGAGATTAAATTATGTAAGGATGTGATGTAAAATCTATATTATACCCCTCCAATCCCAACATGTCATATCATCTTATCACATATTTAAGAATAAGCATAACTACACTCAATCAATTTAATACCCATATATAAATCCAACCAAATTGGAAGTTTATTGAGATGTTATTAGATATGGTAAGATGTATTGAATTAAAGTAAAACTAGTCTCAGACCCACGTGGTGCGTGGGAATATACAATTACTTTGTAACATGATATAATATATGATTTATTCTATAAATGTATTGGAGATATCATTTCTAAAATTATGGATGTTCCCCCTATATACACACACACACACACTCTCTCTCTCTCTCTCTCTCTCTCTCTCTCTCTCTCTCTCTCTCTCTCTCTCTCTCTCTCTCTCTCTCTCTCTCTCTCTCTCTCTCTCTCTCTCTCATTGCTTCAGGCCCATTCCCATTCATCTCTACTTGCACATAAGACAATCCCTTAGAATTGCCTCTTGCACTAAGAGCATCCGTAGTAGATGTTCTAAAAATTATGCCATTTTACCACATCAAAGGCTTACTTTATTATTTTACCACATCATTTTACAACATCCCATTTATCAGATGTTTTATAATTCAATTCTATACATTAAAATAATATTTACTACACATTAAAATAATATTTATTATAACTCATCAACACAATCTACCCATTAAAAGAAAAAAAATTTTGCCACATGCATTCCGTACCGTGGCAAATTTGCCACGGTACTGTTCAATGTTGCAAAAATAATAATATATGCCACATCTACTAAATGGGCTAAAATTGAGTTTGGTGTGGGATATGTGCCAAATATTTAGCATTTGGCACATATCCCACATCTAGTGTGGGTGCTCTAAGGGCATTGGAGAATGATCCTATTTATACTAGTAGTGTCATACCATCAACGAGGGGATTGTGTAAAGTAGATTGAAAGATACTTGTCTCATCAAGGGTCTCTTTCACTTTTTAGGGAGATGAGTGGGCTGTTAAGTAAGGAGCAATATTCAAACCAATCATTTAGTAATAAATGCAGTCATTGATAGGTGGGAACATCCATTTAATGCGAAAGTGACTATTGCTGGATCTAGGTGCTACTTTCTCTAGTTCGTCGGTGGTACCTTCCGCAGGACTTCGGATATCCACTAGTTCTTCAACAGTTTGCTCGTATCATTGGTCATAGGCCTTCGGATATCCACTAGTTCTTCCACAGTTTGCTCATATCATTGGTCATAGGCTGAGGTCATGATATTCCTCGGCCATGTACCGATTTGGAATGGGGATTATTGTTGGGCTGGGCTCTGTGGCCCAATGAGAGCTTCGACCTCACATTCTTTATTCCATTCCCTGGGGCTTTCGGCCCATGGGTCTACACAGAGATATTGCTCGAGTAAATGTTGATTGTTTCTTCTACTCCTTTTCTTGGACAATAGTAAGAACTGAATTCCAAATCCTTACCATCTTTCACCATTGCACCAGGATAGCCATGGTCTTTCTTACCCTTCACTGATACAGCAACTACGTTTTGGAACATGTACTGCACTATTGTAGCTTTTTTTCACTGCACCCTCCCTCCGCTTTGCCCTAAACCCTGCACTTGCTTTTAGATACTTGTACGTTTGTTTACTCCATCACAGACTTGGTGCTCTTGTGACCGGCTGGGTTTCTGGTTCTCTCGTGGTCCTCATTATTCCTGCGCTTTCATTACACACAAAATCTCTTGAACTTTAAACATCACCAGTAGTATACTTATTTTTGTTTCTTGCTTGTACTCATCTCTAGTAGCATTCTGATTATGCTATCATCATCATTCATTTTGTGTTTTCAGCAAGTTGTGGACAAGAACAATTCCTACAACCCTCCTATTGTTATGTGTGCATGGACGTGCCTATTTATTTTTCAAAATTTTTTACGTTTCAAGTGCCACACTGCAACTACAAAAAGGCATAGTTGCCAAGCAAACAATTTCCGGGGGAGAATCATTTTCTTGAAACAGCTTACAAATGTCTGCTGCACTGACAATTGAATCCATGGAAAAAGAAAGGGCGCATACATAATTCTAGTGCATGGAGAAGTTGGGAGAGATAATTCAGCATTCAAAATAGAACAGCTGTAATTCACGACCTGAGCATTTACCTATAAAGAGGAGTCAGACAGCAACTTTTCCTCCACACCAGACGCCAACTCATGAAGGAAATTTGTTTCTTTGTTATATTTCAGTAACAAAAATCAACTTTAACTCCCCCAAAACAAAGGGTTAAGGCTGTGGCAGTATAACCAGGTTTCAAAGATCACTTAGAAGCCTGTGAGCTCCTAGAGCACTATAATTTCACAGGGAATTAATATACATCATTTGGTTGAAAACTATATTGGTGTTTCCTGACAATGACATTAGAATCTTAGGCGGTCCAATCTTCATCACTTCCCTCGGCATCCTAAACAAGATAATAACGAATGAAATTAGCATGATCAGCAAACTATATAAATTCACACATTCTTCAAAAGACTAGTTGTAACACTGTTGCAGCGTCAATGGCTATCACAGTAACAGTTCAAGTTCAGTGCCAAAAATCAGTTATCACAACCTGGCTTCAAACAACAATATATCAGCAATGACTGAAATTTGATATATAGTTGTTTACCATTGACATTGAGACCAAATGTTTGCAAATGCAATAAGATATATATATTTTTCATTCGAAAATCACCTGTGAAGAGCTTGAGAATTGTTCAATTTCATCATCTTTAATCTGCAAGGTTCATGAATTCAAAGGTTAGCAAAGAAGCAAATCACTTGATTGAACCCAAAAATAAAAAAAGGATCTAAGGAAACCCATATCTTAAGCTCTTATAATAGAAAAATCTGACCCTTGAAAGCTCTCTATTGCACTCACCACAAATGCACATAACACATAAAAGACACTGCTTCCAAGCAGCACTGGGTCTCCACTATGGTTTTAAAAACCAATACGGCCAAAGAACCAGAATAGAGAGTGGTTCTTGGTTTTATGGTCAAACCGGGATTGGACCGATAGTCGAACCGATGATGTCATAAATAATTTTATAACTAATCATTTTAAATTAAATAATAGTAAAAAATTAAACCTTAACTTATATATATATATATATAGCCAAACTCAAGCCCACTACAAAAAGTATTTTAGTTATTCTTTTATTTTGCAAATAACAAAAGTCACCAGTGAGTAGCAATATCATTGCCCACTTGATATTTCTTTCTCACCACATATCCTACCTTTACACGTTGATACTCCATCCACCACATATTTTGAAATCTTACATCCACACCTTGGTTAATTAAAAGCTTTGTACTTCTAGTTTCTTCTTTCACTTTTTTCTAATTTTTCATCTCTTTGCCTTCAATACTCTCTTTCTCTCTCTCGTCAATATATGTGCATCAGTGCATGTGCAAGTCTGCAAGAGCAGCAAGCAAAGCTCTTAAAACTGAAGTGGACAGATTGCACCTGCATCTCTTTGGTTTGGGCTTCCTCAGTTCTTCCTCAACTGAGTCAACTCATACATAGTAAATCTGATGTTTTTGGTGTCAATGTGGGCGTCCTAGGCTTCACAGCTCTAGACTTGACAACATCTTCAAAGTCAAAATCTCTCTTCTTCTTAAATCTGAAACAAAATCTCTCTTTTTTTTTTTGTCAAAAACACAGTGGCTTAAGTGTTAATGAACAAAGCAGCTTAAAACCGGTTTAACCGTACCGGTTTCTGGTTAAACTAGCGGTTTTCCGGTTTTCTTCTTCTTCTTCTTTTCCATAATTTCTGGTTTTTAACAATAACTGGATTGGATTAAGGTCCAGTTCCTGGCTGAATTGGTCGAACCGGCTGGTCCGGTTTGGTTTTTAAAACCATGGTCTCCATTACTAAGTGCCCCACATCAAGAATCCAAAGAGTACATTTCGGACTTGGGCATAATCAAGACAAGCCAGACAAAGCAAACATCAAGATCAAAGCTGGCAGGCAACCAAACCACACAAAAGGAGGATGATCAATTGACGCAAGGGCTATAAACAAACTGAGCCGAGTACTAAAATTTTAGAATTTTTCATTTAATCTTATTTCATGAGTAGAGCTCAAGCTTATCAACAAACTAGATTACATGTTCAAACTTGATTCATTTTCTTATTGAGCAAGCTCGAGTATTCACGAGATACTTGATTAACTTATTATTTTTCCATATAAGTAATCATCAACTTGGTATCAGAGCCCAACCCGATCACCCTTTCAACAACCCAAAATCACGACTGACAACCCACACCCACACTCACCATCAGAAAACAAATCAACCGCTAGACATGCCATTACTCAAATACTTACCCCACGAGATTTGCAAACCAACGCAACCCAATTTCTTACCTCACGAGATCTGCAAACCAGAGCCAGAACCAATCCGTACCATATATCCCCTTTGGCCACACGAATTCTTCATCCCAAAACCAACAGAGAAACCCACTACTCCCTCCAAGCCTGTGACCCCCATTCATGGACTCTAGGACCACCTGCTTAGAAACAAAGAACATAAATTCCACCCAAAAAAAAAAAAAAAAAGATTTCGAATCCACAACTTCAACCCACCAGATTAGAAACAGAACAGTTTGAAAGGCAGCGATCAGCCGCCGATGTCACTACTGGAATCATGCCGCCGAGATCCACCTACGCCGACATGCCGTCAACACTGCTCCCACCATGCCGCGTCACACTTCATGGGTTCCACCACTGCGATTTGACTTGCGAGCTCCGATCTCCACCATTGAGCACCGCTGACAGTGAACGCTGACGAGCCCATGACGCTAGCGACGCTTCGTAACTGCTACTGTTTCTCTCTCTTTTAGTTTCCTCTATTTCTAGTTTCGTTAGTTTCGTGGTGTTTAATGTTTGAAGTGCTGCTGTGTACTGGCAGATTTTAGTTTTATATTGTAGTTCTTTCTTTATTGTATTTCACATTTTTTTTTTTTTTTAAAAAAAAAAAACTCAAGTCAGGTCAAGCAGAAGTCTCAAGAAGGTTCTAGTGCCACTACACGTGAGGAACCACAAGCCCAACTTCCCATTGTTAGTAGCATGACCCAATGTCCAGTGAGGCCCAGGTTGTTAAGTCAGCCCAACCAAGGTGTGGACTTTCCTATCTTAATGAATTGAAATGCACTTTCAAATTTAATATCAATATGTCTACTATGTGCCTCAACTTTACCTTCAGTAACATGCTACTGCCTTTATCCTTTGTTCTGCTCACATGACTTTGTTATTTTAGCTGCTGGTTTATTTTCTTTTAGCCTTTCATTTTAGCCAAAAAAAAAATCCTTTACAATAATTAATCCTCAGTATTAGTAGTTGAACTAGCCTAATCACATTGTAACAGTTAGGTAATTTTTAATTTAATTCTTGTTGAAGCTAGTACTGCTTGAATGCAACAACCTGTGGAATTCATGACTTCTCTTCACATATAATTTAACTTAGTATTATCCTTATTATTCACTTGCTAGAATTAGTTTGTTGATCTCTTTGCATGCATTTGCGTAGTGGTCGTCTAGTAACTAGTTCTGAAGAACAATCTAATTCCAAATCAGAGTCTAGTTCTAAATCCCACTCTAGTCCCCAATCCCACCTAAACACGGATCCTCCTCCCCAAGATGAATTAAGACAAGCCATTGCAGAGCTTACTACCAATCTAGGCCACTTAGAGGCTACGTATGACGAGGATAATGCACATAATGGAAGAAATAATAATAGACATGGCCCTCATCCTAGGCAAGACCATAGAGACAATGAAGACAACTCAACAAAGCATATCAAAGTAGAGGCCCCTACCTTCGATGGTGTTAGGAACCCCCAGGTCTACAATGATTGGGTGCAAGAGATGGAGCATTTTTTAGAGTGGTATGAACTGTCTGAGGATAGAAAGGTTAGATTTGCCAAAATGAAACTAGTGGGAAGAGCAAAAGTCCATTGGGATAGTGTGGTCACCCACCTCTATAAGACCCGCCAACCACCCATAACTCTTTGGGAAGAAATGAAGGCAAAGCTCAATGAAAAGTACTTCCCAGTATCTCATCAAGGCAACTTGTTGGATCAATTGCATGATTTGAGACAAGACAATAGGTCTACTACTGAGTACATCAAGCAGTTTGAAGAGTACAGGATACGTAGCAATGCGACCAAAGATGAGCCAATTACCTTGAGTAGATTTAGGAAGGTCTCAATTATGATCTTCAAAGAGAATTGGTGGCCTGACAGATCTCAAATCTTGATGATGCTTATACCTTAGTGCAAGATTTAGAGCTGATCCTTAGGCCCCAGGGTGGGAGGAGATTTAACAATCGCATGTTGCCTCACAACAATTTTGAAGGTCCCCAAGGTAGGTATCTCCAAGGTGCCCAGAATAGACCTTATCCCAACAATAGACCCTTACACATAGAAGAGAATCCTCAGGGTAGATACCAACAAGGTCCTCAAAATAGACCCAATCCCAACAATAAGCCCTTGCACCCGGAAGACAAAGGGAAGAGTGTGGTTAGAGAGACATTTAGGCCCAATTCTAGAATCCAATGTTTTAAGTGTCAAGGCTTTGGTCATATGGCTGCCCAATGTCTTAATAAGACTTTGTTGATTGAAGAATTGGATGCAGAGGAAGAGGTAGAAGAAGTAGTCTATAAGCCTAACATTGAAGACATTGTAGAAATAGGAAAGGATGATTCCACCCAATTAGCTTGTATTAGAACCCTACCATCTTTTGATAATCTTAGTGAAGGTTGTCTTGATACTCTTGTAATGAGTGTTGTTAGGTGTACTCTAGCACAATCCAAAGAAAGTGATGATTGGAAAAGAAATACTATCTTCCAAACCTTTGTCAAGTGTGGAACCACAAATTGCAAGGTCATCATTGACAGTGGAAGTTGCATTAATGCAGTTTCTTCTAAACTTGTCTTTCTCTTAGGTTTGAAGTTAGTTGCCCATTCTAAACCCTATAAGGATTCTTGGGTAGATGATTCATTTATCACCATCAAGGAAAGGTGTCTTGTTCTTATTCATATCCTCTCATACAAGGCTCAGATTTCATGTGATGTGATTCCAATGGATGTAGGACACATAATTTTGGGACGACCATGGCTCTATGATTTAGATGTCACTCTTTATGGTCGCTCAAACTCTTGTTCCTTCATGCACAATGGACAAAGGATTAAGCTTAACCCAATCAAAACTAAGTTTGTTAGTGTACGTAAGGCTAAAGAAGAGCCCAAAAAGCAAAGTATGAACCTCATCAGTCCAAAAGAACTTGAAAGAGTTGTCAATCAAGACCCCATCATCTTTGCTTTGGTTGTTAAGGAAGCTGCACTAGATAGCTTTGAAGAACCAAGAAAAGAAGTACAGTCAGTGCTTCAAGAGTTCCAAGATGTTTTCCCTAAGGAGCTCCCAACTTAGTTGCCTCCTATGCATGATATTCAACACACCATAGATCTTGTCCCAGGAGCAACACTTCCAAATTTGCCCCACTATAGAATGAGCCCTCCTCAACATGATGAGATGGCTAGACAAGTGGATGAGCTCTTGCACAAAGGATTTGTGCGTGAAAGCTTAATCCCATGTACAGTCCCTGCACTTTTGACCACAAAGAAAGATGGATCATGGAGAATGTGCGTGGATAGTCACGCAATCAATAAGATTATTGTGAAGTATCGTTTTCCTATCCCTAGGTTAAATGATATGTTTGATATGATGTCAGGAGCCACAATCTTTTCGAAGATTGATTTAAAAAGTGGATACCATCAGATTAGGATCCGCCCAGGTGATGAATGGAAGACTGCTTTTAAGACAAAGGATGGTCTATATGAGTGGCTTGTGATTCCCTTTGGTTTATCAAATGCTCCTAGTACTTTTATGAGAATGATGACAAAAGTACTAAGGCCTTTCATGGGCAAATTTGTGGTAGTGTACTTTGATGACATCCTCATTTATAGTAAATCAAAGAAGCAACATTTGGACCATCTTAAACAAGTTTGTTCCACTCTGAGGAGAGAAAACTTGTATGCCAACCTAAAGAAATGCTCTTTCTTCACTGATAGTGTCATTTTCTTAGGTTTTGTGGTCTCATCTAAAGGAGTTTCTGCTAACCCACAAAAGGTCAAGGCCATAGTGGATTAGCCCGAACCCAAGAACATTTATGAGGTTTGTAGTTTTCATGGGCTTGCAACTTTCTATTGCCGCTTCATACGTGGATTTAGTACAATCATGGCACCAATCACTGATTGTATGAAGCAAGGCGAATTCCAATGGTCAAATGCTGCTGGTAAAGCATTTCAAGAAATCAAGAAGAAGATGACAGAAGCACCGGTGATGCGCCTACCAGACTTTGATAAGGTCTTTGAAGTGGAATGTGATGCGTCTGGTGTAGGCATAGGAGGAGTTCTTAGCCAAGATTGTCACCCAATAGCTTACTTTAGTGAGAAATTAAATGAGGCTAAGAAGAAGTATTCAACATATGACAAAGAACTCTATGATGTGGTTCAAGCTTTAAGATATTGGAGCCATTATTTGACACCCCATGAGTTTGTCATTTATTCTGATCATGATGCTCTCCGCCACATCAACTCCCAAAAGAAATTAAATGCTCATCATGTCCCTTGGGTTGAGTATTTGCAAAGATTCTCTTTTGTTTTGAGATATAAATCTGGTGTTGAGAATAAGGTAGCTGACGCTTTGAGTCGCCGAGTCACCTTACTTTCTGTGATGAGCACAAAAGTCGTAGGGTTTGAGAAGTTGCAAGAGGAGTATGAATCTTGCCCAGACTTTGGAGAAGTGTACGCTACACTTAGGATTGAGCATCTTCAGGTTGTTGATGACTTAATACTCCGGGATGGCTACTTGTTTAAAGCCAATAAGCTTTGTATCCTCCGCACATCAGTTAGAGACTTTTTGGTTTGGGAAGTGCACACAAGAGGACTTCAGATATTTTGGACGTGATAAGACAATTAAAGAGGTAGTTCTATTGGCCAAGTCTTAAGAGGGATGTTGCTAAGATAATTGGTCAATGTCGCTAGTGTCAACTAGCTGAGCATTGCAAGCAAAATACTGGCTTTTACACTCTACCAATTTCACACCGTCCTTGGGAGGATATTAGCATGGACTTTATACTAGGTCTTCCCCGTACCCTTAGGAAGTTTGATTCCATTCTTGTAGTGGTAGACCGGTTTTCTAAGATGGCTCACTTTCTTCAATTCTCTAAGACATCTGATGCATCCAAGGTAGCCAAGATTTTCTTTGATGAGATTGTTAAGT
Organism: Quercus aquifolioides; assembly: GCA_019022515.1. NCBI lineage: Eukaryota > Viridiplantae > Streptophyta > Magnoliopsida > Fagales > Fagaceae > Quercus > Quercus aquifolioides. The sequence continues at coordinate 28,152,298 of CM032331.1, forward strand.
TGTATGGGTTACCTAAAACAATTGTGTCAAATAGGGTTGTTAAATTCATGAGCTATTTTTGGAAGACCCTTTGGCACATGATGGGAACAAAGTTGAAATTCTCTGCAGCATACCATCCTCAAACCGATGGTCAAACTGAGGTTGTCAATAGGAGTCTAGGAAATCTTCTAAGGTCTCATAGGCGAGAATGGTAGGACTTAGGAATCTATACTCCCTGTAGCCCAATTTGCATACAATAACTCAGTCAATAGGTCCATAGGTACGAGTCCATTTGAAATTGTTCATGGTTATACACCTAGGAGACCTTTAGACCTTCTTCCAATGTCCTCACATGATAGGGTTTCTATGTCTGCAGTAGAGTTTGCTAGTCACATGAGCTGCATAAAGAGATCAACAAACGAATTCATGCTAGTAATCTTAAGTATAAGACTCAGGCTGATTTACATCAACGTCATTTAGACTTTGATGTAGGAGATTATGCTATGTTTCGTATTAGGCCTAAACGGTATCCTTCAGGAACTGTTAAGAAATTGCAAGCCCGCAATGCTGGCCCATTCAAGGTATTAAAGAAACTTGGACCTATTGCTTATGTGATTGATATACCTTTAGATTATGGTATTAGTTCTACTTTTAATATTGCTGCTTTAATTGCTTTTAAAGGTCCAGCAGTTATTCCCTATGACCCTTTTGATGATTCTCCCTCTTCTTCTTTGTCTAACCATGTCCCTAGCCCTACACCATCTTGTTTCCAAAAGGCACATAAAGATATTATTGATGTTATTTTGGATGAGCAGTCTCTTTTCACTAGGATGGAACAGTTCAGCGCTTCTTGGTTCGCTGGCAAGGACGGCCTGATTCTGATTGTACATGGATCACCAGAGAGGAGTTGCAACAACTTGATCCTGCTCTTTTGGAGGCTTACTTAGATACACTTGCTACCACCTCATCTCTACCTCCTATCACCCGCACATATGAGAGTTGACGAAGGCGCCATGCTGACCTAGTGAGCTTGTGGCTTGACGGAGTTTATTCTGATGTCACTTGATCCTTATGAGCTTTACTCGACAGGGTCGAGTTTCTCCCACCCTAGGGAGTTAGTGTGGACACCACATGATAGCACATCTGTGGAGATTATCTTTATCATTTATGTTATCTTTATTTGGGTTTATCTTTGGTATTGGATTAGTATTTGAGATTGTTAGGATTATCGTATTAGTATTTGAGATTGTTTAGAATTTGTTTAGGAGAATTTATCTTTATCATTGTGATTCCTAGAAGCTGTATATAAAGCTCCAGATGGTTCCTTTTGTATTTTACAGACTATTATTATTATTATTGAGATTATTTGCAGAGATTTCATTGGTTTGTTTGGTGGTGATTCCAAACACCTTAGTTGGGAAGCCTAAGGTTCTACAGTAGGACTAATCTAAGTGGGAAGCCTAGGTTGTCCTTACATCTTCACAAACTTAGACTAAAACTTAATAACTAAATTAATATTGAAATTATATTATTTGAGTTGATTAGATAGAATGATTTTGATTTATGAACTTATAAGATTAGATTTACCAAACTTGTATTCATAATAATTAAATATAATTTTTATTATGAAATGAACTATTTGATAAATCACTAGTTCTCCCAAAAGTTTAAACTAATAGGAAATTGTGAATTTAATCATTAACTATAATTCTAACACTATCCCTCACATGAGGATCCAAATTTCTCAATGAATGGGACTCAACACGTGATTTTTAACATTTTATATGAGAGGTAGAGTGGAGACAAGAATCGAGTTCAAGATCTCCTGCTTTGTTACCATAATAAATTACCATTTCTCCCATTAGATTAAACAATTAGGAAATTATGAATTTACTTATTTAACTATAATTCTAACACTTTATATTATTAATAAATTACAAATAATATTTTAATATCTTATGAACTTATGAATACACTTATACAATCAAATATCAAGTTTATATAAGTATTGTTGCTAGTGGTATCAAGTTTATATAAGTATTGTTGCTAGTGGTATTTACATGTTTGGGGTAAATCTGTAAAAATATACTAAATCTATTAGTATAAATACTAAGATCCATTTGGGAACAGCTTATTTAGCTAAAACTAAAAAAATTTGCTGAAAGTACTGTAAATAAAATTAGAAGGTAGTGAAATTGTATAGTGGGACCCATGAATAGTAGCAAAAATAAGTTAAATAGTAAAAAAAGCTGGTTTTTTAAGCTAATACCAAACTCAACCTAAGTATGTGTTAGGTTAAATTAATTAACCCTAAACACACTTCTCGGGACTAACATGGTATGAGAGCACACAAACACCCATTGCCACTACCACTAACACTAGCGTCAACCGTCAATGTGGCATTCCTCTTTGCCAGTGGTATAGTAATAGCAATCCCTGACTCCAACAACCGCAGTCACTCCCAAAAGAAAAAGGTCCCCTTCAAGACTTCAACGAGGCTTCCGTTGCCATTAAGAGAGTACCACCACTTGTTTGTACCCAACGTGACTCCAATGAGGTTCCTATAGCCATTCCGAGACCAAACAGTGCCGTCATGACCCAGTTAAGTTACTAAGTCAAAGACCAAACAGTGCTGTCACAACCCAGTTAAGTTACCAAGTCGATTGGCCCGTATCTCAATATTTTGCAACCCAAAGACCCAAATCTTTGTGTGTAGGCCAGAAACTTAGCTCTTGCGAATTCACTGCCAATAGCTGGTGACCCACCATAGCCACCTGTTTTGTGTTAATTTGGTATTTTTGTGCATATCAAGCTTCAATGTGTTCTTTGTTTCTGCGGTTATGTAATTGTAGGCTTGTAGCAGTGTGGTACAGGTTGCTGCATTTGCAATCCATTTCTTGGGTGGTTCATGTTTGCTATCTTGATGGCCAAATGGTATAATGCTTTGTGTTTGGAGTTTTGTGATTGGACAGTATTTGTGACTAGTTGGTGGTTTGTGTGTGGGACAGTAATGCCGGTGGTTTATTCCATTGCTTGGTGCTATGAAGTCCAAAGATGGTAATCCAAACCTAAATTTTTGTTCTCCTGATATGCTTTCCATTAGAGTCCACCTACAGACACGCCTAAACCCACACCCAATTTCACAACATACTCAGATGTGAACTTATGATTGGATTTCACTACTTACACATGGGACCACTATTGCTAAAACAAAAATTTAAGTGCCCCATTCACAAGGTGACACTAAAGTGTATTGTGGATTTGGGTGTGTACTTGGATGCGTCTCTAGACTTACCCTTTGAATCTCTGCCTCTTTTGTAATATGCAAGTAATATGTCCTTCCCTCCTCATAGAGAATTCAAACAATTTTGATTCGATAAAAAATTATAAATAAAAAAAACATATCCAACATTTCATTAGAAAACCTGAAAGTAGAATGCAAACTGAAAAAGACAGAAAATCTATGGCTAATTCGAGGTAGCCAAGCCTCATTTATGACTAATTCAAGGTAGCCAGGCTCAAAAAGAGAAAATTTTCATGGTCTCAAAGTTCACCTAATGGTCCAATAAAACAACAAACTGCAAATTATTAATGTATAAACAGAAAGAATAGCACAGGGAAAAAATTTAAGAGTATATGTAAAGAACTCAATCTTTACCTAGGAAGCACCTACACGGATACAGGTGCAAGTGCGGGTGTGGGTGCAATGCGGCAACACGGCAATTTTTGAAAAAGTAGGACACGGGTGCGGCAGGGATACGTTTATTAATTAATTGATTAATTATATGTGTGTGTGTGTATATATATATATATAATTTCAAAGCTTACAAAATTTGTTTTATAACAAATATATTATTCATTTTAAAGTAATTGTTAAAAATTATTTTAAACCCATATATGTGTTTGTGTGCGCGCGTGTGTGTGTCTATTGTCTATCTAAATAATGAAAAAAGAATTGTAAAAGAATATAATTACTTAGCTTGATAGGGCTTTAATTCATAAAGGACCAATTTGAAAAGAAGCACATGTGGTTGGTGGAGAAGATAAATGCAAAATAAAGATAAACATACACACAGTACACACCCATGGACAAAACAGGTGAAAAGGGCAAGAGGAAAATCCTTAAGAGAAACAGATCTGGCCTAAGGAAGAAGAAGAAGAAGAGATCAAAGGAGGAAGATGAGGGAGGAGATCTTGTGAAAGGAGGAAGATGGAGGAGATCGCCTGAGAAGAAGAAGACAAGGGAGGAGATCGGTGTGAGAAGAAGAAGAAGAAGAAGAAGAAGAAGAGGAGGGAGAAGATCGATGGTTCAGGTTTTCATCTTTTTCTTCTTCTTTCTTTCTCTGAGACCGTATCCCGCCATGTCCCGAACATATCTGGGCTTTGTCCCGGCCGTATTGGATTTAAAAAAAAAATGTGTGGACGCGTGTGCAGCCGCATCATGCATCACATACGAGTCTGACACGGGTACAACTACCATTTAGCCGCACCTGTGCAACCCAGATCTTTACCAATCCATCTCCTCTGATGTTAAAATGATGAAGAAACAAAGAGATTGTATGCACATCAATCACTCTCCCTAGCTTACCTACAGCCTTTGATCTTGTGAAATCACAAATTTGGGTTGTAAAGACATCCCTTTGAGTGAATCTTTTGGTAGACTTAAGCCCCGTTATCTGATTCTAGTACTATTGCATTACCCTCTAGTGATAAATATGCATTTTTCACCTCTATGAATGGTAGAGGTTGTTGTGGCATCTATGGAGATCAAGATAATGGAGGTTGTGAGAAAAGGGGAGGAGGTCATGGTAAAGGACATGGTCCTCGTAAATGTACATATTTTCATAGTGAGAATCATATGGTAGACATTTGTTGGGATCTTCGCCGAAAACCTATTGCACATCAAATTAGTTTCCAGAAAGAGGAGAATGTTTCACAACCCTTTTCGACCAAGGGAGTCAATTCTGCACCTAAGGCCATTTTGGTTTGGTCAAGGGAAAGATTTGTTTTGGTACATGTCATTAGTAGTGTACCGTTTCAAGATTACCACTACATATGTGTGTGTTTATAAACATATAATTCAAAATCCAAATTTTATGAGCTCAAATATTAACCAAAGTACATTAACCCAATGTATTAGCTTAAATATCATGTTTTATAACATTTTCTTTATAATGATATTTTTAATTGTTTTTTATTGTACTAGCCAAAACATCAATAGCGGCTAAAACACTCGAAAAATCTCTAGTACAACCAATTCAACCCACAATTTTATTTGGTACTTTTTAGAGGAGTACTAGCACCGGTTTAGTGGCCAGTACAACTAGTACCAATACGGTATTGACTACCTTGATTTCAACTAGCAAAGTGGTGTCCATTCCTAAGGAAGAGTATCGTCGCATTGTGTCTCTACGATCTCAGTCTACTACATCCTCTTCTACTATTACTCACTCTTAGACACATCCTCCCACCGTCACTCAAGATCCCTAGGCCATTAATTCCAGAGCAACTGATCATATGACTAGTAATCCAGGTTTGCTCTCTGATCTAAAGACACCTTCTAATCTTACCCCTACTCTTTCCTTGTCTTCAATGCTATATGATATGTTCCTTGGCTTCCACTTAGTCTAGTGTCTATTAGCAAACTTACCAAAGCTCTTAATTGTGTTGCAATATTCTTACCTCATATTGCACTTTTGAAGATCTCCAAAAGGGAGGGAAGATTGGTGGCAGACATGAGTCTAACAATCTTTACTATAGAGATTTTCATGATTCACCTAATTTAGTGTCCCTTCAATCATCAATCTCGCCTTTTCAGCATCATTGACATCTTGGCTATCCCTCTCTTTAGAGCTTGAACTTGGTCTCATCATGTCATTAAATTGAGTCCGTACAATGTGAAGCATGTCAATTAAGTAAGCACCATTGATGCCTTTTGTGTCTGAGAGTCGAGTCAGCAGTCCTTTTCCCCTAGTTTATTCAGATATTTGGGATCCCATAAAAGTCCCTTCATATTTGGGTTTAGGTATTTTTTCATGTTTGTTGACGATTTCTCTCAAGTCACTTGCCTTTACCTTATGAAGGAAAGGTTAGAATTGTATTAAATTTTTATATCATTTTATATGTAAATATAGATTCAATTTTGATGCTTTCATTTGTGTTTTTAGATTTAATAATGCTCATGAATATTTTCATATTGCTTTAACTCAATTCCTTGATGACCATTAGCCTTCTTGTGCCCATACCCCACAACAAAATGGTATGGTGGAACATAAATTGAGACATTTGTTGGAAGTCAAAAGAGCACTCTTATTTCATTAGTATTCTTAAAGCCTATAGGAGTGATGCTATTCTGACAACCTGTTATCTTATCAAAACATCAAACTCTGAATTTCCAAAACAAAATCCTAGATCATGAATAACTCTGAATTCAACCAAGCTCTACTAAGTAAATGGTTGTGGAGGTACGGTATGCAGACAAGTCACCTTTGGCGGCAGGTTATTGAGATCAAGTATGGGAATATTTAGGGAGAGTGGTGTACAAAAGAAGTAACAGCTACTTATGATGTTAGTCTTTGGAGAACCATAAGACAACAATGGCCTGCTTTCTTTAAATCCATCATCCTCAAAGTTGGCAATGGTAATAGAATTAAATTTTGGCATCATTTGTGGTGTGGGGATTGTACTCTTCGGGAGGCATTTCCGGAACTCTACAACTTAAATTGTAACAAGGATTCCTATCTTGTGGATGTCATGTCTTTTCCTAACTAGAGACTTCACTGGGATCTTTGATTCTATAGAGAGCCCCAAGATTGCGGGAGATGGAACAATTTGATATTTTTTGGAACCTTATTCATTCTATGACTTTAACTGGTGAGGGGCATGACAAACTTTGTTGGAAGTCGACAAAGAATAAGGGCTTTAAGGTTAGTGAATACTACTTATCCCTCTTTTCGACCCCTAACACTCTTTTTCCTTAGAAACCTGTGTGGCGCTCAAAGATCCCTCCTAGATTTGCTTTCTTTTTCATGGACTGTCACCTTAGGCAAGATATTGACTCTTGATAGATTATGGAATAAGGGTGTCCCTGTCATGGATTGGTGTTATATGTGTAAAAGACGTGGGGAATCGATAAACCATCTTCTTCTTCATTGTCCCTTTGTTTTCGAGCTATGGTCTATGGTTTGGGTCCTTTTTGGTGTGATCTGGGTTATGCCTCAGAGTGTGGCAAATTTATTCACATCTTGGCAGGGCCCGTTTGGTAGACATCGCAACATAGACTTGTGGAGGGCCATCCCTCATTGTGTATTATGGTGTCTTTGGCAGGAAAGGAACATTAGATGCTTCGAGGGAATGGAACAGTCAATTCGTGAGATTAAATCTCTCCTCCTCCACTCTTTGTTTGATTGGTGTTCTGTTTTTTGTTCTTTTTCATGTTCTAATCTTTTTGTTATGCTTAATCATTGTAATTTACGATCTTGATGTACTCCTATCCATGTACACTCCCGGTGTACCTAGGTCTTTTTTATTAATGATATTTCGTTATTTATCAAAATAAATAAATAAATAACCCAAAAAAGCATAACAAACCCATAATTATTCAAAAAAGGAAGAAAAAATAAACCATCAATTAAAATGCATTTCGATTCAGATTCACTAAACCATTTGGGATAAGTGCATCTAAAAAGTATTGGATTGACACTATGTCTTGCACTTCTAGGGGAGATACATCTCAACCATGGGGGGAAGTTGTAGGAGGTGCTAAAGAAGGGGATGAGGGAAAGAAGAGGGGTTAGGGGAGTGAGAGAGACTTTTGTTTTATATATATATATATATATATATTTTTTCTTTTTTCTTTTTTTGGGTGGGGTGAAGGGGGTTTGCTGAAGAAGGGTGAGGGAGATGAAATCATCATTAGGGAATTTTCATATAAAGGCTTAAAATGACATAACACAGTAAGACAGATGGGTTTTGAACTTGGTACAAGTAATTAGGAAGCCAGCGCCTTCACCACTAAGCTACAACCCTCATTTGTATATGACTCAACTAAATATGTGACTGGAACCAACTTCCACCCTCCTAGTTTAACAAGATAGTAACAAAACAGAAATACACAAAGCATAAATTTGAACCAAAACTAAAACAATAATACCTCAACTTCCTTTCTCTTTCCCATGATACTTCCTCCTGCAAATTTAGAAACACCAATTCATTAGCTTGCCAAGGTTGACTTATATACACATCTGGTAATGACACAAATCATGCATAGGAAATTTCGAAATGAAGCATTGATAAACATATATAGAAATGTAATTTTTTGAAAGACCACAGAATCTGTAGGAGAGAGGCCTGATAATGTTTATTGTATAATCCTGGGTAGTGTTATGGTAAATCCTTGCAAGATGAAAATTCAAGCATGAGAGAGTTAGCCATGAAGAATGAGATGGATTCCTTGTTGGGAAATCAGACATGGAAACTGACTGAACTAACAACAGGAAAGAAGTCTTTGCACAATAAGTGGTTATGCAAATAAAGAATGAGCATGATAAAAGCAAGCGCTGCAAGGCCAAATTAGTTGTCAAAGGTTTTCAATAGAAGAAAGGTATTAACTACTCAAAAATATTTTCTTCAATTGTGAAGATGTCAGCAATTAGACTAGTACTGGGAATGGTGACTGCAGAGAATCTACATCTTGAGCAATTTGATGTGAACTGAAGACAGCATTCCTTCACGATAATTTGGAGGAAGATATTTACATGTGTCAGCCACAAGGGTTCACTGTTCAGGAACAGGAGGGTCTAGTTTGCAAACCGAAAAAGAGTTCGTATAGATCAAAACAAACTCCAAGACAATGGTAAAAGAAATTTGACATTTTTATGTATAGAACTGGGTTCAAGAGATGTGAAGCTAATCATTGTTGCTATGTTAAGTTCTTTGACAACTCTTATATCATTTTACTACAGTATGTGGATGCTTATTGCGAAGCACTGAGGAGATTAATAATCTAAAAAAGCACTGAAGCAGTTGTCAAAACAGTTTGCAATGAAAGATTTGGGAGTTGCAAAATAAATCTTTGGTATGAGAATCACTAGAGACAAGGCTAATGGTACGCTGAAGCTTTCATAGACAGAGTATGTGAAGAAGGTTTTTTAGCAAGTTTAACACGAATAAAGCTAAATTAGTGATCACACCCTTAGGTAGTCATTTTAGACTAAGTAAAGAACAGTTACTAAAGACAAAGGAGGAAAGGGACCATATGAGCAAGGTACCCTATGCATCGGCTATTGGTAGCCTAATGTATGTTATGGTGTGTACAAGACCAGACATTGCACATGCAGTGGGAGTTATGACTAGATACATGAGTAGGCTAGGAAAGCAGCATTGGGAGGCAGTCAAGTGAATTCAAAGGTATCTATGAGGTCATTAGATACATGTCTTTGCTTCACATGTGCAAGTTTGAAACTGCAAGGTTTGTAGATGTTGATTTAACAGGTGATATTAACAACAGAAAGAGTACTACTAGGTTTGTATTTACTCTGGGTGGTACAATTATATCTTGGGCTTCAAATCTACCAAAGATTGTTGTTATGTTTACTACAGAAGTTGAGTATGTTGCAGCGACTGAAGCTGCAAAGGAGATGATTTGGCTACATAGCTTCTTGGATGAATTGGGTAAGATACAAATGATGGGCATTCTACACCGTGATAGTTAAAGTGCAATTTTTCTTGCCAAAAATTTGGCTTTTCATTTGAAGTCGAAGCATATACAAATGAGATACCACTTTACCTGTTATCTTGTTGAAAATTAATTGTTGATACTTGAGAAGATTTGTGGATCTAAGAATCTAGTAGATATGTTGACTAAGGGTGTCCCCATTGAGAAGCTGAAGCTACACACAGCTTCAGTTGGTCTTCTAGCTCGAGGACAAGAGGATGAGTTGCAGTGATGAGGGATTGTGTTTGGAGGTATGCAACTGATGTTGGTGATTGAACTAGTCTCCAAGTTGGAGATTTGTTGGGCTATGTGGAGCTAGTTGTCTTGATTCGAATTATGACCCAACCTGATATAAAAGTGCTACAGTTTTTTAATGAGATTTTTTCCTGGGAAGCACGGACACGACAAAATTGCCAACGTACTAGTTGGACACGTATCCATCACGAACACAAACGTGTCAAGTACACACTCAAGAAGAAAAAAACATTTTTTAATTCAATTCTTCTATTTTGATGTTGAACGTTGTTTATTTGAGCTCTTTTTTATGGGTGTCTAGTTTATTTGAACTCTTTTGTTCGTACTTTAAATAAAATTTTATTGTCTTTAAATTAATTTTATATATATTTCCAAACATTTCATTGTTGTTACATAGTTTTTAAATCCTAAATAAACATAACTTATTCCAAATATAAAATATATATAACAAAAAATAAATATTAATCAACGTATCGTATCCTAGTTTTTCAAGAAATGTCGTGTCACCATGCTACGTATAATGTCATACTACATATCGTATTCATATCCATGCTACATAGATTTTTTTTAGGCTTAGTCGGAAAAAAATTTGGCCCATGTTTAACCGATTGTGAATCATGTGTACAAGAGTGAAATACCGTTGTTTTGAGATTAAGGTTGGGTGAGTTGTTTTGAGAGAAAAAACTATATTGCCACATCTTGTATTTTTCCCTAACAATAGTGAAATTATTGCAACTCCATATACGTAAGCAAATTGTCAAACCACGTAAATATTGTCTTGTGTGATTGTTTTTTCTTTGACACATATTTTCTCAATTTTTGCATCTCACAAATCCAAAAATTTCGTGTATATTCCCTACAAGAGAGAGAAACTTACCAATATCTTTTTCCTTGATAACTTTTTCCTTTTTCCTAGGTCTTTCATCCTGCAAGAACAAGATTTTTATGCCATGTCAGCTTGCACACAAACATAAATCCCACAACAGTCCCACATAAAGTAGTCATTGCTAGGAAGAGAGATTGCTGTACTTGAAATTCAAGAGAGAGGGGGCGGGGGGTATTAAAGGCAAAACCTCTACCTCATTATTCTTCCTTTTTGAATTAGGATGCTGCAACTTCTGGCCGGAAACTGGAGACATCAATAGTTCTTGTTCTGAATTTTCTAATCCCAATAGTCCCATTATAAAAAAGAAATAGAGAAAATTAAAAACCTTTTGGAGATGGAGATTTCCTTGGATTTCTTGGTGCTTTCTGAAAATGGAAAAGCTTTATAAGAAAACTGTAATTCTGAATACCAGTTAGCTATAATTTACTTCGCAGTATAGTTTGAATCATATTTCTCCAATAAGACATTATGTATAAATCTGAGAAAGTAATAATAACATGCAGGATTGTAGTCAAAGTTGACATGCGTTTAGCACTATTCCCTCCCTCCCTCCCTTACTAGATTAATAAGCTACACACGCATCTAGTAGGCCTTGACCAAGATGCATTCTTCTTTGCTTTAAAGTTGTGCCTATATTGAAGATTAATTTGGCTGCCAAATTAATGTCTTACTGGAATTCTAGGATGCAAAGTGTGTCACCTTCCAATGAAACATATAGGGTTACCTCTAGGAGCTCGCTTCAAATCAAAACCTATTTGGGATGACCTATTTAGGATGGCATCTTAGAAAGAATGTAAAACTCAAGGCCCTGCAGGGTAACACAGGTAATTCTTTTCCCTGGTTGTATTTGAGGTACAAAGGTGCCACGAAAAAAGTGTGTTCTTTGCTTCAACAGCAGCATTAAGGAAAATTCTAACGGTGTACAATATTCAAAAATGAAGTCTCCTGATTATTTATTGGTATTGCATGTGTAAGAGGAGTGAGGAATCAATTGAGCACTTGTTGCTTCATTGTCCAGTGGCTACTGATATTTGGTCTTCTATATTTGTTTTGTGTGGGATATCTTGGGAGATGCTTAGGATTGTGATTGAGACGCTGAAGTGTTTGCAAGAAAGATTTCACCAACAGAATCTCAAAGATTTGGAGGGCTGACCCTCTTTGCATCATGTGGAGAATATGGAAAGAGAGATTTTAAAGGCGAGAATAAAATAATATAGAGAAGTGGAAGTAGAAAAGAGAAAAGAATACAAGGGTTACATGGTTCGTCCTAATGGCCTACGTCCACGGGGGAAAGCCCTTAGCGGATACATATTTTCTATATAAAGCTCATTGTTACACTGAACCCTAAGCAGGGTATATATAAGAGCTAGGGTTAGCCCTACGTGGGCTTACAATATATTGGGCCTCTTGGGCCATTACATGAACATCAACCCAATATCTTTGACACTCCTCCTCAAGCTAGAGCATATAGTCATATAGGTCCAGCTTGAACAAATACTCTCTAATGGAGCATATAGTCATGGGTACTGGCATAGTATTCAATGTATGCACATGATAGTCAAATTGATAGTGGACCCTTCAGAAATGCAAAGGTGCTGTGAGGAATTGGAAAAACCAGCATCTCAACAAAGTTTTTTTATTCTATCAGAATGAAAAGAATAAAAAAGAAAAGGAAAAAATCATGCACTCTCAATTACCAAATTAAAGTCATAAGATCTTACCTCCTCTACTTTCTTAAACAGTGTGGATATAGTAGCCTGAACAAGTGAACCATGATTACTGCCAGACCTTTCCTTAGATGTAGTTGCTGTAGTGGCATTACGAGACAGTCTCTTCGACTTAGACACTGACATAGCAGACTGCTTATTCTGTTCAGGAAATTGACCCCTTTCTACAGCACCCTTATTGTCAATGTCAAGGTTTACAGAGCAGAGATTTTCAGTCTGTACTTGCAAATTAAGGGAATCAACATATTGCCCATGAAAGGAAAGTTTGGCTCGGCTTATATCCTAAAATGGAATGTAAAGCTTTTTAAAGTATCAACCTTTTTGACGTATAGGTGTACTTTTATAGAATAAACAAAATAAGTTCATGAAAATGCTAAGAAGAATAAAGTTCAAATGTTCCAGACTTCCAGTTTGGCTAGCATGCAGAGATGTTTAAAAAAGAAGTGCCTTTACAAACATTTACTAATGAAGATGATATAGTCAGGATATTTCCACTAGTATATTTTGTGATTGAAGAATCAACTTCCTCAACTTTTTTTCCTTCCTCTTCTGATACATCAGCATCACTCTCAACAGATTCATCCCCAGCAAAAGCATCTGCAAAACTGAACAATAAAAAGGCTATAGATAAATGGGAAATTGTAATTTTTAAAGGAAATGATTAACTTAACTAGATAGAACATCAAAGCTTAATCAATGAAAATTTTCAAACAATTGGCTCAAAAGCATCGGAAGAAGGATCTCATATTTCAGTTTTGGTGGTTTCCATATGGTCAACAAGCCTTATCATGGAGCTGTAATGAGCCTAGCCGAGCCGAGCTGAGCTGAACTAAAAGAGTTCAAACTTGGTTCGTATTTACTTTGCTACTAAGCTCAAACCAAACTTGAGCTGAAGGCCAAGCTCAATATTTATGTTCTAGCACGGTTTGTTAATTTCCCAAACAAGCTCTGTTAAATTATTAAGTAAATTAACACCATTTTTTTAAGAAACTTATGTTTCTAGCTTTCTGGTGCACATTAGCCACCAAAATTTATACTTAAATTTTATTTACACTTTAATACAACAAAAAAGCTTCAAATTTGAGCTCAAGCTTAGTTCATTTAGTTAAATACGACCTAGCACAGATTACCACTTTGTCGGAGACAAGATTCTAAGTGGAGATGTCACTACACCATTTGTGAAGTCTGAAGACCAACTTGCCAATATCTTTACCAAGGCATTATGTAGTGTTTAGGGTCTATATGTTTCAAGTTGGTCTTATATGACACATATGCTCCCACTTGAGGGGGAGTGTTAAAATAAATAGAATGATGATATTATGGGTTGTACTCTTGGGTTGTATAGGTGGTATTCTACTAGAAGGGTTTAGAAGATTCCAGTGACGATGTGTCCCTACCATCTGTCTCCTTTAAGAATATTCCTTGTCCTATTGTAACCACATTCCTGTATAAGAAATGAATAATAAGAGGGCTGGGAACTAAGAATTTCTAGCACCTCCTTCATGTGCAATATACACCATCTATTAATATTAAATACAACAATAGTCTAATATCTAAGACTACCCAACCCCTTCTAATCGTTTTACTATTCGAGCGAGCGAAGGGACAACATAATCAACATTCAACATCTTCTGGCAATAAAAGAATTATACTGCAGCTACTCACATATTTGTGAGGATTAAAAATGAATATCAATTATATTTAACCAAAAGAAGATATATAAGGCAATATAAGATGGCAAGGCTAGTACTTGAATGTTTTCCCAGCGGTTCTCTGTGAATGTCGAACTGGTGTTGCTTTGATCAAATCCTTGGAATTCTTCTCAGAGTCAGATAAATCAACTTCAAGCTCTTCAGATTTAGGAGACTGTTGTTCTACATATGTCATTCCGGCAGGCTTATTAATCAAAGATGTGGAACCTGCTCCACCTTTGAAGTCATATTCAACGGGTTGTCCCTGAAAAAATGGAGATTTAAGATGTGGATCATCAAAGGAAATATAAATTCACATCACACAAAAATTCAAAGAGAACCAAACCTCATTAAGATCATTAGGAAAATCGAGGCAAGCTTCTTCGGGGTTCTCATCTTCTGTCCCAATCCACCATGCTTCAGAAAATACAATCTGTGGTGTAGTGGTTTGAGTGTGAATCAGATAAATTACCCATTATCTAAAAAGCTTAATCTATTCTCTATTAGAAAATGATGAATAATTTTATAGCCGAATCTAACATTCCCTCTTTCAATTATTTTAAAAGGGGGGAGGTAAGGTAAGGATCTCTTTTCTTTTCTATGATACTAATGATAAATATTACGAATTGTCCCCAAAAAAAAAGCTTAATTAAGCGAGTGTTTAGAAAGAAAAGACTAACCATATTATCGAAGTAGTCGTCACAGGTAACACTCTTGCCACCTCTAGGGAATTGTAACGTCAGATATCTGTTGTTGGGATATAAAATAGTCCCAAACAATTTCAATCGGCCCTGAAAGTAACAATTGGCTGGCTGATTGTAAAAAATAAAATTTGGAATTGGGAATTGGAAATTGGGAGTGAATATCAAAATAAATAAAAACCTTGGGGAAATGGAGGTAGAGAATGGGGTTTTTGGTGGCCAAATCCTTGAGCTCACCGATCTTGCCTCCTTGAGCAGGAAGAGGGGCGAGTAGTCCTGGGAAGGAGAAGAGGAATTTGTTCTTCCGCTGAGACTTCTTGAGAATGTCCTTGCCATGGTGTTTGATTACGACATTCGAAGGACTCAGCCTCAACGCCGCTTCCACCTTCGCTCGACTATCTGACACTATGATGTCCTTCGCCAATGCCACTCTCTTCAGCCTCTTCCGCTCTGAAAAACCATTTTCACCTTCTTCCTTCGCCATTCGATTCGATGATTTCTTTCTTTTTGCAACGGAATCTTAACCTGTTGAGTGTTGATTAATTCAATCTCCAAATCTAGAGTCAATTAACAACTGACCAAATGTGGAAATATCCTATGATGAGGAATTTTTTTTTTGCATTTAGCTTCATTTTTATAATATTTTAGTTAGTTGTCTAGCAACAAAACTATTCAGCAAAGTTTATCAAAAAAAAAACTATTCAGCAAAGCCCCGTTTGGTACAATAGTTTATCATAACACCCTTTCCAAATAACAATAAGTATCAAAAAATTTAGTTAGTAGTCACGTTTCAAAACAATACTGAAAACTAGCATCTCGAGTGTCTAAAACTTGAGTTTTAAGATAAAACTCGAGTTTTTAAGTCTCGATTTGTAAGCGGATGGGTCTGATGTGAAAAAAAAATCTACGTGAAAATCGAATTTTAAAGACTCGAGTTCCATAAATTGCAGGAAAACACCGCTATAGGACTCTAAAACGTCACTATAGGGCTTAAAAACGCCACTATAGGACTCCCTGAACCTGGTATGGAGTGATTACCCTTATAAAAAAAAATTTGCAGAAAAACGCCGCTATAGGGCTTTAAAACGTCACTATAAGACTTAAAAACACTACTATAGGGCTCCCTGAACTTGGTATGGGGTGATCACACTTATAAAAAAAAATTTGCAGGAAAACGCCGTTATAGGGCTTTAAAACGTCACTATAGGACTTAAAAATGCCACTATAGGGGCGATCACACTAAAAAAAATTTTGCATGGAACTCGAGTTTCTAAAACTCGAGATCAATGTGGCATTTTCAGTCCAAGTCATCCAGCAAAACACTCCCAAAACGAGTCTTTGGGACTAGAGTTTTAATATGGATCTCGAGATGCTATTTTTCTTAAAACTTTCAAATGTTGCCTAACTTACTACATAGTTGCCCCTCACACTGCTAGTCTGCCCATTCCCCCTAATTTATCAATATGTTTTCAGTTTTTAAATAACATTACACGTATTTTCATACATTTTTTCACTCACATGTATTTTAAAAAAATACAAACAACGTTACTAGAACAATGTTACCAAACGATCCTCTAGCATTTCGAGTTTCTAAAACTCGAGTTCCAAGATAAAAATCGAGTTTTTAAAACTGGAGTTGCTAGTAGTGGTAGCTAATGTGGAAAAAAATTCACGTGAAACTCGAGTTTTTAAGACTTGAATTCCACCATTTACTTTCCCAACGCCTGTGCTGCTTCTTCTTCCCCTGTTCTTCTTTCCTTCAGCCTGTGATTCTTCTTCGTCGGATCTGCATTCTCTAGAGAGGTTTTCGGATCTGGTACTTCTGCTTCTTCTTCCCCTATTCTACTTCTTCTTCCCTTTCATTTCTGGTTCTTCATCTTCATCGTCATCTTCGTTCCACTTCTTCTCTAGAACTCAAGTCTTTAAGACTCGAGTTCCATGTGGCAAAAACATCTCCATGTCAACAATCAGAACTCGAGTTTTTGAGACTCGATTTTTCCTCCGAACTTGAGCCTCCCAGGCTCGAGATGTTATTCTCCTCATTTCTTTTCAAATCTTGCTAACTAACTACATAATGTGGCAAACTCATGCTATTCTGCAAATTACCTCCCTATGATGAGCGATTGAAATATTTACATCAAGTGAACCAAATGCGTGTTGCGTCACTTTTAACAAGTTTAGGGTCTGTTTGGGATCCACTTATTTTGCTAAAACTGAAAATTTTTTGCTGAAAATACTGTAAAAGTTAGCTGAAATAGTATAGTGGTACTCATAAATAATACCAAAAAGTGTAGTGATGCTCATAAATAATAGCAAAAATAAACTAAATAGTAAAATAAGTTGGTAAAATTAATCATGCCAAACAGACACTTAAGGTCTGTTTGGGATCCGCTTATTTTGCTGAAATTGAAAACTTTTTGCTGAAAATACTGTAGATAAAGATAAATATTAGCTGAAATAGTACAATGAGACCCATGAATAATACCAAAAAGTGTAGTGGGACCCATGAATAGTACCAAAAATTAGCTGAATAATAAAATTGTATTTGGCAAAAATTAAAAAGCCAGCTTATTTTACTATTCAACTTATTTTTGCTACTATTCATGGCCCCATTGCACTTTTTTGTATTATTCATGAATCAACTGTACTATTTCAATTAACTTTTACCTTTATTTACAGTACTTTTAGCAAAATGTTTTCAGTTTCAGCAAAATAAGCAAATCTCAAATAAACCCTAAGTAGATGAAAGAGAGAAATATTGACGAATCTTACGATATATCTATACTCCTATTTAAGGGGCTTTCCCTGTTTGGATTCCTCAATTTTGATGCCTAAAATACTCTCATCATACTCGCTTATAAGTTTTCAACTAATGGGGATAAATATGTAAATTAAAACTCCTATACTTTAAGACCCACAAACTCATATACATTTTGCCAATTTCTCTTATTCTTCTTCAGATTGAAGACATTCAATTTAGCTCTACATTCTCTTCTTTCTTCTTCTTCTATTTTCAGATTTGGTTTCTAAACAATTTAAGCAGACTTTGTCAAAGACTCCAACGGCTTTTCAGATTTTATCTTTTGCAAGTTCCTCTTTCTTTTCTTTTCTTTTGTTTATCATGGACTTTTTTGAGTTCTTACCTGCCATGACTGCCACGTATTCATAGTTTGAGGAGTACTTATTTTTAGGTTAATGTGAATAGGGATTCAGGGGTGTTTGACAATTGCTTATCACCTGTGGCTGATTTAGAAATTTCAAAAATGAGAGTTTAAGCTTAAACTGGCTACTTGAGAAAGGATATTGGTAAGGCTATTTCTTTTTGTTTTGGCATGCAATCAAACACAAACGCATTTTTGGGTTTTTTTTTTTTTTTTTTTAATTTAGAATATATGCTACTTTTTTTCTTTTTCTTTTTATGAGGGGATTACACTACTTGGTTTGGTGTTTTTTTTTTTTATAGGAATTTATGTTACATTTTATTTTTTAGGAGATTATGCTACTTAATTGGTTTCTTTTGTTTATGTTACATTTTATTTACATTACATTTTCTTTTGTTTCATAAAATTTACATTACATTTCATTTTGTTTCATAAAATTAAAAATGTAATCGGTTTCTCTTTTTGTGGTTTTTTTTAATCTCTTTAAAAAAAAAAATTCACTTTCTTTACTCACGTTTTCTTCTCTAAAAAAAAAATTCTCAAGTTTTTTTTTTTTTTTTTTCAAATCTCTTCTTTATTTTGGGGGAAAAAAAAGACTCCTACTATAAAACCACTACTATAACTTCTCCATCCATATCTTTAAATTTAACCCAAACTATTTTATCTTTCTCAGGTTGACGTATGCACAAATTTATTGTATTGCATTGAGGAGGCAAGGGAATGGAATATTAGATAAGTTCGGGTGAGAGATTTTACAAGAATTATTGTATGATTTAAACCTCATATGAAGTGGTTGTTATCTAAGAAATTGCTGTAAAAAAATTTCTTTTGTAACAAAAACTATATTTATCATTTGTATAATTCTATGTGAAATTCAATTTACATTTTTTTTTATAATTATTAATTTACTACTCCATCAAAAATGTTACATACCTTTTCTCAGTTTTAAAGATAGTTGATAAATTTTAAATTTAAGGTCTTATTAACTTTTGTTATGGATGTGTAGTAAGTGGCTAACTTTTAGGATTAAAAAACTAATTTTTTGAATTAAACTATTAGCCTTTTATAGTAAAAAAAAAAAAAAAAAGGTAGTTGCAAAATTTTAAATTTAAGCTTTTATTTACTTCTTTTATGGATGTGTAGTAAGTGGCTAATTTATAGGATTAAAAAACTACATTTTAGGATTAAACAAAAAATGATAACTGCCAAAAACAACAACAACAATAACAACACCAAAAATTAAAAAAAAATTAAAAAAAAAAATGCGGATGTAGCATCTTGTAGCCTTTCCTTTAACAAATAAATAAATAAAACAACAAAAATTTGAGCCTTTTACCGTAAAAGAAAAAAATGTAGGTAGTTGCTAAAATTTTAATTTAAGCTCTTTTTATCTTTTTGTTATGGATGTGTAGTACATAGCTAAAATTTAGGATTAAAACACTTTTATAGATGTGTAGTAAGTGGCTAAATTATAGGATTGAAAAACTACATTTTAAGATTAAATAAAAATGATAACTGCCAAAAAAGAACAACAACACCACCACCAAAATGAAAAAAACGTGGATGCACCATCCTAACTAAATAAATAAAAATAAAATAAAAAACAACAACAACAACAACAACATAAAACATTTGAGCCTTTTACCGTAAAAGAAAAACAATGTAGGTAGTTGCTAAAATTTTAATTTAAGCTATTTTTATCTTTTTGTTATGGAAGTGTAGTACATGGCTAAATTTTAAGATTAAAACACTACATTTTAGGATTTAACAAAACTTGATAATTGTCATAAATAAAATTAAGAAAAAAAAAAAACAACAACAACACCACCAAAAAATAAAATGTCGGCCTTTTGTTGTAAATTATATAAAAAAAAAGCCTAATCACACGCGCTTCGCGAGTGCGATGAGGCTTTTATTTTTCTGTTCAATATTATAATTTTTCACTCATTCTAATTTGAGATTTACACTTTTTCCCACAAAAATTGCTCATTTAAAACTACTAATATAGCTAGAAGTGTCATAAGGTTAGCTACAAAAAATGAACATCGAAATAACATTGAAACCATACGTTCATGTGTGGATTTGTTCATTTTTTGTAGCTAACCAGCCTAACCTTATGACATCTCTAGCTATATTAGTAGTTTTAAATGCACAATTTTTGTGGGAAAAAGTATAAATCTCAAATTAGAATGAGTGAAAAGTTATAATACTAAAAAAAAAAAAAGCCTCATAGCACGCGCAAAGCACATGTGATGAGGCTAGTGCGTGTGTATATATATATATATATTCATGCACTGCTCAGAAACTTTTCTATTTTTTTGGGAAAAAATTTAATAATTTGCATTCATTATAATTTGGGATTACTATATTTTTCAATAAAAAAAAAAAAAAACCTAAGGGTGTGATGAACAGTTATTTCACCTGCAAATGTATAATACTCATCACACTACTATAATTTTTTGTGATTGGAAAATGTAGTAATCCCAAATTATAATGAATGCAAATAATTAACTTTTTCAATCAATTTTTTATTGATTGGAAGATGATGCTATAATTCAGTATTAACCTCTAAGGGGGGGGGGGGGGGGGGGGGAGATCATCTTAATAAATCTTATAAATTTACATATATTGAAAATGCATAATGAAATTGTAACTATAAAACAACTTTCAAAATACATGTGAAAATATTTACAAAACCTATTATGAAGAAGTTGATAAATCAATGTAGAAAATTGAAATATTTACATCAGGTAAAACTGTAAAATAATTTACTACATTTGAAACATGGAATAAGTCAACTTATTAAAATTATGCCGGCTATGGTGGAGAAGTTGGTGGAGCAATGTTTTTTGTTTCACATTCTAATTGCTTTCCAGCAACATTTGCCATGAACCTAAGATACTGTTGATGCCCACTTTTGACAAAAGAAGAAGATGGGAAGAGAAAATAGTAAAGCAAAAACCAGCAGGCCAGAATGGCAGGAATAATGGTCAACAGGCTCACAAAAAATAATAAGTGGCAAAGAAAAGCAAATGGGCCGAGGAAGCCTAAGGAATAAAGTAGTAAACTCATGGGAATAATAAGAGATAAAGAAAAAGTAAATGGGTTGGGGAAGCCCAAGAAAAGAATTAGTAAATTCATAGGGTTGGCATAAAGGCCAATAAGCTTGAAAGGTAATGAGGTAAGGACGTGGTAATTGGGCTGGGGAAGCCTAAAGGATTTAGCAAAATCCCATAGGAGTAAAAGAGGTAAAAAAGAAGAAAATGGGCCGAGGAAGCCCAATGAATGGAATGTGTTGGCATAGTAGGAATGTGGCCTAATAAAGCCCAAAAGAGGTAAGGATGTGGAAAAGTGGGTTGGCCCAACAGGAATGTTGGCCAGTAAAGCCCAAAAGAAGAATGTAGAAAATGGACTGGCAGGAGTCTTAGCCCGTAAGCCTAGGGGTAACAATGAAATAAAAGAGAAATGATATCATAGCTGGAGTAGTGTAGTGGCATGGCAGGATCATCAGCCAAGCCCACAGACACAGGAAAGAAGGGGACATGGGCTAGGTAGGAGGGAAAGGGCCTACACCCAAGCAATGCCCGATCCAAAGAATGTAGAGAACACAAGCCTAAAGACCCATGTATCTTTCACGCCGCAAGAGTTAAACAGCTACCAAAACTTACAGTAGAATCAGACAAATGCGGAGGCAATGGCAAATGTGTGAAAGCCAAAAAAGTGATGGATTCAAACGGAAGTGGAGCATGCACGCAGGGCCAAGGCACCACCTACCTGTACCCAATCAATACATGGGAGGTGGGCCACAGGTCAGGGGTATGACAAGGTGTGGTCTAATGGTGGGGAGAAGGGGGAAGCCTATTTTGGGGTTCCCGCTCAAACTTCTTTGGAGAGAAATGTCCTCCTAGGATGACATCTCACCCAGAAGAAGTAAACATGAACTAGAACCACTAGATGCATGCCATAGAGATAGGTGAGGGAGATGTTTAACCCTTATCCGGATAAGAGTATTGAAAACAAAGAGATGTAGGAGACAAAACAAAACCACTTTTGTCTGGGAATGAGGCCTGGTGCAGCCAACACAGTGTAATGGTAGTGGCAGGGCAGTCGGCAGGCCAATGGGCAGTCTGGGAAGGACGCCTACAACAAGCCAAAAGCGGTTAAAGGGTAAAAACAGTAATTCCTGTCATAGCAGATAGTATAAAATGCCATAGTCGTGAATAGTAGAGGGGGGAACAACGACAAGAAACAAAGGTAGAAAGAAAAAAAAAAGCAGAGTAAACAAAAAAAAGGGGGAAAGATGCAGAAATCCCAAAGAAAAATATGAGTAATGAGAATAGAGGCATGCATCAGTAGGCTACCCATTCCTCTCCCTCTCAATAGACCCACTCTTTGATAAGCTAAGAATTCAAGTTTAAGCCATCTAGGTTTTTTTTTCAAAGTGTGTAATCTCTACGGCAGAAGCCTCCTCTAAGGTTACCCACATTGGAGATTGGCTCCCTTTTAGACTTGTGTCTACTGAATAGCTAAGCCTTTTTCTTTCGCAAATGAATCTTGTTTTTTTGGTTGACAAATGACTAACGTGTTACCTTATTACTGAACTATTTGCTACAATTTTGTTATTCGTGATTGTATTACTCTGCCACGACCTCGTTATTCTTCCTTGTTGTGTTATTTATGTGTTATTATTATTTGTAGAGATGTTTTAGTCATCTTGTCGTATCGTGTTTCCTGCTGTAATATCTGTAACAGTCTTTCCTGCCGCAAGTACGCTGTACATTCAAGGCTCTTGCCAAGACCCGTCTATATAGGGATGGCCCAACTTGCACACAAGCTTGCCTAAGGTGTGTTTCAATTAGGCTAGTCCCAACTCTCCTACCTCAGAATCATGGGTTGTGGTACAACAGGAGAAATCAAGCCCAAAACACAAAAGGCCCACCACATTAAATTGGCAACTCTACTGGGGAGTTGGGAAAAAGACAGGGAAAGTAGATAGATCCTTCGCAAGTTATGCCCCCAAGATCAAAGACAACGCGAAACATGAGTACCGTGCCATCGTAGGCAAAATCAAGGCCAGCCACGCCACATCAACCCAACCAGGCGGAAGGTGCTAATGGAGCGGGGGCTGGGTCGCAGCAGCAAAGGATTCCCGCTAACAATACTAACTTCTTTATTGAAGTGTTGTAGTCTGTGCAACATTCTTAGCAGCAACTGATGGAAGAGATTCGCCAGCTGAAGGTGGATAAGATCAAGGAGAAAGGAAGCTAGCATGACCCTAAGCATGTGGTAGACAAGGAAGAAACCCTTGTGGGTGGTGGCCCGCAGAACGCTGAATAACGTTTCATTACAATGGTTGAAGTCACAACACTTTTAGAGCAAGAAAGGGCCAAAGTGCCCAAGGAAAGATTCTACGCACAAAGACCTCCCTATCCACTAAGGATACTCAGCAAGCCATATCCTAAGAGATACGAACCGCGAACTTACCTATGACCTTCCTTGAAGTGTTGTCATATGCCCTTATGGTCAAGGGAGAAGGGATGATAGTCTCCATATCTTGGCCAATAGTGAGGGCGATCCTAAAAGGACAAACATTCAAGGCAGACCCATTGTCAATAAGTACCACCGAAACCTTGGCACCCATGCATTCAATGGTGATTTGCAAGGGTCTAGTGTGAGTAGCTCCTTCGAGAGGGAGATCTTCATTGAAAAAGGCATTGAGGGGGTGTAAGGAACCCTCGACTCCCATGAGAGACAAAACTTCTTGTGGTGTAGTTTCTATAGGTACTTCTTTCCCATTCAAGGCTTCCAAGAGAGTCTTACGATGCTTTTGAGAGGCCATGAGTAAGCCCCATATGGGCACATGAGCTTGAGTCTTCTTCAATTGCATTAAGATCCTATCTTCTTCTTCTTTGTCTTCTTTTCCTTTAGGTTTCGTGGGCTTGGACCCTTCCCTTAAATCTCTACTAGGATGATCCTTTTCCAAAAAGGATGGTTTGTAGTGCTTACCACTCCTAGTGATATTTGCTACATTGTCCTCTAAGACCCTTTTCTTTAATTTGGTCACTCCTTTGGGAAGTATTCCCCACATTGCTACCACTTCCTTTAAGATTTCATCTTCTTCATCCCATATTCCTTGGACTTCCACGATATTGACATTTGTAGTTTCTATCAACTTTGAGTAATCCCATTCAATATCATCTATTTGCACCCAATTTTGATATGGAGGAGAAGCCTTATGGTAATCGGGCAAAGGGTTCTTTCTAATGTTGGGTTTAGTGATAATGTTGGGATTTGGGGGGGTTCCATTGTCTATAAGGTCATGTATTTCGTGTTTGAGGTGGAAGCAATTGTCGATTTTGTGGCCGAATTTTTGGTGGTAGTGGTAATATTCATTGAGGTTCCAAGTGGGAGGTATAGGATTATGCATGGGTGTAGGGTCTAAAGGTTTGATGAATCCTTTGGAGGATAGGTTTTCATATGCTTGGGTAAGGGTCATTCCTAGGTTGGAGAATTCTTGGCGAGCTTTCTTTGGGTAGACTAGTGTTTGTTGGGGAATGATGGCTCTCACATTTACAAGATCGGGTGCTTTAGTGGTGGTTGCTCCCCCTCCATATGTTTTCTTGTTCGGAGGCTTACTTTCACCTTTCTCCAATTGTCCATTGTTGATAGCGTCTTCAATTCTTGTCCCACAATTGCATAGTTCTCCAAATGATCTAATAGGCGATGACAAAAGCCTACTATTATAAGCTGGAAGCAAGTTCTTGATGATCATATTGATTTGGTCCTTCTTATTCGGCCTATTTACCATTCTAGACGCCTTGGTCTTCCATCTAGTCATGTATTCAGAAAATGTCTCCCCTACACCTTGTTTAGTAGTCTCCAAATCCCTTAGAGTCACATTAATCTTGGTGTTGAGATGAATTGGTCCACAAACAACTCCACCAGTTCATTCCACACCTTAGTTTTGCTTGGATCAAGGCTATAGTACCACCTTGATGCACCTCCCATGAGTGAGAGGGGAAATGAATGCAAAGTTTGCTTCTCATCTAGCCCCTTCATTTCAATAATGCTTAGGTATCTTCTTATGTGTTTCTTCGGATCTCCAATCCTATCAAACTTTTCCGCATCAGAAATCTTGAACTTAGGAGGCAACCCAATAGGAGCCTTTGAACTCACTCCCCCCATGTTATAGAGGTAATCATCCATCCCTTGTGCCTTGTGGAAGGTGAGTTGCATTTTCTCCATTTTTTCCCTCATAGCTATGGTTTTCGTGGTGAGCTTCTCAAATTGCTTGTTCCCTTCATATTCTGCTTTGTCCTTTTCGTTCTATTCTTCCACTTCCTCCTCATTATCATGGATTTTCACATGTGAAGGCTTCTTGAGCTTAAATTCCTCCAACCTAGCAAGACGCCCTCCGATTTTCTTAAGGGCCTTTCCATGTTCATCCAAAGTCTTAAGGATCTTTTGTGCCATTGAGTCTTCCACGGAGGTAGTCATTGTTTATTAGGGGGGTGTCTTCCTTTTCTTGGTGTGTGCCCTCAATCTTGATCAAGTGCTTTCCTTTCTCTTGAATCCAAATGGGTGTGGGGACGCATTTTCTTGACTTTGACGGTGCAATGATGCCTGAAAAGAAGCCCCATTTTCATTAAGTTCATGTCCCAATTAAAGGTTTTTTAACTTTTTAGATGTCCTTAGAAAATTTTTAAGTTCATTTTAATGAAGGCCCAATTACAATATCACTCTCTTCCCTCTCATAGATTTTTGTCTCTTGTTTCATTGGGCTTTGGTCCATTTACAATAAAGCTCTCATCTAACTCTCATGGGCTTTCATTAGAATGTACTTAGAAATTTTCAACCCTTTGTCTCAAACATGGGCTTACAATGTATACATCACCTTTGGGCTTTTCATTTTTATTCATCATTTCTTTTTCTTTTTCTTTTTTTCCTTTTTTGAAATAGCCCTTTAGCTAGTATATATTGTAGCCTTCCTCTCAAAGTCCATGAAGTTCTCATCATTTTGGGCCTAGGCATACAACAAGGAGGCCTAAGATTAGGGAAGTTCATATTGGCTTTGTAGGATTTTGGATACTAAGTCCATAGTATATTTGTTACCTTAGGCCCAAAGTCCTCTTCTTCAAAAGGGCTTTTTCCACTTGGGCCTATGATAGCAATTAGGCTATGGTCTTATGAACCTTTCAAGTTAAGATATACTTTTAGATTTAGAGACAAGCCTCTTATATGTGAGAACTTCTTCTCTTTTATCCCAAAACATCTTAGGGTATCCCATAATTTTAGGGCCATCCCTTCAATTTTTACATCTTTTATTTGTTCTTTAGAATTAAGTGAACACATGATATATGGTTGAACAAACAAGAGATATAAAGGGTATCCTTTGTGATAGGGTCTAGGATCTCTCTAGTGTGGATAGGCTCCCTAAGGCTAAAGGGATAGATAAGTAGGTCACTCACAACTTGGTGGGCTATGATTCCAACCAAGGGCCTAAGTGGACCCAGTAGTGGATTGGTAGCAAACCTTTAACGTACTCAAAGGCCATTATAGGCGATGGCATTGATTGTGAGTTGGTGGGATGAACTTCAAAAGATTTAGGCCCGAATGGAGCCTTCCGTCTTCCCATTCATCACCAACCGAGGTTAAGAAACAAAAGAAACCAAGTGATGTGTGTGCAAACAAGTATTAAAATAGTTTTATCAAGGTTAAGAAATAAGACACATAGAAATTAAACTCATCATCCCCAGTGGAGTCGCCACTGTGGACACAACGGAGGAGTCACCACCTAGTTTTGCAATGGCCTAGGAACCATGAATATAGCGTTCTTTCGAGTAAGGACCATTAATCTTACTACTAGAGATATGAGTTCGAAGTTTAGGTACATTCTTGGGAAGGTGTTAGGCACCTAAGATCGCCCAACCCTATGGTTGGCCTTCCATCATTATGTCTTACGTCTTAAACTCGATAAAATCATGTTCAACACTTATGTCCTAAACTCACACACACACTAGCATACATCTAAGCATACAACATGGCATCATCATCCCAAAACACATACATATCCATCTATAAAGCATAAGAAACCAAACCACATATATACAACCCTAGCATTCATCTAACATGTGAAAACCCTGTCATGTCATATATAAGGCAGCAACTTAATCATGGCAGCAAGTACATCATTTATCAATTAAACACAAAATGCAACACATGTACATGTTCATCAAACAAAACATAACAACACATACGCATGTTCATGTGAATGTATGACTTACCTTTACTCATCTTGCAGCAACTCAACACCTATGGCATTATGCATGGGCATGTGAATGCATGTTTATGGTATCAAACTAAGAAACAATAGATGAAACCCTAATCTAGCATATCAAAGGTAAATAACAATAAAACATGTGAAACAGTGGCATTAGATACACATATACATAAAAGAAACTTAAACAGGAATATGTGAGATAAGAAAATAAAATGAGACAGAAGCAGAAGACTAAACTAGGGTTTTTGGGTAGCAGCTTGTGTACGCATACTAAAGGATGCGTATGCAGGCCAAGCACCTACGTATGTAGGAGGAGGCCCACAAAAGGTGCTTCCAAGCTGTCACAAGATGCCCTGGCTAAGAGTGTCAAGGCTAGAGTAAAGATAGGCAAGACATGCCTGCCCCTAGTTGGCCTTCTATGCATCTACAAGGTCTTTATAAAGGGTCAACCACCTTAAAGACACCATTTGCCCACCATAAGTGAAGAGATAAGCTCCTAACAAATGTAGAAGAAAAGCCCTAGCCATTCGGATGCGCTCCTCCGTAGTCCTTTGTGGGAGAAGCATGTAATTTGACACTAAGTCAAAGTAACAAATTGTCTCAGTTGGGTACTTCCTCCCTAACAAGTCAAGACCCAGCTGGATGCCCGACACACCATCCAAATTAATGATGGCTTCTTCGAAGCTAAGGTCGGTTATGCGCTAAAAGTCATAGGGAGTCACTGCTATCTCCATCTCAGCAATATGGAAGGTATGAGTACTATCCCACCACCTTTCGATAAGGCATTGCACTAAAGTAGCACTTGCGAACTTTTCCTGTAGAGGGCTAAAGATAGGCTCGAAGACCGCTTCCTGGATGTAGGCCCTGGTTTCAGGAACAAGGAGGGTTTACTACTCCACCACCTTGTTGGTGCTTCCCCTACCAGCATAAGGGGAAAAGGATTGCAAAAGAAGAAGATAACATTAGATTTATCGATTCAAGTGAAAATGATGAAAAATGATGTTTTCGATGCAAGAATAAAGATAGAAAGAAGGATGTAGTGATGTTCAGGTGCAAAAATGACAAAAATGGGTGTTAGGATTTCATATAGAAGTGAAAAAGAAGTGAAAAAGGGCAGAGTAAGGCCTCTGCCAAGCGTCTCACGTACGCGGGTCAAGGCCCACATACACAGACAGGACCTTGCATACGCAGGCTAGAACCCATGTATGTAGAGCCTCAAGAATAGACCTGCATATGCATAAGGCCGAGCTATGTACGCAGGCTTGAGCCCACGCATGTAGAAGTACAGATAGAAGGTGTCCTTCAACATTTTCAAGCATATATCCTCCAAAATCAATCCTAAACATATTCCTACCCTTCCTATCTAATGTGTCAGGTTTTCATCTAAACCCATCCCACAACAAAACCCAAGCATTTACATGGCCAAAAACACATAAAAAAGAAAGATCAAATAGAAACTTGAAAATGAGAAAAGTTTGAAAAACTTACAGATTCAGCCATAGGGATGTGATTCTCTAGCTGGTGTGTCAATGAAGGAGACTCCGTCAATCTCACTACAACACTCCAGCGGGTGAGGAGAAATGCATCCGAGAAAAGGACATAGGAAGTCTTCTTGGCCGTGGGTGCAATTGAAGGGGATGAAGAGAGTCTAGAGAGAAAATGAGAGAATGAGGGAGTTTTGAGAGAATGGGAGAATCAGATGATGTGAGGAAAAGAGAGCAGATGGAAGTTTTTGTAGAGAAAAAAGGAGAAGTTAAAGAGTTATGAAGAATATGAAGAGATGAGGGAGATGAAGAGAATGAAGAAGAAAAAGAAATGGTTGGCAACCATTAGGAAAAATGAAGATGCGGGAACACACCTGATGGTTGAACTACGTGTAGTTTAGTCATGAATAGTAAAAAAATAAAAATAAAAAAAAATAAAAAAAAAACCTCAAGATTGCCCCGCATAAAGTCAATAAGGACCTCATAGTGAGCAGTAGAGGAAGTAAAAGACTATTCCCCCAATGGAGCATGTACATCCCAAAACCATTTCCAGCAAATCACATAAACTCAAGAACACTATCCCTAGTAAGGAAGCAGAAGATTCTTCCCCAATGGATCAAGCATATCTATGACATCATCCCCATGGAGGAGGTAGAAGATTCCTTCCTGATGAACCCAAGCATATTTAAACAATCGCAAATGAGGAAGCAAAAGATTCTGCCTCAAAGTCCTCAGCATACCATGAAGGAAGCAAAAGATTCTTCCCCAGTGGATCACACATCTACAAAAGTTACACTACTCCTCAGCAAGTCCATTTCTACTACTCCTCAGCGAGTTTCTCATCCCCAAGTAAGTCATGAAAGAGGTAGAAGATTCCTCCCCATAAATACCTACTCCTCAATGAGTTTTCACCACCCCTAATAGATCCAACAATCAAGACTACTCATGCACATATCCTCCAGGAATTGAACATGCACACACGGTAGAAAAAGGTAGAGATAGAGATAGAGAAAGCGACCAAGGTCAACCCAAGGCAAGAGCCTCACTAGAAAAGGTAGAGAAGGAAGTGAAGAAGACAAGAGGAGTGAGTCACCTAGAGAAGTTTGAGGCAAGAGCCTCGGATGGACACCACAAAGACTGTATCCTTTTGTTGTTTGTTGGGTTAGCTCGAAGAGCGCCCTTGTTTATTTTTAATCTTCTTTTTAAGTGACTTTAGGATAGTGAGTCGCTCGCCATTTGTTTGCAAGTGGCAAAACAGGTTCTGGGATAATGAACTTGTCGTTGCTCGTTTCCCGAGCAACAAAGGTGGGACTTCGGACATACGAATCCCACGTAGCTCTCTGGAGTTGCACCTCGCCCCATGTTTGTGTGATGTGTGCCATGTGCGTAGGTTGGGCCCAAGCCGTACGTCGAAACAAAATACTTTGTCTCTTATTCTTTTGATTTTGTCAGCAAAGGTCACGAATCAAAAGAGGGGCATCTGTAGACACCGCATTTTGTACCCCTTATGACTCGGGCCTCCGTTCCCTAATGATGCCCAAACTCTAAGGCCCAAGGCCAATTTAAAGCCCAATTAGATATCAAATTGACTTAAGAAGTGTTAAATTGAAAATATAACTTTTTAAATGAGCAAAAATCTATTTTTGGAAATAAAATAACCAATGTGGACCTCGGCCCACGTACATGGGTAGCAGCCTGCGTATGTGGGCCAAAGCATGTGTACGTAGGAACATTCTTGCGTACGCAGCTAGGGTTTTAGAGACATAAAAAAGACAAGTTTTCTGCAATAATGGTTGAGATTTAGAACGAATCCCACATCGTCTAAGAGCCGTTCCAAACCCCATTTTTTCCAGTATGTAAAGCCTTAAATGGTATATTTTCGAACACATAGGAATCCCACGGGAGAAATACAAGATTCACAAGAAAATACTGAATCAAAAGGGAGTTTTTCACGAAACACCCTCAAGTCAATTTTGTTTGATTGGGACCTTTTCTGACCCCAATCCTTTTAGTTTAACGTTGCTAATCACACTTTTATTGAATTGTGATAGATTTGACTGAGGGGAACGGTCAAAATCAGCTTATAAAGCTTTTCATTTAAGGTATTGAGTCTAACTCTTTCTTTTCATTCCTTTTTCTTTTATTTCTTTCTTTTCAGTTTTAATCTTGCTTATTTGCTTTATTTATACTTATATATGTTTGTTTAGGTTAGTCTATAGTTTTCTTTATATCCTGAGCATGTTTGGCTATTAAAATTAGGGTTTTTATTTGTGCTCTGTTTTTCTACTTTGCTGTTTCTAGGTTAGGGTTTCAAGCAGAGCTGCGCACACAACCTTCGGTATGTGTACGCAGGCCGTTGCCCAGAAACCCTAGTTTAGTCTTCTGCTTCTGTCTTATTTCATTTTCTTATCTCACACGTTCATGTTTAAATTTCTTTTTATGTATATGTGTATCTGATGCCTCTGTTTCACATGTTTTATTGTTATTTACCTTTGATACGCTAGATTAGGGTTTCATCTCTTGTTTCTTAGTTTAATACCATGAACATGCATTCACATGCCCATGCATGATGCCATAGGTTCTGAGTTACTGCAAGGTGAGTAAAGGTAAGTCATACATTCACATGAACATGCATATGTGTTGTTTTATTTTGTTTGATGAACATGTACATGTGTTGTTGTGTTGTGTTTTGTGTTTAATTGATAAATGATGTACTTGCTGCCATAATTAAGTTGTTGTCTTATATATGACATGATAGGGTTTTCACATGTTAGATGAATGCTAGGGTTGTATATGTGTGGTTTGGTTTCTTATGCTTTATGGATGGATATGTATGTGTTTTGGGATGATGATGCCATGTTGTATGCTTATATGTATGATAGTGTGTGTGTAAGTTTAGGACATAAGTGTTGAACATTATTTTATCAAGTTTAAGACGTAAGACACAATGATGGGAGGCCAACCTTAGGGTTGGGCGGTCTTGGGTGCCTAATACCTTCCCAAGAACGTACTTAAACTCCGAACTCATATCTCTTGTAGTAATATCAATGGTACTTCCTCGAAAGGACGCTATATTCATGGTTCTTAGGCCATTGTAAAACTAGGTGGCGACTCCTTTGTTGTGTCCACGTCCTCCTCCTTGAGTATCTTGTTTTACTCTTTTTTTTCTTACTAAACTCTTAGAATTCTTAGAACCCTCCTCTGAACCCCTGGAACTCCCCCTTCTATTATGCTTTGGTGTTCCTTTTATAATGGACATGGTTTGGTTCCTCTAGACGAGGATGTCCTTGGTCTGCTAGGTAAAACCATATCCTCTGATAAGAATTTGAAGGAGTTCATTGGGTAGGGAGTTAGCTTAGTTTGGCAATTATAACTCAAAAAAGTATTTGACTTTAACTACAAATGGAAGATGTCTTTCTAGAAAGTCAAAGGAGTAGGTGAGATATTCAATGCAATGGGTGACAACTTTGATTGATAAGCACAACTGAGAGGAAGTTGTAGGGAGATGCCATGCGCATGAAGGAACTGAGTTTTCCATTGGTTCATGCATTTTAAACAAATACATTAACCAAAGGAAAACTACAAGTTCCTCTTTTCACCAAAAATGCCTCCCCTACCGACCAAACCATTTTTCCCTTACTACCAATTCGAGATCCCATGGGCTTGGACCATGGGTCACAAAGATGATACCTAGTTTGCTGAATATTTAATGACTTTTGCTGGGAATTAGAACATACACCTTGGTTTTCCCATGTGTCAGCCAAGGTCCTCTTTTCAAGGGTTTAAAAGGATACGTCAAGGTCCTGGGGCTTTGATGTTGACTCTTTTTGGTTTGGCCTTTTTCTAGAAATAGCATAGATTCCTCCTTCCAATGGGTGAGCTTGGAAAGCTTCTGACCATCCTTCCTTTTGTTGCATGTCCTTTACCTTGACCAAGATCTTTCGGTTCCTTCGTCAGGTACTAAACTCGAGGACATCACTTGTCCCTTTCACTTCTCTCTGCCTTTTGATTTCTATAGGACATCTAACGAATCTTTCCTTCTTTTCCTTCTTTCAAGGATACATGTGAGTGACTTATTCCCAAACTATCTTCTAGGTTGCCTACGTCCTTCTTATCTTCTAAGCTATCTACGTCCTTCTCAGGATCTTTATGCTTTATCTTAAAGGACCTACTTCCTTGAGGAAAGAGGACCTGCTCATGGCCTAAGTCTGGGTCCTTTTCTTTTTTACTTTTTTTTTTTCCTTTCTTTTTCCTTCTTTTTGGGCCTTTAGGCCTTCATGGTCCTTCTTAACTTCACGAGCTGGACCTTCTTTTGTTAAGGCCCATGGTCTTTCCTTGCTTTTCAAGGAATGTACTTCCTTGTCACATTTTGGTCCTCAACATAGTGTTTCCCACTCCTAGTGATGTTTGCCACATCGCCTTCTAGGACTCTCTTCTTCAATTCGAACATTCATTTGGGGAGTATTCCCCATACAGCCACCGCACTTTTCAAAAGCTCATCATCTTCATCCTATATTCCTTGGACTTTCACCATGTTAACCTCCACGGTTTCTATCAACTTCCAACAATCCCAATCAATCTCTTCTACTTGCACCCAATTCTGATACAGAGGAGAAGTTCGATGATAATCAAGCAAGGGGTTCTTCCTAATGTTAGGCTTGGTGATAATTTTTGGATTTGGGAGAGTTCCATTGTCTATTAGGTCTTGTATCTCATACTTGAGGCGGAAACAATTGTCAGCTTTATGGCTAGATTTTTGATAGACGTGACAGTATTCATTGAGGTTCTAAGTAGGAGGCACAGGATTAGGCATAGGTGTGGGGTCTAAGGGTTTGATGAATCCTTTGGAGGTTAAGCTCTCATATGCTTGGGCAAGGATCATTCCTAGGTCGGAGAATTCTTGGCGAGCTTTCTTTGTGAAGCTTGGGTAAGCTAAAGGTTGTTGAGGTATGATGACACTTACATTCACAGGATTTGGTGCTTTAGAAGTGGCCGCTCCTCCTTCATATGTCTTTTTGATTGGAGGCTTGCTCTCACCTTTCTCTAATTGCCCATTATTGATGGCATCCTCAATCCTAGTTTCACAACCACACAACTCCTCAAAAGAACTAATAGGCGATGGCAAGTGCTTACTATTATATGTCGAAGCAAATTCTTGATAATCATGTTGATTTGGTCCTTCTCATTTGGCTTATTAACCATTTTGGATGCTTTCCCTTTCCACCTTGTCATGTATTCAGAGAAAGTCTCCCCAAGTCCTTGCTTAGTGGTCTCCAAGTCCCTCAAAGTTACATCAATCATAGTACTGAAAATAAATTGATCCACAAACAATTCCACTAGCTTATTCCACACTTTGGTCTTGCTCAGTTCCAAGCTATAGTACCATCTCGATGCACCTCCCGTGAGTGATAGAGGGAATGCATGTAAAGTTTGCTTCTCATTTAACCCTTTCATTTCGGTAATGCTTATAAATCTCCTAACATGTTGCTTAGGATCCCCAATCCCATCAAACTTTTCCACATCAGAAATCTTTAACTTGGGAGGCAAAGCGATAGGGGTTTTGGAATTCAATTCACCCATGTTGTAGAGGCAATCATCCATCCCTTGAACTTTGCGAAAGGCTAGTTGCATCTTCTCCATCTTTTCTTTCATAGCTATGGTATCCATGGTAAGCTTTTCAAATTGCTTGTTTCTCTCCAAATCGGCCTTATCCTTCTCATCCCATTCTTCTCTTTCATCCTCGTCATATATCTCCACATGCACAGGCTTCTTTAGCTTGCTTTCCTCAAGTTTAGAGAGACAACTCCTTATTTTCCTAAGGGCATCAACTTGCTCTTCTATAGTCTTGTATATTTTTTATGCAAGTGCCTCATTGATTGGAGTGGCCATTTCTTCTCAAGATATTTCCTCTTGAAATGTCTCTTCATGATGTGTGACCTCAACCTTAATCAAACGCCTTCCGTTCTTTTCTCGGACCCAAATTGGAGTGGGGATGTGCTTGTTTGATCTTGGTGGTGCAATGGTGCCTGAAAAGAAGCCCCATTTTATTAAGCCCATGTCCCAATTAAAATATTCTTTTATTAATCTCAGATGTTCTTAGAAAGTCTTTAAGTCCATTTTAATGAAGGCCCAATTACAAAATCGCCCCCTTTCCTCTCATGAACTTTGCCCCTTGTTTCATTGGGCTTTAGTCCATTTACAATAAAGCTCTCATCTTACTCTTGCGGGCTTTCATTAGAATGTGCATAGAGATTGTCAACCCTTTGTCTTAAATATGGGCTTACAATGTATCCATCACCTTTGGGCTCTTCTTCTTTTTTTTCATTCATTATCATTATTGTTTTTTAAGCATCACTCTAGCTAGAACATATTGCGGCCTTCCTCTCAAAGTATATGAATTTCTCATCATTTTGGGCCTTGGAATACAACAAGGAGGCCTTAGATCAGGGAATTTTATATCTACTTTATAAGATGTTGGATGCTAAGTCCATAGCATATTTATTACTATACGGACCATAATCAAAAGCCCAGCCCGGGACCTCGGTTTGTTCCCTTAAACTAGCCTTGCCCATCTCGACACTAAACCAAACACTGCTGAGAACATTGAGCCAATCACCTGTCTAGTCATGGATGAAAAATAGTGCCTTGGGGGAATCCACTTACCGAGCATATCACGGCGTCTGGTGCAAGTTCCAAGGATGTCATCTCATAATCATGCAGTGGGTCCCATCAAGTCAAGAATATGGAGTTGGGAGGGCCCACCTGCTTGGGAAAGACCACCCTTCATCATGATGAACTCACTAAAAGAAGGTTAAAAAAGGGGGGTAGAGGGAATGTGAGGGGGGGTTGGAAAAATTGGAAGAGAGAGAGAGAGAGAGGCATAAAAGTAGTGAGGAAAGATTCATTAGGGATTGAGAAGTTTTTTTTGGGTACTAGAAAAAGGGCTCGGTAACACTGTTAACTTCTTGGCTGGGCCAAAATCGAGAGAGTTTGGGGCCCAAACGACCATTCGATTCCATCAGAAACCTATAAAACCATCTCTTGGACCTCCCATTGTGGGATAAGCCCAACCCAGAATACAAGTAAATTAGGGGTCCAAGCCCAAAGTCATCATACAAATGGGCTTAGCCACCACAGTTACCTTAGGCCCAAGGTTCTCCTTTTCAAGAGGCCTTTTGATTTGGGCTTATGATAGCAACTAGGCTATGGTCTTATGAACCTTTCAAGTTAAGATATACCTTTGGACTTTGGGACAAGCCTCTTATATGTGAGAACTTCCTTTCTTTTATCCCACTATCTTAGGGTATGCCATAACTTTTGGATCATCCTCAAAAAATTTTACATCTTTTATTTGTCCTTTAGAATTAGGTGAACACAAGATATATGGTTAAACAAATAAGAGATATATAGGTACCCTCTTATTGATAGGATCTAGGATCTCTCTAAGTGTGGGTAGGCTGCCTAGAGCTAAAGGGATAGATCATTAGGTCACTCACAACTAGGTGGGCCATGATTCCAACCTTGGGCCTAAATGGACCATAGTGGATTGGTGGCAAACTGTTAATGTACTCAAGCCCATTATAGGCAATGACACAAATTGTGAGTTGATGGGATGAACTCTGGAAGATTTTGGCCCGAATGGAGCCTCCATCTTCCTACTCATCATCAACCGGGGTGAAAAGGACAAAAAGAACCAAGTGAAGTGTGTGCAAACAAATATTGAATAAGCATTTATTAAGATTAAGAAGTAAGACACATTGGAATCAAACTCTCTATCCCCAATGGAGTCGACACTGTGGGCATAAGCGCCAGCGCGCACAAACACGGCGTGGTGTCATCCTCACATTGAGTGAGTATGCCTTGGCCGAAGGTGGACTATGGCGGAGAAATATGGAGTCGCCACCTAGATTAGGTCTAGGAACCATAAATATACAAATAGCATTAACTGTCTTCCACCATTTGCACTAAATAGAAACCAAGTTGTAACCTTAAACCCACCAAAAAAACCAAAGAACTCTTTCGTGGTTGTAACCCAAAAAAGAGAGAAAAATTAGTCATTAGAGATAGACAAACATGGAGCTCGAGAAATCGAAAGAAAAGCAAAAAAGGTAAAAGAACCACTCAATTTCAAGTATAAAAGGAGTAGATATCACCTGCCCAAGGAAGGAGGTAACACAAGGGGAAGAGAGAAAAAAAGAAAACAAAAAGAATGAGAGAATATAATGAGAAATAAATAAGAGAAAATTAGTGGAGAAAATGTTGAGAATTTGTGCACAGTAGTGTACTTAAACTCTTCCGTAGAAAACACCTAGAGAGAAAGAGATTACTGCAGAATAGTAGTATTGACATGCATAGCTAGAAAACTTCCTCTCTCCCACACAGTGGCGACTCCAGGAATTTTGTCTAGGGTGTTCCTATTTCACTTTAAAAAAATTTCGGGTAATTTCGTGTGTTTCGGGTCGTTTCGGTAAATACCAGTCGAAATTCAAGATTTGGCCGGTATGAAGTTTGTGCTTAAAAAAAAAAAAAGTTCTTAAAACCAAAACAAATTTGCATTCTGTACACTGAAAAACCTCAAAAGGAAAAAAAAAAAAAAATGAAAAAAAATGAACAAAGGTACCTGTACAATAAACTATAAGTTCATTTGAAATATTAGTAAAATTATTAATTATTGTTGTTTAGTTGTTTCATTAATTTGTTTGTCTTTTATAAACTATAATTTGTTATATTGTTGTTTCATTAATTATAAAATTATTAATTATTGTTTAGCCTAACATAATTTAATTTGTTTGTCTTTTATAATGTATTAGTTAATTATACTGCTTTAATTATTGTTGTTTAGAGCAACAATAAACTATATTGCTTTAATTTGTTTGTCATTAATTATACTGCTTTAATTTTTAATTATTGTTTACCCGGCCCTATGTGCCCATCTACCCCCACCCCACTCAACAGACAAGCACAAGCCTCATGCTTGATGCCCCTAATCACAATAGCCAGCTAAAATTTCACAATCACAAATCACAATCCACATTACACTAAAAGACAATCAATTTCTCACATATACCAACACCAACACACATTGACCAATACCAACGGATAAGATAAAGCATTCAAAAAGTAAAAATAAAAAAAAAACAATTAAAAAGGAAAATATTAATAAAGTTAAAGAATAAAGAGCCAATCACAGACTCACAGTTCAAAAGAGAGAGTTACTGAGTCAAACCCTTAAAGAATAAAGAGAGACTCCCATTCATTAATTCCACTTCATATATTTCATTTCAGTGAGATAAAGAGAGAGAAAGAGTGAGAGACTGAGCGAGTCAGAGAGAAAAAGAGAGAGAAATACCTTGAGGAAGGGAGCACCGAGCACTGGAGCGGCGGAGCAGCCCGCAGCTGAGTGATCTGCGATCTGCCGTCTGCGATGAGAGGCGAGCGACGAGCAACAACAATGTGGGGCGAGGACGTCAACGACGACGATGAGCGAGCTACGACGATGACGAGTGAGCTACGAGGACAGGGGTGCATTTAACCAGTTGGACTTCGCTGAGAAGGCAGTTAACCAATTGGGGTTTGGTTTGCTCTGTATTGGGGTTGGGTTTGGTTTGCTTTTGCTCTGTGTTGCCAGTATTGGGGTTTGGTTTGCTTTGCTGGGTTTGATTTCTGTCTGATTTAGTGATTTGCTCTTTTGTTTGTTTTTTTTTTTTTTTTTGAGAATCCGTGGGTTTGATACCTCAATTTCTTGGGCTTGCCGTGGGCTTGGCTTTGTTACAATTTTTTTTTTTTTTTTTTTTTTCAGATTTTAGTTCAATTTTTTTTTTGGGCTTTTTTTTTTTCTTTTTTTGCTTGAAAGTAGAACAAATATTTTTTTTTTAAAATTTCAGGGTGTTCCTAATTTTGTGGTTGAGAGTGTTCCTAATACAGATTAAATATAAATTTTTTTAATTATTATATGTAAATTTTTTTTTTCAGGTCAGGGTGTTCCTGGGAACACCTTGACTTGCATGTGGCGTCGCCACTGCTCCCACGAGACACATCTCTCTTGAGTTTCTCAATATTCATCTTAATATGGCTAATTTGACTCACATTCTAGACCTAACAATTTTGTGTCAACGTTAAGTAAAAAGATTGTGTGAGTTGGAGTTGAAATCTTTTTAGCCCGATTTGTTCTGCAGAGTGTATTTTATACATATATGTGTGAATACATATAAGTAAATGTACAAATATATATGTGTAAATATATAAATACATCTGAGAATATGTGTGCTAACATGTTGTAAACTACATTTGATTGATGAATACTTTCTTTGGGTTTTAGTATTTTTTATGCAAACTTAAAATCATAAAGCGGAGTAATGATTAATCTGCAAAAGGTGGAGAATAACCCATTCTATGGAGAAAGTCTCATTACATAATAGAATAAATGTTCCTTCTGCAAAAAGAGGAGAACAACCCTTTATAGGGCAATAGAAGAGGAGAATAAGTCCATTTCGTAGCAGCGCTCCTTAGATCGGACTTAACGTTTGTGCACAAACTATTAGCGGCAGGATGGGAACCCAAAGCCCGTTTCGCGAAAGCATTAGACCCAATTTCCTTCTTAGAAAAATGCCCAGACTAGATGGTGTCCAATAGTGTCAAGACACATATCTAATGTGCTAAAACGTGAAAAAATGACCTTCAACAAGATGATATTGGACAAATTGGCAAATTGACAATAATTCAAGATTTTGAAGAGGGTGGTATGAAAAAGAGAGAAGAAGAGAGGGAGGGGGGATTGTGTTTGTGTTAGAAAGAGAGAAGGGAAGGGAAAAGGGTGTTAGAGATATATATTAGTCATATTAGCCCAATGTAATAGGCCCAAGCCCGTTCCTACTTGTACTAGTAGTCTAGGGTTTAGTCGTCTATATATACTCATGTTAGACTTCATTGTAACACAGGTTATTGTACTACACTCTTATACAATAAAGATGTAGCCCTTAAGAGATTCCTCTGTGGATGTAGGCCGTCAAGGTTGAACCACGTAACCCTCATGTTCTTGATGTTCGTATTCTATGCTTCACCTTCCGCATCCACTCTAGCATACACAACATAATATAACACATTGCGTTTACTAATAATACATTTAATATGGTATCAGAGCCAAACTTCGTTCTTGGCATCAAATAAAATCTCTAGCAAGCAAAGAAGATTAATACGTGCGTAACACAGATTCACAACAGTGCTCATGCCTTCTTTCAGATCTGGGTCTACAGCATCACGCAGCTCCCATGGAAACTCCGTTGTTGCCTCGCTGCTACATCTCTGATCTCCCAAGCAAGTCGAACCACTCACCTTACAGATCTGTGCAAATCAAGCCTTCGCCTGAAGAAACCAACCCCACAGACGTGTCCCACGACCTCCCGTGACGAAAACCCAGAAATCCGGTCACCCGAAGCCTTGCCACGCGCCTCCATGCGCCGTAGGTGTCTCCGGAAAATCTCCCACGTGCCGCCTCAGATTCCTGACTTCCAGATTATCTTCTCGGCACACGCGCCGCCTTAACGGCCTCCTCGTTCACCGTTCTACAGAACCTGAGATTCCGGTCATCATCTGTGCTTACACGCGCCTACACGCGCCTCCCTAGCTTCTGGCTTCTTCTCCACGCGCTGGTGAAAACGCACGCTCCTGCCACACGCGACCACAGCTGCTGATGTCATCTGACGCC
Organism: Quercus aquifolioides; assembly: GCA_019022515.1. Lineage (NCBI taxonomy): Eukaryota > Viridiplantae > Streptophyta > Magnoliopsida > Fagales > Fagaceae > Quercus > Quercus aquifolioides. The sequence goes on from CM032331.1 coordinate 28,192,881, forward strand.
ATCTGATGACGTCATTTGCCACGTCAGCGCCATGCAAGCCGTTGCCACATCAGCCCTAGTCCACGTCAGCGACACGTCATAGGATGACGTCAGCGACTCTGCTGCTCGACCCGGAAACCTGGAACCGACCCGGACCAGTATCCGTTGACTTTGATTTGGACCAGTTGACTTTGACTTTTTGCGTTGACCTTTGACCAAAAGTCAAAATTTTCCGAAAGGGCCTATCTTGCTCAGTTTTTCGCGTAGATTCCAATTCTGGACTCCATTTCTTCATTTGAAGCTCCAAAATTGGTCAATTGGCACATTCTTCATTGCGGTTTCTTCAAAGGCATTCTTCAAGGCATCTCCAAATGATCTTCTCATGCTTATCCAACCTCAAGCCTTCATCGAACTTCCGCCTTGAGTTTGAGGGAGGGTGTTAGAAATATATATTAGTCATATTAGCCCAATGTAATAGGCCCAAGCCCGTTCCTACTTGTACTAGTAGTCTAGAGTTTAGTCGCCTATATATACTCATGTTAGGCTTCATTGTAACACAGATTATTGTACTACACTCTTATACAATAACGATGTAGCTCTTAAGGGATTCCTCTGTGGATGTAGGCCGTCAAGGCTGAACCACGTAACCCTCATGTTCATGATGTTCCTATTCTATGCTTCACCTTCCGCATCCACTCTAACATACACAATATAATATAACACATTGCGTTTGCTAATAATCTATATTTAACAAAGGGTTGTGTTAGAGGAGTTAGAAAAATATTTGACAACTTTTCTTTGGTAAAATGTTTTACAAAAGACTGAATATTTTGTTACTTGTATTCCTTTGAGTTTAAGCAAGGTTTATATTCTGTCGTGTGTTTACTCTATCAGAACGACACTGTTTAAAAGCATTGGAGATTCTAATAATGGGTCCATCGGGCCGAGTCAACCCGACCTGACGGAGCTATGTTATTTTTATTAAGACAAACACTTTTCTTTTTTTTATATTACAAACACTTTTCTTTACATTAGTGGTACTTTACCGGTCATTAATTATTAATATATTGAAAATGAAACTAAGTAGAGAAAATTAAAAATAAATAAGAGAGAGAGAAATATAAAAATAGTACTAGTTTTGTCTCTCAGACAAACAGTAGTTCCCCGTTCCCTCAGGCTCAGGCTCAGGCGGCCAGCAAATTTGTTTATGGTGGTGAATTGTGAAATGGGTGTGTCGCAAGATTTATGGAATCGTTGTTGGAATCAAGATGTGGTGGGTTTGGACAGAGCATCATCAGTATCAGCATCAGCATCATTAGCATCAGCAATAGTAATGCTAAGAATCAGAAGCTCCAATTCCTCCAAATTCAAGGTGTCTTCTTCTTCTTCTTCTTCTTCTTGTTTTAGGGTATCACAATTGAGGTACTGTGACATTCTCACTCGCCGCGGCTCCAGACTCAACGCCATTGACACCCACATTATTAATAATCATGTTCATGTTACCGTTGATATCCCCGTCACCTGTTACCAGGTCAGATTTTGTTTTTCTTTTTATGTAACTTTCTTATGGAATTAATATATAATAATATAAAAATTGCATTGCAAAATTGCAGCTTATTGGTGTTAATGATCGAGCTGAGAAAGATGAGATAGTTAAGTCCGTTATGAATTTGAAAAGTGCGGAGATTGAAGAAGGTTACACCATGGATGTTGTTACATCTCGCCAGGTACACACATACTTGACAAATTTTGTTATAACTAGTATTCATATTCATATGCCTTGCTTGACTTTTTTTTTTTTAAAGTATATTTTTATTTTGGGTTTGCAGGATCTTGTAATGGATGTGAGGGATAAGCTTCTTTTTGAACCAGAATATGCTGGTAATATTAGGGAAAACATCCCACCTAAAACTCCCCTTAGAATTCCTTGGCCTTGGTTGCCTGCTGCTCTTTGCCTCCTTCAAGAGGTACACTACACCTTTTTACTTATTACCATTTTGTTTCGGCACTGCAGAAAAATCTTGGTCAATGGAAAAATAGCCCAAAGAAATGAAAACTTTTTTTTTTTCTCTTCTCATTCCATTCATTCTGCTGTCACCACCATGCCTAAATGAAATATTAGTGATTTTCAGTGTGAGTCAAATAGTAGGAAAAGTGTTGGTGTGTACATTTTTAGGGTAGCAACAAACACAAGAAAACAAGTAATTTTCTGCCAATTTACACACAGATAGTAGATAATCACTGTACTTTAGGATTTTGTTTTAGGTTCCATGTGCACAAGAATTATATCCTTTTTTTAGGGTCATGGTTCATTTGTTGTAGCCTTGTAGGGTTAGTGGTGAAACGTATATCCTGTCCTGCTTGTGAATCTTTGTTCTTTCTATATTCTACCATATCATTACCCTCTTACTACTTTGTTAAACCCGCAGAATTTTTTCTTCCATTTGTAATGTCAAGTACTTGTTAGAATAAAACAAAATAAGGCTTTTGGTTTGGAATATAGATATGATATTATGTGGATTTCTCCTATTTAGGTTGGAGAGGTGAAGCTTGTATTGGATATTGGCCGGGCAGCTCTTCAACGTCCAGATGCTAAGCCATATGTTCATGATTTGCTTCTGTCTATGGCACTGGCTGAGGTAAGACATATTAGCAAGGAGGTCAGGAAGTTGAACCCTCTTTTTGTAGCAGCCTTGTTATGCCTCCTTTTCTTATCATAGGTGCTTTCTTGAAGTGTGCTATTGCAAAGATTGGTTTCGAGAAGAACAAGGTGTCCCATGGATTTGAAGCACTCGCTCGTGCTCAGTGTCTTCTAAGGAGTAAAATATCTCTTGGAAAAATGACATTGTTATCTCAGGTAATGCTTATTTCAAGAAAGCATTTGCTTGGTTCAGTCTGCAATATGCATCTTTCAATTGCTTTTGGGGTTGGTGAGTTGGTCTAGTGGTTTCCAAGGTCTCATGAGATTTATGAGGTCTCGGGTACAAAACTCCTAGCAAGCATATTGAGGCCACCCCAAGGAATTCCTCCCTTTAATTATCAGGTGCATGTGGGATGGGGGGGCCTGCACATGTTAGGGGAATATTCAAGTGTTCGAAGAGTTTTGGACACCCATGTTAGCAAAAAATAAATATTTGACAAATCAATAGTTGAAAATAAAACAATCCGATTTTTCTCAATCTTTTCAGCCATGCATTAGAAAAAAATTCCAAATAATTAGTGAAAGTGTGATTAAATCAGATCATGAAATATAAATATATATATATATATATATAGAGAGAGAGAGAGAGAGAGAGAGAGAGAGAGAGAGGGCCTTGAAACATTGAATAGGGGATGGGTGCTGCTACTTGGCAGCTTTTTAATTTATGCCGTACTTGTTGCTTGCCATATTTAAACTTGACTTCCTACTGTTTGTGGTAAATTTGTGTGCCTTGGTTTCTAGATAGAAGAATCTTTGGAGGAGCTTGCACCTGCTTGCACATTGGAAATATTAGGCATGCCTCATTCACCTGAAAATGCTGAACGGCGACGAGGAGCAATTGCAGCCTTGCGTGAACTGCTCAGACAGGGCCTTGAGGTTGAAACTTCATGCCAAGTCGAAGACTGGCCATGCTTCTTGAGCCAAGCACTTAATAGGCTAATGGCAACAGAGATAGTTGATCTTCTTCCATGGGATAGTTTAGCCATTACACGAAAGAATAAGAAATCACTTGAATCACAGAATCAAAGGGTTGTAATTGATTTCAATTGTTTCTACATGGTGTTAATAGCTCATATAGCACTCGGATTTTCAAGCAAGCAGACAGATTTGGTAAGTCCTTTCTGCGTGGCTTGTTTACTAAATATTCCTATCCCCACTCCACTCCTTGCTATACTATAATTTCTTAGAAAAAAAGTTATTGATAATTTAGTATATTTTGTATGTTTCTTTTATCATCAACATTACTATTCAGGTTTGATTTCTTTAGGAGATAGATGGAGAGGGAGGGTTGTGCTCCATTTACTAATCTCACTTTTCATGTAACTTTTGTGAAGATAAACAAGGCAAAAACTATGTGTGAATGTTTGGTAGCATCAGAAGGAATTGATCTGAAACTTGAAGATGCTTTTTGCTTGTTCCTTCTTGGACAGGTACAGTATTCATTTTGGTCCATACTATTTTTAGCACTGACTCAAATAAAATACTGTGGGAATTTTTTCTTGGTTTCATCTGATATAATTTTCATTCCATTTTCCATTTTTGCCCAGTATGTTTATTAAAATACTTTGATTTATACATTGCTCTCTAGGGTAATGAGGCCGATGTTGCTGACAAGCTCCAACATCTTGAATTGAATTCAAATTCCACTACACGAAATTCAATCTCGGGGAAGGAAATAAAACATGTTTCTGGTGTGAAACCATCATTGGTTTGTCTTCTCTCTCTCTCTCTCTCTCTCACTCATGCTTCTGTCTTTGGAATTATGATTTTTGTTGCCCTTAAGAACATGCTACTGAAACTGCTTGGGGGGTTGGGGGGGTGGGTTCCTTTCATTATGGGGAGCTCAGGTGATGCATGTTGATATATTGTGGTTAACTTCTATACTGATTTATCAATATCTATTTGCAATTTATTTGCATTAGTAGCATATGATTCTTCTTGGCAATGTAATGTTCTCCATTAGTTTCCTTTCTTGGTGAAAGACCCCCTGACTTGTTGGAGAGGTAGCTTTAGAGGCAATCAAAGCTTTGACGTGTGGAATGCTATCCCTCTGTCTAATGTGGTATATTTGGATGTTATCCAATGCCAGATCATTTGATGAGATTGAGATATCTTTGCTTCATTTGAAACTCTGCTTTCTTAGATCTTTGATTGATTGGTTGACTCATGTTTGTTGTTCTTCTCTTTTAGAGTTCTTGGATCTAGGTATTTTTAAGTCTTTATTTGTTGCATTGCTCTTGTATACTCCCCATGTACTTGGGCTTTGCCCTTTTTAATAAAATATTATTACTTATAAAAAAAATGCATCTTGGATGATAGGATCTTGTATATTGCCTTCGTAAACTATGATTTTTCTTATTGAATCCATCAGCAATTTAGGGATGTACTCCAGTAGATCAGAGCCTGCGTTAACACTTATTCTCATTTTTCGTGTTGGTTTTCTTATTTTGTGCTCAGTAAAGTGAAGTGGTTTGTGCCAGATAGATATGTTGTTTTGCTACATCATGGATTTAGTTACATATGATGCCATCTTACACTTTATTTTCACTACCGATTTCATGCTTGTCATTGAGGTTGATGCTTTCTCATGTTAGACTGCCTTCTGCTCTTGACTAGGAAATTTGGCTGAAGGATGTTGTCCTTGCTGTCTTTCCAGACACACGAGATTGTTCTCCTTCTTTGGTAAGGTTCATAATGTGGATGTAGTTTTAATTTTTAATATGAAGTCATTACGGATGTATGGCTCTGCAGGTCAATTTTTTCAGTGGTGAAAAGAAATCTCCTGGGAGCAAAAAAAGTAAAGGAGCTGCACATACCGTTCCTGCCATATGCCAGAGACCACTGGCCACTGCTCCTCTGTCAGAGCGGAAATTTTTTGAGGAATCTCTTCCTTATGTGAGCTCTTCTCGACTTCCTGGGTCTGGGTCTGCTGTTAAGCAGTTGGCTCCAGATTTTCAGAGTCCATTAATATTGGGCAAAAGTAGTGATGGTAGTAGTGCATCATCTGGTAGGAATATAGGTACACACCATAGTAAAATTTGGGAAAGTTGGTCAGTTGGAAGGATTACTTTTGTTACCGTACTGGGTTGTATTGTGTTTGCTGCCTTGAAGTTATCAGGCATTAGTGATAGTAATGTGAGAAGAACTTCTAAATTTGATTTTAGTAAAACAAATGTGACGACAAGTTTGCTTTCTCAGACACTAGATTCTTCTTTGGATTACAACGTAGGGCCAGCTCATATTAAGGAAAGTGGTGTTGCTAGCAGACTCAAGAAGCTTCTAGCAATGGCTAATATCCTGGTCAGGAACCACTCAGATGCTGGAAATCCACATGTTTTATCCCCTGCTGCTAGTATATCATCCTCTATGACTGCTGTGTTTAGGAGGCTAATGCCTATGGAAGAAGCTGAAGCCCTTGTTAGGCAATGGCAAGCAATTAAAGCTGAGGCTTTGGGGCCTAGCCATCAAGTTCATACCCTCTCTGAAGTCCTTGATGAATCTATGCTTGTTCAGGTAAAATGCATGGATTGGTCTTCACATCATGTCATAGATTCATAGAACAAGTATATAATTATATGGTCAGATAATCTGAATTTTTGAGTAATCTGATTATAGTGAGCAACAAATCGAAGCTGGGTATCCCAAATAGCTGGAAGGAAGTTATCAACTTATGACATATTTACAGCTATCATATTTGGTGAATCACCTAGTGATGTGATAAATGGGATGCTTGCATTGTGTAGAGAATGTATTGCATACTCCCAATGCAAAGCTGGGTCTTGTTTCAAAGGAAAAAAAAAAAGTAATCTTGAGAGATTGAAATATCAAAGAAATTAATGGATAATGTAGGGAACTTTTCTAAAGAAGAGTGCTTTGGACTCGTCTCTAGCCAGTAAAACCTATGGGTGACTAACTTGCACTAGAATCAATTGAAAAATTGATTTGGATAATAGAAATATTATATAGGAAAGAATCGTAATTCTAGTCCCTGCAGATTTTAAATTGGTTAAATGAAAGGCTGAACTTAGTAATGTAGAAAGCCAAGTAATGTTAAAGCTTGCTTAACGCATATGGTGGAGAAAATATATTGATGCATTTAATATCTAAGTTTTCTTTCCTGGAGGCACACAATTAATGCTTTATCACTGTATGTCTGTTTGTTTGTTTTGTTTTGTTTTTTTTTTTCTTCCCTTAATGGTTCACAGTGGCAAGCTTTGGCTGATGCGGCAAAAGCCAAGTGTTGTTATTGGAGATTCGTTTTACTACACCTGTCTGTTCTGCAAGCTGAAATTATATCTGACGGGATCGGAGCAGAAATGGCAGAAATTGAGGCTTTGTTGGAAGAAGCTGCAGAGCTTGTTGATGAATCTCAGCAAAAGAACCCAAATTATTACAGGTAATTGGGCTCATAAAATGTGTTGATTTGATTTTTTTTTATTGATTCCTAAAATCATATTGTGCATTGGTCATACGAGTCTAATGAAAAAAAAAAAGAAAAAAATTGTAGATCTTAAGTCTGCTTTTCAATATTGTGTATACATTGGATTTGGATATTAATTCCCACCATGTGGTTCACTAATTTGTGAACACTCACTACTTCAAAGAAAGATTGCTGGATAATTAGTCAAGATTGCCAAGATAATAGTACAATATCTTTAGTAATATTCCCTAACTATCTTTTATTCCTTGGTCTGATTTGTTATTTATTTGCTGTCCTGCAGCATTCAAACTTTTCTTTGTCTCCTAAAGACCTGAATTTGGAACATTTTATTTATTTTTGATGATATTTTCCTTTTCTTTTGTCTCATTGATTGGTTGCAGCACTTATAAAGTTCGTTATGTTCTAAAGAGGCAAGATGATGGATCTTGGAGGTTCTGTGAAGGCGATACACAAACACCATCATAATATTCTGCCTAGTTTGGAAATGAGGCAGTCATGACATCTGATGTTCTGCTTACTTTGTTCCACCCATCCTCCACTTTTCTTTTGCAGAGGAGGCCTGAAAAAATGGAAGTAGATCTTAATTGAGGAGGGTGGTGATAACTTGTTACAACTGGTGAAAGGTATATCAGCCAAGCTTGTTGCTTCTGAATGATTTGTTGTTAGAAGATAGTGTATCCAAAGGAAATTGAAAATTGAACGTGGTTAGTACTAACCAAGTAGTGTAAGGAGTGTCATTGACCTCGTTTAGAATCTACATCAATTCTTTTACAGCAATTAATGTGAGTGCTAAATGTGTAATTATGGGCATAACGAAGTCATTTATAGAAAGGGATGCGTACGTGTAAACTTTCTCTTGTGATAATACACTCGATTTCAAGTTCGTGTGTAATATGCATTATTTGAGAAACAAGGGTGAATATGTATCTCCAAGCAGACATTTGTACCATATATGCAGGCATGCAGCAATGGAGGGCAGTGTTTGTTACACACTTGTGTATACACACTAATGTGTGATAAGCTTTACCATTTTATAATTAGATAATTATTTTTATTAGGAAATAACCGGCTAATTTCATTAATTTTGACCATTGAGTCTGGTATTCAAATTGAAAGACAATTTGCATCCGATAATAGAGAGAGATAAGTCAAATAGCATCTGGAAAGCTTTGGATTTCAACTACAATTAATTTATTTCGATCCAAATCAAGTTCTTTGGATTTCAGCTACTAGATGTGTGGAAATTGTACCCAAAAATACTTTGAGCAAAGCTCAAGTGGTTAATATCGATACAAGAACAAAAGTTTTAAATAAAATGCATTGTATGGCATTCAACCCATAGCCTGAAACTGAAGACACAAGAATGAAGCAATATATCAATGAAAGTTTCATACTAGTGTAAGAAAAGTACGCATTTAAATACTACGAGAGACAATGACTCATTCTCTAAATGCTCCCAAAAAAAAAAAAAAAAGAAAAAAAAAAAAAAGGGAATACAGTCCAGCACATCATGCATGCACAAAGATTGCAATATTTGACAATAATTGTCTAAATACAAATAAACCATTTGGAGCTTTTATTGGGCTTCCAATAAGTAAAGATAAAGATAACATATTAACATCCATGAAAACTAATCCTAACTGAATCCAAACTACAAAGAGTAAACATTCGGTCAGGCTTGGCGTAAAACCAGTGTTTTACGCCAGCCAATAAGAAGCTGACACGTCATCAATTAAAAAAAAAATTTCTCTTTCTCTCTTACTCTCTCTTGTCTTCTCCGTTTCACAGGTCTCTCTCATTTTTTTTCTTTCTCACTTGTTCTGATGTTCTCTTCCTCTCTCCAGCCCTCTCACCCATACCTTTCTTCTCCATCTAAAATCAAATCCAATTAAAAGCTTCAAGGCCATCAGCCCCTCCCCTTCTCCCTCTCAGAAAAACCAGAGATCTCACTACACAAACTCATACCACTGGCGGCGGCGGCGGCAGCAACAGAACCCAATCTAGCCACCACAAGTGACGACCACCGTCACACTTAAACACAGAACTTTAATGGAGCGATGGAGATGAGAATATGGAGGAGATAGATGTGATGGAACCATGGAAAAGAGATGGCCCTGAAGATTTGGGTTGGATTTGAATTCAAATGGAGAAGAGAGGCATGGGTGAGAGGGAGAAGGGGAGGGGCTGATGGCAATCTCTCTCGATGGTGGCGACGCTGTGCTGGTGGCTTGGTCGTGGCAGTGGTGGCATGAGGGTTGTGAGCTGTGGGGTTGTGGGTTGTGGGTTTTGTGGCATGGGTTTTTGCTGGATTGTAGGGTGGTCCGATGGGTGTGGCGCGGTGGTGGAGTGGTCACGGGCCATGGTAGCATATGGGTTGCGGGTTGTGGGCTAGGGATCGACGTCGACGGCGCGTGGTGTGTGGCTGGAGAGAGGAAGAGAAAATGAGCTCAAGGAAAAGAGGTATTTTGGTGGAGAGACTATTGGACTGCTAGACATTGCTGCTAATTAACATGATAGGCTACTGGCTTGGAGTTTTTGAAGAAGCTTCAGGGGCATCAAAGTTGTTGACAAGGGAGAAATTTCCCAAACTTTTCAATTGGGCTAATGAGTTTGTAAGTGTAAGTGCCATCAAGGAAAGTCTACCTCCTAGAGACAAACATGTTGCCTTTATGCGAAAACGCTTTGGGATGGTTAATACTTCCAAATAGATGAACTTATACGCGCCACTCACAATAGGTGCATTATTACTGCGTAATAATTGACCGCTTTGTCATCAATTGGGTTCTTATGTACTATGCAATTTCTTGTGATTTGTCTGTACTGTAGTAGAAAGAGTTAGAGAGTTAGAGAGTTTAAGCCCTGTACTTGCTTACTCTGTTGCAGTTTTTCTATGAAGTTTTCTCCACTCTTGGTTGTTCTGTCAATAAAAATTATGTAAAAGAACAAGTGAGAAAGAAAGAAAAAAAAAGAGAGAGACCTGTGAAACGGAGAAGACAAGAGAGAGAGTAAGAGAGAAAGAGAGAAAAAATATTTTTAATTGATGACGTGGCAGCTTTTTATTGGCTGGCGTAAAACACTGGTTTTACGCCAAGCCTGACCGAATGTTTACTCAACTACAAATCCATGATAGTGCTCTAAAAACTAATCCAAGCTAATATATATATATATATAACTGAAGCCTCCGAAGCTTCAACAATTTTCCACGTTAGTATTATTAAAAAAAAGAAAAAAAAAAACTATTTCTAACAAAAAAAAAAAAAAAAGAAGCTAAAACCCACAACACTCTTAAAAAAACCTGACTACAACACTTATACGCATAAAAACCCTAATTGAAAAACCCTACCATAGCTAGAAAATTAACGCTTCAATTGCTCTCTTCTCTCTCCATCCAGTCTCTGTCTCCAAAACTTCCACCTTTGCTAGCCATCTTTGTTTACCAGTGGGTTTTCACTCTTTCTATTTTCTATGAGAAAAATTGAATTGAGGCATGGCTTTCTGCAAAACGTACTGAACCTTAGAATTGATTATTTGTCTGAGGGAAACTGAATTGAGGCATGGCTCCATGCCTCAAAATTGTTTACAAAGAGCGTACTGAACCTCCAAAGTAGGCACCCACTAAACATGTTGGGTAAGTTTTCGCTCTTTCTATTTTCCAAGTTTTGCAGTATGTTTTGCAAAGAGCGTAATGTTCATCTTTAGGCTAGACTTCTTTCTTTGCTATTTAACTTGGCTTATGGTCATCGTTTTCTATATCTCACAAATGCCAAATTTTTCTTTGACGTGATTGGAATTTATTAAAACGAATGCCTTGATGAAAGAAATTTAGTTGTTGTATATCATGTTGTGTGCCTTACATATTATCAACATTGTTTGGAACTTCAAGAAAATTGGGAACATGTTAGAAATATTGCCTTCTATATCAGTTCTGCATTTATATACTGTAATATTTTCACTCATTTTTTAGGCATTATATTTCATAATCTTCACTTGATTATAAATGGTCATCAGTGTAGAAAGTTCTTATATAGCAATTTATTAGAGGACCATCCTCACAAGCAGATTATTTGTCTCATTCCATATTTTCTACAATAATATGTCCATGTAGCGACTTACTGAGGTTCAATCCTACCCTATTATTAATTTACTTTATTTCTACTTTTAATATATATTATAAGGTTCTGAGTATTGATTGGTCAACTAAACAGGTAAAATTTAAAAGTGAAAGATGTTAAGAAATTGCGACTTGAAAGCATTTGATGTTTAACATTTCTATGTTTGAATGGTTATTGATATTCAATTCAAAAGCATCAGGTTGAGACTTGATAGTTAGATGATAATGCCATGTCATATAATGAATGCTCCTTTGCACATATTAGGTTCTATTTTGAGCATGAAAGACACATATTAATAGTTATGCTATGCACAATTCGTTTAATGTCTTTCTATTGTGGGAATGAGCTATTAGTTTACCTACCTATTAACAATAATAATAATAATAGTTTACCTTCTAAGGATGACAATTTTTGCCCGACCCACGGGTACCTGGCCTGGCCTGACCCTAATGGGCCAGGTTTTTCCGATAAGGAATAGGGTTGGGTACGGGTTAAAAAAAAAAAAACCCGAAGTGGATTCAGGTCAGGTCCGGATTCTATAAAAAATCCGGCCTAAAACCCGAACTCGAACTCGGCCCGGTTATTCTGAAATTACTAAAAACCCCCTATATATATATATCTATATCTATATCTATATAATAATTAATAGCCGAAACGTTTGACTTTTTGTTGACCATTCTTCATTGCACTACGTGGCTACATAAATCAATGCCATATATACATTTAAAAACATGAACAATTATGACTTCATTTTTTAATAGACACCTTTTTGGTCAACAGTACCTTTTGATTTTTTTTTTTAACTGCTCTTTATTACACCAACTTATGACACGTTTACTTTTAAAAACACCGAATAATTGTGCCTTCTCGTCTTACCTATTAATATATTAAAACAAAATAACTGAAATTGAGAAGAAATCATCTGTAAGGCGTAGCCGTGTAGGAAGAGAGAAAGAGAATGAGAAATCTGAGGGCCCTACTACCATTAAGCAAATAGGCACCCACATTCGAGCTAGCATCCCACAGCCACAACTAGTAAAGACATTTTAAATAGACTAAAATTTAGATTTGGTTGTTTTGGTTTGATTGATCTGATGGTGTTTATGATGAAGGTTGAACCAGCTCCACAAGAATCATATGCAGGCATAGGTATATTTCTTTGAATAGGAAAACCAAAGCTTCACATTTTTCTTCTCCCTCTCTCTAAATATGTATAATAGTCTTCTCTGGAATAACCCCAATTCCCAAAACCAATTGTATTATTCTAATTCAATTCGGTTCTCTCACTCTGCCCTTCCTTCTTCCAGCGATAGTATTCTGCTTGGAATGTTCCATCACCTTCTCAAAGTTGTTTTTCCGGGCCTCCCTCTTACCCAATCGAAGCATGATTTGATTACCTTGATTTAACCCTTTTAATTTAGGTTTTGATTATTTTTACTCTCTGAAGCTTTACTATTTGTGTGTCTCTCTACCAATAAACTAAATGTTGTATCAAACACTTGATTCTAGCACTTCAAATATATTTCCAATTTATATGATTCTCGATTTCTTTCATTTACTTGAATATCAGATAAGTATTTCCTGCAAAAGAAGTTGGGTATATAATCTCTACAAAATCCCCTCTCTCAATAATTTGCTTTAATATTTTGTTGTTGACGTAACTAACAAAAAATTTTGGTACTTGCATGCAAATTGTTTGATAAAATACCCGACTATTTTTTTTTTTTCCAAAATTTGATTGATTCTGTACAATGTCCATTTTGCAAGTCCAATAAGTAGACATGTATTCTTCTTGCTATAGTATATACATGGTCTAACCAGAGTAAATAAATTAGCAAGAGGTTTTCTTCCTTCTTCATGTTCGTATCAATTTATTTTAGATTTTCTTTTGATTTATGTGTAATGAACTTCATATGGTAGAATTGTTTTCTTGGTTTTAATGTTATGTGAAATTGGGAGTGTGGGCAAGAAAACAAAAGTTGAATTGTTTATTTTGTGGTAAGGCTTGGAAGTTTGAGATTTGATTATTGATTGAGTAGAGTGATGGGGATACTGGATCTTTTATATCTGTGATTGGCATTTGGGAATGGATTGATAAATTGGATTTGTTATCATTATCATTGTGGTTCAGGATATTTTCAGTTCGAATATTGTTATTTATCAGGTGCATCTGACACAGATTGCCAGATATATGTGGCTACAAATAATCTCCTCAACAGTTTCCAAGAAGCCTGCATAATCAAAATTAGGGGCTAACAGGAGTATATAAGCAGAGATACATAGACTATTTTCTTGCTGTTTCAAAGTTTTGAATTTTGTGTTTGTGAGTTGCTTCTTATGAGAGAGAGTGGCATAGTGCCTCATGTGTTTAGGTGGCATATTATTCCTTGGCAGCAAATGCATGGTCTTGCTATGCTGTCATGAGATTGTCTACACATTTGTATATTCAATTTATCAATAAAGTTTTATCTTTTATCCTTAAAAAAAAAATAGTGCATCTTAGGAGTAGAACAAATTAGCAAAACAGGAAGAGCAAATTTATTAGTTTGAATATTTTGAAGTGCTACAAATGTTCTTTTTCTATTTGTAGGGTCTTCAAAATTGTCGACAGCTTGCAATATGGTTGTACATGCATAATTGTTTTGTTAATGACTGCTTCACAGCTTTAAGTTTTACAAGTCATTGAAAACTTGTGTACATGGCCAAATCATCAAATTCCTCAATTCAAAGATATATAAACATTCCAGAATGCTCAAAAGGTTTAGTATTAGAGCTCAAGCTTCAGTTGCATAGTTTTTATTCTACATTTCGTCGACTTGTGAACTGAGTTTGTTTTAATGTCTTATTGATAATTTGACAATTTTTTTAATAATTTGAACTAAGTTTATCTTATATATAGTGGTTTTTGTATCTTTCCTTGTCAAGAATGAATGAGCTTCCTTGCTCTAGGATTGAATTAAAAATAAATAAAAAACTGTGGACTTGGCATCCATTTTTAAAAAAAAAATTACATATAATTAATTTTGCAATATCTTTTCTCAGTTTCTCTTATTGCAATAGTTGTCTGTGTGTTGTCTTTCTCAGTCAACTACTATAAAGTAGTTTTTAAGTGATCCAGTTAGTTATACAGACAAGTGCACAAGACAACATGCTTTATATTGGTGTTGGACTATAAATTCAATTATAGTTGAGCATTATATGAATTCAAATTATGCCCAAATCTGTGTATGAGCTTTTGGAATGTTAGTAATAATGTTTTCATTGCCATATAGCAACCAAGGTGTGGCCTTTGTGTGTTATGTGGAGCACTCTGCATTTGTAATCAAAGAACATTGGGGCTTTATATGATTATTTGTAATTGTTATTTAACCAACTATCCCGTGCATCGCACGGGTTAGCGACTAGTATATATATATAGCTATAAACTAACCCTAACTCCCTCATTTTTCAGCTCATGCCTCCTCACCTCACTCCCTCATTTCAACTCACGCCTCCTCACCCTCACTGCCTCATAGAAGCACACTCAGTCACAGCCATTCCTACATAGCACAAGGCCTCACTCACTCTCAGTCTCACACCTCACACAGTCACACAGGCCACGGCCTCTGTCTCTGCCTCTCATTGCCGGTCCAAGCTCTGTGCACCGCCGGCCCAAGCAAGCATTCACCACTGGTCTAAGGTCTCTCCTTAATCAGCTCCACCAAGACTCTCAAAGTTGCAAATCAGGTTCAGACACTCACATCTCATCCTCACCCTCACTCTCATTCACTCACTAGCCCACCCTCACCTTCATGGAGGAGCACAAATCTCGTGGTGGTTGCCATTTTTGTCATAGAGGAGCCCGTGATTGTTAGATCGGAGAGAGATTTAGTGGTCTAAGTTCTTTTTTTTTTTTTTTTGGTATATATATATATATATATATATTTTTGGGTTCATTTCCTCTCTCAGTAGTTTTTGTTTTTGGGTATTTGTTTGAGGATTTAATATGTAAAAATCTGTCCATAAATGATAAATGGAGTTTTGTTCCTCTCTCAGTAGTTTTTGTTTTTGGGTATTTGTTTGAGGATTCAATATGTAAAAATCGGAGTGAATGTTGTGTTGATGTAAAAATTGGAGTTTTGTTTCTTCCATAAATGATAAATGGAGTTTGAAGATTTAACTGATAACAATGTTGATTGATTTGTGTTTGTGTTTGTGTTTGGGTTTGGGTTTTTTTTTTTTTTTTAATAAGATTAGGTTGGATTGGGCGGCCATGGAATAGGCCCAGAAGTGGCTGGACGAGGCCCGCAGAGACCCGACGGGCCAGGTCCAGGTAACAGGGGAGGACCCGCGGGTTGGGTCCGGGTATCAAAAAACCCGGCCCGAACCCGACCCGTTGCCATTCCTATATATCACTCTATTTTCTTGGAGGTAGTCACACTCAAAAGCTATTGATTGGAATGCAGGCTATTTAAAAGAGAATTTATGATTTTGCTTATATGACAAAAAGCTTTCAATTCTGCTTTTGAATATATATATATATATATTCTTTTTTTTTGCATGCAGCTATTTAGAGTTATATGCATTGATTTTGTTTCTGATTTGTTCACTTCATCGAAATAGTATCATCTCATGCTTATGTTGTTTGATGATGTGCAATTTTATAACTTTTCGAAATCCAATAAAGTCTAATGAGTAGGAGCTTTGTGCATGACTACGACCTTTTAATGAGCAAGAAGCTATAGTTGTAAGATTATAAGATGTTATTAACTTAATTATAAGATGTAAGGCAAGTTAGGTTGCTTAGATTTTGTGTAAAATGTAATTTTTACTTGAAATTAGTTTTCACATGCAGGTTTACTGGAAATAGATGAGGTCAAGATTGTCATAGCATTGAGCAACCATGATAGCTAATTGCGGTTGCTATTGACTTTTGTGTAAATTAAATGTCTAGAACAAAGATAAAAGTGGCAGTAGTGTTTATTGAAATTCTTGACACAATGAGTGTTTTTAGATGCATGATGTGCAAAGTACATTATAGCGAACATTGGATTTGTGTAATGAGGTTGATTTTTAGTTAATATGAAGTTGTATGTTTTTATTGTTGTAAAATTGAATTTTAATCCTGGCTTTGAGCCAAGTAAACATACAATAGTTGCAATTCTTTGCGATTAGTTTTCATATTGTCTTTAATGTTGTTGTTGTTTTTTTTTTCTTATTTTCTTTTATCTTTTTCTTAATGGGGGGAAATCAACATCTTATCGATTCTTTTAGCTTTTTTTTTTTTTTTATTTTTTTTTAATTTTTTATTTATCGTGAGGTAGATTAATTATCTTTTTATTTAACTATCTCGTGCATTGTACGGATTAGCGGCTAGTTCAAATACCTAAAGATAAAGATAGAAATAATCCCCTCAAATGTGGTGTCCGCTTGCCACACCACACAACTGTAAGCATTTTTTCTTTTTGAGTCAGGGTATGATTTGTGTAAGCAGCTTAACTGACAATTAAAAAATGTTCTTTTTGTCTAAATATTATTTGTGGTAATTAGGTTTTAAAAAGGGCTTTGAAGGAACTGGTTTTGGATTACCTATATATTTAGTTGTCATTGTGGGTGCAGTGCGCATGGTTTGGGGAGTACACATTGGTCGAGTGGACCGGGGCGAGAAAAGGAGTCGCCACCTAGTTTTATGGTCTAAGAACCATGTATATAGCGCCTTTACGTGGAAGGACTGATCTTACTACCAAAGTACATCTATCATGCTTCTCATACCATCACAAACCCTAGCATACATCTATCATGGTAAACATCTCATCTTATCCAAGGCAGAAACATGTATATATCAAATCAAGGTAGAAACGTGGGCATAGCAAGATTGAAATAGCATGTGATATCGTCAAAACATCCAAAGCATATCATCCAACGAAACATGTTCATATTCATCATCAAACATATACTCAATGCACGTTCATGTAAATGCATGACTTACCTCACTTACCTTACTGCACCTCAGCACTTATGCATCAATGGATGGCCATGTGAATGCATGTTCATAAAATTAAAGCATGAAATAAAAAGAAACCCTAATCTAGCATGTTAAAGGTAAACAAGTAATTAAATAGAGGAACAGAGACTTAAAAAGCATAAAAAGGAACCAAACAGAGGCATATGATGTAAAAAAAACAGAGAAATAGAAGCAGAAAACTCAGATTAGGGTTTCTAGGCACGAGTATGCGTGCGCATACATAGGCCTGCGTATGCAGGCCATTTATATGTATACGCATACTATGAGTCTGTGTGCGCATACAAAATCATGCGTATGTAGACATGCCAGATGAACCCTAACTCAGAAACTCAGAAACACATAAAATAGAGCAGTACTTAAAAACAAAAAATCTAGCAGCCTAACATGCTTTAAAACAGAAAACAACTAAACCCTAGGCTGCCTAAACATATCTAAACACAAACAAAGCAAGGAAACAAGATTAAAGTAGAAATAAAAGAAAAGAGTTTAGAACTCAATATCTCAAACAAGAAGCTTTTCAAGCTTGATTTTGACCATTCCTCTCAGCCAATTTATTCACAATTAAATACAAAAGTGATTAGTGATCTTAAACTCGAAAGATCAAGACCAAAAAAGGTCCCAATCAAATGAAAATTGACTTGAGGATGTCTTGTGAAAAAACTCCCTCTTTGATTCACTATTTCTAGCAAATCTTAGGTTTTCCCTTAGGATTTTCTATGTGTTTTTGAAATATACCATGTAAGGTTTTATATAGTTGAAAAATGGGGGTTTGGAACGGCTCTCAGATGATGTGGGATTCATTACAAACCTCTAGTTGCGTATGCAGGTCAGTGCCTGCGTACGCATGCATCAGGCCTGCATACGCAGGTCCTTGCCTGCGTATGCAGGTCGAGGGTTTCCTTGGCCTTTATTTTCCAAAAATAGATTTTTTTGCTCATAAAAAGTTATATTTTCCATTTTAACATTTCTCAAGTCAATTTAGAATCTGATTGGGTCCTAAACCAACCTTGGGCTTTAGAATTTCAGCATTATTGTAAAACGGAGACCCGAGTCGTAAGGGGTACAAAATGCGGTGTCTACCGTCATTGATGTTCCAATGGCAAGTGAGCAACTGGGTTGCTTTTAGTGACTATAAACTAATCAGGAGGAGTTAACAACGTAGATAACACGCGATTTTACAAAGAAAATCCCTTTGCTTGCTAGAGCAAGATGTATGAATAATGAGGACTACACGTTGTGTACTCTTCTCCTTTTGTAGACCAAGGAGAGGGGGTGTCTCTTTTTATAATGTTTTATTAGATGTGGGTACAGTACATAAGTTGTTAGAAATTCTTTGGAGTTTATTGCAATGCCAATCTCTGCCAAGTTGTGATGAATGGTTGACACATTAGGGTGTTGCGGAGCATCATGCATGCCAAAGCCTTCCCTGACTCCTTATTTGTATTAGAGCTTATTCTACCAATGATGCACTTCTGCAACAGTGAGTCATGTTATGCTGTATTTAGCCTCTTAGCCTATTCGTTGGGTTTTAGCTATTGAGGATTGTACCCTAAAATCCATTTGGTATTATATGTATATATATATATATATATATATATATATATATTTGGTTAAAAGGAAAATATCATAAAACTACGAAACAAAGGATGTCTCAGGGCAGAGCCTGTTTAAGTACAAACCAGAGAGGTCAGCCTCTATTAGGTCAATCAAGTCCACAAGGCGGACTGTTAAACAAAATAAAATCAGAGTCTTGATGAGCTTCAATCCTTGCTAGTTTGTCAGCACACCTATTTGCCTCTCTGAAACAGTGCTTAAAGTGAATCTTGGGAATTTGGGAAGCCATTTGCTTGTAATCATCCATGATGGCATGAGCCACAAAATTAGAACAGATCAGATTGACTAGAATATCAAAAATAAATTTAGCATCTAGTTCTACTTCAATAGAAGAAAAATAAAGATCAATGCATGTAGATACTGTATTTTGTTCACCCTCGATTTGCGTGTTGGACCCCAAAAATTTCAAAAATATTAACTTTTCCTCATGGGGCTGTGGAAACATCTAGATTGACGTGGCGTAACCCTTTCGGGCATTGAAGCACTCGAAGTGCCTTTTTTGGTCAAACTAACCAAAATGCCCTGTCAAACCTAGGTTGACCAAAAGTCAAAGATAGTCAAAATCACTCCAAAACAACATTTTTCATGTTTTTACATCAAACTTGAGCTACTCGGAGATTTTCGTCAACTTTGACCAAGTTTGACTCGAGGTTGACTCCTAGGGGCACCAAAAATCCTAATTTTGATCCGACTGTCATAATGGGTTGGGGCTAGTGTTATTGTAAATATTATTGAATTCCCTTTCCAACAACTATTCATGGGTCGAAATCAGAGTTAAAACGGTTAAGATATCTTGAAAACCATGTTGGATGCGTCAGCTCACTTCACGAGGCCATAACTTTTGATCCGACTATCAGAATTTCAATTTCTTTAGTGTTCTGGAAACTAAACATCTAGCACTTTCCAAAGACACCAAGATCAGCTCAATCAGAGTCTAGAAAAACCTTCAAATATGCGATCAAAACCATAACCAGAGAAAGTCAAGATTGCTGACATCAACAGCTAGCCCGGCGCACCTTAAAGGGAAGCCGGAGTTGGCCGGCGGCCACCAAATGGCCGATGGAAGCTGAAAGGTCATTTTTCAGCTATAAATACCCCTAGACCGCCCCCTTAGAAAAAGAAGAAGAAGAAGGTTTTGGAGCATTTTGGAGCACTTTTTTTGGGTAGATTCTCTTTCTTTTCCTCTCTAAATTCTCTCCTAAACACATAAAAAAAACCTTTGATTTCACTCTTTTCTCAACAATCAAGGGGTAGTGTTCTTACACTCTTTTTCCTCTCCTTGGTCTTAGGACCTTGGATTTGAGGTTTAGAGGTGTAGATGTAGCTTTTTAGCTACTATCTACACCCATTTACTTGCCTAGCATCTTTTCTTGCTTTATCTTGCTTCCTAGCATGTTTTATTGCTTTTCTAGCATGTCTCCTTACTTTCTAACATGTTTTATCGCTTTGATGATGTTGGCCTAGCCTTCTTGGTCTAGAATATGCCTAAATACCTTGTTTGTGCTTAGATCTACATGCTTAGGTGCTTTATACCATATTCATATTCTTTTTACCATGCTTATGCTTAGATCTTTATGTTTACATGCTTTTTGCCATGCTTGTGCTTAGATCTATATGCTTTTGTGCTCCTTGCCATTTTTAGGTGTGTAGACTTTCATGTTGGATGCTATGTCTAGTGTTTGGCTTTGCCTTTTTTTCTCTTGGCTCTTAGGTAGGATGTGGATCTAGATCTTGTGGTCTAGGCCTATATCCCTAAACCTAGGCCTAGAGTAAAGAGTTTGGATCATTTCTTTTATGCATGTGTATGCTTGCTTGCTTTTATGCTTTAGATCCATGTTTGTCTGACTAGATCTAGGCTCTTGCCATGCTTTGTGCCTTCGTGGGTTTGTGCTTGTTGGCCTTTAGGACCACTTGCCTTTTTGGTTGCACCCATCCCTCCTGTGGTTTGTTGGGATGCAACTCCTTGTGGGAACACATCTTCGTGATGTTGGTTTGCTCGATGCATACCCTTTTCCACTCCGTGTGATGATATGCTTGCCTTGCTTACTTTATGCCATCCCATTTGGCTCTCTTTGTTTCTTTGCATCTTTGCACATTTGCCTACATGTTCATGCATGTGTCATTGTGTATGCTTGTTTATGTCATCAAGCTTGGTTCTACGATCTCGTGTGGGTTCACACCCGTTCTTGATACACAAGACCCTGAGTCCCTTTTAGGAACTTTGTTTGATGACACATGTGTCATCCATACTCCAATCTCATGGAACTGTGGACACCTAATCCAAACCTACATTTGCCCTCCGAGGACACCCCTTTTGTTTGATAACATGCTTGTTTACCCCCGTTTGGCTCTCTTTGTTCGTTTGTCCTTTCACATGCTTTCCTTCAAGTTGTTTTTTTGCATGTCTGCTGGTTTTGTGTTTCTCTTGTTGTTGCATGTGCATATTTGGAGCTAGGATGCTTAAAGCGAGGATGCGACTTCCTAGGCATGAGCCAAAAAGGGCAGGGACGTAAGCGAGAATACGCAAGCTCAAAAGGGGCAATGTTCAGTAGATTAGGAGGCCTAGCCTCTCCAAGTGGTCTTCTCTTTCTCTCTTTCTCTTTCTTTTAGCTTTCTTTAGAACCATGTACTAGGGTTTCCTTTCCTTGTATCTTGCTTGGGCCGCATTCCTAGGGTATGGAAATGTCTGTTTTACATTTTCTGTACCTTGTTAGGCCATACCCTTGGAATGTATGTGATGTCTGTCGTAGGTGCATATTCACACTGCATTGTGTACACGATCATTGCGGTGTGATTGTCTCGATCCATGTAAGCTAAGTGACATTGGTTTCCCTGTGTACGCGACACGCATCAAAATGTTGACGCGCACCGCGTACACAGGCGCGAAACCCTGTCGGTGCGCCATAACGTACCAAACTCAAAACTTTGCCGAATTTTTGCTGTGAAAATGGGGGACCTTCGTTGTCGTATTCTCACAACGAAAGCTTGGTGAGAATAGTGTTTTGTGTGCTATGATGCGCTGAGGCGAAGCGCTATTGGATTTTGGTCATGAAAATATGGTGAAATGCTGCCGGATTTTCGTCATGGAAATTTGGCAACGATTCTAAAACATACTAGTAAAGCATTGGTCAAGACCACACCCTTTCTGAATCCAAACCTCAAAACCCAATTCTGTTAAAGCCTTGAAAGCTAATGCCAATAGCCCATTTTTAATGCCAATGTCCAAAAATTAAGATTTTACCAAAATAAAGGACTGTCTACGGATAGGTGTTATGGGGTGCCTAATACCTTCCCCACACGTAACGAGACTTCTGAATTCAAGAATCATGATTTTTTACCCGTCCATATTAGATTAGGAAAAACGACATTTCTCTTAGCCTAGGATTGGTAATAAAATCAAATAGAGTTAGTTGACCAATCACACCTTATAAAAAACCCAATGATTGGTGGCAACTTCACTTATCATTGACTCGATTCTGTCACACACACCAGAGGTCTCGACCTTCTTCATAGCACCCGAGCTCGCGGACCGTAATTTTTAGCTTGTGCGCGAGCGTCACCGTGATGGGTGGTCGAATTGCCGCTAGGCATCGACAGACTGGCGACTCCACTGGGGATACTTAGAGAGTTTAGCCTTTACAACTTTTGACAAAATCTTAATATTTGGTCATTGGCTTTCAAAAACGTTGAAATTGGCATTAGCCTCCGGGGCTTTCCTTTTTGAAAAATGCTTTTACTATATCCTTAGTAAACTATTTTCAAAAATCAAAAATATTTTTCAAAAATGTTTTTTAAATGGTTTTCCAAAAACCGGCTTTGAGGTATTTTCATATGTGTGAAGCTTTTGTGCTTTCCTAGAGTATGCTTTATAGCTTTCCTTCACATGTGCAAACCTAGGGTAGTAGATCTAGTTTCTGCTACACCTTTATTTGTTCATATATCTATTGTGCTTGGAAAGTCTTTCCATTTTTATTTCAAAATGCATGACATCACCCTTCATATTCGGTCAAACCCGGACTCAGCGTTGAAGGCGATTACTGGATGCGTATACCTTAGATAGTTACTGGGTGCCGACTTGTAGGCATTTTTGGGTCCATGGGTGGACAAGAGTAGCTGAAAATGCCCCCTTGATCTGCTTCCCCTAAGATTAAGACCAACTTACCAGTTAAGCCGTGTCTCATATAGTTGGCCTAGAGTAAGTCAAAATCCCGTGAGGACTAGGAAGAGCCAAAGACGAGTGAACATCCAAGCCTAGGGTAGGATGTCCTTGCTAGGACTGTTTTCAAAATGAGTCAAGGGGAAAGTGTCTAGTTTCCATTTGCAGGTCTACCCTTTTTGCTTGCGTTGAAAATTTGTGCTTTACTCTAGGTTCTATCCATCCTGCTTACACAACATTCATAATCAACCCCTAGGGAAACGCAACTCCATTGCTTGCACATTAGATCATACCTAAACCCTAAGGGTTTCCAACCCTACAAGGGCATGCATACACTAATGGCCCTGTCATGTAAATGTGTACAGATAAAATTTGTGGCAAGTAGCTGGGACTCCGCATCAAGGTGGACATTGCCAAGAATTCAAGTTCTTCTCCATGAAGGCGAGGCCTGTCTAGAATGAAGCCTTTGCAATTTGTAAATTTGAACTTCTTTGTATTGTAAAATGCCCAATGTTGGAGTCGTTGTATATAGCCCAGTTTTGGGGTGTTGTAAAAAGCCAAAGTTTTGTAAAAGCATTGCTTTCTTTGTAATGAAAAGAGAAGGGACCATCCTGCAATTTCAAGCATGATATGAAAGTTTCGGTTACTTGCCAAGCTTGTGCATTAACTCTGCATCACTATAGCAACTCAACATGATAAAAACCCGACCAAGGGTTTAAGCTAATTTTTTGAAAATGATAGGTGCATTTTATATAAGCAAGGACCTAAACTAACTTCGTGTTTGTTTTCTATTTCCACATTGTCAAAATTTCAAATGCACCCCATTTCTTTCCCATCCCATTCTTTTCTTTTCAAGGGTTATAAAGAGAAAATATTGCTCAAAGGAAACAGTCTAAGTTACTACCACATCGTGATCCCATCATCACTAGATCTCGTGCTAGAGAGATATCTACTAGTGATCCTTTAGCTTTCGAAGTGAGTCTTGCCAAGTTCATTCAGATGAAAGAACAGATGGCCGATATGATGCGCATGATGCAATAGCTGGTTCTAGGAGGAGGATGTGATTCGTCTGGTCCTACTCCAGAAGGCTTTGCACCTCAGTCTAAAAATGAGACACGGCCGCCGCCAAATCCAAACCAGGGTTAAATCACACCGTCATTTGACCCACAGGGGGTAACAAGGAAGTGTATCCTTCTAAGGATAAGACCTCAGAGTCTAGATATTGTTATGTCAAGAGCCAAGTGGAAACCCTGACAGAAAATATGCGTATCATGAGAGCTCCAGCTCCTGAGGAAGTGACGATTTGGATAGTCTAACCAATTTCCCTTAGGTCGTTATGCCTCCCAAGTTCAAATTGCCTGAGTTTGTCAAGTATGATGGCACTGGAGATCTTTGCGCCCATTTGCGCATGTTCTGTAGGAAATGGAACCCTATAGGGACAATCCGTCTTTGCTTTGTCAAATCTTCCCTGATAGCTTGACTGGCTCGGCCGCCACATGGTACGTGAGATTGGAAAAGACTTCCAGCTGGAAAGAGGTGGCCAATGCCTTTTTGGAATATTACTGGTTCAATACTAAGATAGCTCCCGATCGCATAATCCTTCAGAGAGCTAAAAAGAAGAGTGGGGAATCTTTTCGTAAGTATGCCCAGAGGTGGCGTGAGCTAGCCTCGCAAGTGCTTCCTCCTATGATGGAAGAGGAAATGATCAAGTGGTTTATTGATAATCTTAAGCCTCCTTACTATCAGAAGATGATTAGTGCCCAAGTCTCTCATTTTGCAAGCCTGATTCCTATTGGGGAGCATATTGATAAAGGTAATAGGAGCAAGAAAATAGTCGATCCTGAGGCTTTGAGTTCTATGATAGAACAGCAGGTGAAAAAGGCAACTGGCCACAAAGGAAAGGAGGCCGATGTTCATATGATTGCTAGGACACCTGAGAAGCCAAGGGGTCCTACTTTTGCTTATGTGGCCTTGATTGCCCAACCTTATCAGCAGCAGGTCCAGCTAGTCCAGGCGCCTTACCAAGCATTTAATCAAAAGGGAAGGCCAGATTAACCCCAGTATAATAGGGGAGAGCCTTAAAAATTTTCTCCATTACCAATGCCTATGGCGGAGCTTTATGCCTACTTATTGGAGTAAAAGCTAGTGACTCCACTGTTTGCGAAACCCAGAGACGGTCCTCCTGCACCCGATTTTGATTCATCTAATAAATGCAAGCACCATTTTGGGGTCAAAGGGCACTCCTTGGAAGAATGTGTGCAGTTGAGACATTGAATCCAAGATCTCATTAATAACAAGCTGATACAGTTCGGTAACACCACCGGGCCGAATGTCATCACCAATACCTTGCATCCTTACCTAGAAGGGAATGTGAATGCTATCTCTGCAGTGGAAGAAAGGATTCCAAATTTCTCATCCCCCTCATTCCCTTGGAAAGCCATGCTGCTGGCTCTAGCCTAGGAAAGTCACATTGTTTTGGAGAACATGGGAAGCCTAGGATTTGACTGGGAAGTCTACTCATTCTATGACAATGGAAATAGGCACACCTTATTCGATTGTGGAGTGCTCAGGGCACAGGTTCAAAGTTTAATCGACTGTGGTATTATCTGGATAGAAAGAGAGGTCATGCGTAGGACTGATTGCATGCCAGCTAGCCTATGCCCTCTGGGGTACAAGCAGGGATAAGGATGCCATGGAAAGACTGGGATGAGTATTTGAGAGAGCGCATTTGTAAGGTCCCTCCAGGGATGAGGACGCCAGCTCCTCCGACTTCGGTCGTTATCGAAGAGATTACAGATTCGTCTGTGGATTCTGGAGCATTAGCTTCAAGGAAGCAACAATCCATGCCAGCCTTTAAGGGTTTCACTCCTTTGATCTTATCGTTACCTGGGATCGTAGAGTCATCATCAAGGTTCATCCAGAAAGAGACCTTTGTTGTTCCCACCATTCGAGGTTTTACTCCTCTAGTTCTGCCAAGGTCTATTTCTGGAAGCTTTGGGATGCCCAACCCAAAGGCTTTAGAAGCCTCTTTGCCCAGTCCAGTCATTATCGGTCTGAAGATGTTCTCCCTGGCCCCTAATCTACAAACTTAGGAGGGTTTGATCATTCGCATGCCGAAGCCCTAATGTCCCATGGAAGTATGATGTGACTTTGAATTGGGAAGGAAGAAGTTTGCTCTAATGGCTCTTCAGGTCTATCCAAACTTACTAGGAACGGTCGATATTATACTTCTAAGGAATTAGAAAAGAGAAAGAAGGAGCTTGGCAAGGGTACAGCCGAGCCAGTCAAGAATAGGGTCATCACTAAAGAAGCCGAGGAATTTTGAAGACTATCTGAAAGGCCGACTATAATTTGATTCAGCAATTGAACAAATCTCCAGCTCAGATTTCTATCTTGGCATTGTTGTTATCTTCCGAGGTCCACTGTGAGGCTCTTTTGAAGGTGTTGAAAGAAACGCATGTTCCTACTGGTATTACAAATTCCTCCTTCGAAGGTATGGTATTGTTGGTGTTAGCCACCAACTAGATTTCCTTTTCAGATGATGAGTTACCTCCGGAAGGAAATGATCATACTTTGGCCATGCACATTGTTGTTAAGTGTGAAGACATGATTGTCGCAAGGGTATTAATTGATAATGGGTTAGCTCTGAATGTCTACTCGATGGCCACTCTAGAGTGCTTGAAAGTGGATATATTGCTTATCTGGCCTAGCACCATGATTATCAGAGCCTTTGATAGAACGCGCTGAGAAGTGCAAGGTGAGATTGAGCTAATGATTGAGATTGGCCTGAGGTCCTTCATGATTAACTTCCAAGTGATTAAGGTGGATTCTCCATACAATATGCTTTTAGGGAGGCCCTGGTTACACGCAGCAGGTGCAGTTGTGTCTACCCTCCATTGGAGATTCAAGTTCATATCTGAGAATCAATTGATCACCATTATGGCCAAAGAGCCTATGACTATTTTTCAGGAGACATCTATACCCTACATTGATGCCAATGTCTTTCCAGAAGCATTTTTCCATAGCTTCGAGCTAGTTTCTATGATTCATAATGCTTCAGGTCCTGAGCTAGGATGGCCTGCAGCAGCTTTGATGGCCGCTAGAGAGATGCTCAAGTTTGGTTACAAGTTAGGCCAAGGCCTCGGAGTCGTAGGACATGGGAGCCTTGCCCTGGTGGAACTTTCAGATAACAAGGGAGGATTTGGTCTAGGGTATGAGCGCACTCATAAGGAACTCTTTCAAGCTTCTAGAGGAAAGAAGAGGAAGTTTGCTAGTCTAGGGATGTCCATTCCCCATATCAGGGCTACTTTTCTGGCTCCTGCCGAGGTCATTATGCTAAAACCTTTTAAGGAAGTGGATGATGAAGAGTCTGATCTAGCTTGTATTATTTGACTCTATCCCAAGGAGTTCTCAGTGAACATTAGCATATCTTCCAAAGATAGTCCAACTTCTACTATCCGACTAGGGCTACCAGGTGAGATGGTAGACCTTTGGACCATCGAGCCTTGCTTTATGATTGCATCGGCTAAGTAAGGAGTATTCCATCATCGAGTGATTGGGCCTCCTAATCACCCAAGAGGGTTGGAATAGCATATTTAGTTTATTTTGCATGCTTATGTTATTTCCTACTTTATTTGTATTCCCTGTTTGTTCCCCCAGTTTATTTTCCTAGTAACAACAAAAAAGAGTATTTCCCTTTTATCATTGTCAGACATGAATTTGTTTTTCCCTATTCCCGTAATCTATTAATGAGATATTCAATGTATTATTCAGGAAACTTCTTGCATCTCTCTTTTTTTTCTTTCCTATGAATGTGTGTGCAAATTATCTTATGTCTCTTTGTATATGTTCCGTTCTATAGGATTTGTTTTGATTCCCAAGTGGGTACATCGTCCCTTTGCCATAACGAGGATATGGATGATGTGAATGAGACAATAGAATTGGATCATTATATTGAAGGATTGGAAGAGGTTTCGAACTTACCTCGAGATATCTTGGAAGCTCTGAATAGAGAGAATGAAGGGTCCAGGCCCATTATAGAAGAGATAGAGGTGATAAACCAAGCTGAGGAAGGCGAAGAAGGAAAGCCTGTCAAGATCGGGATAAATTTTCCCAAGAACACAAGAGACGAGCTCATAGCTCTGTTGAAGGAATTCAAGGAAATATTTTCTTGGTCTTATCAAGATATGCCAGGATTGGATACAGAGATTGTTGTCCACAGGATTTCGGTCAAATTGAAATGCCCCCTAGTGCGGCAGGCCCTTCGAAGGATGAAATTTGAGATTATCCTGAAGACTAAAGAAGAAGTGGAAAAGCAGTTGAATGCCGGTTTTCTTACCACCATAGCCTACTCTGATTGGGTTGCGAATATTGTTCCCATGCCAAAGAAAGATGGGAAAGTACGCATGTACATTGATTATAGAGATTTGAACTGGCTAGCCCGAAGGACAATTTTCCCCTGCCGCATATTGATACCCTAATTGACAACACTGCTACCTACTTGTTCTTCTCCTTTATGGATGGATTCTCAAGTTATAATCAGATCACGATGGCTGAAGAGGAAAAAGCCAAGATGGCATTCACTACCCATTGGGGAACTTACGCCTATGACGTCATGCCATTCGGTTTGAAAAATGCAAGTGCGACTTACCAGTGAGCCATGGTAACCTTGTTCCATGATATGATGCATAAGGAGATCGAAGTCTATGTGGATGACATGATCGCCAAGTTGTGCACTCCTAGAGATCATTTGATAGATTTGAGGGAAGTTATTCAAGCGCCTTGTTAAGTACAGGTTGAGGCTTAACCATAACAAGTGCGTCTTCAGAGCCAATTTAGGGAAATTGCTCAATTTCATAGTTAGCCACAGAGGGATTGAAGTGGAACCCGCAAAAGTCCAGGCCTTTAGGGACATGCTTGCGCCAAAAACTGAAAAACAAGTTCAAAACTTCTTAGGAAGAATCAATTATATAGCCCACTTCATAGTGTAGTTGAGCACCACGTGCAATCCCTTGTTTAAGCTTTTAAAGAAAGACACAAAGATAGAATGGATAGACGAATGTTAAGTGGCTTTTGACAAAATCAAGCAATATTTGTTGAACCCTCCTATTTTGGTTCCCCCTACACTAGGACATCTGTTGATTCTTCACCTAGTAGTGCAAGAGACATCCATGGGTTGCATGTTAGGCTAGCTAAATGAACCCGATCAAAAGGAGAAGGCGATTTACTACTTGAGTAGGAAGTTCAACAGTTGTGAGATTAACTAATCGCCATTGAGAAGACATGTTGTGCCCTAGCGTGGGCCTCGCGTAAGTTACGGTAGTATATGCTCTACTTCAACACGAGGTTGATTTCCTACATGGCCCCCATCAAGTACATCTTCGAAAAGCCTGCTCTCATAGGAAAGATCTCCTGTTGGCAGATGTTGCTATCCGAGTTCGATATTGAGTTTGTAGTGTGAAAGGCCATCAAGGGCCAGGCCATAGATAATTACTTGGCGGATCAGCCATTGAACGATCAAGATTTCTTAGAATCCCTATTCCCAGATAAGGATGTTTTGGCGATAGAGCCGGAACCGAGTAGTGTCGAAACGTGGCGTTGGAAGCTTTATTTTGATGGAGCCGCCAATACCATTGGAAATGGAGTGGGAGCAGTTCTGGTATCCCCGAAGGGCTAGCAAATCCCTGTTTTAGTTAAGCTAAATTTAGATTACACGAACAATGTCACAAAGTACGAAGCATGCATAGTAGGCATGCAAGCCGGCTTAGAGTTTGGCGCATATGATTTGAGTGTATTTGGTGTTAATCATCTCCCAGATAGAAGGAAAGTGGCAAGCTTGGGACACCAAGTTGATTCCGTATCAGAGATGTGTTAGCTGCTTGATCTTGAAGTTTTGAAACATTGCCTTTGCTTACTTGCCCCGAGAACAGAATCAGTTTGCAAATGCTTTAGTGACCTTGGCTAGCATGGTTAAGTTGATAGAGGGAGATGAGATGTGACAATTACGCATAGAAGTCTATGGTTTGCCAGCCTACTACATGAGCATTGAAGAGTGCATGAACGTTGAAGTCGAGATCGATGGAAAACCATGGTACCACGATATCAAAGCCTATATCAAGGATGGTGAATACCAGTCTGGAGCTACAGACAGTGAGAAGAAGTTCATCAAGCACATGGCATGATAGTTTTTCCTGAATGGGGAAGTCTTGTATAAAAGGAACCACGATACAACCTTGCTTCGATGCATAGATGCTATTGAGGCTAGCCATTTGATGGAAGAGATGCATGGGGGCTTGCTTGGAGCCCATGCTAGTGGATCCTTGTTGGCCCAAAAAATTATGAGAGTCGGCTACTATTGGCTCACCATGGAGAATGATTACATCAAGCATGTGAGGACGTGCCATCGTTGCCAACTCTATCAGAATAGGAAGAATGTTCCTCCGCAACCCCTGCACTCCTTAGCAACGCCGTGGCCTTTTTCAGCCTGGGGTATGGATGTCATCGGACCTATGATTTCGAAAGACTCGAATGGGCATGAGTGTATTTTAGTGGCCATCGATTACTTTACCAAATGGGTGGAAGCCGCTTCATACAAAAGCATCACCTAGGCAATAGTAGCCTAATTCTTAAGACAAAACATCATTTGCCACTATGGCGTGCCAGTAGAACTCATTATAGATAATGGAAAGAATCTAAATGGAAAGATGATCGAGTAGCTTTGCCAATAGTTCAAGATTGAGCACCAGAATTCGGTTCCTTACTGTCCACAGATGAATGGCGCGATGGAAGCAGCCAACAAGAATATAAAGAAGATCTTAGTGAAAATGATAGATATCTATAAGGATTGGCATGAGTACTTGCCATTTGCCTTGTGCGCTTATTACACTTCTGTTCATACTTCCACGAGCGCGACCTCGTACTCTTTGGTCTATGGCATGGAAGCCATCCTCCTAGTAGAGGTAAAGATCCCATCTCTTAGGATTTTGTCACAGACAGAGCTATTGAAGCTGAATGGGCCCATTCTTGATATGAATAGTAGAATATGATAGATGAAAAGCATATGACTGTGATGTGCCATGGTCAGTTGTACTAGCACCACATCGAGCGAGCATTTAACAAGAAGGTTAGACCCAGAGTCTTTGAAGAAGGTGACCTAGTCTCGAAGAAGCGCAACCAGGCCATGCCTGATCATAAAGGAAAGTTTGCCCCAACTTACGAGGGCTTGTATATGGTGAAGAAGGCGTTCTTTCGAGGAGCCTTAATTCTAGCCAACATGGATGGGCATGATTTCAATATACCCACCAATATTGATGCTGTCATATAGTACTTTGCATGAGGGAGCCTCCAAGTGAAACCCTTTCTACATTCCCGTGTAAAAAAAAAAAAAAAAGCATAAAATATTAAAATATGAAAAGGTAGATTGAAAACCCGAAAGGGCGGTTTACGCAAAAGGAGAGCCAAAAAATAGAGTGTGAAGAGCATGCTAGATTGAAAACCTGAAAGGGCAGTCTAGGAAAAAATTAAGGCAATAAAAAATTTGTAATGTTTGTTTAAACTACGTGATGACCCGATCCTTCCTAGTGAACGTATATAGGTAGCCAATTTCAGCCTAGTCACATTTAAAAGAAAAATCAATCAATTGAATCTGCTTGGGTTTGAGATTAGGATCAGAAAAAAGATGGACCCTTTTTCAAGATGAAGATATAAGGATGCCCTAGGATTTCCCAAGAATTGTTCTATGTTTACAACTCATGTAACCCTTTGTGGTTTGTTCAAAGATTTTATGGCACACGCCAGTGGAAGGTGTACCCCAATGGGAATGGAAAAAATCCGCATAGAACTGGATTTATCCTTTGGAACCTGAGATATTGATATGCATAGACTTACATTTACCATTTTTATTTGAATGATCTTGCATTTTCAAAGCATTTGCGCACATATTCATTAAACATGCTTGTCTTGTGCCTTTCTATCCTTTCATGCATCTATCATCATTCTTTTTACAAACACAAATATCATGACATAAATATCTCTAGATGATCAATATATACATAAGTATCTCTGTTTCCGCCTTCTTTCTATTTTAAGCATGCCTTACAAACTAGATTATGCTTTAAAAACCCAAAAAGTGGAAGGCCTCACGTAATTTTTTGGCAATTTATGAAGGAGCTTTCCATGCATGATGGATTACTAACTACATAGCTCATGTGCAAAAATGAAAAGAAATAGAAAAGACTCAAGCAAGTCAAACATGGCCCAAATGGTCTAACACTACCTAGCATAGTCTCCCAAAGCTGGTGAGAAGAATCAGATCATCCGAGGAATGGGTATGAAGCAACACTGCTACATCAAAACCGAGATCTTTGCCAATCTCATTGATTCTGGCATATGAATGCCAAAGCCAGACCAATTCCCTCTCTAAGCTGGGACCTGAGGTGCAACTCTACCTATTTGTATCAAGCAGGACCTATAATGTGCTAATCTCGGCAGTGGCAACTCTTAATGCTTCCTCCTAAACTGTCACTTTTCTTTGATGAACTCTCTTTCCTAAACTTGATGAACTCTTCATCTTTTCCTTCTTCTGAACAGGTCTCATTGTCTTCTTTGAGGACCATACGAAGTGGTGCTAATGCCATAAGGTCAGCATTTCCTCATCTTGAGATTTAAGCATGCATACTTAATTTTCCCACCCAAGTTTTTAGTGGGTTCATTGAAAAATAGGCTAATTGTTTAAAGGCTCAAGTTGGCTAGCAATGGATAATTATTGTAATAGGTGTCAAGAAATAATGTGGGTTACCGAAGGCGGCCTCCTATCCCTAGTGATGCTTACTTGTAGGCACACTTGGTTAAACTCTTTTAATAAATCATTCTTTGAATAGAAGTATAAATGCTCCAACAATGTGAAAATTCTGTAGAGATTGGGATTGAGTGTATGTGGTTTGAGGAATTTGGATGAACGGATGAACTTCTTTGATTGCCTTTTAGGACGTTTTCTTATCATATTTTGAATGTTTAGCAAAAGTCCTTACATGTATTGAATGAAGTTAAATCCCTTATTGGCACAATGAATTGAAATGACTTGAAGGCCCAATGCCCCTTAGTCCAAAAGATTTTTTTTTTTTTTTTTTTTTTGAAAATTTTTTTTCTCTCTTTTTTTTGAAATTTTTTTTCTCTTTTTTTTTTTTGGATTTTTTTTAAACAAAATGCATGAAACATGATAATCAACAAAAATACAATAAACCTCAACAAATATTCTCATTAGAAACATGTAGTAAACAACAAACTGTAAGATAAAACAATGATCCTGATAACCCAAATATGGCTTGACCACTTGTGGAATGAGGCAAAGTCGGGCTACTTGTTCCTTCTTGGTCCATTGTGGATGTTTGAGTTGAAATTCTGAAAATTGGACCTTGGTAGGCCTAAACCTCAAGGAAGATGACTTGATCTGGATTGGAATTGGGCTTGAATCCTCATTGAGCTTGATGGACTTTGGGCTTAGCAAGCTTGGACTCAAACTGCATATAGACATGACATACCTTTCTTTCTAAGAAAACAAAATCAGGTTTATAAAGCACACAACATTCAAACAATTATGATGGGCCCATGTGTTGAACTTGGGCTCACCATGGCTCAAACAATGGTCAAACACATACAATATGCAATGCAATTCTAAGTCAAACACATACAATTCTAAGTCATTACATTGTAGGGTGGGTTTGTTGTTTTATTGTTTCCCATAGCTAGGACGTTACACATCCTAACTTGTAATGTAATGAACATTACGTTGGTCCAAACGGCATGGTCTATCCTTTGTAGTCAACAAGAAATTATCCAGTGACTTTGGGCTATGAGTTGGTGAGTTCACCACTGGGTACCCGAATCTAATGAAGACCAGTGATCCATGGTTACTAGCACCATATGTTGAGACGAGTACATGCAATATTTGTTGTTTTGATGGCATACACTATGACAGTTAGGGAAAGCTTTTAACAATTAACATGGAAACACAAACAAAAAAATTATTATACAAACATCTCAAGACATAGACAACCAAACAAACAACAACATTATACAAAACAACAAGGGTATATAATTGGTCACTTAAAGTCTAACACGAAACTTAGCCCTCGACATCCCCAGTAGAGTCGCCACTGTGAGTGACCGCAAAGGGGCGCTCTTAAAAAAGAGATTTGGGTGCTTTGAGCACCTCTCTTTTGGGTAATTGTGTGGAGTCGCCACTTATTTTTTTATACAAAAAAAATAAGAAAAAAATAAATACAATTACATATCCAAAATACCTCAAATGTTATTAATTGATTATGGAAATACAATTACATCATAGTAGAATGACTTTACAAGGCTTTGGTCCTAAATACAATCTATGCAAAAATTACAAAGCTTTGATCCTTGTTACAATATACCAAAACTAAAGACAAAACACTAGTCTACTTCTCCAAAAAACCTAAGTTCGGGGCCTAGGTTTTATGGAATGGGAAGGTGTTAAGCACCCATTCCGCACAGACAGAGTCTGGTCTTCTAGACTCTAATGACCATTATATACCTTTTTTGTAAGATGTTGAATGATATGTTATAATACACATGACAAACACTTGACAAAAATTAATTTAAACAAATTTGTCTTATGAATATGTCCTCTTTTAAAAGAAAAATCAGATCTGTTTTGAAAATTAAAAAAAAAAAAAAAAAAATTTGATTTGTAAAAATCAGATCTGTTTTTGTAAAGGAAAAAAAAAAAAAAAAGAGATTTGATCAAGAAAAATCAAATATGTTTTCTTGTAAGATAAAAAATGAGATTTTATTTATAAAAATCAGATCTATTTTCTTAAAGGATAAAAAAAATGGGATTGGGTTAATAAAAATCAGATCTATATTTGTAAGATAAAAAATGAGATTTGAATTGTAAAAAAAAAAAAAAAAAAAAATCAGATCTATTTTTTGAAAGGGCAAAAAAAAAAAAAAGACTTTTTAGAAAAGGATTCACATTCATGAGACAAACTTACTATGCATGCATCACATATTAAAAAGAAAGACTTTAACCTAACTCTTAATTCCTTCTTTGAAATTTTAAAATCTGCAATTTTATAAATAAATAAAAAAAGAAAACTTTTTCAGAAAAAATTCAGATCTGTATTTAATGAAAGTACAGATCTGTTTTATGATCAGAAAAATGCAAATCTGTATTTAATGAAAATACAGACCAGTTTTCTGACCAGAAAAATACAGATCTGTATTTAATGAAAATACAGACCAGTTTTCTGACTAGAAAAATACAGATCTGTATTTAAGGAAAATATAGATCAGTTTTGATACCAAAAAAATATTCAGATCTGTATCTAAGGAAAATACAGATTAGTTATGTGTTTGAAAAAAATTCAGATTTGTATTTAAGGAAAATACGTATCAGTTTTGTGTTTGAAAAAAGGTTTTGATGATCATTAGCAGATTTTGAAATCAAAGAAAAAAATTAAAACAGACAATCAACTAAAGAACATGTCAAAGAAAATTCCAACTAAGTATCTAAGCATTGCAAATAGGAATTAAAAACAATGCATAATAAAATCAAACATATTAACCAAATTCATGCAATGAACAATCACAACATATTGATTAATGGGAAAGAAAAACAGACAAAAGAATGAAACTAAATACCTCTTGCATGAGCATGCTCTTCAATAGAAGAATATTTAGAAATCAAAGAAGTTTTCACTTCTTTGTGGTCTAAAATACTTTACTTACAAAAAAGAAGTTCTTAAAGCAAAAGCCTCCAAAACGTCTTTAACGTAAGGGGAGCAGAGAAGTCAGAAAAGAAGAGTCAGAAAAAGGGATCAGAAAAGGGTCCCTGAATGTTGGGAGGCATCCCCTATTTATAGAGGTGTTAGTTGCTTAGAAAATAAGCTAGGTTTGCTTAAAAATTAAGCTATTCTCTAGTAAATCTTAGGTTTTTCCCGTGAGATTTTTGTGTGTCTTGAAAATGTATCATGTAAGGTTTTTTATAGTGAAAAAAATGGGGTTTGGAACGGCTCCCAGACGATGTGGGATTCATTCCAAACCTCAGTCATTATTGCAGAAAACTTGTTTTTTCCATACTTCTGAAACCTTAGCTGTATAAGCAGGAATGTGTCTACGTACGCATGCTTTGGCCCATGTACGCAGGCTGCTGTCCACGTACGTGGGCCGAGGGCCACTTTGGTCTTTTATTTCCAAAAATGGATTTTTGCTTATTTAAAATGTTATATTTTTCATTTTAACACTTTTCAAGTCAATTTGATATCTGATTGGGCTCTAAACTGGCCTTGGGCCTTAGAGTTCGAGCATCATTAGGGAACGAAGGCCCGAGTTCTAAAGGGTACAAAATGCGGTGTCTACACACACCCCTACTAATAATGTGGTGTAAGAGATTTTTGTTTTGGTTTTTGTTTTGGTTTTTTTTATTATTTTATTTAAAGGTAAATAACATGTGGCTGTGTGAGTGCTGTGTAATGTAGGAATTGGGAATGGGAGAGTGGGGTCTTCGTTTGACTAGTTTATTTAGTGTTTTTTTTTTTTTTTAACTACTATTTAAAAAGAAAAAAAAAAAGTTAAGTAACGCGTATTATATTATATGTTCTTTATAGAAGAAGTTAACAAACCATTATGATATATATATTGTCAACCATTACTAATTAGATTTAGGGAAATAAAAAAGTATGTGTATTTTATAATTATTTTAATGTAAGATAGGAAAATTTACATTAAAAATAATTTTAAATTTTAAAAATTTTATTTATATTATTTATGACGTCACTAGTTGGACCATTGGTTCAACTCCGATCAGACTAGAAAATTGATAACCAGTCCATTTTTTGGTTCCTTGACCCTACCAGTTTTTAAAACCATGGTTCTAAGTCATTCTACTATTCATTAAATGAAAATATAACATATACGGTCAAAATTATATGCAAACATTACTACTTAAAAAATTGTGTTTATGCAGAAGATGGATTGTTGATTTCAATACCGTATTTTATTGGTCCTTATTTACGTGTAAAATCACAATTAAATTCAAAAAATTCCCAAAAAAAAAAAAAACACATTTTTTTATATTAAGATGATGGGAATGTCCAAATTTGTTCTAATTGAATATCAAATTATCTATTGTAATTTGGAGATTAATTTAAGCATATATGATGTGAGAGAACCAACCAATGACTATCTAGTTGAACATATGTGTGGCCTTGATTAGCCCAACTTTATGAGATGGTATTGCAAGTCAAAATTCTAGATTTCCTATCAAAGATTAAATTCTATTAGGACTTGGTTTAAACAAAAGGGTTTACACCATCCAATAAGGACATGCCACATCATCATATTATTAAAACTTAAATACATCTGATCACGCATTATAACATCTCAATAAACACCATATTCCAAGTTTTAAGTAAAATTTTGATGTGGTGTTATTAGGTATGGTAAGAGGTATTGAATTTAAGCATATACAATGTGAGAGAACCAACCAATGACAATCTAGTTGAACATATGTGTGGCCTTGATTAGCCCACCTTTGCAAGATGGGTATTGCAAGTCAAAATTCTAGATTTTCTATCAGAGATTAAATTCTATAAGGACTTGGTATAAACAAAAGGGTTTACACCATCCAATAAGGACATGCCACATCATCATATTATTAAAACATAAATACATCTGATCATGCATTATAACATCTCAATAAATGTCATATTCCATATTTTAAGTAAAAAGTTGATGTGGTGTTATTAGATATGGTAAGATGTATTGAATTTTAAGTAAAAGTCTAATGTGACAATTTCTTATTAGATAGTGTAAAACATGGGTTTTACACCCCCATCCTTACCAAATTTAAACTCTTTCTATCAAAAGATAGTTTTTAACACAATCATGGTGAGCCCAGAAAATATTATTTTCTATCAAAACATTTCTATGAAACCCGAGTCAGTATTGATGAAACCAAAATTCAATCTAAGGTGTGGGTTATGTGAATTTTCCTAGAAAATTAGGGACAAAAAAAGGACAAAGGGAGAGAGAAATTTTCTTATTCAGTTTTGCCGGTCTTGCCTGCGCTCCAGTGTTTCCTTCCTTGCTTTGATGTTCCCTTTTGAGAGAGAGGGAGAAAGAGAGAAATCTACTCTGATGTTGCCTTCCTTGCTTCAGTGTTGTATTCTGATAAGAGAGAGGGAGAGTTTGAGAAAAAAGAGAAAAGATTAATAGGTTTTGTGCTCAATATAAATGAGGTTTTACCCAGTGAACAAAGCCCTCTAGGTATGAGTTTATTAAACAAAAATAAAATAAGCTCAAATAGAAAGCAACATTGCTAGCTATAAATGGATGTGCATTGTAGCAAGCATGTATTTTGTTTTGCCTAATCGAAAGATAGGTCAATTTGGATTGATATTGCGCATGCAAATTTTAGCAAGACTAGCAAGATGACTAATTTAACGTAGATGCTCTTCTTCATCATGCATTATGCATCCTTAACCTATATATATTTTAAGAACTTTCCAATATCATGAAAAGGAAGCTCTCTGAGAATTTGTTAACCAAATTCTATCCTGATTTTCTAATGTGAAGTACAAAGCACGTGCATTGTCGACGCCTTAAAAAGGACTTTTTAGAGAAAAGGGCTTGTTTAGGGCTCTTTCTTTTTTTCTTTTGGTTTGCACATTGGGTCCTTGGTAGCGTGACTTTTTGCATGCATGTGTTTCTAGGGTGAGGTGCGATGTGTGTGTAGATACCGCATTTTGTACCCCTTACAACTCAGGCTCCCATTCCCCAATGATGCTAAAATTCTAAAGCCCAAGGTTGGTTTAGGGCCCGATCAAATTACAAATTGACTTGAGAAATGTTAAAATGGAAAATATAACTTTTTTATGAGCAAATAAATCTATTTTTGGAAAATAAAGGCCAAAGAAACCCTCAGCCTGCGTACACAGGCAAGGACCTGCATACGCAGGTCTGATGCATACATACGCAAGCACGAACTTGCACACACAGCTAGGGTTCCATAAACTATGAAAGACAAGTTTTTCTACATTAATGTTGAGGTTCCAAACCCTCATTTTTCAACTATATAAAGCCTTACATGGTACCTTTTCAAAACACACAGAAAATCCTAAGGGAAAACTAAGATTCACTAGAAATAGTGAATCAAAGAAGGAGTTTTTCACAAAACATCCTCAAGTAAATATTTTTTGATTGGGGCCTTTTCTGGCCTTGATCTTTGAGTTT
The DNA here is from genome assembly GCA_019022515.1 of Quercus aquifolioides. Classification (NCBI taxonomy): domain Eukaryota; kingdom Viridiplantae; phylum Streptophyta; class Magnoliopsida; order Fagales; family Fagaceae; genus Quercus; species Quercus aquifolioides. The sequence continues at coordinate 28,232,151 of CM032331.1, forward strand.
TAAGATTACTAATCACTTCTTTGTTTGATTGTGAATAGATTAATTGGGAGGAACGGTCAAAATCAAGCTTGAAAAGCTTCTTGTTTGAGGTATTGAGTCCTAAGCTTTTCTTTTCATTTCTTTACTTTTTCTTGCTTTAATTTTTCTGTTTCTTTTGTTTCTTCATATTATAACATGTTTTTTTAGCTTAGGTTTTCTTTGCTTTATGATTTTATGCATGTTAGGTTGTTAGATTTAAGTTTTGCTTTGTTTTCTGTGTTTCTGTGTTTTGGGGTTAGGGTTTAGGGCATGTTTGTGTGTGCGTGCTTCCTACATGCATAGGCAGACTCGAAGTATGCGTACGCATACAACTGGCCTGCGTATGCAGGCTTATGTATGCGCATGCATACTCGTGCCCAAAAACCCTAAATCTGAGTTTTCTGCCTCTGTTTCTTTATTTCTTTTACATAATATGCCTCTGTTTTGACCTTCTTGTATGTTTTTGAGTCTCTGTCCTTTGTTTTATTATTTGTTTGCCTTTAACATGATAGATTAGGGTTCCTCTTTATTTCTTGCTTTGATACCATAAACATGCATTAATATGATCATGCATCGATGCCATAGGTGCTATGATGCAGTGAGATAAGTGAGGTAAGTCATGCATTCACATGAACATGCATTTTGATGATGAAAATGTTTGTTTGATTCTTGATTTCATTTCTAGAAGTTTGGGATATATTTGATGATTAATACCTTGTTACCATGCCTACCTTTCTGCCATGATTTGTTTGCTGCCTTGGATAAGATAATATGATATGTATGGTTAAAGTATGCTAGGGTTTATGATGTTATAAGATGCCATGATAGATGTATGCTAGGGTCATGGGACATTTGATGCCATGTTGATTGTTAGATGCATATTAGTGAGTGAGTGAGTGTGTGTGTGTGAGTATAGAATACAATGTTGAACATTTCTTTAATGAGATTAAGACGTAAGACACAATAAGTGGAAGCTAACCCACGTGTTGAGCGATTTTAGGTGCCTAACACCTTCCCAAAATTGTACCTAAACTCTGAACCCATACTCTGGAAAAAAGATCAATCATTTCACATAAGGGCACTATATTCATGGTACCTAGAACATAAAACTAGGTGGCAACTCTTTATCTCCGCCCCGGTCCACGCGGCCGAGGCGTACTCCCCAAAGAGGCACCGACCGTGCGTTGCGCCCACAATGTGTGAGTCTCTTTTTCTTATTTTTACTTTTAGGAGTCACCACCAATCATTAGTTTTGTATTAGGAGTGATTAGTCACCTACTTATCTAATTCTTTTTAGTTACCTAATTAACTAAAACAAATTCAAGGGTTATTAATTAATTAAGGTAAACCAAAGTCTCGAACCAAAGATTTCGGACTGGAAATTTCAGTTACGGGTGGGAAAGGTGTTAGGCACCCTACACTACCTATCCAACGGAAAAGAGGATAGCCAATCATTAGTACCCATTGCTCTATCCAAGCGTTCCCACACAGTAAAACCATCAAGATAATTTTAGTGCCATGTAAATTTATTCCCCACAAAACCCAAATCTACGAAACCATATTCATCTAGAATATCACGGAAGTCTTGCATCTGCTTGTAAGGCCTCATCCTACCACTGAAATTCTCTTGGGCCCATACAATTTCATTGAAGTCCCCTACGTAAAGCAAGGGGACTGAGAATTTTTGGTGTAAACGTTGCAAAATATTTCGAGAAATATGATGGTTTTGCGTCTCTAGTGCTCTATAGAAACTTGAGAATCTCCATGAATTTTATTTTCTGCTATTGAAAATAACATCAGTAAAGTTAGGGGTAGAATCATCAACAATTATATCAATGTCATGTTTCTAGAATAAAACCAAACCACCACCATGGTTTACTCTGGATACTCCAAACTTGTGCCCCATCCATAACTTTTCACAAATTCCATCTAGCCTTGCTTCTTCCAGCCATGTTTTTGCTAAAAACACCATTAAATCTTGTGCCCGTACTAAATCTTCAAGCTCTTGAACTGTCTGCCAGTTCCCAAGCTCACGACAGTTCCAACATAGGAGACTCATTGATTCTAGCAAGGCTATGGAACAGCCTCTGCCAATATATCAGGAGGTTTTGTATTGAGGGAATCACTCGCAGAAGAATCCATGGGAGAGGTAGAGCATGGAAGACGTTTCCAATTAGCACTATGTGATGTGGACATATTTGTGGTGTCGTGGTAAAATTTGGTGATATCATGAAGGGCAAGATGGAAACCATGAGATTTCTATTCAAAATTATTTGGAGCACGTGGAGAAGGGTTAAAGAGCACATGATTACCTTGAGTTTCAGCAGGAACCCGAGGAGTAAGTGATTCAATATTCGTAGAAACCATCTCAGGAATTTCAATAACAAACACATCAAATTTCTGAAGATCTTGGTCAATATCTTTAATTTTTCTAGCAAAGAATCCCCCTATAATCAAGACTTGAGATATTTGGAGTGGACTGGGGAGTGATGACAATAGACATTGATGATGCCGAAAAAATCACCAGTGAGCCGCACGGTTCCAACACACTCGATACCAGACCTGCCCAACAAAGAGAAAGAAGAAGACCTTATAGAGAGTACCAGTGTGGTACCGGCCAAAGACCCTCCGAAGGTTAAGTCAAAAGAGAGCTCCAACAATGCTAGAGAGTATGAGCTTTATAGAAATTGTGCGTACCTTTTTCTTGAGGGTCTTTAGGTTTTTATAGTCGAGTAGGGCCAGACTCCTTTGCTTGCGGAACAAGTCTTTTCCTTATGGGGAAGATACTCATCAATGCGTGTATATTCTAGAATTCTACTCATGTTGGGACTCTATAAACCAGGGCTAATCGTGTGTCGAAAGTATTTTCCACTTAAGGTTCCTTGGAGACCATATAATAATGGGCTGGATGCCACGTGGCCGTTCGGTCTGTACATGCCACGTCTGTCCATGCCACCTATGTCCAGATAGCTCCGTCATGCATAATTTTTCCTCTTCAATTGCCCACTTCACCCTATGGGTCTGTGATCTCAGAGTCGAAGGGCCCATGGGGTGACGGTTCAATTTGGATCCTGAGAGACTTGTCAGTCTTTGACAGGCTGGCCTGAAATTATTTATGGCATATGGGACATAAATTTTGACAAAGGGATTTTTGGGTGACAAGGTTCATCTATCCTCTCGTAAGTAGGAAGACTTCGAATTTTCATTAAGGCATTCGTGGGCGACTTGGTTCGTCCTTCCACCCGTAGGTAGTAGGACTTAAAATTTTCACCAAGGCAATCGTGGGTGACTTGGTTCGTCCTTCCACTCGTAGGTAGTAGGACTTAAATTTTGTACCAATACACTCGTGGATGACTTGGTTCGTCCTTCCACCCGTAGGTAGTAGGACTTAAATTTTTTACCAAGGCACTCGTTGATGGCTTGGTTCATCCTTCCACCCGCAGGTAATAGGACTTAAATTTGGTACCAAGGCACTTGTTGGTGGCTTGGTTAGTCCTTCCACACGAAGGTAGGAAGACTTAAATTTTGACCAAGGCATTCGTGAGTGACTTGGTTCGTCCTTCCACCCGTAGATAGAAGGACTTAAATTTTGTACCAAGGCACTTGTGAGTGACTTGGTTCGTCCTTCCACCTGTAGGTAGTAGGACTTAAATTTTGTACCAAGGCACTTGTTGGTGGCTTGGTTAGTCCTTCCACCCGTAGGTAGTAGGACTTTAAATTTCGACCAAGGCAACCGTGAGGGACTTGGTTCGTCCTTCCACCCGTAGGTAGAAAGACTTAAATTTTGTACCAAGGCACTTGTGAGTGACTTGGTTCGTCCTTCCACCCGTAGGTAGAAGGACTTAAATTTTGTACCAAGGCACTTGTGAGTGACTTGGTTCGTCCTTCCACCCGTAGATAGTAGGACTTAAATTTTGTACCAAGGCACTTGTTGGTGGCTTGGTTAGTCCTTCCACCCGTAGGTAGTCGGACTTTAAATTTCGACCAAGGCACCCGTGAGTGACTTGGTTCGTCCTTCCACCCGTAGGTAGAAAGACTTAAATTTTGTACCAAGGCACTTGTGAGTGACTTGGTTAGTCCTTCCACCCGTAGGTAATAGGACTTAAATTTTGTACCAAGGCACTTGTTGGTGGCTTGGTTAGTCCTTCCACCCGAAGGTAGGAAGACTTAAATTTTGACCAAGGCATTCGTGAGCGACTTGGTTCGTCCTTCCACCCGTAGGTAGAAGGACTTAAATTTTGTACCAAGGCACTTGTTGGTGGCTTGGTTAGTCCTTCCACCCGTAGGTAGTAGGACTTTAAATTTCGACCAAGACACCCGTGAGTGACTTGGTTCGTCCTTCCACCCGTAGGTAGAAGGACTTAAATTTCGACCAAGACACTCGTGAGTGACTTGGTTCATCCTTCCACCCGTAGGTAGAAGGACTTAAATTTTGTACCAAGGCACTTGCTGGTGGCTTGGTTCGTCCTTCCACCCGTAGGTAGAAAGACTTAAATTTCGACCAAGACACTTGTGAGTGACTTGGTGCGTCATTCCACCTGTCGGTAGAAAGACTTATATTTTGTACCGAGGCACTTGTTGGTGGCTTGGTTAGTCCATCCATCCGTAGGTAGTAGGACTTTAAATTTCGACCAAGGCACCCGTGAGTGACTTGGTTCGTCCTTCCACCCGTAGGTAGAAGGACTTAAATTTCGACCAAGGCACTTGTGAGTGACTTGGTTCGTCCTTCCACCTGTCGGTAGAAGGACTTAAATTTTGTACCAAGGCACTTGTTGGTGGCTTGGTTAGTCCTTCCACCCGTAGGTAGTCAGAATTTAAATTTCGATCAAGGCACCCGTGAGTGACTTGGTTCGTCCATCCATCCGTAGGTAGAAGGACTAAATTTCGACCAAGACACTCGTGAGTGACTTAGTTCGTCCTTCCACCTGTCAATAGAGGGACTTAAATTTTGTACCAAGGCACTTGTTGGTGGCTTGGTTAGTCCTTCCACCCGTAGGTAGTAGGACTTTAAATTTCGACCAAGGCACCCGTGAGTGACTTGGTTCGTCCTTCCACCCGTAGGTAGAAAGACTTAAATTTTGTACCAAGGCACTTGTGAGTGACTTGGTTAGTCCTTCCACCCGTAGGTAATAGGACTTAAATTTTGTACCAAGGCACTTGTTGGTGGCTTGGTTAGTCCTTCCACCCGAAGGTAGGAAGACTTAAATTTTGACCAAGGCATTCGTGAGCGACTTGGTTCGTCCTTCCACCCGTAGGTAGTAGGACTTAAATTTTGTACCAAGGCACTTGTTGGTGGCTTGGTTAGTCCTTCCACCCATAGGTAGTAGGACTTTAAATTTCGACCAAGGCACCCGTGAGTGACTTGTTTCGTCCTTCCACCCGTAGGTAGAAGGACTTAAATTTCGACTAAGACACTCCTGAGTGACTTGGTTCCTCCTACCACCCGTAGGTAGAAGGACTTAAATTTTTTATCAAGGCACTTGCTGGTGGCTTGGTTCGTCCTTCCACCTGTAGGTAGTAGGACTTAAATTTCGACCAAGACACTTGTGAGTGACTTGGTGCGTCATTCCACCTGTCGGTAGAAGAACTTAAATTTTGTACCAAGGCACTTGTTGGTGGCTTGATTAGTCCATCCACCCATAGGTAGTAGGACTTTAAATTTTGACCAAGGCACCCGTGAGTGACTTGATTCGTCCTTCCACCCGTAGATAGAAGGACTTAAATTTTGACCAAGGCACTCATGAGTCGTCCTTCCACCTATCGGTAGAAGGAATTAAATTTTGTACCAAGGCACTTGTTGGTGGCTTGGTTAGTCCTTCCACCCGTAGGTAGTAGGACTTTAAATTTCAACCAAGGCACCCGTGAGTGACTTGGTTCGTCCTTCCACCTCTCGGTAGAAGGACTTAAATTTTTTACCAAGGCACTTACTGGTGGCTTGGTTCGTCCTTCCACCTGTAGGTAAAAGGACTTAAATTTCGACCAAGACACTCGTGAGTGACTTGGTTCGTCCTTCCACCTGTCAGTAGAAAAGACTTAAATTTTATACCAAGGCACTTGTTGGTGGCTTGATTAGTCCATCCACCCGTAGGTAGTAGGAACTTTAAATTTTGACCGAGGCACCCATGAGTGACTTGGTTCGTCCTTCCACCCGTAGATAGAAGGACTTAAATTTCGACCAAGACACTCGTGAGTGACTTGGTTCGTCCTTCCACCTGTCAGTAGAAAAGACTTAAATTTTATACCAAGGCACTTGTTGGTGGCTTGATTAGTCGGTGGCTTGATTAGTCCTTGCACCCGTAGGTAATAGGACTTTAAATTTCGACCAAGGCACTCGTGAGTGACTTGGTTCATCCTTCCACCTGTAGATAGAAGAACTTAAATTTCAACCAAGACACTCGTGAGTGACTTAGTTCGTCCTTCCACCCGTAGGTAGAAGGACTTAAATTTTGTACCAAGGCACTTGTTGTTGGCTTGGTTAGTCCTTCCACCCGTAGGTAGTAGGATTTTAAATTTTGACCAGGACACCCGTGAGTGACTTGGTTCATCCTTCCACCTGTCGGGAGAAGGACTTAAATTTCGTACCAAGGCACTTGTTGGTGGCTTGGTTAGTTCTTCCACCCGTAGGTAGTAGGACTTTAAATTTCGACAAAGGTACTTGTAAGTGACTTGGTTCATCCTTCCACCCGTAGATAGAAGGACTTAAGTTTCGACCAAGACACTCGTGAGTGACTTAGTTCGTCCTTCCACCCGTAGGTAGAAGAACTTAAATTTTGTACCAAGGCACTTGTTGGTGGCTTGGTTATCCTTTCACCTGAAGGTAGGAAGACTTAAATTTTGACCAAGGTATTTGTGAGTGACTTGGTTCGTCCTTCCACCCGTAGGTAGAAGGGCTTAAATTTTGTACCAAGGCACTTGTGAGTGACTTGGTTCGTCCTTCCACCCGTAGGTAGTAGGACTTAAATTTTGTATGAGAATCAGGTGCCATTGGCATCCTTGATCTTCGGTATCCTTGGTTGTCAATCCATCCCATTGGGATGAGGATTAGGTGTCCGTCGGCTTCCTTTTGTAGTGTTTTGCCCTGAGGTCTTGCTGAAGCATTGGCATTTGTCGTATGCTTATACGTAGGGTTGGACATCCTTTTGCACGGTAGGCCATTGATACACTGCCCCTGGGATGCGTGATGCCCGAACTTTCAACCTTCGGGACGCGTTGTAGTCCTCTATTAGCGTCCCATTGTTAAGGTATTTTGTTCGTCTACTTTGGGTCATGGACTTGCCGACGTGATTGAGTGTTACTTCGTCATCAATTTTTTGTGTGTGTGTGTGTGTGCATCCACCTTTGTTCATGGGCATGCATCCGTCTTCTTTTTTTTTTTTGGCCGTCCACTTTTGTTCATGATATGCATTCCTTTTTTTTTTTTGGTGGCCATCCACTTTTGTTTATGGACATGCATTCGTTCACTTTTGTTCATGGACATGCATTCTATTCTTCTTTTTTTTTTTTTTTTTTTTTGGCGTAAATGTACTTTAGTCCCTACATTTTGACCTGATTTTTATTTTGATCCTTACATTTTATTTTTACCACTTTTAGTCCTTAAACCAATTAACGCGTGACGTTTAAGTCTTTACCGTCACCCAACTAATAGGAAATGCTGATGTGGCTAACGGCACAGTAAAATAATAATTAAAAAATTGCCACGTCAGAATTTAAATTAAAAAAAATTAATTTATTAATTTTAACTAAATGAAAAATTAAAAAAAAAAAAAAAAAAACTCAGGAAGAACATGATGAAAACAAGAACTCCAACCCAGATCCAACCTAGATCAAAGAACTCAAGAACACAAACCTAAACACAGAATTTTCTTTCCTGACCCGTGATTGCCCTCAAATCACAACCACAAATTCGCCACAATCTACCACAAAACCATCAACTATCCACCACAAATCCAAAACAATAAACCCATCCACTACCCACACAAACCCATCAGAGCAAACTACCCTACCCAAATCTGATTAAGAAAAAAAAAACAAACAAACAAACAAACTTAGCTAGTTCAGGCGCCATTCCTCTTCGATCTGAGAACGAAACCCATCACCAAACTCCAATCTGTGAACAAATCCCACCACCAAACTCCGATCTGTGCCATCATTGAAACCCACCACCAAACTTCAATCCAGCCATTGAAACCCACCACCAAACTTCAATCCAGCCACCAACCATTACCGATCCAGCCACCAAACAATCATGCAACCCATCACCAAAACTCCACCACAGACGCCGATCACCACAAACCCACACCCTCCACCATGTCGATCCACAAACTCAGACCTCCACCACGCCGATCCCCACAAACCCACGCCCTCCACCTCACCACGGCAAGTCGACAACACCATATGCACAAAAACCCACAAAAAAATGCCAAAGAGAGAGACCCATTGATTTGAGAGAGGAGCTTGAGGCATATGGGTTTGGGTTTGAGCAAAATCAAGAGATAAAGAGAGTTCAAGAAGGCTAAGCACCAAGATAGAGGGAGAAAGAAGAAAAAGAAGAAGAAAGAAAGAAGAAAAGGAAAGAATGGAGGTGGAGAAACTGAGAAACCGATCTGGGGAAGAAAAAGAAAAAGAAAGAAGAAAACAAAAAAGAAAAAGAAACGACAAGCACCGTTGAGATAGGATTGTGGTGTTTTGATTTGTATTGGGCTTGATTTTTTGTTTTTAATTTTTTTTATTTTGTTAAAATTAATAAATTAATTTTTTTTTTAATTTAAATTCTGACGTGGCAATTTTTTAATGTTAAAATAGATTTTTTAATTATTATTTTACTGTGCCGTCAGCCACGTCAGCATTTTCTGTTAGTTGGGTGACGGTAAGGACTTAAAGGTCACGCGTTAATTGGTTTAGGGACTAAAAGTGGTAAAAATAAAATGTGGGAACCAAAATAGAAATCGGGTCTAAATGTAGGGACTAAAAATGCATTTACATCTTTTTTTTTTTTTGGTGGCCGTCCACTTTTGTTTATGGACATGCATCCGTCCACTTTTGTTCATGGACATGCATTTTTTTTTTTTTTTTTTGGTGACCGTCCACTTTTGTTCATGGACATGCATCCGTCCCTTTTTCTTTTTTTTTTTTATTTTTTTTTATGGCCGTCCATTTTTGTTTATGGACATGCATCCATCCACTTTTGTTCATGGACATGCATTTTTTTTTTTTTTGGGTGGCCGTCCACTTTTGTTCATGGACATGCATCTGTCCCTTTTTTTTTCTTTTTTCTTTTTTTTTCTTTTTGTGTCCGTCCACTTTTGTCATTTTTTGGTCACGGATTTGTTGAGGTGACTAAGTGTTACCTCGTCACCTTGTTGGTCGTCCACCTTGGGTCGTGAACTTGTTGAAGTGACTAAGTGTTACCTCGTCACCTTGTTAGTCGTCCACTTGGGGTCGTGGACTTGTTGAGGTGACTAAGTGTTACATTGTCACCTTGTTAGTTGTCCACTTGGGGTCGTGGACTTATTGAGGTGACTAAGTGTTACTTCGTCATCTTGTTGGACGTCCACCTTGGGTCGTGGACTTGTTGAGGTGACTAAGTGTTACCTTGTCACCTTGTTGGTCGTCCACTTGGGGTCGTGGACTTGCTGAGGTGACTAAGTGTGGCGATCGTCCACTTATAGTCGACTTTGGTCATGCGTCTACCTGTAGGTGACTTAGCGTAGTGACCGTCCATCTGTAGGCAACTTTGGCTACGCGTCTACCCGTAGGTAACTTAATACAGTGACCGTCTACCCGTAGGCAACTTTGGCCATGTGTCTACTCATAAGTAACTTAGTGTAGTGGCCGTCCACCCGTAGGAGACTTTGACTACGCGTCTACTCGTAGGTAACTTAGTATAGTGACTGTCTACCCGTAGGCGACTTTGGCCTCTACCCGTAGGTAACTTAGTGTAGTGGCCGTCCACCCGTAGGTGACTTTGGCTATGCGTCTACTCATAGGTAACTTAGTATAGTGACCGTCCACCCGTAGGCGACTTTGGCCATGCGTCTACTCATAGGTAACTTAGTATAGTGACCGTCCACCCACCTTGAGAGGTGATGTTTTAAGCCGATGCGTTGTACAAATATTCCTTGTCTATTGCCCCCCCTTCCATGTTTGCCTTCGCTGCTTGAGTTGATCATCTCTCAGATTGTTCGTCACCTTGGCGACTTGGATGATCAGTACTACCTCAGAGATATTGTAGAAGGGTAGGCGGTATTGGTTGTTCGCCTTTTTTTTTTTAATCGCAAGTAGAGAAAATATTCTTCAGGCATTCAGTATTCTAAGGGTGAGGTAGCTTCTGCCCATCAATTCTCTCTTGTGGGGTGGAGCGAACGGGTCGGCTGTTAGAGTGTCTAGGCCTCTTGCCTTCTCTTTGGCCAATCGTTCGTCGTCCTACAATATTGTAGTCGTCAGTCTTCTCTTCTATTTGCTTTTCCTTTCTGTAATATTTCAAAGGGGGTGGATAGTGATTATGACCACTTCTACGTTGATCATGCGATAAGACTTGATGTTCTTTCGACTGCTTAATTTGCACTTCTAACGCTTGGTTTTGTAGCATAAGAGTTTTATTTTGTTGAGTAAGTCGCTCGATCGTAGCCGAGAGTGTCTGCAGTTGCCATTCTACAACAGTGGGGGGATTTCCAGTTTCTTGGTTGGTTAATGCCATCGATCAAGTTTGGAGCGTACGACCTTTTGTCTCAGGGATAAAGCAATAACTGATTACTCGTATTTCCCATAGATGGCGCCAACTGATGATGCCGAAAAAATCACCAGTGAGTCGCACGGTTCCAACACACTCAATACCAGACCTGCCTAACACAGAGAAAGAAGAAGACCTTACAGAGAGTACCGGTGTGGTACCGCCCAAAGACCCTCCGAAGGTTAAGTCAGAAAAGAGCTCCAACAATGCTAGATAGTATGAGCTTTATAGAAATTGTGCGTACCTTTTTCTTGAGGGTCTTTAGGTTTTTATAGTCGTGTAGGGCCAGACTCCTTTGCTTGTGGAACAAGTCTTTTCCTTATGGGGAAGATACTCATCAATGCGTGTATATTCTAGAATTCTACTCATGTTGGGACTCTATAAACCATGGCTAATCGTGTGTTGCAAGTATTTTCCATTTAAGGTTCCTTGGAGACCATATAATAATGGGCTGGATGCCACGTGGCCGTTCGGTCTGTACATGCCACGTTTGTCCGTGCCACCTCCGTCCAGATAGCTCCGTCATGCATAATTTTTCCTCTTCAGACGTTGTTGAAAATGCATTCAAATTTGAATTTAATATTTCCCCAGGAGTTACGCTTTCCATAATTGGGGTCACCATCCTGACTAGGAACAATTCTAATTGAGTCATCATCGGACCACCAGCATCCTCCCCCTTTGTAGCTATTGAGCTTTTTTTTTGTATTTTCATAGATCCCGACACCACCACAACATGTTTTCTTGAAGAGAAAAAATGAGATGCTCGAAGGCTTAGGCCAAATTGTTTTGAGTCCATCAGATAAAGTACCTTTGCTATTAATCCAAATAGCACAATCTTTATCAGTGTGGTCGAGGCAACCATACCAATAGCACATGTTTAGCAGGTGTTCATATTTGAATAAAGGTCAAAACTACTCTCCATCCTCCATGGTAATCACATTTCCTCTGCAAAGGGGTTGAGTAGTATTCAGCTTAACTCGAATGCGCATAAAACTACCACCTTCACAATCATCATCCTTTGTAGACCTGAAAACCCTTCCGATAATTTCACAAATCCCATCAACAACCTCATGATTCATAAATCTAACTGGGATGTTATGAACCTGAACCCAGAACATAGCCATATCAAATTTTATTTCCCGAATAGGCACATCCTTCTCATAGTATTGAACCGCAACTAGATGCTTGTTGAAACTCTACGGTTCACTAAGTAAAACCTTGTCAACCTCAGTCTTCTTGTCAAAAATAAAGAGAAGAATATGGTCTCCTAGGTTTTTGGCTTTGAAACCATTTTACGACCGCCATAATGACTTGAAAGTTCTGATTACTACATCAACATTCAAAGCACATTTCGTCAAGGACTTTGCCGCAATGATAAATTCTTGTGTATGAAGATTGTTGTTAAGCACAAACCACGAGCCCTCCTCAGATAAAGAGAGGCGACTCCATTCCTTTGTAATAGAATCCATAGGAAGAAAGCAAAAAGTGAAAGATAGTTAAAAGGTAAGGAGAGACAAAAGGACACAGACTATTTCCCTAACCCAAAAAAAAAAAATACCATAAGGCCTAGCAATTACATTGTCATCACAGGGACACAAAGACACCTTCCATGAAGGGACTTCAATTCTACAGCCTAAGAGAAGATGGAGAACCAACTTTCTTAACAACAGAGAAACTTCCTTCAATATTAACAATGTCATCTCTAACTCTAGACTTGTTAAAGGAAGACACTAATTTTCATAACAGTTGAGCTCATAATTTCTTGCTTATTCTTTATATGTGAGTTCACTATTCATATCACTTATTTATTTTTATTTTTTATAATGAAAAAAATAGGTAAATAAGTGATATTAATATTAAGGCGAAAAACCCATTTTTGTCCCAATATTTTCACGCAATTCCCACTTTGGTCCCTATCTTTTATTTTCATCGCTTTTAGTCCCTATTTAGAAAAACACGTTCTGTTTTAGTCCCTACTGTCATCTCACTAACAAAAAATATCCACGTGGCAGACGGAGTGCACTGTTGGCATTAAAATAATAATAATAAATTTTAATTTGGCATTTAAATAATGCCACATCAGCATTTTAATATTAAAAAAGCCACATCATTCTTTTTTCTTTTCTTTTCATTATTTTGTTGGAATATCATCTTTGTGTTCTTATAGTTCATATTCTTCATGTTTTTAGTAAATTAATTCCTATTTTCTTGTCTTTTCTTTCCTTTGTCTTTCTAGTACTTTCTTTATAACCAAACAAATCAAAATTCAAAACTTAGATCAAACAATAATCAACATACACCAACCAAAATCCAGAAATCAACATACACCCACCAAAATTGAAAACCCAAAAATCAACATACACCAACAATCAAACCCAGAAACAGATTTGCATATTCAGAAATTTTAACCCAACATACACCCACTAAAATCAAAAGACCTGCATCCTCCTTGTTCACAAAATCAACACCAATCTCCAAGTTGGAAACCCACCAATCCATCGAAACACAAAATCAGATCCAATTTGGAAACCCACCGATCTCCACCATCCTCCAAATCCCACCATTCTCTCAAACCTAGCCTTTGGAATCATAACCCACAAATCCGCCACAGATCAGTGTACCAATCTGCCACAAACCCACAAACCCAGATCAACAAATCTCACAAACCCATGAATCCACAAATCCGCCACAGATCAGTGCACCAATCCGCCACAAATCCACAAACCCAGATTAGCAAAACTCACAAACCCACAACCCACAAACCCAAGTCTACACCACTGAGCTGAGAGATAAAGAGATGAAAGAGAGAAACTTGCCTATCTAGGAGAGAGAGACAACGATTCGTGAGAGTGGGTCGGTCACAGGTGGTCAGAGAGAGACTTGAGCGAATCGTGAGAATGGGTCGATTAGAGATGGTGAGGCGATGAACCACCGTTGGTTTTAGTGGCGGCAGCAGTGGAGATAAGCAAAGAGGCCGGCCATGGAGTTAGAAAGAGTTGTGAGAGTTTTGGAAGAGAGAGAGAGAGGAAGGTTTGGGAACATTAAGGGAGTCCGGTTTGAGTTTTGTGTTTGGTTTTTGTGTTTTCTTTTTTTGTTTGGTTTCAAAGTATAAGAAAATCTTGTTGAATGGCTTTGTGTAACTGTTGAATGTCTTTATGTTTTGTTTTCTAAATTTTTATGGGTATGTCTTTTTATTCAATAAATTTGAGTGATTTTATGAATTTGGTTGCTAAGAAAATGCAAGAAAAGAAAAATAAATTTTTAATTTTTAATTTTCTAGGCAAGCTTAGTTGGGGAAGAAAATGAAGAACACATAGTTCTAAGTTCTTCATGTTCTTCCAAAAAAAGAAAAAAAAAATAATTTAACTAATTTCTTTTCTTTTTTAAAAAAAATAATTAGGTTAGAAATTTTTTTTATTATTTTTATCTGAGGTAGCTTTTTTTTTTAAAATTAAATTGCTGATGTGGCATTTTTAAAAATGCAAATAAATTTATTACTATTATTTTAATGGTCACGTAAGCTTTTAGTGTAACAACAATGCACTCTGTCTACCACGTAGATATTTTATGTTAGTGAGATGACGGTAAGGACTAAAACAGAACACGTTTTTCTAAATAGAGACTAAAAGTAATAAAAATAAAAGATAGAACCAAAGTAAAAATTACGTAAAAATATAAGGATGAAAATGAGTTTTTCGCCTAATATTAATAATAACTCACTACAAAATGATATTTTAAAACTCTGGACTCGTTGAAGAATTAATGATAAGAGTATCCATGAAGACGAAGGTGATAAGGCAATCAAGTGCTTGAGCTTGACCAACAAAATGTAGCTAAGCTCCCGCATCATGATTGGAAATACGTGTCATTTTTTAAGGGTATCCAACGTTATCTGGTGGTCAGGGTCACGGTGACAGGCAAAGAAGGTTTTGAAAGTCGTGATATCCATCAAACCAATACGTGGCATTTCTAGAATGGCCAAGCTTCCCGCCCCCAAAAAATTTGTTTACTCACACGTGGCCGAAAAGCACCGCAATGACACGTGACAGTAAATTACGTGCCGCAGTGCACACCACCGACGGCCACGTGTCCCATTTACTTTTATAATCACCGACCGCCCTCGTAATTTGAATGGCCGAATCAGAAGCGAGATTTAGATCATGACGACTCTGTGTTGACCACATCCACATGTCATGAAACGTGGAGGACTTAAAGGTTTTGGACGGTGGGATCAGCGACTTGGTCTGTGAGTAGCCTGTGGTCCTACTCCTATTATACGATTCACCATATTGTTGTTGTTGTTTTAAAGGATTTTTATGTTCAATGTTCTATCAACTTCTATTATCCATCTTTCTCCACAAAAGAAAAACTTCTATTATCTATCATAGTTTTTTTTTTTTAAATAATCTTTTTCTATTTTATATATTTAGGCTTCTCTTCAATAAAAAAAAAAATATATATATATATATTTATAGATATTTCAGTCATTTTTTAGATTTAGGGTTTAAGGGGTATTTTGGTAATTTTTAGGTTTCGGGAGTATTTCAGTCATTTTTTAGGTTTAGGGGTATTTTGGCCAATTTTTAGGTCTTGGGAGTATTTTTAGTCATTTTTTAGATTTCAGAGTATTTTGGTCATTTTAAGGTTTAGGGGGTATTTTGGTTATTTTTAAGGTTTAAACGGTATTTTGGTCATTTTTAGGTTTAAGGGTATTTCGGTCTTTTTCTAAGTTTAGGGGGTACTTTGGTAATTTTTAGTGGTTTAGGGATATTTTAGAGTTTGGTGATTTGTAGAAATAATACTTGGATCATAGTTGGGTCTAATTAGGTACCTACTTAAAACTCAATAAACATTCATGTTAATTGGGTTTAATTGGGTTAATACCCATTTAACTCAATTAATAATTGGGTGGGTTTGGATCTTATTTAGGTAGGTGGGTTTGAGTAGACAAATGGGTTTGGGTTGATTTTACCACCCCTATATAGCATATCTATATATGGCAAACAAATATAGAAATCTATCGATTTTGTGGGAAATTAGAAGTTTTGTTGGATCTTGCATTGTTTCAAGTACATTAATTGTAAACTTAATTAGCCACAACTTTTTAACTTTTTTTAGCTTTGAAATATTGTTTCATGTGAGTTGTTTGATGTTAGGAACTCGGTGGTTCCTAATGAAGATGGATAGGAATCGTAAGTGAATTGACTTAATTCGAGATAGTCACCTTCCATAGAGAAATATTGAAAGAAAGATTAAGGAAGAGAGAGAGAGAGAGAGAGAGAGAGAGAGAGAGAGAGAGAGAGATGCACTAATGCACTAAGCAATTGGTTTATTCTTCTATGATGGAAATGTGATTACAAGTAGGTATTTATAGAACCATAAAACTATTATATTGGCCCACATGACCTTATCCTAATGATCCTATTATTCCCCATGTGCATTAATAATTCCAACATATGTTAAATGTGATTAACATGCTTGGAATTGTAACTAACTAACTAACTAAATCTACAACAATTATTATCCATATACTTATAGCATTCCTAACATTTGAAATATATATATGGATTATTTATTGCTACTCAGTGATCTAATCTGATCTACATGGGGTTGCTCAATTAATTTTTATATATTAAGGCATTCGTCATACATTTAAAAAAAATTACATTTTATCACTCTAAACTATACATCAGATTACACTTTGTACCCTAAACTATTCAAATGCACGCTTTGCACATTAAACTGTGACCCTTGTTACATTTTACACCCAACGTTAGTTTTACCGTTAAGTTAGACAGAAATTAATAACACATGACTTGCACATGATTTTTGCTTAGGTGGCATGATGTTTAAAGATCAAAACACCATTTTCACTTATAAATAAAATAAAATTACTTACATACATGCACGAACAATTCAAAGGGGGGAAAAAAATCAGATTTGCAGCAGCCTTTATCATCCCTGTTTTTCCTCTATTTATTCTCCTCTATTTAAAATTGATTTAGACTTATGCTATTTTTAATTATGAGTTTCAAGACCCCCACCCCCTAAAAAAAAACTAAACAAAAAATTAAAAACTAAAAAACTAAAGGAAATGAGTCCATATTCGAGTTATCATTGACAGATTGACTTGAGTCAAGATCAATCATGTAAAATTCTAGGTTTAAGGTCTGTTTGGGATCCACTTATTTTGCTGAAACTAAAAACGTTTTGCTGAAAGTACTGTAGATAAAGGTAAAAGTTAGCTGAAATAGTATAGTGAGACCCATAAATAGTAGCAAAATAAACTGAATAGTAAAATAAGTTGGCAAAAATAAATTTTGCCAAACGCACATTAACTTTAAGGATTAAACTTTTGTCCAGAGTGCACTAATGTCTAAACTTTAAAATCATACCAATCTCACAAAACAACTAAAATTACATTATTCACGTAAAGTTAGTTTACATCGAAGAGGAATCTCAAAAGGCATTTCAAGTTTTCAACCCAAAATAGATAAGTTACCACGGTACTACTCAATAACTTTTTTTCAAATTTCATTACGATCTAAAGAAGAAGAAAAGAAAAAAAAACTTTCGTTTTTAATTGTTTGTGAAAAGGGTGTTTTGGTCTTTATACAGTGTGTCACCTAAGCAAAAATCATATGTAAGTCATGTGCTCTTAATTTTTGTCTAACTTAACAGTAAAACTAACGTTGAGAGTACAAAGTATAACAATGGTCATAGTTTAGGGTGTAAAGTGTGCATTCGTATAGTTTATAGTGCAAACTGTGCAAAGTATAATCTAGTGTATAGTTTAGAGTAGTAAAGTGTAATTTTAAAAAAAAAAAAATCATCAATTTATCATTTTGTACGTGAAAATGAAATATAGCCTTATTTATATATACGGATGGAGTTGCTGAATGGTGAGGAATCTAATAATTATTATAGGAAACTCTTGTTTGCAGCAGCAAGCTATAACTACTGTCTGTATGCATCAAATGCCTTTCCAATGCTAACGACAGCTAAATGTGAGAATAAAAGATTTCATTTGGTCCCCATTATATAATTGGTGTCTTTTTCCTTTCATTATATATGTGGCGCCCTATATATATATATTGTCCTAATCAATTGACGTTACGTACCTCGTAGGCTGCATATTCCTCAATCCTCGTCAATCTTTCAAATCCGTATTATTATATTCTGCTAAGTTATTGGTACTCGATCGTTCTTGCAACTGTACGTAGTAACATTAATTATCATGCTAATCCGGTACCTATATATTTATTTGATTGATTTGCCAAAATAATTTACAAGCGATTATTTTATTGTTGCCTCTTTAGTTACATCATACTGATACATCAACATTTGTTCAAATTTACTTTATATATTTATTTTATTAATCACCACCCTTTTTAACATTATCGATCAGGAGATATATATTTAATAGAATTTAAACACTTACCGATTGCACTTATCTTATAAATTTAAAGGTATATTCATCAAGTCGGCCAAAATGGACATTTACCCATTTTGTCCAAAAGATGTAACAAAATTCTCCTGTTCTGAAATTATCTAGCAAAATGCTCCTATTTTGAAACTCGATTTTTAAAAAATCGAGTTTCAATGAAAAACTTGATTTGATGAAAATCGAGTAATGTGAGAAATTTTACATGGAACTCAAGTTCCATGTATTTTTTTTTTTTTTTAAGTTTGATTTCACATAACTTGATTTTCTAAAAATTGAGTTTAAAACAAAGACATTTTGTTAAATAGTTTCAGAACATGAGCATTTTGCTAGAAAGTTTTAACGAAAGGGACAAATGCCCATTTTGGCCTCATTAAGTCATTTAAAAACTTTAAATAAAATATGATAATACTACCTTATCTAAGAATTCTAGTTTTAATCATGAATTTGTCTCTCAATTTCTAAGAAAATAGAGAGAATCTTATTACATAATCTTATTGTGGGAGGATAAAAAAGATTTTAATTTCTCACATTTTTGTTTAGTTGGAAGTGAAAAAGTAGAAGGATATAAGAAGTGAGTTTGTATAAATTTACCCATATACCCTTATTAAAAAATGATGACCAATTAAAAAAAAAATGACAAACAACCAAAAAAAAAAAAAAAAGCAATAACCCAATTTATTAAAAAATAAAAATCATGTCCTAAAAAAGAGTCATGTCTAGTTAAAAAAAAAGAAAAAAAAAAAAGGAACTAGACGAATTGTCCATGTGCAAGTGCACATGGGCATTTTTGTCCATTAAGCAGCCTCATTTTCTCCCTTCATTTTTCTCTCCATTTTGGGGAGAAAACTTTTTAGTGGGCCTAGGGAGAAAATACCTGAGCCCTACCATTTATTTTCCTTTCTCCCCACCTAACCAAACACACTCCAAAAAAGTTTTCCTTCCCATTTTCTCTTCAAAGTTTTCCATCCACCCTATTTCACCCCAAACAAACACACCCTAAGTGAAAGGGATATTTCAAATTAAAGAATAGCTAAAGTGGCACAAAATCTCATAGTCTATTCTCTAATATTGAAACTGTGGATTCCTTTCATTAAGTAAAAGGGATTGAATTTTTCAAAAATTTCTCTAACCAACTAATTGGGATGACTCAAACGAACATCCACAATAAATCAATTACATATACTTTTAATCACATAACTATTTAATAAATATATGGCTTAATTAAATAATTTAACGAGGGATATGGTCAAAATAAACATTGATAATTAAAGTTACTTTTTTTTTTCTTTTTAATGCTACTTTCTTATTAATATTTATTTACTAAGGACTATTGTTATTAGCTATTTGCTAATGTTGGTAAACTTTGTTAACCCGTTGGTAAGCGTTGTTGTGACGCGTTGGTAAGCCCGTGTTGAGCCGATGGATAGGTGTTTGGGTGTTCCCGCAGAGGTGTCCCCGATAGTGAATATCAAATTGTTGATAATAATATCATTAGTAATTATTGATTATTTAGAAAGCAAAATGAATCTGTTCCATAGATCATCATCTAGTGCTAGTACCAGCACAGGAAATCAACCCATTAATCCAAATATAAATAATTTAGGATATATAAATTCAGAAGAATATAACATAATGGATATTGACAGAAAATTATTAAAATGGTACAAATGTAGTATACCGACAATTAATACTAAACAGATATATAAACAAGGAACTTTTGATAATTTATCTTTCTTGACAAACTACACTATAAAGACAGTTGAAAGAATATATAGTCTATTTAATGAATACGAAACAATACAATTATTTTCACATATTCATTATTACATGTTGGCTTAGTTCAAGTAGCTATAAAATTATATTAAAAAAAAAAATTCTCAAAAGAAAAAAAGAAGTAGCTTTAAAACCTTTAACAAGAGATGAATTAAATACAAGTACTTTTTTTTTTTTTTTGAAGGAAACAGTAGTTTTTTAAACAGACTTATAATACATTATATAACCAGAGTACCACTACAAAAGGGTCTAACCTTTGTAGTAGTAGCCTGGGGTTATAAGGACTGAAACTCTAACACACACAACCGATGTGAGATAAACATTTTTTTTTTTTTTTTGAGGAAACAGTAATACTTATTAGAACACACAAACACGAAAGTAATATATAGAGTTTTTTAAATAGACTTATAATACATTACATAACTAGAGTACCATTGCAAAAGGGTCTAACCTTTGTAGTAGTAGCCTGAAGTTATAAGGACTGAAACTCTAAGATTTAATAACTCATTATTAGGAATGATGAAAACCAGTTTATATAATGGACCAATTTATTTTGATTGTTATCCTAATTTCGCTTTATCCCTGACAAACCCTAATATTTTAGATGCTTTAACTTTAAATGTAAATACAGATAATTATTCCATGAAGACAGGTTCAGAACCCTTAGCTATAGTTTACAGAATATACTATAAGTTTATGAAAACAACATTAGAACCTATGGCTTTGACCCTCAGCCCTAAGGGACATAATTTACTTTTGCAATTCTCCACACAGAATTCTAGATTAAAAATACCTAAAACCATAAGATGGGATGAGGTTACACTTCCTGAACAGTGGAGTTTAGACACCATTGTTCCTTCACAAAAGATAGAAAATGACAGACCTGATTTTATAACACAAAAGACCAATGGCACAGTATTAATATCTTTTGGTTCAGATAGACAAACTAATAACTTAATAAGATCTGCTAGTTCTATGAGAAGTAGAACACCATGATATATGTTCACACCTAGAACCTCTTTTTCTGATTACAGATCAATGAATCTAAACCAAGAAGCCTCCCATCCCATAAATACTACAGTTGAAGGAATTCGTCCACAAGGATGAGTAGAGACCCCTTTCTACACAATAGATACAACCCAACCAACTCCAAATGTCTTCCAACCTGTATACCAACACGATCTTGATTTCCCTTCCCATACAGATATCTTTGGACTAGAAGAACCCCGAATTAATGTTATTTCACGTGAGTTCATTTTTTTTATAAAGAACTAGCTTGTAACCCCATGCATATGCATAGATATACTTAAAGATATACAATAAGATGCATAATATAATTCCTAAAAATGTATATATTCTTATACATGCTTGAATATTCTCCTGACTTAGTCCTATATATTCTTATTCTTATATTACTATATTCTTATATTATCGTTACTTTCATTATATCTTTTGTTTTATATACCTATTTGTTATATTGTCATATATATTTTATAGCTATTTGATAGGCCAAAAATATATTGACCCATTCTGATAAATTAACCAATTAATTAGTCAAGTGAATTAATTAGGTTTAATTACATGCAATGAGCGTGGTAGCACAAATAAATCACCAATTAAACTAAGTATGCAACGGAAAATAAATTGACATGAATGGGGAAAACCTACACGGCAAAAACCTCACTGGGTGATTTTAAGGTCACCACTCTTGAGAATAGAGCTGTTCACGGGTCGTGTTTGTGCCCAACCCGGACTCGACCCGCTCAGGTCGGGTGGGAGAGAATCGGACCCACAATCGACCGCCGATCACCACGGGTCGAGTCGGATCGGATTCTAAAAAATGATCGGTCGGTTCGGTTGAAACTGACGAACGGCAGCGATGAGCGGAGGAGAACGAAACGTCATCGGATCTGGTCGGAGGAGAACGAAATGTCACCGATCTGAGCTTGAACATCGCCGGATCTAAGCCAAAATTACCGATCTGAGCTTACACATCACCGATCCGAGCTTCAACATCGCCAATCTGAGCGATTTTTTGAAAAATATTGCCGGATTTGAGCCAAAATCTTCGGATCTAAGTAGATCTGAGAAAAATTGTCGCCGGATCTAAGCAAAAGATGGCTAATCGTCGTCGGATCTGAACGGAGGATAGTTCATCTGAAGTGGTGGTCGGGTGGCTGCGGTTTTAGAGGAGAAAACCCGCCACTCGACCCGTCGAAATCGGGTTTGAAGGGTTGAGACTCGCCGCCGACCGCCAGAGCTGTCGGATCGGACGGCGAGCGGGTCGGTCCGGGCGGGTTTCTCGGTTTGGTCGGGTAAGCGGGTGTTATGGACACCCCTACCTGAGAATCCACTATTATCACAACAAGCGATTACAAGTAAAGGAATCCCAATACCTTATACCAACCTACAGTTGAACTCTTACCCCAATACTTAATTGGACTTGTTCTGTAGTGACAATCTCTCCTTGTAATGCACGGCTCCCAGTACGTGACTAACCAATTGTGCAGATCCTAGTACGCGATTTCAATCACCAACTAGAAAAGGTTGTTGGCTGCATAGTTCTTCAGTTCATCACATGATGAAGATCGAGAAGCTCATTGGCCACAAAACCCTATGATGCACAAACACAACAGCTTCTTCACAAGAAATATGAACTAAGGCAAATTCTGTCTTCGGTCACAATTTGCTTGAACAAAACTTTGTTCAACACTTGTGCAACTTGTGTCACCTTTGACGGCCCTTAAAATAATCTTTTTATATGTCTAGGGTTATGAGAAAAGAAAGCTCAAACATACAATCACGGATTAGAGTCAAAATAGAACTGAAACTCTATTTTTCATAAACCTCGACAGATACCCTATTTGTTGAGATGCTGTCGAGCCACGGGCTAGAACAACTCTTCAAGGCTCAATAGATGCTAGCTGTTGAGTTTTAATGAACAACACTTTTCACACTTGAATCTTGGACAGACTTGCATGACTTTAACATTTGAACTTGAAACAATTGAAGCATCAAACACATCCTAGATCTATCCAAATACAAGTAAAGTGCATTTTGTCAGAGGATTAGTCAATTACATAAAATAATGACATATGTTCCTAACATGTGAACCACATATGTCCTAACGATCTCCCCCCTTTGGAAATCCGTGACAAAACCACAACAAACGAATAAACATATGAGAGAAGTCATAAATCACTCAACTCATATTCACTTATTGAGTACAATAAAATCTATCCTAACACAAACTCTTGAAAAACTTTGCAAGAAGAGAGTTTATGGCAAGTAGATTTTGACAACCTGTATTTTTGAAACACTTTAAACTAAACTCATCAAGGCATCTTAGTGTGAAACAGAAATAATAGATTGCATATAAGATATAAGAAATTAAGAATCATGTGTATAAATAAAAAAAAAACAACACATGCAAGAGTAGGTGAAAGAACATACATCAATATAAAATGAATATAAGTACAATGTATGTCAAAATGGTCACAAGACCCATATACATGAGATAAATGTATCTAAAGTAGAAAGAAAAGAAAAAGATACATCAAGTCCTCACTACATCCCTCAAAACACTCCCCCTAACAAAAATCTCCTATACTAACTCTCCTCCTAACTATGACTACTCTCATAACCAAAACTTCTCCCCTTTTTTGTCACGAATGACAAAAGGTAAGAGTGTCAAGTAGACATCTCGTCAGCACTAGAAGAGCTAGCATCTCCATCGGAAGCAATAGCACCATCATCATCATCCTCATCCTTAGAAGCCTCTGGAGTAGGTGGAGGAAAAGCAACGAAGCCACCCATGATCGCCTGCCGTCATGCAATACGACCTACATGGGTGTTCACCTGACATAACTCATCATTGAGAGTGTCAAGGCGAGCATCCATGCACTGAAGTTGCGCCATGATGTCCTCGAGAGTCACACCGCTCGTAGAAGAAGAGGGAGCAGATGTGGATGGAGTAGAAGGAGTGGGAGGAGTTACCGTACCGAACCGCCTCGAAACATAGCTGCGCCTCGCTCCGTTTAATGGTAATGGAGTTTATGGCACTCATAACGGCGAAGTGGTCGGAAGTAGGAAAGGGAACAGAAAAATGGTGTAAAATTTGTGTGATAACTGAAGGAAAGATGAGCTTATCACGGGTCGCCGTATCCCTATAAACATCTATAATGGAAAGAATGAAATGTGAGGAGAAATCTATAGTGAGATACTCTAAAAGAGATAACAAAAATCGAGCACGGGGCTCTGTGATAGAGTTATAGTGAGAGAGAGGGTGTAAAACAAAAGTCATCACCATGTTCATGAATCTAGGACCTTTAGCAAAGGTTGAACATGGAGTAAACTGATGCTCGCCCCAATTAGCAGGATGCTCATAAAAAGCAGACATCAACTCATCTTTGGACATAATCCTCAGACGCTCAAAATCGGGGTAGTCAGGATGCTCTACCCTTGGGACATGGAGCACATCGAATACAATATCTAGTGTGACAACAATGCGTGTACCTCGAACACGAGTAACAAAAGAAGTGCTAAATAATCGAATCCATGCATGTTGGAGTAAAACTCCTGGATCAGCATGGATGGACAAGTGATCGGGATGTCACACAATGACTCCCAACCCCTACTGTAAATGACAGATGGTAGGTCAGTGTCGGAGAAGTCTGACAAAATGACTTGGTGTTCTGAATGAACACCTCGTCGAGAAAAGTTCTCTGAGAAGTCTTTTCGGGGCTGCTCATCATGGAACCGAACAGAAGGAGTAGGATTAGAGGAAGTGGATGCCCCGGAACGAAGAGGGTTCCGAGACAGAGTAGACTTACGTTTTGGTGCCATGACGCACTAACGTAAACTAGAGAGGGGGGGGGGGGGGAAGAAAGAGACAATCAGAAAAGTCCCAAAACAATTCAAAATATAAGAATATAGTGAATGTAAGGAACATATGCATGAAAATGCATGAACATGTGACGTGCAAAGGTAATTACATCATGGGCTCAGCCCAATCCAATTCTACCAGCACACAATCAGTTTAACATATATAACACACATCTAAATGCATGAAAATATAGTTATAATGCACATGAGATGCAATGCATGAAGTTTTTAAGATCAAATCTTCAAAACCTATCCCAAAAATTTTGCAAAAACCTCTTTGATTTTGAAAAACCCCAAAATTTTCAAAAATCCCAAATACTTAGGTTAAAAAAACATAAAATGCATGAATATGAGGGATTTAGACACTTACCAGGAGAAGAGAAACTTGATTAAGGCCGAAAATCTCTTGGGAAAGAGGTTTGGAGTGAGAGAGAGAAGTTTTGGGAGGTGAAAAGTCTAGAGAGATCGAGCAAAATGAACCGAAGATTGCGAAGACCCTTTATATACAAGCTCAGTAATTCTAGACAGATCGAGAGGTGTCGAGCTTTAAAGGGTTCGACAGATGCAGCTATCGAGCAAGTGTCCAAGGCAAAAGGGAATCTCAATGGATTGAGGATCTGTCGAGGAGCTATCGAGGGGACATAAACTTTCTCGATCAATCCACCTAGCTATTGAGAGGTGTTGAGATTGTGATAAAAAGCAACTGAAGAGCTCGACAGATAAGCCAATTATCGAGAGGTGTCAAGAAGGTGTCGAGATTGCTTAAAAACAGTTTTTCAAAGAAGTGAAAAACACAGATATGAATACAATCAAACATGCAACTCAACTAAGGATCCAAATAACATTTTGAACTCTTAAAATCATCTTTCAACAAAAAAATTTAAGCACATAGATCCCAAAAACACACACACACACTAAACAAGTCTAACCAATTTTATATTTAAAAAACAAGTCAAGACAGTTTAGTGAGCATACATTAACATATGTAAACCTTGTGATGGTCAAATCACATTGTACTTGCACATGTATCAAAAGTAGCAAAGAATATTGCGTATTGTGTGTGAAAAACATCGCAAGATTGTATAAGTGTATACATGTTATGAAGATTTAAGATATGAGAAAATCACTTTAACTTACACACAATCATAACTGTTTGCTGGGGACTATCACCTTCAAGGTACATCCTATAACTCCCACATCTCCTAGAATACACGATTGCAATCATATATAAAGCATTTTGATCTTTTTGCTTTTTATTTTTCTTTGCATATTTTTATTTTTAAGCAAATCATGCATGAGCATATAAGAGAAAGAAAAGGAATACCCAATGATGATAAGCATTTAACATTCCAATTTTGCTATGCCGAAGCACACAAATGTCATTTCATGATTGGTGGGCAATAGTGGTGAGATGGTTATTTATGCTTTTCTCTTAGGATTTTCTAGTCCTTCCTGTCAAAAAGAGTAATACGAGTGTTAAGTACAAGATATTACTTAATCTTACTCATCACAAACACGAGCCACAAAGCTCATTTGCTTAGTTGTGCATAGAGATGCTCATCTAAGCTACAAGAGATACAAATTTTAGAAAACTTTGTTTCAATAGCCATCCAAGGTACACAAGTACCAATATACACAAACACACACTGTTTTTGTATTTTTTAATTTTTTAATTTTTTAGTTTTTTATTTTTATATGGAAAACAAAACAAAGCAAAAACTGAAAACAAAACCAAACAAAATCATGTTAAACAAAACAAGGCAAAGCATAAAACTAGACTAACTCAAAACAGTAAGCAAAACACACAAGCAATGCAAAACAAAAACAAGAAAGAGAGAGAGAAAAGAAGTAACAGAATCACTTGGAGCCTTTTTCCTTCCACACCTTGGAAGAACCTTTCCGTCTAGCAAATCCTTGATCCAGCGGTGAGGGGGAAGAGTTAAAACCATTCAAGTTCGAAAGGAACATGAGGGTTTTGAGAAGATCTCCAAGATGAGCAAAAGAGGATGGAAACTGATTCTGGTTTCCCAATGCGATCATTCCGTTGCTCTGTTAAGTGGCTAACCACTTATAGCAATTAGATCAAGTATGATCGGTTGCTCCACAGTGATGACAGAGATGCTGCTTCTTTTGTTTAGGGTTTTGAGAGTTAGCCTTCTTAGCCCTAAGGTTTTTAACTTCATTCTTATCCTACTTAGGGGGTTCTCCTAAGATAGATTTAGCCTTGTCTATGTTCTCACTAGTTAAATCAGTTTTGACATTAGTGTTCTCAATTTCAACATTATTAGCAGGAGGAACAAAAACAGTAGTACTAGTAGAAGCAATACTAGGAGAAAAGAATTCATACCCTAAACTGGTTCGACTGGAAGCAGATTTCTGAAGACTGAGCATTTCATCGAGCTTGGTGCTTGAGGTCCTTTCCAGCTAAGCTCTGACTTGGAATAGTTCTGCCTCAAGCTTTTTGATCTTCTCAGCCAAGAAGTTATTCTCAAACCTTAGTGCTCCAATAGTCTGATTGGTTTCATCAAACTTTGTGGAAAGCTCTTCACGCTCAAGTTCCACATCACTGAACTTCTTGGTGGTTAACCTATACAACTTCTCATGCTTTTCTGAGACCTTGTATAACTTTGCATAGGCTATGTGGATGTCATCTTGTTCATCCATCTTCTCAAACTTGGACTCCACCAATTCCTCTTCTTCATCCACATCTTCAACAATCCCCTCAGTAGGATTGATAGTGGCAGTGAAGCCATTCAAGATTTCGACATCCTCATTGTCGGAATCATTTTCAGGCTCGGTGTCGCTCAATGTAGCAACAAGTGCCTTGCTATTCCCAATGGTCTTGAGATATGTGAGGCACTCTTGTTTCATATGACCGAAGCCTTGACACCCAAAACACATTGGTCCTGAGGGAACAGTGTACTGACCGCCATCCCTTGCATCCTTCTTCCCTTTGTCTTGGCTCTTAAATTGAGAAGAACTAGATTGCCTACGGTCCTTGTCAAAGCCCTTCCCATTGGCATTCTTCATGAACTTCTTGAATTGTCTTGTAATGTAGGACTTCATCTTAGAATCTTCATCGTCTGAAGATTCACAGTATCACTACTCTTGGCCTTTAATGCCTCTTGCCTTTACCTGACTTACCAATTCTTGTTAAACCTAACTCATAGGTCTGCAGATTTTCAACCAGCTCTGTCAAATGAATCTTGTCAATGTCCTTTGATTCCTTAATCATGGTGATCTTGGCATGGAATCTCTCGGGTAGAAATCTGAACACCTTTCTCACAATCTTGGGTTCAAGAATGGTTTCCCCAAGATTAAAAGATGAGTTCACTATGTCCTTGAGCTTGGCATAGAACTCATCGAACGACTCATCCTCCTCCATCTTTATCTCTCCAAAGCTAGTAGTGAGCCTTTAAAGCTTCGAGTCCTTGACAACCTTTGTTCCCTCATAGGTTGTCTGGAGAATGGTCCATGCTTCATTCGCAATTTCAGTGGAGGATATCTTCTTGAACTCCTCATTGGTTACTGCACTGAATAAGGCATTCAATGCTCTACTGTTGAAATTCGCTGCCTTGATCTTAGCATCATCCCAATCGGCTGGCGCTTACTTCGACTTGGTCCAGCCTATCTCCACAGCTTGCCACACTTTCTCATTTAAAGACTGCAAGAAAGCTCTCATGCGTACTTTCCAGTATGCATAGTTAGTGCCATCAAATGAAGGAGGTATAATTAGAGACTGTCCTCTATCCATGACAAATTGGGGTCAATGGATCACACAGCAAAGATTAACCATAATCAGAGTGTGTTTGCTCTGATACCACTTGATAGGTCAAAAACATATTGACCCATTGTGATAAATTAACCAATTAATTAGTCAAGTGAATTAATTAGGTTCAATTACATGCAATGAGCATGGTAGCACAAACAAATCACCAATTAAACTAAGTATGCAGCGGAAAATAAATTGACACAGTGATTTGTTTATGAATGGGAAAAATCTACACGGCAAAAACCCCATCGGATGATTTTAAGGTCACCACTCTCGAGAATCTACTATTATCACAACAAGCAGTTACAAGTAAAGGAATTCTAGTACCTTATACCAACCTATAGTTAAACCCTTACCCTAATACCTAATTGGACTTGTTCTGTAGCGACAATCTTTCCTTGTAATGCATGGCTCCCAATACGTGACTAACCAATTGTACGAATCTCAGTACGCGACTTCAATCACCAACTAAAGAAGGTTATTGGTTGCATAGTTCTTCAGTTCATCACACGATGAAGATTAAGAAGCTCCTTGGTCATAAAACCCTACGGTGTACAAACATAGCAGCTTCTTCACAAGAAAGATGAACTAGGGCAAATTCTGTCTCGGGTCACAATTTGCTTGAACAAAACTTTGCTCAACACTTGTGCAACTTGTGTCACCTTTGACGGCCCTTAAAATAATCCTTTTATATGTCTAAGGTTGTGAGAAAAGAAAGCTCAAACATACAATCACGGATTGGAGTCAAAACAGAACTGAAACTCTGTTTTTCATAAACCTCGATAGATACCCTATCTGTTGAGATGCTGTCGAGTCACGGGCTAGAACAGCTCTTCAAGGCTCGATAGATGCTAGTTGTCAGGCTAGCTGTTTTAGTTTTAATGAACAACACTTTTCACACTTGAATCTTGGACAAACTTGCATGGTTTTAACACTTGAACTTGAAACAAGTTTTCTTAAAGCATCAAACACATCCTAGATCAACCCAAATACAAGTAAAGTACGTTTTGTCAGAGGATTAGTCAATTATATAAAATAGTGACATATGTTCCTAACATGTGAACCACATATGTCCTAACACTATTATTGCTATGTGCTTTCATCGTTGGTGGTAAACATTATTGCTACGTGCTTTCATCCTTGGTGGGTGGTAAATGGTATCAAAATAAATATTGATAATTTAATGAACTACGGCTTTATAATGGGCTAGAAGAGATTCATCTCATTTGAAGGGAAGGAAACTTTGTTCCAAATGAAATGAAATATCATTGTCATCCCATATACATATAAAATTACAGTTACATTTTTTTTTCTTTTCAATCCTACTTTCTTATTAATATTTATTTATTTTTTTATGGATTTTTATATACTATATTAGGAGTAGAGAGGAGAAGAGTAGTGGGGAGGAGATTAGAAGGGAATGATTATCCTTCACCTTATTTGGATTTTTTAAAATTAAGTAAAGGGGGAGGGAAATGATAACGTTAATCATAGTTTGTAATTTTGTTAATATAGTAAGGATAAATTTGGTAATTCATTTGGTTAAACATTTTTATACTCTACTCTCCTTCCAAATCTCTCTAATTTGGGGGAATAAAAAATAAGGGGTTAGAAATAGTTAGAACCCCTCCAAATCCCTCCCACTTCTCCCTTAAAAAACATCCTGTAGACACTCGATTTTGCATCCATAATATAATTTTGGAAGATGATTAGAATGACCATTCATATACCCGAAAAAATCATAGTTGCATTACATGCATTAATTGATTCATTGCATATTATAAAAATGATCTTGAGATTCTAACGGTCACGACGGTATGCCCGATTCCCAAATCATCGGACCGTCAGATTGAAAGATATCATGAGATCAAGTTTTCACGGTCTGCATGCATTGTATGGAGTGAAGCCGATCATGTGTGATTAATTGAAATTAATTTTGATTGGTTAATGATTAAAATTAATTAAATAAATTTATGTGATTGGTGGAGCATTTTTCTTAAAGTGAGATTTGTTGCATGGGATTAAAACAAATAAGCTGATAATATTTAAAGACTATAGATAATTAGGCTTTTAGGATAATTATATTCAAAAAAATTATTTTAAAAATCCTAATTATTACTTTGGAATGAGGTTTATCATGAAAATAACTCTTAAATTCGTCCAAATACAATTTTAGAGTTGGAAAACACTTCAAAAACGTGCTAATCAAGTAGCAGATTTCAGATTCACGCTCCAAGGAACTTTTGGCATAGTAGAACTCAAAATTAGGACTAGGCTATTTCTGGAAACGTTGTAGAGAATCGAATTTCCCTCCAGCTGTCAAAATTTCATCTAAATCTGAATCTTGAGCAAAACGGTATGATCAAAATACTGAAGCCTGTTCTGATCTGAAAAATCAGCTTACTCTTATCCAAATTTCTTTTTTTTTAGGATTTTCTCCATACGTTTTTTGCTTATTTTTTTAAGCATTCCAACTTCTATAAATAGGGGAGGCCTGCCAACATTCAACACATTTTCACACTTTTTGACCTCCCTCTTGATGACTCTTCTCTTCTTTTCAATTCCCCCTTACGTTAAAGACGTTTTAGAGGCTCTTGCCTTAAGAATTTCTTTTTTGTAAGCAAAGTATTTTAGGCTTCAAAGAGTTGAATAAATTTTTTTGAATCCTAAAATATTCTTCAGAGGTATTCTGTTTCCCACCCCCCCCCCGCGCGCGTTAATTAGCATGTTTTGTGTTTGATGCATGAGTATGATTAGCATGTTTTATTATAACTTGTTCTTAATATATAGTTGCCATGATTAGATGCTTTAGATGATTATTTATTTCAATTCTATCTCTTTGACTTCCAAAATCTGTAATGATTATCAAAACTCTTTTATGAAAACTAAAAAATGATCTATACTTTTCAGATCTGATTTTTTCTAAACATAAAAAACTTATTTGTATTTTTTCAGATATGATTTTTTCTAAACACAAAAACTGATCTGTATTTTTTAGATCTGATTTTTTCTAATACAAAACTGATCTGTATTTTCATTAAATACAAATCTTTTTTTTTTATAGAAAAATTTTCTTTGTTACAAAATTACAAAGTTTGAAATTTAAAAGAAGGAATTGAAAGTTAGGTTGAAGTCTTGTCTTTTTATATATATGATGCATGTATAATAAATTTATCTCATGAATGTGGATCCTCTTTCAAAAAGTCTTTTTTTTTTCTTTTACATTAAAAAAAAAAAAAAACAGATCTTATTTTTCTTGATAAAATCACTTTTTCTAACTTTACACAAAAACAGATCTAATCCTTTTTAACAAAAATCTTATTCTTTCTTTTACATAAAAACAGATCTGATTTTCTTTACAAATCCAATTTTTTTATTTACAAAACAAATCTAAATTTTCTTGAAAAATAGGACATATTCATAAGGCAAATTTATTTAAATTAATTTTGTCAAGTGTGTGTCGTGTGTGTTCAACATATCATTCTGTCTGGGCAAAATGGGTACCTAACACGTACCCATTCCATAACCTAGCCCCCCGAGCTTAGGATTTGGATAGGTAGATTAATGTTTTTTCTTTTAATTTTGGTAGATTGTAAGTAGGACTAAAGCTTTGTATTCTTTTGCATAGATTGTAACTAGGACCCAAAGCCTTGTAAGGTTAATTTACTAAAGTTGTATTTTTCTTTATTCAATCAATGACAATGAAGTATTTTGATCATGTAACATGTACTTATTTTTTCTTATTTTTTTGTATAAAAAAATAAGTGGCGATTCCACACCATTTATCCAAAAAAGAGAGGTGCCCTTAAAAGCACCCGAATCTCTTTTTTTGAGAGCACCCGATTATCTCGATCTCTCACACATCCAAACAAGATAATTTAACTTACTCTCTCTCCCTCTAATTTGCTCCCCTCTACTTTCCTTCCATCCAAACATGTTATTAGTTTTTGGTGAAGCAATTATGCAAAAGTAGCTAGGATTATGTGGGTGCATTCCTCTTTGACTCTGAACTGATTTAATTGCATGCATTTATATAATAAGTTAATTAATAAGGTGTATGCAGCAGTGGGCTTCACGTGCCATTTCATTAAGTGCACTTGTATAATTAATCGTTCTTGTTGTTTCCAAAACATTAGGAGCTCGCAGCCTTGCACCGTAAACTTATTGACACGTGTGACTTGTATTATTTCATTGCAGTTATTACTACCCCTACCAGTATCTCATTTCATTTTGAATAGATTCAAGAGATTAAATTCTATAAAGACGTGGTGTAAAACTTATGTTTTATTCCTTCAATTTCAACATGCCACATCATTTTATCACATATTTAAGAATAAATACAATCACACTCAATCAATTCTAATACCCATATATAAATCCAACCAAATTGGGAATCTATCGAGATGTTATTAGGTGTGGTAGAATGTATTAAATTTTAATAAATTTTAAGTAAAATGCTAATGTGGCAATCACATATTGGATTGTATAAAACATAGGTTTTACACCCCATCCTTATTGAATTTAATCTCTAGATTCAATAATGCATGCGCATCCTCTGCCTGAGTCTGAGGCCTGAACCACTGAAGGAGCAGCATACGTGCTCTCTCTTTAAAAAATTTGTTGCACATTCTTATCTTTATATATATATATATATATATATATATATTATTTTTGGGTGGAGAGTTTTTTTTTTTTTTTTTGAATTTTGAATTTTGAATTTTGAACTTTTTTTGGACGTAATTATATGTGGGGAAAGTTGATATTGCAGATGCTTGAAGACAAGTAACAGTAGCGCTAGATATTCTAAGATTTGAGACTTGAGGTATTCCACCTAAGCTTGTATGATTGTATATGGTCAGGCTGCAGGTTGTGTATTGGCTATGTGGCCTATTGAGAAAATTTGATCCAATTTTCATGATGTTATTAAAATAGTTTAAACAACAATTTATTATTATTTACGTGCTCATTGTCGGGTAAAGAGTATTCTAGCTACTAGTGAGGAATATGAAACGCCTT
This sequence comes from Quercus aquifolioides, assembly GCA_019022515.1. Classification (NCBI taxonomy): domain Eukaryota; kingdom Viridiplantae; phylum Streptophyta; class Magnoliopsida; order Fagales; family Fagaceae; genus Quercus; species Quercus aquifolioides. The sequence goes on from CM032331.1 coordinate 28,265,790, forward strand.
TAAAAATGAAATTCATTGAGGTTTTTTTACCCATTTTTATATATCAATTTATCTCTCTTTTTTTTTTCTTTTTCTTTTTTTCTTTTTTTGAGAATTTTATACTTATAATGGTATGTTAAATTATAATTATGATTATGATAGTCATTAAGAAATATTTTAAAACATGGATGACATAGGATTCATATTGCCTCTAGTAGAAAATAAATGTTGAAAGCTAATATATATATATATATATATATATATTGATGATGTAAAGAAAATCAGTGAGTCAATTATCCAAACAAGAGCTTTGGAAGATTTGTAAGAAAGAATACACTATTAGAGGGTACTGGTGTGATGCCAAACTATTTTTCTCCAATACTTAAGTTAGAGACTCGCAAAAACCCAAGGAAACATAAAACACAAGATTTTCAAGGCTTTTTCACTCATACATCAAGCAAATAGGGAATGATCTAGTGTTTATATAGGGGTCTGAATTCACTATCTTCCTCGAATTCCCTCCATTTTCTATAACTACAACCTGATGGAAGATGTGGGATTAATATGAACGTTATTCTCGAAGTTTGTTCCCTTAATTGGAGATAATGGGTTGGTGAAGTGAGGGTCTTGCATCGAAATCCTCTCGTTCCTCAAAAGAGAGCCTCTTTTGAGGAACGAGAGGATTTCGATGCATGGGGAAGATTTTCTTTGGACGATCAATACCTATCACACACACACGCACACAGACACACACACACACACATATCACAATTTTTGCCTTAAGATTGTGTTTTATATGTTCTTATAATATGCATGTCGAGTTTCATATCAATCAAGTCTTAAACTATTTGATTCAGAAATTTATGTTTTACATATATTTTTAAAGTTCAAAAAATATATAATTTAAAAATTTTATAGATGAGATAGTTATTGATCTTCGATTATCTTGATATTTTGTAAGCATGTATGGCACCAGGAGATTGTGTAACAATGAATTTGTAATAATAATAATAATAATAATTAATGAAAAATTATTAAGTGGCGTAATATTGACAAAAGTTATACATGAAATAACTTGAGTCCAACTTGCATAAGTGTATGTGTGTGCGCGCGCAAGCATGTGTTTGGACTTTGGAGTGGGGATTGGGATCCCAGCCCTTGCCCTTATCCCCATGTTGGTGGAAGAGGGAGGTTCCATACTTGTACCACATGCCTACGAGTACTTGTCCTTGCATAGAGAGAGAGAGAGAGAGAGAGTGTGTTAACACTTAACATTGTAAGTCTTCCCATCTGAGTTAACCCATATCACTCTAATGAGCTATCACCTAATTTGATTTGGAGGGATTCCTCCAAACTAGTATGCAACCAAGCCTTGACCTTTTGTGTGAGTCTGATGGAGGTATTGCAATCCTAAACTCGCACTCCCTTCCATTAAATCTCATTTATAGCATATTGTGAAAATATGATGTTATTTTTAGCAAGTTGCATTGTACATATGGTAACAAAAAATATAATGATGGTAATTTTCATAGTTAACTCCAAGGGTTTGGCTCCATAATTGCTAACACCTTATGATATTTATGAGATTCTAGGTTCAACATCTCTAAGAAACTTCCTCATAATAAAATAAAATAAAAAAAAAAAAAAAAAATCTCTAAGAAACATTTTAGTGTCATTCTTAAAATATTAGAGCATTAGCAGCAACTGTGCTATGCCAAATGCCAATTTAACACACCAAAGACCTACTTTATTGTTTTACCATACTATTTTACAATATACCTTACATAACGTCTTCTATTTTTAGACATTGCATAATAAAATAATATAAACAACCCTATAAAAAATATTTTTCCGTGTTTGATGTCACTCTCTAAAACCCAAAAACCCTCTCTCTCCTTTGTACCTAGATCCTCATTGCCATCGTGACCTAACCCAAAACACCAAAATCAACCAAAACAACCATCGTGCGTGTCTGATGTCACTATCTAATTCTAGGACAAAATTTAGCTACAAATTTGATTGTAGCCTAAAACTACATCTTTCTTTTAAAAAAAATTAACATTACTAGATATTTTGAAAATCTAATCATTGAATTTGATACTCTTTACGCTCTTAATACATATGTCAAATTTTATATCAATCAAATATTATTTACTATATGATGTATAAGCTTGTATTTTATATATAATTTTAAACTACACAAACTTGCAATTTAAACAATTTATTGATGATATAGCTATCGATCTTTAATTTTCTAGAAATTTTGCAACCATGGAGGATATAAGAAGAAAATGTAATCTAATGGTGGATCTGTCAAAATTCACCTCCAATAAAAAGATATTGAGTAGCCTTAGGCTACAACAAATTTTGTAGCTAAACTTTATTCAACCCAAAAACTCTCTCACCTCTGTACCCAGAACCTCATTGCCACTGTGACCCAACGCAAAACACCAAAATCAACCAAAACAACCATCGTACGTGTCTAATGTCACTATCTAAAACCTAAAAACTCTCTCTCTCTCTCTCTCCTCTGTACCCAGAACCTTATTGCCACCGTGACCTAACCAAAAACAACCACCGTGATACAACCCAAAAAAACACCAAACCACCACCATCACCGCCCAAAATTCACCAACCAACCAAAATTACCAAAAAAAAAAAAAAAAAAACCAAAATCTTCATAAAATCACACAACCAAAATCACAAAAAAAAAAAAAAAAAAACCTACAAACCATTGTCGTTGATTTGACCCAAACACCCAATCTGTTTATTAAACGGGTCAAAATTTCTCAACCTTAACACAATCTGTTTATTAAATGAGTTAGTCATGTCAATCCATTTATCAGATTTTATCAAAATGAAAAAAAAAAAATACAAATTTTAGTATTAACCAAATTGATCTAAATTATGAAAAATCAATTTTTTTTTTAATATAAGGTTTAGAACTAACGAGTAAATGCATTACAAATAATCATTTAAAATTAAAACATTTCTCAATATCACAAATAATCAATCACAATATGTTAAGGAGAATAAACTACAACAATTAATAAGTTTATATACCTAGGATTTAAAGGGTATATTGGTGAAATATCATATAATTAAATAGGTTAGACGGGTTAAACAGATTCCATGGGTTGATACTAACCCTATATGTTTATTAAACGAGTCAGTCATGTCAACCCGAATATGACATGAACCAGTTAAGTCTCAACCTATAACCTGCTAATTTCATGTCTAGTTGTGCCATGTTTGTGGGTGGTGTCAAATTTTGCCACCTTTAATGCTTTTATAAGAGCATCACCAATAGAGTATGCATAGTCAAAATATAGAGAATATATTCTACTGTTCATGCTCCAACAAGTTCTCTCTACCTCAATTTTTTTTGGCTCATGAACAGACTTGATGGGCTACTGTTCATTATTCAAATGTTTTTTTTTCTTATTATAATAATTAGGTGTTGAATAAAAAAACATTGGAAGATGTGTAGTTGTTAAAAAAAGAATAAATAATGAATGAAGAGATAATATTTAAATGAGATAGATAATAGGATAGAAAATTTGTTAGAAAGTGTATTTGAAAAAGTGGGTAGATAAAGGTAAAAGTTACTGTTTATTTTTCAAACAATATAAAAATTTGATGAATTTGCTGGAGATGCTGTAACTTGAGTGGATGAATTAAGTGTTCGTACTTATTATTATTATTATTATTTTGAAAGTCAAACTCAGCTGTAATGTTAATTAAAAAAATAAAAAGTAGTTACTGTACATAGAATTACATAACTGTAACTTGCATTGATTGCCCCAAAAAAAATACAGAGATAGTTAGTGAGTAATGGTGACGTAACCCAAAAAAGAAACCAACAGCAACATGTGATATGGGTTTGAGTGAGGCGCCATTTAGACGCTAGCTAATATTATTAATTTAGGAAGAAAACAAAGGCAGCCACTAATAATACAATAATTAAAAAAAAAAAAAAAAAAAAGTGAAATCCCTATAAGAGAAGAGACTACTACAGACTACAGAGAGACAATAGAAAGAGAAAAACCCAAAACAGTAGGAGAGAAGTGAGTGTGAGAAGCTGTAGAAGTATTCATTTATCAATTAAATTAGATTGGAAGCTTCCAATTTCACTCTCTTTTTACATTGACCTATTAGTAGTATAATAATAATAATAGTTGGGCGATTGTATTGTATTATTGTGTGCCAGAATCAGAATTAGAAACAGAGTGCTGTGTCGTCTCTGAGTTGAGTTGAGTTGAGAATCAGATTCTTCAAATTTCTAGGGCAAATTTTTGATTTGATTGATTCTCCCTGGTTTCAATTTTCATGGTAAGCCCTCACTTTCCTTTTCGATCTCAATATTAATTCTGCTCTTTGGTTCCTCAGAAACAGTTTTATTTATGTTGCTCAAATCAAAATTGAGCCTGTGTTGTTGAATATTTTCATTTCCAGTTGCTTGTTTATTCAGGTCTGTCAGTGTGAAGAATCGGCAATTCCTTGATGATATGATGTCTTTTTTTGGAGGAGGGTCTTTTGAACTACATTAATTATTATTTGTTTGAGATTGAGATTGAGATATTATTATGAAGTTGCGTATAGACTATAGAGTTTTAGAAGAGCAACGAGGTGCACGGGTGATTTCTACTTTTACAATAGTTTCAATATAAAAAATAAGTTAAAAGTTTGACCCCAAAAAAAAAAAAAAAAAAAAAAAAACTCAACACCGTCATCACTCATGCCTTCCATGTGATTCTTTTTTTTTTTTTTCCTGCAGCAGAAATAAGTAGTAACTACTTGATGATAAAAAAAGAAAAAAAAGACAAGGTGGGTGTTGATCAATAGTTGATTTTTTTTTTTTCCTTGTAAAAAAGAACTACTAATCCATTTATGGGAAAGATAGTGAAGAGGCAGTTTTATTATTTTGAATAAATACTACTAGTAAGAAAAAGAAAAAAGCAGCTGCAATATCATTTTCTATCAAACACATGGATAGTTCTAGTAGGAGTCATTTGAATGCTGCTCGTGAGTAACCTACTACTACTTTTGCTTTGTTGGTTGCCATTTTAATTAATTACTCAATCTTTATGGCTTGCTTCTTGTTCTTTTGTTTTCAAAATCTTCCACCTTCCTTGTGAGTGTTGTCTACCTTCTTTAGACTTTGACTGAAATACCCCTTAATTTATCATTTGAGACTTGAGAGAGAGGTTACATGTGCCCCCATTTGTAATTTTTTTTTTCCTATGTATATATGTAAGGAAACTTAATGCCATTGAAGCTGACTGACTTTACCTTATTTGGGTTGGCAGAGATTGTAAAAAGTCTTTGAATATGGGATGCCTAGTGTCAACACCAAAGGATACTGGTGGAAATAGGAGGAGGCCTGGGAATATTGGGGATGTTTCTGTGTATGTTCCTGGTTTTCGGATTCCTAAACCTGTTGATTTCTCCCCCTCATTGGGTGATCACTTGTCCAAGAATTTAGTGGAGCGCCTATCTGCTCTGAGAACTCGTATCGTTGTAATGGCTGGTCAAGAAGCTCCTACAATTACAAGAACTAGGAGAAAAACCCAACATGGTTTGTTGTAGAAAAAACTTGATATTGCTTTACTAATTGTGAGACCTCAGTTATTGAAACATTGGATAATTTTGTTGTTTGTAGGAGGTTCAACCTTAGCTGATCTTCGGCAGGCTCTGGAAGATTACTTGCCTGTTCTTTTAGGACTAGTTAAAGATGGTAAAGCGTGTATTAGTGCCACTATGATTTGAATGTTTTAACTGTTTTGGATAATTCATAATAGTGGCGCTTATCTGTTATTTGCAGGAAGCCATCTACAAAACAAGGTACAATTTGTATGGGTAAATCAGGAGGATGACACAGAGGTGGGAGTATAGGACTAATCTATCAATTTTCAAATTTCTGTTCTGCCTTTCATTTCTAGTTGTCATTACATCCCTCCTCCGTTCAGTGGAATTGATGTTTTTATATGGATCAATACTTTTGCAGGAAACGGGCATGTCTAATGCTTGGTATGAGGTGTTGTCAGTTTTGCACTTGATGGCAATGCTATTATTATCACAGGCCAACTTATTACTTCTCCCAAGAACATCTGCTGATGGTCACCAGCCAAAGGTATCAGAAGGTAGTTTTACTGCAAAACTTTATGCTTGAGTTATTGTGATCTCTAATTTTGTTATTTATTTGTAAAATTTTTATTGGCTATCATGTATAAACTTATAATAGAGAAACATCTGGTTCCAAATTTATAATAGAATTATTTTGGGTCTTTTTTTTAATATAAAGTTTTCTCTTTGTTCAATATTTTGGAAGACTAATATCAAAGTTTTGAACGTACTTTTATTCCTAATAGTCTTCAATGGTTTAGGGAAATTTTTATAAAATTTGGTGATATGTGGAAGCCCTCCAACCACCACACCCACCCCCACCCCCCCCGGTTTTTGTGTCAACTTATGTAGGAGTTTGTTCTCTGTTTGTCAAGGATATACAATCTTTCCTGTAACAAACCATTTGTTTCATCTTGTAAGAAAATACTATACCAATTCAATTTCTCCTTATGTGATGGTTGGTCTTTCAAGCTTGGAGGCTGCTTATTCATTTTTTACTTGTGTTCAATCCTACTAATGAAGTGTCAGTTTGGTTCTTGGTGGCAGAGAATAGACGTGCTTCTGTTGACATTTTTTTGAAGGCAGCAGGATACCTAGATTGTGCTGTCCGAAATGTTCTCCCACAGTTGTCTGCTGAACTCAGGTTTATATGGGTGAAAGACTTTCGCTAATTACAACTGCCTTTGAGTTTTACTTGGACCAGCTTCATGTTTTTCTAGGGTTGTTCTTACTTGTTTGACTGCTTTTTGATTGTAGGAGAAATCTTCCAGTTGACCTAGCAGAAGGCGCTCTACGAGCACTTTGCCTACAAGCATTAGGACAGGTGCAAACTCTTTCTTTGGATGAATAGTTGGGGTGTTTATATCTCAAGATTTCATACTTATAATTTGATATTTTCCTGATAAAGATGAGAAAGATAGAGATGAGAAACACCTGTTTGCATAATATTTAAATGATCACCGTAAATGAGGTTTATGCTATCCAGTTAGTAATATTTTTTCCCCCTCAAAAGTTGGAGTGATTCATCTGGCTTTTGCCAGTGGGGACGATGTGGGATAATTTGGGAATTGTCCGTTTGGTTGTGGTGGGTTAAGGTTTAGGAGGATTTGTGGAAATAGGATTTAGAGTTGTTGAAGAAAGGGTTTTGGGGTTGTGTTATGAATTAAAAGGTGGATTGATGAATTATTTGATGGTTATTTGTTAGAACAAAGTATGTGGAGATTTAGGGTTTTGATAAGTAAAAAAGGGCTTGATTTGGGGTTATTTTCTTAACCAAGAAAGGAAATATAACAATTTCTTAACCAATTACATTAAAGAAAATAAAATTAGTCCCTAAATAAGATCTATTTACTCAATCAGGCTCAACTGGCAGCAGATTTTAATTGTCCATCCACAAAGTCATTGGGTGGGCAGTCTTTGGTGCCAACATCCGTAAATGGGTGTCATTGGGGGCGCCTGTATCTTGCGTCCACACCAAGGCACTTTCCTTTTAAAAGATTATAACTATTGTTGGTCCTACCTATGTATGTAGGGTTTTGGGAGGGGCGGCTTTTCTATGGTTCTATTTTTAAGTATTTTTGTTGAACGAAGTGTCTGCTCTTAAGACTTGATTAAGGCGGACTTGGAATTTCTTTTTTTGTTCTCCCCACCTACCTCTGTTTTTATTTTTTATTTTAAATTTTATTTGCACCAATGATATTTCCAATGTATTACGTAGGGTGTTGACATTCAACTTGGAGTGGCAATTGATAGTACCAAAGCTACTCTTGCAGTAAAGCGAAGACTTGCATGTGAGATGGTGAAGTACTGGCAGCAGGTATGAACATAATGACTTTTTACTATTGATTGTCTGCTTAAATTTTCCATGCTGCTGTTGCTTCTTCTTCTTTGGATTGTATATATGATTGTTTAATATCCATAGAGTGAATAGGCTTTAGTAATCACTAAATCTATATTTTGTCAGCACTTTAATTTTGATCCATGGCAGGATGCCATCAGAGCGTCTTTTCTGCAACATATGTTACAAGGTTTCTTCTTTTTATTTTATTATTTGGGTAGAAATTCTAATCTCTTATACTTTAACACCCACTTTATTTATGTAGTTTACAGTTCTGATAGTAAATGTATTTATAGCATCTTTGTTAAGAAATCACTTATGAACAATAATTAATAATAGGGACAACACACTGGGAATAAGGACTTCCATTATTAGTGTCACAGATGCATATGGAATATGTTTTTTTCTTTTTCAAATTTTTTATAACTGCATGCATAAAGCTTGTAAGCTTGTTCTGAATTGTGAAATCAATACTCATGTGTGCATACATGGTTGGAAACTCAAATATATTCAATTGCTTCCATTATTTGTTTTGTCTTCATTGTTTATTTGGTTGAAAACGTCAGTCATTTCATGCTCTTATGATCTTCAAGTGTATGCGTGTGGCTTTAAATTTCACAATCTAAGCTAGAGCTCAAGTTCAAGATCAAACTCCTTATTTAATCAAGTGGTAATTGAGTAGATTTCTGGTTTCTAGAGCTCAAACATGAACTTTTGATCTCGAGTTGAGCATGGATAGTTATAGGTTGTAGCCCTACGGTCCATGCTAGAAGGCTGAATTGATTTGCTCAACAATTTGTACTATTCGCCATTGCCATATTCTATGAAGTCCAGATTTTATCCATTTTGGTTGTTTCACTGGTCCAGTTAACACTTACTACCGGTCACTTACAACCAGCCAGAAGCACAGAATGCTAAAGAATACTGGCTTTGAGTAGGTTCCTCTTTTTCTGAAAGGATGACAGGAGAGGGTGTGTGTGTCTGCGTCTGTGTTAGGTTTGCTTTATCAAAACTTTGCAAACCTATTAGTGATTGTGTTTTATCAGTTTAACCTTGGAATAGAGGGGTAAAAGAAGGTGTCTTTCTGTAATATAGAAAAAAAAAAGGTTTTTGAATGCTAATGAGACAATGATTAACCTTGTCCTTTAGAAAAGTATCCCATGTGAGCAATGAAAATGGAAATTAATTAATTTTCTACTGATACCCTCAGCTTAATAGAATGCCAAAGCACCAAGTGGAAGGGGAACTTTGGATAAAAAGGCTATAGGTCAGGCAAAAACCTTCCCCCAGCCCTATACCACCACAAAGCATTCTTTTTCTGTTCTTAGGTTTAATCTTGCCCAATTTACCTATTTGAAATCAAAATGACATTGTATCTGGATCCCTTTCAGGTAGGATTTTGGAAGTGTTTATAAATCTGATGTATTCAGCTGACATTAGCTTTGGCTAGTAGGCTTACAGTTTTCAGAAATGAAGTTACTCCTATTAATGTATTATTGTAACTAATAGAATATATACTTCCTTTTCAGACCTAGTCGCTCAGTTCTATTGTAGCTGAGCGGAATGATCTTTGACCTTTTTATCCTTCTTTATTTACTAATGGCTATCTACTCTCAGAATTTAGTTCATATGCCTTTTGGAGCCTACTGTATTACTACTCGAAATACGTTTTCTTGGATGATCACTTTGTCTTTTTATTCATTAATTTTCTCTTGCTAACCAATCCATAAACAGTGGAACTTTTGGTTAAGCTGTGACTTTTGAGGATCGATATTTTAGAGGAATTTTTCTGCTCTCTTTTTAGACAAGATTTTCATGTATCCACATGGGGTTAGGTTCTGTTTCTAAAACTTATTTTCAGTAGAATTTGATGCAGGAAAGCCTAGGATTCACCACCTAGAACAGCCCTGTAAACCTTAGGCTTCCCTACTTGAACTCAAACTAAATAAATAAAAAAACTTAAAGTAGGATACAATCCAATGAAAATCTGAAAAAAAAAATTCCGAAAATTGTGCTCCTGCATCATATTCCTCATTCATGTAGTCCTGATTTAGATACTCCTTGTGATATTAAGTGATTGCTATTGTTTTTACTTCATGATATATGATGGGGATGAGAAATTTATGATTTTGTACTTCTTGGTTTTGGACAGTGGCGACGCCACGTTGGGTTCAGGGTGTTCCCAGGAACACCCTGACCCCAAAAAAAAAAAATTATATATAATAATTTAAATTTTTTTATTTGTTTACCCGTTAAAAAAAAAAAAAAAAAAAACACCCTCAGGCAAAATGAGGAATACCCTCAAAAGTTTTATGCCAAACAAATTTTGAACTAAAATCTTTAAAAAAAAAAAAAATTGTTACAGAGCAACCCCAAAAAATAAAAGCCCAAACATCAATCCTAAACAAAACCAACCTCAACCAGATTTTTAAATCAAAATACATTATTAACTAAATACCCAACAGGCCCAACCCAAATGTATTCTCAAAAAAAAAAAAAAAATTCCTACCTTCTTCTTCATCTTCTTGGTTACGGACCCTTCTTCTTCTTGTTTTTTTTTTTTTTTTTTCTTCTTCTGGGTTTCTGACCCATCTTCTTCTCTTTTCTATTTTTTCTTCTGCCAGTCTGCCTTTCCCTTTTTATCTGCGTGTTGTACAAGTAATGTATGTGACTATTTTGCTTAAATTTTATCTGTGGACTGTGGGTTTCGGTCCTTCTCCTCTTCCTTAAATTCTATGTCTTTTGTTTTAAATTTTTTATTTGTTCTGCTTTTGCCAGCCCACTAGTGGTTTTGGTTTAATGATAAATATCTTGTCCATGGGCTAGTCTAGCTGTTAAGTCTATGAGAGCCCCAGACCCTCCTTTACATGTGTTTAGTTATTCTTTTAATAAAAGTATTCTACCTTTTCAGTCCAAAAAAAAAAAAAACTAATATTAACATCAATTTTCTTTTTTCATATTATTACTCTTATTATATTTTATAAATGATTGAACTTATTATTATTATTATTATTATTTGGGCTTAAAGATTACATATTAGTTGAAATATGTACTTATAACTTCTTTAAAACCTTTAATAATTTATATAGGTTTTTTATTAATAATATATATATTTTTTCATTATAAAATAACGTAACTCCGAAACACCTTGAACAACAATTCATTATATATATATATATATATATATTTTTTTTTTTCATTATAAAATAACGTAACTCCTAAACAACAATTAATAATTTTATAATTAATAAAACAACAATACAACAAATTATAGTTTATAAAAGACGAACAAATTAATGAAACAACTAAACAATAATAATTAATAATTTTATTAATATTTCAAATGATCTTATAGTTTATTGTACAGGTACCTTTGTTCATTTCTTTTCTTTTCATTTTTTTTTTCCTTTTGAGGTTTTTTGGTGTACAGAATGCAAATTTGTTTTAGTTTTAAGAACAATTTTTTTTTTTTTTAAAAGCACAAACTTCATGCTGGCCAAATCTTGAATTTCGGCCGGTATTTACTGAAATGTCCCGAAATACTCGAAATAGACCGAAATGACCCGGAATTTTTTCAAAATAGAATAGGGTAGATTACTGTTCCGATTTGTCTAGGAGCACCCTGGACAAAATCCTGGAGTCGCCACTAGTTTTGGAAACCTGCTATTGGCACATTTCACATATTTGGTTGGTTTCATAGTTATAACATATGTTTTACCAAAATAAATCCTTTTTTAAGTGTTCACTTTGTTTCTCAAGAATTATGTATAGCATTCAATTAGTAATTAAATTATCTTTTGTTAAATGTAGGTGCAATTGGTTTTTCTGGACATATATATTGCTTTTTATTGATGCTGTTCTCTTTGCAGGCTCAAGATAACTTGATGAACCTTCCATTAACAAATGGTTGGGGGGAAAAACATCGACTCTATGTGAAGTGGAAATATATTGAAGCAAAGGTAGTTTATTATTTCTTTTGTCTATTTTAAGTCTTCCTTCTTGTTAGTCACAGATCTCTCTAATTGTCTTTATTTCTTAATCTGCTTTCCAACTTTGGTGTTGTCACATGTATGACTTGATTGTCTATAAACATGTTATGATTGCTTCTCATTATATTAGATTGCACAAAAACTTTCACAGGAAAATTAGACTCACACTTTTAACTTATGGCATATGAAGGGAAATTTACTTTACTGTTGAGGCATGGTCAGTTAGAAATATACACTTACCTTTCAAATATATTAGAGGCTATTCAGCTCATTGGACAAGGTCCTCACTTGATTCTAAAGAGCTTTGTGAAATAAAAGAGAAGCCACTGAATTTAACCATCCAAATTATAAGTTGATGCAAGTGGATTTAGACTCAAATTGATGGTAACCACAAAAGAAGGAAGAAAGAAAAAAAGTAGCTTTCCATAAGGAAAGTCTATATTACTGTACATTCTCTATATATGTTATATTGAGGGCACTCCTAATATCATGAATTAGACTAATTTTTAAATCAAACTTAGTTTGTGTTTTACACAGACTGAATGCTTTATAGATGTATATATGTATCACAATATACCTTTTCAACGAAGTCCTCTAAGAGCATTAATTAGACCAAGTTTTAAAATAAAATTCATGTTGGGCAATATCATATATTGGATGCTTTAAAGATTCTATCTACATCTCACAATATTCCTTAATCACTATATTTCTTTTCAATGAATTGTATTGAAGGCCTCTAATACCATGACTAAGATAGGTAGTTGTCACCAAGTGTTAATCTCTTGAACTTGAGGATGCTTGAGTGTGAGTAGAAAAATGAAATAGAAACTTGAAATGCATACATGTTTCTGCTAGTAGGTTCAAGGTCGAGAAATCCAGTTGCACTTTGTTACATTGTGCCATTGATATGGGGAATTTCAGTTCACTTTATGCATTATGCTATTGATCCTATTGCTCCTCATTACATTTTTCTGTTGATATGTGGTAAAGACATAATTGGAGATTTATTTTTGAAAGACATGTTTGTGATATAGCAAACTCCTGTATAATGTATAACATTTTACTTAGGGGAAGAGATCTTGTGTCCAATGATTCAAATACTTTTGCTCTAGTGATATCTTAAGATCTTTTTTTAAAGGATTTGGTAAATATGTCAATAGTTACTAAAATTTCCAGCTTGGTCTCTTTTATTTCCTATATTTAGCTGATGAATTGTCGTATTTGTCTAATTTCTCTCATGTCACTAGGTATTCATATAGGTTTTAGGCCAGGTGTCCCTAGGAACTGACAGGTCTTTATTGTACTGTCAATAGATGACTGTCAATTTGATTCTTGGGCCCCACCTATTGAGCCCGTCTGGACCCACATGTGAGGTGAAGTGTGAGAGTAATGGTTAAGTGATTAAATTCGTTCTTTCCTAACAACTTATGTTTTTGGGATAAGTGGTAGTTTATCAGAAATAATTGTAATTGAAGTCAAGTATTTCAGTTGAGGAATGGATTCTCTTTCAGAAAGCTCCAATATATGTGGAGCTGCTATGGGGTAGTGAAGGGATAGACCAATTGAGTGAAAATGATTAAAAAAAACTAACATTGGCTACTATTCAGGACTACTATTGGCTATGAATTAAAAAAATTAATCTATGCAGGATTAGGGATCATTTTTCTCCCCATCTGAAAGTGTAGAATAATTAATCTGGGGTAAAGATCTTCAAGACATAAAATGGAGAATGCTCACTGAATGAGCAATTTAATAAGTGGTGCTTGTTGGCATTCCAGATTTCCTTCTCCTTTCATGGTCTATCCAATAGAGAGTGCAGTACTTCTTGGTCATGAGTATCTGAATAGGACAAACCATCCCGTGGTTTGCACAATTTCAATCTCCTACTTTCAGCTGTGTTAACACATTCAGCTCTAGTCTTTATTTCATGGTCAGTACAGGTTTCTTTCAGAAATTTTCTCCAAGTCTGAAAGTGAAAATGGTATGCAGTTTGGAAGCTAAATATCTAGGCTTCAGATAATATTTAGTCTTTGAGGTGTGGTAGTTTGCTATATAAATATGCACGTATGTATGTTGCATGTTACCTGATTATATTTGGTTTATACAATCTGACATCTGGATATGGACATTCCACATAAATTTGACCACCAATATTGACAGAATGACATATTCCCTATATGATTTCTTAATTGAGTATTGAAGCTGTTCAAACCTAAGTGTTACAAGCTTATTTTTCTTGTTCCTTAAAATTTTACCAGGCTGCAGCATATTATTATCATGGTCTGATCCTGGATGAGGGGAACACAGAGAAATCCCATGGGATGGCTGTGGCTGCTTTGCAAGCAGCCGATGAGTATTTCAAAGAAAGTAAGAAGGCATGTGAGGCATTTAATACAGCTCCTCCTCTGTCAAGGTAATCAGCAGTTAGTAAATGATCTTTTTGTTATCACCAAAATAGAAGGGGAAAAAAAAAGATGAAAAAGAGATGGTGTTTTCCTGAAAATACATTTGTGAGCAGTAGTAGATAAATTGCTTACTACCTTTTTAATCATTGTAGGAGTTTTTCTTCTCATATGCCATAGCTAACTTTTTGAAATAAATATAATTATCATCTTGTGTTTAAAAGGAGGATAAATAATAATTCATGAAAGCTGACACACACTATAATTGATCATGTAAGGTCCTAAGTAGTCTTGATATCTCTTCTAAACTTGCTTTTTCTTAGGCTTCTCCTAGTTGCATTGGTAGTGTTTCAGTTCCAATATACAAAAATTATACTAAAATAGTAATTTTTTATTCACAGTTCACTTAATGCCAGTTCAAGGTATTTGTTGATTATCTTTATTTATCTTATATTGTAATATGTAGGCTCTTTCCTCAATGTTGAAGTCGCTGAGTAATTGAATAAATTAAGAACAAATTCAAAGAAATTTCATAGATTTTGGAATTTGAGAGGAGAGACATAAACTTACTCAAAATCTTGTATCATGTCATAAATTGCTTTCATATGATTTATGTTTGTAGCACTCTTGGACACAAGTACAAGGGGCTATATATTTTCCTTAGAGCTGTAGCTGTCAGTTGTTCTATGGTGACATATCATATTGGTCTGCAATCCTAAGAAGCACAGATGCGGCTCCGGAGCCATCGCACCCACGTCGGACGCGGTGGGATTCGGCGACGCGGGAGGGACGCCGCTGACCGCGCGTCGGTGCTGCGTCCTGCCACGTGGATTCTCCGACTCGCGCCGACGCGGCTCAAATTGGGCCGACTTGGGCCGTATCGGCCGAAATCGCCGAAATGGCCGGTTCAAGCCGAAACGGCCGAGTCAGGCCGAAATTCAAAAGAAAAAAAAAAAAAGGTGCGAAACCTTTTTGGAGGCGGCGTCAACTCAATTTCTTCAGTGTCCATGGGAATATCTCCAGCTCCTATCCCAATCGGCTTGTTTGGACCTACCTCTGTTTCGCCCTTCAACCCATCAGACTGGGATCCACCAGCAGTGAAGACTTTAACCCCATTCAAATTCTGGCCGGAAATCCTCCATTATGTTGCCGACATTCTTGTAAACTTGCTGCTTGTCCGAGCTGGTATGTGAGATTCCTTCTCCTTGTCAAAGGTACTAGCTTGGCTACCTTTAGCCCCAGCCAAAACTCGGAATTTTTGCTTAGCTTTCTGTCCTCCATTGTGACTTTTGCGTGACATATGGTTTTGTGTCAGGCTAAGCTGATCCTCACCATTGCTTGAGATAGTGTGATCTGCCAAAAAGATATTAGGAGCTGGGGGAGTCACGTGATTATGCCCCCTATCTCTTTTTTTAGTTTCCAAGTGGGCAAACTCTGAATGGAGTGGGCTTTTAGTCTGACTAGGACCAGGTTTCAATGGGCTTTGGTGTCCATAAGAGAAGCACAGAGAGCCAATTCCTTCGTATTGCACAGAATTTTGTATTATTATTATTATTATTTTTTTTATATAAAAAAGTATGCTTAGCAATATATTAAAAATATAAATAAAAATATTTTTAATAATTTTTTAATTGCCGAGTCCCGCCGCACCCGCACCCACCTTTTTCAAAAATTGCCGAGTCCCGCACCCGTACCCGCACCCGCACCCGAGTCCCAAAACGCACCCGTGCTTCATAGCTGCAATCTGCATAATGCAAATGTAGAGTCTGCCATCAAACTTATAGAAAACTTATGACATGCATACAACAACAAAGCAAGTTTTTGGGGTCGGCTATGGATCCTCAACAAATTATTCAGGATCAATTACATGTATTCTTTTGTTCTTTCTGAAATCGTAGTCTTATTAATTAGTTAACATGTTCTTTTGAACTACTTCTACTAATGTTATGATATGGATATTAGTGTCTAAAAACTGGACAGACATTTATATAAAAAAAAAAAAAAAAAAAAAAACCTGGACAGATCCAGTCACTTGGATCACAATCACGTCATCTGCCCAGAACTTTGGGTTGGTAAAACTATGGTTCATGTGGCAAGTTTTAAAATAGATATATGTGTCAATTATATATGGAAGTTGTGACTTGGTGGACAGGGTGATGCACTACTGTTGTTAATGGACCTAATGGTGTTAGTCTATCGAAATATATATAGAGAGATTGGGAAAACTTTTTATGTTTCATTAAGTTTGAGGTGGGTGTTGGTATCAAAGTTAAATTTTGGTACGATAAATGTTGCGATGATCTCTCTTTAAAGGAAGGCTTTCCCAGAACTGTTTCACCTCAAATGTAATATAAAAGCTTTTGTTGTGGATCATATGCAGTTTCCTAATGACACTATACACTGGGCTTTGAATTTAATCAGAACAGTTCAAGATTGAGAGTTGGAGTCCTTATCTTCTTTCTTGGACTGCATCTAGACATAGGTGGTATGAAGTCAAATCTTACCATAAATCTTTAGTCCCTAAGGAAGAGGTGATTTCCCCAGGAAAAGCATTTGAAGCCTAAGGTCCCAAGAAGAGTTGCCTATTTCTGTGTGCGCGCTCTAGGTTGTTCATTCTTAATGGATTCTAATTGTGTGTTCAAAACTCTCCTAGACCTTAGATTAATTATTAACATATATACATATTGAAAATCTTTTAGATTAATATATCATTTGACATGTCTACTATAGTGGAAAGTCATGTAACTCTGGTCATTCCATTTTCATCAAATAATAGTAATTTTACATAAAGCCTTAGATTGTGGCAGATCATTCCAATCACCAACCCTTTGTGCCTTTTGTTTCATACTGAGTTAATTGGTGAGGATCTTGTTTGTCATAATTCCAGCAATTAATTATTATAAGACAATTTGTTTTTAGTTTAAAAAAAAAAAATTTATTATTATATTTTGTTTTAATTTTTATAAATGAAGGAAATATGTGGATTGTATGGCCTCACTTGCATTCCTTGTAGAAATCCGCTGCTTTGGGGGACCATGAAGTTTCTCTCTGAGAAAATTCCAAAAGATACTTCAAGCAAGGTTCGGATAAATCGTGATCTGTACTCTCATGAAAGGTACGTTTTTGCTCAAGTGGAAATAAGTATGATGCTTTTCCTTATATTTGATGGACTGGTGTGGGTAAAGAAAGAAAACGGGTGGGGGGAGATATATATATATATATATATATATATTTTTTTTTAATACTTCTTGATTGATGAAGGTTCACAATGCACAATGATCATGTAATCTTGACTGCAGAATCATGGAGACAGCGCCAACATTGCCAGACTTTGCTTTGGCCCTGAAACCTGATGAATATCTACTTCCTACAGTGCACCCTTCTTGGAATGAGGAGAACATAAACAGAGGGCATGTTGGCTCCAACCAGGTGAAGGGTGATAGAAGATAGGCCCTCAAGATATTTTTTCGGATTAGAGGCAAAGGGGCCAATCTCAAACATGGAAAGGCCTTCTAAACCAGCTGGACTGCTATTCTTCAATTGTTGTGCTCCAAGGTCCAGTTGAGCTGTTGATTTCTTTTTCTTTTGCTTTTCATCGAGTTTTTTCTCGTCCCTTGGCCCCCACGAAGTCCATGACCTACCCTGTGATGGAGCTTTGTACAAGTTAGTGTTGTGTGTAAATTGTTCCCACCAGAGAAAAGAAAAAACGATTTATTTGCCAATCCCAAATAATGTGATTATGCCTTTTTGTTTAATAAAGTGAAGCCACTACGGTTCATTTGTTTGATAGAAAAGCTTTGTACAATCTGACCACTGCATAATAAAGGGACTATGTTTTGTCAGTTTCGTTGAAAAACGTTTTTTTTTTTTTTTGGGAAAACACTATCATCGTTTTCAAGTGTTTGTTTCCTCGTAAAATTTTGGTCAACCCTGCAAACTTTTTATGTTAATTGGAAAATGTACGCACAAAAGTTGTCACAAGCACAAACTCTCGAACGGAGAAAGGTGGTTGTTGGCTAGGGCTAAGGTGGAAGCCAAGAAGAATGTCGGTCATTGGTTGGGGTGAGGGCCAAGCCCAATTTTAAAGCATTGGCTCAGCTTATCGGCTGCCCTCCACGAAGTCTTTTTTGATATTCGATAGTTATATAGCGAGAGGGGGGGATTCGAATTGTGGGTGTTTCTTTTGGAAATACTAAAAAAGAGCTAGTTAAGTTACGAGGGTCTTGGCTCCATTAAAACTTAGGGTACGTTTTGTAGATTGTAATAACATTGTAATGTAAATGTAATAGTTACTCCTATAGTTTAACTATTCAGTTGTTTGGTTATGTTTTTGTTACAGAGAATAGTCATTCCTTGTGAATAACGATTCTTTAAAATGAGAAATAATTATTCATCTCTAAAAGGGTTGTAATAACTATTCTTTAGTAGGTGTATTAATTTCTAAAATTAATATATTTCTAAATAAACAAACTTTTCAATTTACATATGCACATAAAAATTATGTAAATAAAAATTCATAAAAAAAATCTCTCTTTCAAATTAAAAAAATCTTATTTTCTAGAAAATATAATTATGAGTAAGATATTTCCTAAAATATATCTTGAAGATGGTAAAATTAGGGATGACGGGTCCATTGAAATAAACTTGACGGTGTTGGACTAGTTGGCTAATAGTGGACGGATCCAAGATGCGCAAATGCAAGGCAAATGGATCTCAAGCCCACGTGGCATCCAAATGGTTTGATTAACCTTCAAGTAATCCTAAATGGAAACAACTTGCGTCCTACAATTAACCCTAGTCAATAAAGTCCCAATATGAATAGAATCCTAACATGAGAAGGATTCCGCAATATACGCCCATTAATGATGATCTTCTCCATAAGGAAAAGCCTTCTCACGCAAAAAAGGAAGGTCAGTTCTACATCACTATAAAAACCCAAAGGTTCTCAAAAAATAAGGTACGCATAATTCACCCTAACTCTGGCACTCTAGGGTTGAGAAAAGTTCTCTGACTTAACCTTCGGAGGGTCTTTGGTCGGTACCACACCGGTACTCTCTTAGGGTTTTCTTTGTTTTTGTTTTGCAGATCTTGTTTCGAGCATGTGAGTATTGTGCGACTAACTGACGATTTTTGGCATCATCAGTTGGCACCGTCTGTGGGAAACCGCGAAGATAAGCCATACATATAGCTTCCTGGAAAAAAAGTTGCATGGTACTTACTCGTTCGATGGCAACCACCACCAACAATCAAGGCGACGAACCACGCACCACTACCCTAGAGAGACAAGTTCAAACCCTCGTAGTGGCAGTGGAATGCCTCACCAAGCAGAATCATGACTTAGAGGAATAGTTGCGCCAGAAAAACGCAGCATTAAACACCCAAGAGGAGGATCAAGAAGGAACTAGCGCTAAAATGTGGAATCAAGAAGGGCCGGAAGGCAACAACACCCCAAGCAGACAAGAGCGACAAGATACCAGTCCTCCTTTCGGCACAGATACGGCTCCCCCACACATAGTTGTGGAGATGCAGATGATGAAAGAGCGGATGGACCTCATGATGAACGCCCTCAGGGGACGGGTGTCTAGTGATCTTGACGACTTGGTTCACCGAACTGACTCACCCTTCACCGCATCTGTCTCGTCCTTCCCCCTTCCACCAAAGTTTCGTATACCGCAGGTAGAGAGCTACGACGGATCCAAGGACCCCTTAGACCACTTGGAGTCTTTCAAAACCCTGACGCACCTTCAAAGGGTGCCAAACGAGATCATACGCAGAGCCTTCCCCACTATGCTGAAGGGACCTGCAAGGATTTGGTTCAGCAGGATAGGGCCCAACTCCATTAGTACTTTTAAGGAGTTAAGCACCCAATTTGCCTCTCATTTTATCGAGGGACATAGGTATACGAAGTTCACTACGTGCCTGATGAACATTAAGCAGCGGGAGGACGAGACTTTGAGGTCTTACATAGCTCATTTTAACAAAGAGGCACTCTCGATCGATGAGGCCGACTACAAGATACACGTGGCTGTGTTCATGAATGGGCTGCAGAATGGTAAGTTTCTGTTTTCCTTATATAAGAATGACCTATAAACCATGTTAGATGTGCTCTACAGGGCTACTAAGTATATGAACACGAAAGACGCGTTGTTGGCTCGCGAAGAAAAGCCTAAAAAGAGAGAGAGACAGGAGGAAACCCGGCAGGACAGGGGGTGAAAGATGGCCAGGACAGGAGACAAAAGGGAGGACAAACACTCCAAACCTCCCACTGAAAGATTTACTAGCTTCATCCCCTTGAACACGCCGATTGATCAAATCCTGATGCAGATCAAAGACGAAGGGGCACTAACATTCCCTGGCAAGCTTAAGGGGGACCCCAGCAAATCTAGAGACAAATACTTTCGCTTCCACCGTGATCACGGCCATGACACATCCAAATGCTACGATTTGAAGCAGCAGATAGAAGCTCTCATCAGACAAGGGAAGTTGCAGAGGTTCATCGGTAAGGAAGGGATGGAATAACCCCAATGACAACTTGCCTGGAGAGAAAATGAGCGCCTTAGGCCACCCTTGGGAGACATAAGGATGATCGTAGGGGGCAGTGCAGCTTCTAGTTCTTCTAAGAAGGCACGCAAAACATACCTACGGATGGTTCAGAACGTCCAGCTGATGGGGTACGCACCAAAGATGGCACGAATCGATAACCTCGTAATTGGATTCACAGAGAAAGATGCTCGACGTCTCCATCACCCACACGACGATGCACTCGTAGTCAGCATACGTGTAGGAGATTATAACACCCACCAGGCCCTTGTGGACAACAGAAGCTCTGTTGATATCTTATACTATCGGGCATTCTAGCAAATGAGAATAGAGAGAGAACGGTTGATTCCAACTAACGCACCACTCGTAGGATTTGGACGAATAAGGGTGCATCCCTTAGGAGCAATCACCCTGCTAGTGACGGTCGGAGATTACCCTCAGCAAATCACCAAGGATGTAACCTTCCTGGTGGTCGATTGTTCATCTGCATACAACACCATATTAGGTTGTCCTACTTTGAATTCGTGGAAAGCTGTGACCTCGACCTACATCCGATGATCAAGTTTCCAACCGAGTATGGAGTAGGAGAGGTAAGGGGCAATTAAGTGGCAGCACGCGAATGTTACGTAGCCATATTGGAGATGGATGACCAGTTGCAAACCATGTGCATAGAAGAGCAACGGACAGTAGCAGAACCAGTGGAAGGGTTGGAAGAAGTACCCCTTGATGTTTCCAGGCTTAAGTGGACGACAAGAATAGGTACTTTGGCCAGCCAGCACGTGCTTCGAGCACTCACAACATTCCTAAGGGAAAACCAGGATGTATTTGCCTTGAGTCATGAGGACATGCCAGGAATTGATCCATTAGTCATAGTCCACATGTTGAATGTGTCACCCTTATTCTCTCTTGTTCGACAGAAAAAATGGGTGTTCGCACAGGAACGAGACAAAGCTATAGCTGAGGAGGTTAAGAAATTATAGGAAGCAAACTTCATACGAGAAGTATACTACCCTGACTGGTTGGCAAATTTGGTAATGGTCAAGAAAGCTAACGGGAAGTGGAGGATGTGCGTAGATTTCACAGACCTAAACAGGGCCTGCCCCAAGGACAGCTATCCTCTCCCACGGATTGACACCCTGGTAGACTCAACCATAAGACACCAACTGCTAAGCTTAATGGACGCATTCTCTAGTTACAACCAGATCAAGCTGAGAGAGGATGATCAAGAGAACACTTCATTCGTCACCAGCCAAGGTCTCTTTTGCTACAAAGTGATGTCGTTCGGACTCAAGAAAGCGGGCGCCATATACCAAAGGCTGATGAACAGAATGTTCGCACATCAGATTGGAAGGAATGTGAAAGTTTATGTGGACGACATGTTAGTAAAAAGCATACGGGAGGACGACCACTTGAACGACGTCCAAGAGACCTTCGATACACTCTGATCGTACAACATGAAGCTGAATCCAAGCAAGTGCATGTTTGGTGTGACGACAGGAAAGTTCCTCGGATTCATGGTATCCCAAAGAGGTATCGAGGTTAACCTAGAAAAGGTACAGGCCAAACTGGAGTTAGCTCCGCCAAAGACAGTCAAGGAGGTACAGAGCTTGAATGGCAAGGTGGCTGCATTAAACAGGTTTGTCTCAAGAGCAACGGATAAGTGCCTACCTTTTTTATGCACATTGAAGAAGTCATTTGAATGGACGACCGAGTGCCAACAAGCATTTGAAGATTTGAAAGCATATCTTTCTTCTTTGCCATTACTAAGTCCGTCTAAGCCAGGAGAAGAACTGTTCCTATACCTAGCCGTCTCTCTAGCCGCTGTTAGCTCAGCTCTAGTCAGAGAAGAGGAAGGGGTGCAGAAGCCCGTGTACTTCACAAGCCGGGCACTACGAGAAGCGGAAGAAAGGTACCACCAAATGGAAAAGCTCTCTTTTGTGTTGGTAACTACGGCACGGAAGCTTAAGCCGTATTTCTAGGCATACACCGTGGTTGTCTTGATGGATAAACCCCTGCGCAAAGTTATAAGTAGCCCTGAAGCTGCAAGATGGATGGCATTATGGGCAGTCGAATTGAGTGAGTTCGACATACAATATCGACCGCACACGGCTATAAAAGGGCAAGTGGTAGCTGACTTCATCGCAAAATTCACTCTCGTGGAAGGCTAGGGGGTAGAAGAGATTCCACAATGGAGCATCCACACAGACGGATCCTCAAACAAGTAAGCAGGAGGAGCTGGTGTGATACTCCATAGCCTGGAAGGGGATAAGATCGAATGCATGATTCGTCTGGACTTTCTTACGACCAATAACGAAGCAGAACACAAAGCCTTGATAGTAGGGCTAGACCTTGCCAAGGCGCGGGAGTTGAAAATTTGGTCGTGTATTGCGATTCCTAAATAGTAACTAGCCAAGTTAACGGAGACTATGACTGCAAGAATGAACGAATGAAGAAGTACCTTGAGCAGGTGAAGGATTGAGTTAATAACCTCTGAGTAAAGTTTGTTCAAATCCTAATTGAGGAGAACGAGCACGCCGACTGACTTACTAAAGCTGCTTTAGCAGAACACATGGTCATCCCCGGTCAGGTATTGTCCTTCGTTCAAATATCATCACTGATAAACGATACCAATGTGCAAGAGATAGGTTCCACGAACTATTGAACGACGCCAATAGCCTCCTACCTAAAGGACGGCGTGCTACCAGATGACAAGAAGGCTGCGAGGAAGTTGAAGGTTCAAGTAGCTCGCTTCATTTTGATTAAGGACGTTTTATATAAGAGGGGCTTCTCCCAACTGTACCTAAGGTGCCTCGTCCTCGAGGAGGTAGACTATGTTATGAGAGAAGTCCACAAAGGAGTCTGTGGAAACCACTCTGGATCACGATCGTTGGTTCATAAATTAATCTGGGTTGGGTACTACTGGCCAACCATGCAAAGGGATGCCCATGCATATGTCAATAGAGGAGCTCATTCCAATGATGGCCCCATGGCCGTTCACTCAATGGGGGTTGGATATCATGGGCCTTTTCCCAACAGCAGTCAGACAGCTGAAGTTTCTTGTAGTCGACATTGACTACTTCACCAAATGGGTAGAAGCGGAAGCCTTGGCAACTATCACAGAAAAAAATATATAGAGTTTCGTATGGAAAAATATCATCTGCAAGTACAGTATACCTAGGGTGCTAGTCTCGGACAGCGGGAAGTAGTTCGACAACGACCCATTTAAAGACTTTTGCTCACAACTAGGGATCAAGAACCACTACTTGTCACCCGCCCACCCACAGGCCAATGACAAGTTGAGGTCACGAACCGATCCTTGCTCAAAATCATCAAGACTCGGCTCGAAGGGGCAAAGGGTATATGGCCGGACAAACTACTGAGTGTTTTGTGGGCATACAAGACAACGGCGAGAACACCTACAGGAGAAACCCCGTTTCGACTAGCATACGGAAGCAAGGTGGTCATCCCAGCTGAAGTGGGACTTACAAGCTACAGGGTAGAGAACCATAATGAAAGCAAGAATGATGACACCATACGCCTGCAGCTTAACCTGGTGGACGAAGTAAGAGCACAGCTGAACAGAGGTTAGTGCGATACCAAAATCTCATGGCCAAACACTACAACTCCAAGGTCAGACACATAGACTTCTAGGTTGGAGATCTTGTCCTAAGAAAGGTGATAGGCGCCACAAAAGATACCTCCCAGGGAAAGCTAGGACCTAACTGGGAAGGACCATACAAGTTGCATCATGGCATAGGAAGGGAACCTACTACTTGGAGACATTGGATGAGCAAAAGCTGCATCACCCATGGAACACGGAGCTCCTGAAGAAATACTACCCGTAGGCGACAACATGAACAATAAAATAATACTCCTCATTTCCAGTTTATTGCTTTCTAATTAGAGGTTTTATTATTTATAGTTTCTTTTAAGCCCAAAGGGCAAGTTTTTTTGGAACAATTTTTTATGCGCATGTTTACCACACAATAAGAGGAGTTATTCAAAAATATCGTGTATAAATCTACATGTCTACATATTCATTAAAAATCCACAAAGTGGATGAATTCAACAATATGTTGGATAAAAAATAAGTCCATAAGACGATGGGTTCATCCGAAGAGGATGATCATTAAAAATCCACAAAGTGGACGGATTCAACAATACGTTGGATAAAAAATAAGTCCATAAGAGGACGGGTTCACCCTGGAGGATGATCATTAAAATTCCACAGAATGGACGGATTCAACAACACGTTGGATAAAAAATAAGTCCATAAGAGGACAGGTTCATCCTGGAGGATGATCATTAAAAGTCCACAGAGTGGACGGATTCATCCTGGAGGATGATCATTAAAAGTCCACAGAGTAGACAGATTCAACAACACGGTGGATCAAAATTACAAGTCCACAAAGTAGACAGATTCAACAAACACGTTGGATCAAAAGTACATGTCCATAAGAGGATGGATTCATCGATAATTATAAGGTCCATACAGTGGACGGTTTTGGCAACAAATTGAATTAACATTACAAGTCCACAAGAGGATGGATTCATCCTAAAGATTGGTTATATTCATACATAGCCATAAATTGAACGGGTTCATAAATAGGCATAAAAGTAGACATAAACAAAATAAGTAATGAAATATTGCTAAAGCCCATAAAGGGAGAAGTTTAGATACAGAAGGCAACAGTTAAATTAAACATTAACTGTTCTTCAAAATCTTTACATTCAATAAAAAACACACTACTGCTGAACGGAGGTGTTTTCTTCTTTCTCCTCCTCCACTTGAATATCAGAGTGGCGGGCACTGTCCACGACGTGTATGATTTGGCTTTCAACAGCATTTCCTCCGTCACCACGAGGGTCATCGACTGGGGCATCGTCAGCAAACAACTCGTTTGTGCTCTCGGAGTGGACGGGTTGAACTGAGGTTTGGTCTTGGGTATTAATAATGACATGAGATACGTCCAGGTTATGATAAGAAGTCTTGACTTGATGGAGGGCGTCGTCAAAGCCTTCAGCAAAGGAGCTTCCGAGCTCTGCTAGAAGGGCGTCGGAGTCACGATACTCACGTATCGCTTCCTCCTTCGCCTGATGGAGCTAGTTCTTGGTGTCGCTGATTTCTTTTTCCTTGTCCCCTAAGACCTGCTTCAACAGCTCCGTTTGCTTCTCCAACTCACCCCTAGCTTCCTCTAATAGAGCAAGTTTCTTCTCCTGGACCGTCTTCCAAGCCCTCAACTCATTCAAGTCGTCATCTGTCGAGCTTGCCTTCGCCCTTATACGGTCCAACGCCGTCTTGTGGTTAAGACAAAGCCCCATCAACCCCTTCATCATTAACATTGCCTGAAGGCAAAAGGGTTAGTAACAAGGCGAATGGAAGGGAAGAAAAAAGAAAGAATAAAAGGGGAGGACGAACGTAGTTACCTGAGCAATACAAAAAAGCCTCGTCTCCCCCATAGCCTTAGTTGCGTGGTTGCTCAAGTCCTCATAATCATCAGCCATGATAATGGCTGAGAGCTACTCCAATGCGTACTTAGAGTCCTCACGGAGGAGGACGGGTGGTTTTTCAGCGACGGGGATAGAACCCGTCATGAGTCCTTTGCCCTTTCCTGGGCTAGGCTGGGTAACCGTCTTCTTGGCCTCGGCTTGCAAACCCACAATGGGTTCAGGAACAGTTTTGGGTTTCTTTGGAAGACGGCTAGTCTTCTCTGGTTGTTTCCTTTTAATGGATGGTGGCCGAACTCATCCCCTTAGGGGTCTGACCCTCCTGTTGCTTCTTTAAAGCAGCTTATTGCTTAATATAAGCCATTCTCCTGGCAACGTCCATTTCTGCACAAAGGGGACGGATGTCAGAAGGTTGATAATATTAAAAATATATATATATATATTGGGTGACGGGCTTACATTGGCGAATTTGAAAATCATAGCGACGGGCGGCTGTTGTGGGCTCTGGTCCATCACAATACCAAAAGAGGGTGTCAAGGGTGACCAATTTAGCCTACATCCTCTCCTCTAACTTGGTTTTACTGAAAATTTTCTCCAAAAAACTCCACTGCTCTAGTGAGACTTGTGGACGATCCTAAACTGTAAAAGAAAAAGAAAGAAGACGATTAGATTAACATCTAACACAAAAAATTAACTTGAATATAGAGAGATGCATATCGGACAGGGGCATTATGCCCCATGTTGTGTCGACGGGCATATATTCATTGTCGCTAGGACGACACATCCACTCATCACCTTCCAAAAAAAAATACCGACTCTTCCAGTTTCTGTTAGAGTCAGGGGTTTTACACACGAACCTCAACAATGGGCTCCTGGGCACAAAGCTGTACATGCCATTTGACTGAGCAATCTCAACCGGACGGTAGCAATTGAAGAATTCTCCCACCATCAACCTCCGTGCTCCGTCAGACATAGCCTCATATAAGACCTTCGTGCTAAGGAATACCCTCCAGGCGTTTGGGGAGATCTGGGTGACGGCTACACCTAGGTACTGAAGGAGGCGACGGTGAAGTGAACTTGGGGGGAATTTGAGCCCTGCCTTCAGCATCTACTCATAGACCCCAACACCCTCAACACCTTCATAGTAACATTTCTCTGACTTATAAGGTAGACGGATGGGTATGTTGACGGGTATCTGGTATTTCTCCCTAAATTTCTTGAAGTGAGGTTCTTTGATTGTTGAAATAAAATCATTAACCATTCATAAGGGTAGCATTATGAACTCCCTAAGCCCATTAGGACCTATGACGGATTGGACTGGGGGTTCATTGCCAACTAGACTGTCATCAGAGCCACCCTCTGACCCATCCTTCTCCAAATCCTCGTCCCTTGAAGAAGAGGTGGCCGACGGGTTCCTCTCTTCACTTGAAGTGTCGGAGTCTTTCTGACCTGACGGAAACACTTCATCGCCTGCTCCATCGCAGACACACGATTGGTTACTTGACGCACTAGACATCTATCACCTACACGTGACAGTAAACCCTAAGACATTGACAGATCTAATAGGTGATGGGAGTACAAAGTCTAAAAGATGACAAATTTAATGGAAGGAGAAGAGTACTTACCGGTTGAAAATGAGCAGCAAAAAGGTGTTGATGACAGATGCACTAGGTGAATGGTATGCTCGTTTATCAGTGGTGACGACAGTGCTTTGATCGTAAGATTTCTATGGAAAGTAAGAAATGAAGGTTAAAAATGCAGGTTTATATAGAGGGAACGACACGGAAGATGAAGGGATGCTTCATTCCAAGAGATGGACCACTAAATCGACGCCATGTGTCCCTACGATATTAATGGCCCTAGGCCAGCCTGTCAAGCTAGGGGTGTTTCTCAGGAGGAAAGTTGAACTGTCACTCCACATGTACGTCCACTCAAAGATCACGGACCCATGGAGTGAGGGGGCAACTGAAGAGGGTAAATTGAGGGATGACAGGTCCATTGAAATAAACCTGATGGTGCTGGACCAGTTGGCTAATAGTGGACGGATCCAAGATGCGCAAATGCAAGGCAGACAGATCTCAAGGCCACGTGGCATCCAAATGGTTTGATTAACCTTCAAGTAATCCTAAATGGAAACAACTTGCGTCTAAGCACCTCAGGTGTGAAGTTAACTAGGCTACACACCGATTGGCGAACAAGGTTGCATTGTTTCTGGATAGTCCTTCCATTTGGTTTTAGGATGTGCTTGATTGTATTGCTAATATTGCTGAAGCTAAGTCTAATTCCCATCTTTATTTCTCTCTTTTCTTCAATGCAATTAATATTTGTCTTCTTCTCAAATTAAAAAAACAAAAACAAAAAAAGGACTAAATCGCAATAACAGTATGCCCTCTTACCATCACTTCTCTCTTCTTTTTTAAGTTTCTCCTTTTTTTTGTTTTTTTTTTTTTTCCTTTCTAAAATTTTTAGTTTGTCAATGTCATTGCTAGCTTTGCGTGATTAATCACAAGTATGCTATAGTGGTAATTCTAAAACGTGTTTTTTAGTATTCATGGTTTTATAACTTAAAATTTTGTTTGTGTAGGCAAGATAGTGATCTAAATGTGAATGGTGAGTAAGGGTTTACAATTTTATTCTTTTTTCCCTTTTCAGAAAAGGCATTGCATTCTTGGATAAGTAAGAGAAAACACAAATCTGAACTAAATATAAAATTTATCTATATAAACCAACAAGCAGTTGGTCATTGGAGAAAAAAAAAAGATGGTTAGGGTTATATTGAGTTGTTATTTAGATGCTCTAAGGGCATTGATTTAGGAAATATTTTTAGAAATTTTTTATAAGAAAATAAAAAAGTAACGGCTTTCCATAAAATTTATATTAAAATTTTCCTAAAATAGTTAATTAACCCATTGTCAGGATCCTTAATCAAATGTAGAGTTTACAATTTAGACGTGTTGAGTGTTTTGTAGGAATTACAGTCAAAGAATAGTCAGATATAAATAAGGAAGTGACTTATGAAATCCCATGACAAGGGCAATAGCGAGGAATTCAAGCATATCCAAATTCAATTATTCTCTCTCTGCTCCACCAAAATTGCCAATGTATCATCATAATTGAATTTTCCCTTAGAAGTCAAGTTTTTCTTTTCTTTTTTCATTTTTATGTTCTTCAGCAACTATTCTATATCAATGTTGATGGTTTGTGGCTAATATGCCTTTTGTGGTTTGGTTAGGATTTGGTTTGCCAATGATGAGAAATGGTGTTTGGGATTTTTAAATCTCTACAAACATTTTTACACTTTTACTAGCAAACTTTGTAGATTTGGTTTTTAATGATAATAGGATTTGGTTTGTCTATTATTTTACACTTTTACTAGAAAATTTCATACATAAACTGTGACTATCATAACTAAGAATAAAGTTATTGATAAATCCAATAAGTTATCAGATAATTTCTTACAAAGTTTTTAAAAATGCACCACACATCGTGCGAGATATTGGCTAGTTTCTATTAATTGCATGATCAAGTCTTGATGCTTCAGCTATAACGTAAAATGTGAAAGAGTTGTAACAAATGAAGCAAATAGTTTTGAACAACTTAAGCTCAACTTAGAGGAAAACTTGTTCATGCTTGTTAATTCAGTGCACAAACCAAGCTTAAATCTTTGTGCGCGCGTACGCGCGTGTGTGTGAATACACTTAAATAAATATAAACTGATATTGGGTTTTTAAATTTGTAAACAAGTTCATAAGATAATAAATAGTTCATTTTGTAAAAAATTTGTTAATAAAAATTACATAAAAATTTTCTACTATTCAAGGTCAGTGAATCAAAATTTTATAATTTTATAATTTCATAAACAAAAATAATTATATTTAATTAAATCAAGTAATATAATTTAAACTATAATTTAGTTATTCATTATTAGCATAAATTTGAAAATAGATAAAAAAATTTAGTTGTGGTGTTTGACATGAACCAAACTTGAACAAATTTTTTGGTTTGTTGATGAGCTTGAAGTTGGCTCATGTTTGAAAGAAAATTAAATAAATAATCCTACACTTTCAAGAATTGGATACAAACTTGATTGTAGCCTAAGACTACAACTTCTTTTTAAAAAATTAATATGGCTACATATTTTGAAAATCTAACTATTAGATTGCATGTTCTTTATGTTCTTAATACACATCAAATTTTGTGTCAATCAGATGTTATTTACTTTATAATCCTTAAAATTATTTTTTATGTATAATTTTAGATTACAAAACTTGCAATTTAAACAAAATTTTTTATTTTTTTTGAGAAGAAAGTCTGCAAACCTTTATTGAAAAAATTAGCCATTATTAGCAAAAAGAATAGAATGTAGATGGGTAGGAACATCCTCCAACCACATTGCTAAACCTCTAGCATGTTTAGCTAAGTTGTGAGCTACAAAATTGCCCAATCTAAGAGTACAAGAAAATGAGATATTGCTAAAGGCATCTATAGAAAGTTTCATCTACTCCAATAAATGACCAAAAGAAGCCAGAGATTCGTCTTTCGTTAATTAGCAACGTTTCAAAACTATTTAGCAAACTAACATCTCGAATCTCTTAGACTCGAGTTCACTACAACAACTCAAGTCCTAGAGACTTGAGTTCCATGTGCTGGCAGAGTTGAAGTAGAAAATTATCCACGTGGAACTGAAGTCTTAAGGACATTCGCTAAAGCAAAACATTCATCAACAAACCCAGAGACAGACCCAAAGAGAAACAATGAAATCAACAAACCTAAGCAAACCTAGAGACCCAGCAAACCCAGAGACCCACAACAAACAACAAACCCATTTCAACCCACAACGAACAACAAACTCATTTCAACTTCAACTTCAACAATAGAATAAATACATACATAGAGAGACAGAGCCACAATGCACCTAATCAATGTAGTGATTGCGACTCAGATGTTGATCGAAACCAACAACATGGTGGTTCATCTACGCCAAGATCTCTTGCTTCCTTTTCCTCTTCACGGGAGAGTTTTTTTTATGGAAATTTCGACCCCTTAAAACAACCAGATTGGTTAGCCTAGTTAATTAGCCAAGTTGTTACTTAGTCCAATTATGCAATTCTAGGTTAAAACAATCAAATAATCATATCAGAAATATAAAGCAGCGGAAATATAAAAGACACAATGATATGATCACCCAGGAAACCACACGGTAAAAATCTGGGGAGGATTTGACCCACCGATCCTCAAGGCAAACCTGAATCCACTATGCGAAAGAATCGAAGTTCATACAAAAGGACTACAAGCTCCCCGCTTGACTTCCTAATGCTACCCACCAGTAGAACTTACTGACACGACCACGTGCAAGCTCCGAATCCACGGACTCCTTCTTTCTTGGATTCTCCAATCAGCTACAAGCACCCACGCTTGATATTCTTTAAGCTTCAATGGTAGCAACCGAGTTGATCATCAAGATGTAGATAATATCTCTACCTTGAAAACCCTAAGCTTTGTGTAAAGGAAAGCTCCTCTAGATCTCACAAGAGATTTACACAAAACCGCAATGTATGAGCAACAATACAACTAGAGCAACTCTAAAAACGTAGCTAGGGTTTTTCTTTATATACCTAGGGTAAAAAGAAAGCCCAAAACGTTTAATGAGTTAGGGCTGAGCTGGAATATTCTGCAGAAAAACATTCTGCCCGAGATTCGATCGATCGAGCCAGGCCGAAATGCACCAATGCATCTGCAGCCACTCGATTCCAACTTTACATGAAAGACCCAACTTTGAGCAAGTCTAAACAAGACTAAATAACCTGTTTTGATCATGGTTTGCCAACAATACAAATTAGAGTTCTAAATACATAAAATCCTAAATCTTTAGAACCTAACATTTTTTTTTTTTTTTTTTGGTTTGGGTTTCTGATCCAACCAGTTTTTGTTTTGGGTTTTGTTCTTGGGTTTTTGGGGCTTGGAAGTTTGAGAAATGAGAGTGGGAGAAGAACAGTGGGACAACAGGAAGGTAGGGAAAGAAAAAAAAAATAGAAGGAAGATGGGGAAAGAAAAAAAATGAAGGAAGAAGGAAAGCACATGGAACTCAAGTCTTAGAGACTCAAGTTCCATGTGGATTTTTAATCCACCTTAGCTCTGCCAGCACATGGAACTCGAGTCTCTAAGACTCGAGTTGCTACAGTGAACTTGAGTCTAAGAGACTCGAGATCATAGTTTGCTAAATAGTTTGGAAATGCTGCTAGGCCAAAATGTCACAATAGCATTGTTTACCAAAATATATAACAATCTATCACTATTTTGAAAATATGTAGGGATCTACCACTTTTTGGGTACTTGGGTTTGGGGGAAAATTTTGAAATTTTTTTATGGTACTCGAGTTCCACGAACTCAAGTTCTATGGAAAAATTTTGAATATTTTTTATGGTACTCGAGTTCCACGAAGTTGAGTTCCATCAAAAAAATTTCGACAATTTTGAAGGCAATTTTTTCAAAGAACTCGAGTTTATGGAACTCGAGTTACGCGACAAACTTGAGTTTCACAAATTCGAGTGTCAAAAAGATGGTAGATCTCTACATATTTCCAAAACAGTGGTAGATTGATATATATTTTGGTAAATAGTGGTATTTGGCCATTTTGGCCAACGTTGCTAACTAACGAAATGGGGTCAAAATGGTCAAATACCACTATTTACCAAAATATATATATCAATCTACTACTGTTTTGGAAATATGTAGGGATCTACCACCTTTTTAAAACTCAAGTTGTTGAAACTCGAGTTTGCTGTGTAACTCGTGTTCCATAAACTTGAGTTTTATAAAAAAATTGCTGTAACTCGTGTTCCATAAACTTGAGTTTTTTAAAAAAATTGCCAGAAAATTTTTTATGGAGCTCGAGTTCATGGAACTCAAGTACCATAAAAAAATTTCAAAATTTTTCTATAGAACTCGAGTTCATGGAACTCGAGTACCATGGAAAACTCGAGTTCCCCAAACTTGAGTACCTAAAAAGTGGTAGATCCCTACATATTTCCAAAATAGTGGTAGATTGATATATATTTCGGTAAACAGTGCTATTGTGACATTTTGGCCTTAAAATGGTGTTATTTTGCAAAAAAATCCCGACGACTAGTAGGTAGTTTGTGGGAAAAAATTGGTAAATAACACCAATCCCCAAGCAATAAAGTTAGTTAGCAACGTTTCTAAACTATATACTAAACTAGCATCTCAAGTTTAAGAGACTCAATTTACCCCTAAGAACTTGAGCCTCAAAGGCTCGATTTCTGTGTTCTGATGTAGATGACGTGGTTTTTTATCCACGTGGAATCCCCCTAGAACTCGACCTTTAGAGGCTCAAGTTCCATATCGACCCTTAGAGGCTCGATTTCCGTGTTCTAATGTAGATGACGTGGTTTTTTATCCACATGGAATCCACCTGGAACTCAACCCTTAGAGGCTCGATTTAATAAAAGAAAAATTCCCTTCATGCTATCATTCATTCACACTATCACCACTCTCCACTTTCAGTTGTTCACACTCACCATAGAGACACTCTCGTTCCTCACTTTGATTCTTCCTCTACACTCTCAATTCCTCGTCCTCCACCAAATTCCTCATCCAAACAAGGATTCTTCTCCCTCAATTCTTCCCCCTAAATCAAACCCTAAATCAAGCCCACACACTTCGAGCTTCCCCCTGCACTGAAACCCACACACTCACCCAAACACTCCGGCCACCTTGCCTCATTGAAACCCTCTACCCATAAGTCCTAGCTTTTGTATCACTGAAACCCACAATCTATAGAAGCTCGTGAAACACCATTTAATCCATTTCTTTGTTAAATGCTTTTTTTGTTTTGTGGGTTTTATTTTTTATTTTTATGCTTTTTTGTGTTCATGGGTTGAACTGTTGATATATGCTTAAATCATTGAATCATGTATATATTGATATACGGATCCTTACTGTCCTAAAATTCACAATTAAAAAAAGAATCAGGAAAATCATATTTCTATCTTATATTTTGTCAAAAAAAAGGGAACAGGAGTGTTTGAGTTGGATGGATCTTTTATCAAATTTCTATGCATTGTTTTGTGATATGCATTTCATTTCATTAATAGCTTGTATGAGTTAAATTTAATTTGGTATATAGTGTTCCTTTTGCCATTATCTGTTATAAAGAAACACTAATCGCATTGTTTAGCAAAAAGAAAACACTAATTTGATGTTTAATTTCAAAATGATATCGTTTCATCAGTAATGAACGAAAGGACTAAAATGATTTCGTTGCTAAAGTTAATAGATTAAAATGAAAAAAAAAATTGAACTTAATGGATTCAACCAAAAATTCATCAAACTTATATGACTTTTATTTTAGTTTTTTTTTTTTTTTTTTTTTTTGTGCGAAAAAATTTAGGATTTTAATTGAGTTAAATTTATATTTTGTCTCGTTGTTTTAGAAGCCTTCTTAGAGTGAGAGAGGTTCACTATTTCTTTCTTTCTTTAACTAATTAATTAATTTCAATATCTAATTATTAACTCAAAATTTTTTGGGCCTTTATTAGATTGAGGCCCTAAACAATGGCCTAAATGGCCTTAACCTAATGCTAGCCCTGGCTATGAGCTATAGGACGGTTTTAGTTGCAAATGCTGTTAGAGAAAGAAAAGAAATATTGTGCAGCGTTCAACCTTTCAATCCATTTGACAGTGTTGATGCAAATAAGATAATAATAATACTTGCATTAGAAAACTACGTATTGAATGGTACAAGCAAAGTTAGGAAGGACAAAAGGAAACAAGTGTTGTTTGATGTGATTCAAGGGCATAAGTAAATCCTGTCATGCTCGGGACTAAACGATATCATTT
Organism: Quercus aquifolioides; assembly: GCA_019022515.1. Taxonomy (NCBI): domain Eukaryota; kingdom Viridiplantae; phylum Streptophyta; class Magnoliopsida; order Fagales; family Fagaceae; genus Quercus; species Quercus aquifolioides. The sequence goes on from CM032331.1 coordinate 28,300,970, forward strand.
CAAAATTAAACATTAAATTTGATTTAGTATATATTTCATTAATGCATTTCTATATTTATTGTTTTTTTTTTTGCTAAACAATGCGATTAGTGTTTCTGTGATATATATTTGATTTGGTATCATTCACTAGAATTTTAATCTATGAGTATGACATTTATCATCTTCTGATGTCTGAACTTTCTAAGTTAAGATGCCCTGATTCCAAATACCTTGTCAGATTTAAGATATATTTGGATCTATTGAAACTTAATTTTGCTATTTTTGAGTTGACTTTGCTTAATTTTGCTATTTTTGAGTTGACTTTGCTCAATCTAAAAGCTAATTATTCATTTTAGGAGTGCTTTAAAACTAATTATATTTGATTTGGTATCAGTGCAGCAACTGCAGTTGCTGCAGAAACCAAAATTCAATCTATGATATTTTCATCTTCTGATGTCTAATTTTTTTTTTTTTGGGTAAGTTTGAAGTTTAAACTTATAACTCTTAAGATTGGTATGCGCTTGTTTTTGTTTTTATTTTATTTTTAAGATTGGTAATGTATGTTAAACAATTAATACCTTGCAAGTCACTCATTTATCAAACTAACTGCTTATCATTCTTATGCAGTATGGTTGTTGTGAATGCTGACGAGATTGAGGCTGCGCGGCCTGGACCCATTGATGATTCAGTGTTGACTCTGGAAGCCCAACATCGGTCAGATGTTATTTGGAATGGGCAGGTAAAACACAACACTAAAAATAGTTGTTATGTTCTGAATTCTATCCTTCATATGGTACCCCATTTCATTCATAGAACGTAGACACACATTATGTTGTATAACTTTCTGTAGTATTACTTTATGTAAATTCTATATTAATCCATGGTTCTGTCGTGTGCAGGATCTGGGGCACTTACCTGCCATAGTCGTAATGAAGAGTTTAATAATCTAGAGCCAATGGTGGATGACCGTGTGGTTGACATAATTAAGGGAGTTGGTTTGGAGGGACTCCTAAGGACCCTAGGTAGAGAGACTGATCATGGACAGATAACAGCCTTTGTTGAGCGATGGCGGCTCGAGACTCACACCTTCCACATGCCACATGGTGAGGTGACCATCACATTGTAGGATGTGGGGGTTCTTTTCGGGCTTCCTGTTAATGGCAAGGCTATAGTTGGGAGCACTGAGAAAGTTTGGAGGGATGTGTGCTGGGACTCCTTGGCTTTACTGTTCCTTTGGATAATACACCGGTGCGGCAAGGCGAGAGGATTGTCATCAAACGGCTTTTGGAGCAAGTTGCAGTTCCATTGCCGCCTAATGCTGAAGAGGATCAGGTGCCTAAGTATTCACGGTGCTACATTATAGCGCTACTGGGGGACACAATCTTCATGAACAAGTCTGGCAACAGGGTGCATCTAATGTAGGTGCAGTTATTTGGAAGACCTTCACAACCCACGAAGGTACAGTAAGGGAAGTGCTTGCCTTGACATGGTTGTACAGAGAGTTATGCAAGGCAAGCAATAAGACAGCCAGTCAGATTGGTGGGTCCTTGATGTTGGTCCATTATTGGGCATGGGCCAGGTTCCCATTTTTGTGCCTGAGGGTTGAGAGTGGCCTGCCAGTAAGTGCTTATGGTCCTCCAGTGTGTGGTTCATTGTCCATGAATTAAGTCTCTACCTCAGAAACCTCATATACATTCTGTGATCATTACCTAACCATGTAACTTGATTACATTATAGATTGATTACATTATAGTTTTAATCATAAAAAAAAATTTTAAATGTGTTTCTGGGGTTTTAATCATAAGAGTATGTTTGTAGGGAAGTTGTAGATATTGATCCCCTCATTCTTGATTGTAGGTGGTTGTGGGTCCCAAGCAAGAAAAACAGGCCCTCCAACATCTTTTTGCTCTGGCATTGTGAGCAAATAGCTTTAATGCTGTCAGACTAGGTACCAAAATGTGTTTTTTGACATGTTTAGGAATAGGATATAGCATTGGTGAACTTTGAAATATACACATTGTAATTGTCTATTACTTGAAAAGATGGAAAGTTGCCTAATGTGTTGCCTACTTGTGTTTTGGCTGTTGTAGGTGGTGTGGCAACCGTATGAAGCTGAATTAAACGACCTTCCTACATACTGCGTTGCAAGTGTGGATGGCAACGGTGTCGCTTATATGTTTCCACCTAGTAGAGAAACATACACTAGATCGTGTTGTTCATTAGTTTGGGATGGTCCAGGAAATTCCCCAACTCGTTAATTCTGATGTAGTGCTTTATGGGATTGATTTGAGGGGGAAGGTTAGTGTCGATTGGATGCAGAAACATGCTAGACATATCCTCGATTGGGGTAATCGATTTGAATGGCGGTGTCATGTAGTGCTTGGTGATATGCCTCTTGACCATGAGTACTTCGACTGCCATAGGGTAACTCGGAGGTTTATCGATCGCAGGGTTGCTAAAATGATTATAACAGTAAGTTCTTTCATTTCTCCATGTCTTATTTAGTCTTGGAATTTGTTTCCCTGGTAGCCTTTTGCATTCTAAGTTAGGCATGAGCATTTTCAAGTGTTTCCTCATGGCAGCCTCTGATTTAAAACGTTGTTGAGCATCAAATATGCTTTGTCCGAATTTTTGTTGTTGTTGGGTTTTATGTTTTTGGTTAAAATGGTTATAATTAACAAATATATGAAAGGAGTGGTTCATTCTAATCAGTTTGGAAAATATATATGATAAGAGGACAAGGAGCTTTGTTTATGTCTGACCTGAAAGTATTAACTCGGTATAGTTGTGGCATGGTGTAAATGCGTCATATTGATGCATTACAAACTTATAAAACTTCCTGTAGGGATGGAAAATTTAAATGATTACTTCCCAGTTTTCATGAAGCATACCTTCACCTTAACATTAAATTTAATCACTATAGATTAATGTGGTTCAAAAATGTACATAGATTTAGAAAGCGTCATCTGTAATAATTGCTTATGAGGCTGCTAGATATATCATTTTGCTATTAATAATATAGTCATTAGCAAAATGACTATATCTCCTTATAAGCAGTAGAAGTTACTAGCACAGTTCTCCATTTTGATTTGGTATTGTATTACTAATAGTAGTAATGTACTTGCAGATTGAAGGATACCTCCGTTTGTTGAGGCGTCACGGAGTGGGCATTCCAGACTACAAGGACATTACTGATGTGCTAAAGGCAGTGAATGAGATTGACCGTGTACGTGGTCATATCGCTGAGGCCCCAAATGAGGAGGCATCTACTCTTGAGGTAGCGGCTACTAAGAGGCCAAGCATGAGCACAGCTCCTGCCAAACGTGGTCATGGTTAGCGTGTTACAACCCTTCGAGTTGTCCCTAGCCCTAATCCCTCTCCACCCACCCTACATCCATCTCCTAGCTAGGACATCCCTTCACCCACCCCACATCCATGTCTTGGGTCTGACATCCCTCCACCCACCCCACGTTCATTTCCTCGGCTTTCACCCATTCCATTCTTTGACCTGGGTATTGACTTCAAACCAACCCCTCCTGTCATGCACATGAAGCCACCCTTCCACACCAGTGGCCATATAGATCATGAATCCCTCCCACCCACTAGCTCTACTAGCCCCACTTCGGCCATCGACCCACTCCATACTGACCATGTAAAAAGCGAAGCTTAGCAACTACATATGCATGTGCAGTCTGAGCAAGCTGTTGGGTTACCTGTAGAGTTAGGAGGTCCGCCGAAATGCACATCAAAGGCACCTCTTTGTGGGACAGGTGGTCACAAAAATGGACACAAAGCTGGGCATGAGGCATCTGACCAAGGACATGCAAGACCCCCTCCTCCACAAAGTAAATATTATACGAGATAGCACAAGCTTTAAAAAAGGTAGCTGACAAAGACTGTAATGTAACTACTGGTTGACAAAGATTGTAACTGCTAGTACATTGATGTTGCATGTGTAGAAAGATAGGCATTAGTCTAGTATTTTGATGTGAACAAGTGTACAAAGTTAGGCATGTCTCAAATTATGTGAACAAGCAATGGTGATATAGAAAATGCCTTTTTGATGTGTCATATTATGTGAACAAGTACAGTTTGATTATGAATATACAAGGAAATGACTTTTGTTTGAAATGGCTCTTGATTGAAATGGCGCTTTTTATTATTATTATTTTTTTTTAATTCAATCAAAGAGTTATGCCTTGTTTCACCCAAAAAAAAAAAAGTGGAACTCGAGTATATAAAACTTGAGCTCAGTTTAGTACTCGAGTTTCCAGGTAGAGAGTTATGCCTTTTTTTTAAAAACTAAACACCTCAGTGGAACTCAAGTATATAAAACTTGAGTTCCACAAATCAAGTTTCACAGACTCTATTTGTGCTAGGATTTTTTTTTTTCACATGCAGGCAACAAACAACCAGAAACACCAAAAACACACAGAAACGGCAAACAACCAGAAACAAAGCAAATAGCAGAAACAGAGAAAACAAAGCACAACAGTCCCACACACACAAATAAATATATATATATATATATATATAAATATATATATATATATATATTTTTATTTTTTTTTTTTGTTGAGGGAATGCTTATATTTTGTCTATTTATTGTTTTTCTACAAGTGGGGTGAACATTTGATATGAAGTGCTATCTGATTATCAGAGGAAATATCATCCACAAGAAGTACTTCTATGGTTCAATGGCATTGCTTGCTTTGACAACTGTATTTACTCTATGTATGTGTTTACTTTCACTGCGATTTTGGATTCTCAAGTTTTGAAGTCAGTTGCATTAAAAAGATGCATAATGAAACTAATCCAACAAGTACTGATGGAGCGTGAGCTCGTCAGTCAATGTGGTCGGATGAAGTCAACCTGCAACCTCCTGAAAGGGTCACCGGTGTGGTACCTGCCACCACGCCTCCGATGCCAAAGTTAGTATGCAAGAAAATCTCAGAAAAATGGAGAATGCAAAAGATAATAGTTCTCTCTTAGTGTATCTGTGTATGTACCTTATTCTTGACAATGAGAGGGCTTTATAAGCATACCTTCATGGCTTCTAGCCGTTGGAGTAGTTATGGAGGTCTTAATGCTCCTCCTCGTAACGTCTGGTCTGGTTGTAATGTGACTTTAATGTGCTACAACGGCTCATACAGTTGGCTCTATAATCGTTCTTAACTTAATTGTGCTGTAATGAATGTATTGTGTTTTCCTCGTCAGTGACGTGGGTATAAGATATGCTCGTCCTGTGCATGCCTTCGTCTGTCTTGTCTAGCCTCGTCACTGAAAGACTTCATCGTCACGATGTCACTGGATTCGTCATTCCCATCAGTTGCCCCCGGATTCCATGGTCGTCATGTTGGCCGTGGAAGATGAAAAGTCTCCTGGGCCAAAAGTGCCTGTTGGGCTTCTGTGCCGTATTAACTGCGCAGTGATGGCTTTTTCTGCGTGGTTGCCACGTGTTGGGTGTGGATTGGTGGGGTCATTCTTATGACCCTTGGGTTTCCCGCCGTTTTTTAGTTGCCTTAGTTTTTGGGTTAAAAACTTCTCCTCTTTGTACCTTTTCATTTCCCAAACAAAAACTCTTGTTAAGTGTCCCTTGGTGAGCTTCCTTCTGCCATTCTTCTTCAGACCGGTGCGCCGTTCGCCACTGCTTTAAGGTATGTTTTTCTTTCCCTTTTTTGCGTTTTTCCTTTTCTCTTCTGTTTTGCTGTGGTTTCTGATTCTTCTTTTTTCCTTTCTTATGTACTCGATTTCTTTTCTTTTTGGGTTTTTAGCAAGTGTCATTTTCTCTTGCGTTTTTTGCATTTCCATGGTCCGTAGCTCTGAAGTTAGGATAGACTGCCCCTCAATTTCCTTCCTATTTGCGCGATTAGGAGGGTCTTTGGGGAATTTCCCATACTTAGAAAATTTTGTTTTTGAGGGTAACTGTTTGGGCGTTGCATTGGCTGATCTATTGCCTTTGCTTCGTCAATCGGTTGATTGGTTCGAGGGTCTAGTGAGAGAGGGAGAAACGATGTCTGAAGTTAGGTCTAGCGACCTTGAGACTGGATTATCGTCGAACGGTGATCCAGCGGAGGGGGGTTCAGTCGTCTCTTCCCCTCGTGAGGTTAGGGTTTTTCACGCCCTCGGGGAGGCGTGTGGTTTGGACGCGGATAGTGTGGCTAGATTTAAGGATAGGTTTCAATTTCCAGCAAGGGTTCGTGTTCGTCTACCTAGTGACGAGGATAGGGCCTGCCATTTCTTTCCGGGTGAGGTGTGTTTTTATGAGTCAGCCTTTACCTGCGGGCTTAGATTCCCCGTCCATCCATTCCTGATGGAACTTTTGGATCGTTTTGGCATTGCTCCTGGGCAGCTCATGCCCAATTCGTGGAGAATAGTGGTGAACTGTATGGAGATATGGTTGGCTGCTAATGGAGATATGATCAGGATAGACGAACTTACATATCTATATCGCTTGAAAGAGTCCAAGGAGTATGGGTATTATGAGTTAGTTCCCTGGACGAGGGATACTAGGATCGTCAGGGGTTTGCCTTCGTCCTTCAGGTACTGGAAATCCAGGTTTTTCTTTGTGTCGGGGGACGATTTTGAGACTCAATCCAGCGCGGATTGGGGTGATGTACCAAGGTTGCATCGTTGGTGGGGAACCCCGGCTTTAGGTGCGTCAGTCTTTCTATTCGTCGTTTTTAGTTTTGATGTTTTCTGCTATGTGATGTTGCTGACCCCTTTGCACCTTGCTGTGTGTAGTTAAGAGACGGCCTAAGCTCAAGAGTAGGCATAAAGAGCGCGTTGAGACCGCCATTGGATACGCCCAGACGATAGAGAGCTGGGACGACCTCGTCAACCCACATACTTTGGCCTTTTATCACCTCGGGCCAGATCCGTCTCCTTACATTCTTCGTTCCATTGGAATTGAAGGCAAGAAAAGTAAGTACTAACCTCGTCAAGCTTTACTTCCTTTATGCATGTGGACTTTTTCCTAACCATTCCCTTCTTGTAGAAATGACGACCAAGTTCAAGAAGGACATGTACGCAAAGATGAGAGATAAGAAGGACGAGCCTTTATCCAGCATCGGGAAGAAAGCAGTGCGTGTCAAGGGAATGACCACTCCTGCCAGCACCAATGTCCCCGTCAACGCCATAGTCCCCGTCACTGAACCGACGAGGACGGCATCTCCGGCTACCTCCATTGAGGAGATCCCTACTCCGGCCTCGAAGAAGCAGCGAACATCAGGGAAGGAGAAAACTGATTCACGGTCGTCCACAATATGGGACGACGAGAGATTGGCCGTGGACAGGGCCCACGAGATGCTGACGGCGGATGACCTTAAGGTCTTCTCTGGTGTGTCTTTCAATGACGTCGCCTCTCGTCACATTCAGAGACTCGTCCAGGTAGAGTGTTCTCTGTACTTAAAAAGATTTTTTTTTTTTTTTTTTTTTTTTTTTTTTTTTTTTTTTTAACAACGTCCTCACATTCCTTTCCAGGTGCTGGGGGAAAGCATTCACATTACCTCTGAGCATCTTACACAAGAGGCAAGGGTGGCATCCTTAACCTCTAGGATGGAAGCTTTGGAGAAGGAGAACTCAGAGCTGAAGAAGAACCTTGTTGATTCTATGGACGCGGCCACCTCTTTAAAGGAGAAGGTCAAAGTTTTGAACAACGACCTGAGGGTTGAGCGTCAGCTGACTTCGGAGAAGGACGAGCAGCTTCTGAATGCTAAAGAAAGTCTAAAGACTATTGCTACGAGGTCTGTAGAGGCCTTCCAGACTACGGACGAGTATCAGACCGTCCTATTCAGCTGGTATTTCAAAGGCTTCGAGCTCCTTAGGAGATACCTCGCCAAGCATCCTTCCGGAGTAAACATGGACACTCTGGACTTAGAAGAAGTGGATCAAGAGATGGCCGCTGACGAGGCCGCTCCTTCTTCTGCTGTTCAAACTGAAGCTCCTGGAGAGGTTCCTGCTGGTGGTGATGCCCATGAGAATGCTCCTGATGACGATGCCTCTACACGAGCCTGATACTTAGAAAAAATTTTCTTTCTTTCCTTCTTTTTGGGATGCCCTTCATTTTTTTTTTGGGCAGTTATGTAAATCTAATTTTTGAACAATTTTACCTTCTGTCTATTTTGGGAACAACAGGAAAGATTTTTAGCCCAGTGTTTATGGGCTTTTAGTTGTAAAAGACAATGATGACTCAGCCTTTTTCAGGCTTTTAATTTAATATCACTTACCTGTTTTTTGAAGTAATTACCTTCGTCGTGATACCACGAGGAAAGATTTTTAGCCCAGTGTTTATGGGCTTTTAGTTGTAAAAGATAATGATGACTCAACCTTTTTTTTTTTTTCTTTTTTGTGTATCTTCGTCGAGATACCTTCGTCAGTAACTTACATCCGTCAAGGCGGAATTTTGTTACTTAGCCATTTTTTGGCTTTTTGTGGCTTACACCCTTGTTAGGGATATTGCCATCGTCAGTAACTTACATCCGTCAAGGCGGAATTTTGTTACTTAGCCATTTTTTGGCTTTTTGTGGCTTACACCCTTGTTAGGGATATTGCCATCGTCAGCTACATTCGGTTGCCTAGACCTGCTCATAGAATAACATCAGCTGAATGGATTCTTTATTGATTTTGATAACAAGTACATTTCATTGTTACGTCTATTGATGGTACTTCTTCAGGTGTTCAATGTTCCATGGCCTCGGGAGTCTTTGTCCGTCCAGAGTTTCAAGGTGGTAGCTTCCTTGTCTGGAGTAATGAACAACCCGGTACGGTCCTTCCCATGTGGGGCCAAGTTTCCCTTGAGTTGGATCCTTGGTCGCCAGAGTTACTTCACGTAGGACGAGGTCGCCGATGTTGAGTCGTTGGAGCTTCACCCTTTTATTGTAATACTCTGCCATCTTTTTCTTGTAATCCGTCATTCTGCTGCAGGCTTTATCTCTGACTTCGTCCAAGCAGTCCAAGTTGACTCGTAGACGATCGTCATTGTCTTCCTCGCTGAACATCTCTCGCCTGGTGCTGGTTACTCCGACCTCAACCGGGATCACTGCCTCAGTCCCGTAAGTAAGTCTAAACGGGGTTTCCCCCGTGAGGTTCTTGCTGTTGTTCTGTATGCCCACAAGACATTGGGTAGTTCATCTGGCCAAGAACCCTTTGCATCATCTAGTTTCGTCTTTATGATTTTGAGTAGAGTCCGGTTCGTCACTTCTGTCTGTCCATTTGCTTGGGGGTGGCCTGGCGATGAGAAATGGTTCTTGATGCCCAGGCCAGAGCAGAAATCCTTGAAGCCTTGGCAGTCGAACTGTCGCCCGTTGTCTGATATGATCGTCCTTGGAATCCCGAACCTGCAGACTATGTTCTTCCATACGAAGCTCCGGATCTTTGCTTCAGTGATAGTTGCCAGTGGCTCTGCCTCAACCCATTTTGTGAAGTAATCTATAGCGACGAGTAAGAATTTTACCTGGCCTTTGCCCAAGGGTAATGGGCCGACGATGTCAATTCCCCACTGTGCGAATGGCCAAGGGGACGCTATCGTCGTCAGTCTTTCGGCTGGCAGTCGTTGAATATTCCCGAATCGCTGGCACTTGTCACACTTCTTGACGAACTCCATTGCGTCCACCTGCATAGTAGGCCAGAAATAACCTGCTCGCATAATTTTGCTTACCAAGGATCTAGGGCCTGCATGATCTCCGCAGATTCCTTCATGGACCTCTCTTAGGATGTACTCAGCATCTTCTTCGTTCACACACCTTAAGTAGGGCATGGAGAAGCCCCTCTTGTACAAAGTGTCATTAAGAATTGTGAATCTGGCAGACCTCTTCTTGATCTTCCTGGCCTCATTTGTGTCTTGAGGGAGGTGTCCATCCCGAAGAAAGGATACAATGGGCGTCATCCAGCTACTTGTGTTCTGGATTGCGAAGGTTGAAATTTCTTCTATGCTGGGGTTCTTCTGTACTTCCATCATCAGGTCTGCATTCGACCCCGTTTCTTTTGACGAGGCTATCTTCGATACTTCGTCTGCTGCCATATTCTGGCTTCTGGGAATATGGACGAACTCTACTTCTTCGAACTCTTGAGTCAAGTGCTTCGTCAACCTGAGGTACTTCTGCATTCTTTCTTCCTTTGCTTCGTATTCTCCCTTGATCTGCCCAATTACTAGCTTTGAGTCGTTCTGGACTAACAGGGTCTTGGCTCCAAACACTTTCCCTAGCCTCAACCCCGTCAGAATCCCCTCATACTCGGCTTCGTTGTTAGTCGCCGGGAATTTCAGCTGAACTCCATACTTCAATACTTCTCCGTCAGGGGTGGTTATGACGACCCCTACTCCTCCCCGCTTTTGGGCCGACGAACCGTCGGTCTGTATTACCCAAGGTTTGCCCTTACTGGCGAGGTTTTGTTCGTCCGGAAGGGTGAACTCGGCGATAAAGTCTGCCAGAGCCTGTGCTTTAATGGCTGCCCTGGGATGGTACTCTATATCAAACTGGTTAAGTTCAATCGCCAATTGGACCATTCTCCCTGCTGCCTCGGGCTTGCTCATGGACTTCTTGATAGGTTGGTCCGTCATTACCCAGATTGGATTTGCCTGGAAATACTGCCTGAGCTTGCGTGAGGCAATTATCAATGCGAACGTGATTTTTTCGATTTTTGGGTACCTGGATTCAGCCCCCTGGAAGGCTTGGCTGATATAATAAACGGGGAGTTGAATTCTGTTTTCTTCGCGGATCAGGGCTGCGCTGACGGCTGTAGACGAAACAGCTAGGTACAGATACAAGTTCTCACCTTCTTTTGACGGGCTTAGGAGAGGTGGATTGCTCAAGTAGCGCTTGAGCTCTTGGAAAGCCGCTTCACATTCGTCGGTCCAGGCGAAGGCCTGCTTCAGGGTCTTGAAGAAGGGGAGGCATTTATCCGTTGCTCTAGAGACGAATCTGTTGAGGGCGGCGATCCGTCCTGTGAGCTTTTGGACTTCCTTGACGGTCTTGGGTGACGCCATGTTGATTATGGCCTGAACCTTCTCCGGATTTGCTTCTATTCCTCTCTGGGATACCATGAATCCCAAGAACTTCCCTGAGGCTACACCAAACACACACTTACTTGGATTCAGCTTCATTTGGTATTGTTTGAGAGTGGCAAATGTCTCCCTGAGGTCGTCCAGATGGGTAAGCTCTTCCTTGCTCTTGACGAGCATATCATCCACGTAAACCTCCATATTCCTGCCTATCTGCCTGCTGAACATTCTGTTCACTAATCTCTGATAAGTAGCGCCTGCATTCTTTAGTCCGAAAGGCATTACCTTATAGCAATAGAGGCCTTGGCTGGTGACGAAGGCCGTTTTCTCCTCATCCTCGTCAGCCATTTTTATCTGGTTATATCCTGAGAAAGCATCCATGAACGTCAATAGCTCGTGCCCGGCTGTGGAGTCTACGAGCTGGTCTATTCTTGGAAGGGGGAAACTATCCTTCGGGCAGGCCCTATTCAGGTCCGTGAAATCTACGCACATCCTCCACTTCCCGTTTGCTTTCTTTACCAGAACAGTATTGGCCAGCCAGTCTGGATAGTACACTTCCCTGATGAAACCTGCAGTCAAGAGCTTCTTCACTTCGTCAGCGACTGCCTGATCTCTTTCTGGTGCGAAGACTCTTCGTCTCTGCTTGACGGGTTTCTTCTCTGGGTCTACATTCAACCTGTGTTGGATGATTTCCGGGGATATACCTGGCATGTCGTCATGGCTCCAAGCAAAGACGTCCAGGTTTTGCTTAAGAAACTGGACGAGCTTTGTTCTCATTTCGGGGCTCAAGGTTGTCCCTATCCTGGTTGTTTTGGTCGTTTCTCCCTCAATTAGTTGCACTGTTTCTAGAGCCTCCACCTTTTCTTCTTCCTTCTCTCAATTATCCAGGTGTGGTTTTCCTTTGCGGCCAACACGGCCTGGTAGCATTCTCGAGCTAAGACTTGGTCTCCCTTAACTTCACCAACCCCGTTTTCCACAGGGAACTTTACCTTTAAGCAGTAGGTAGATGTGGACGCCTTCCACTTGTTGAGGGCAGGTCTTCCAATGATGACATTGTAGGAGGAGGGGCAATCCACCACCAAGAAGTCCAGCTGACGGGTCAGTTGCTTCGGGTATGTCCCCACGGTCACCGTCAACGTTACTATGCCCTTGGGGTAGACCCTGTCACCACTGAAACTGACGAGGGGGGAATCAAAAGGACGTAGCCTTCTGGGGTCCAGCCTCAATTGTTGAAATGCAGGGAAGTAAATGATGTCAGCAGAGCTACCATTATCCACGAGGATCCTTTTGGTGTTGAACCCTTCTATGGTAAGCATTATGACCAGGGGGTCGTTGTGGGGCTGCTTTACTCCCCTGGTGTCGTTTTCATTGAAAGTCATGTCTTGCTCGGTTCGTCTTTGCTTCAACGGAGGAGTCGTGTGGACGCTGTTCACCTGACGTTGGCATGCTTTTTGAAGGGACCTGAACGAACCTCCGGTGACGGGTCCACCTGTGATCGTCTGTATTTCCCCGACCACATTTTGAGGAGGTTGGGACTGACGGTCATTCCCCCTTGACGAGGCCTCGGGCTGGCCTTTGTTCCCGTCCCGAAATCTACTATACTCACCCTTCTTTACAAATTTCTGCAACTTCCCCTTTCGTATCAGCTCCTCTACCTGCTCTTTGAGGTCCCGACAGTCCTCGGTGTAATGGCCATGGTCTTTGTGGAACCGGCAGTACTTGTTCTTATCGCGAACATTGGGAGACGAGTGTAACGGCCGCGACCACTTTAGGTAATGCTCGTCCTTAATCTGCGTTAAGATTTTGTCAACAGGCATAACAAGAGGAGTAAATTTTACCGTTCGAGGATTCTTATCATCTTTTCTTCTGCTTCCGTCATTGATTCGACGATCCGGACGCTCGCGCTTTTGCCCCCTACGGTCGTCTTCCTTTCTACCCTTGTCTCCTGGCCTCTCAATGTCCCCGATGGCGGCCAGTGCGTCTTCCGCGTTCATGTACTTCTGGGCTTTGAGGAGCATTTCAGCCATTGTTTTCGGGGGATTTTTTGCAAGTGACGAGACGAAGCTCTCTGGATCTCAACCCAGCCTTAAAGGTCGTTAGCTGCACCTTGTCATCAGCCTCGTCTACCTCCAGTGTCTCCCGGGTGAAGCGTTTCACATATGACCTCAAAGTTTCCCTCTCTCCCTGCCTAATGGTGAGTAAGTGATCCGCGGTTCTCTTTGGTCGTTGTCCTCCAATGAAGTGACGCAGGAAGGCATTGCTCAACTGTTCGAAGGTGTCGATGGACGATGTGGGCAGCTTTGTGAACCATTCCCGTGCGGCTCCCTTGAAAGTGGTTGGGAAGGAACGACACAAAATCTCGTCTGGGGGCTGCTGGAGTCCTAGGGTCGTCTTAAATGTGTTAAGATGATCCTGGGGATCTTTTAGCCCGTTAAACGGTTCAAGTTGGGGCAGCCGAAATTTTGACGGCACTAGGACAGTCGAGGACGGCCACAGTGAATGGCGAATCTGTTGCCCTGACCAATCGGTCCACACTCCGTTCAGTTTTTTCTTTGATGGCGTTCCTAAGCTCGTCCATCTCCTTCCTCATCTCCTAGAGTAGATCCGAGTTTTGCTCGGTTGGAGTGGTAGGTCTTTGATGGTCGATTCTTCTATGACTATCTCCTTCGTCATCTCGATTTCCCTTGGACCGATTCTCTTCCTGCTGAAGCCTCTGCTTCATTTCCTCATTTTGTTTGGACAATTCCTCGACGGTAGCTGCAAGGGCCTGAATTTGCTGTGCCAAGGCTGCGGAATCTTGATTGGACTCCATCTGAAATAAGTATTTGACAGGAAACTACATTTTCACGACTGAATGCGAAAAATGTCGTCCCCACAGACGGCGCCAAACTGATGGAGCGTGAGCTCGTCAGTCAATGTGGTCGGATGAAGTCAACCTGCAGCCTCCTGAAAGGGTCACCGGTGTGGTGCCTGCCACCACGCCTCCGATGCCAAAGTTAGTATGCAAGAAAATCTCAGAAAAATGGAGAATGCAAAAGATAATAGTTCTCTCTTAGTGTATCTGTGTATGTACCTTGTTCTTGACAATGAGAGGGCTTTATATGCATACCTTCATGGCTTCTAGCCGTTGGAGTAGTTATGGAGGTCTTAATGCTCCTCTCGTAACGTCTGGTCTGGTTGTAATGTGACTTTAATGTGCTACAACGGCTCATACAGTTGGCTCTATAACCGTTCTTAACTTAATTGTGCTGTAATGAATGTATTGTGTTTTCCTCGTCAGTGACGTGGGTATAAGATATGCTCGTCCGTGCATGCCTTCGTCTGTCTTGTCTAGCCTCGTCACTGAAAGACTTCATCGTCACGATGTCACTGGATTCGTCATTCCCATCAAGTACAATGGGTAGAGAATAGTTTGATTACAATACATAGGATAGAGAATAGTTTGATTACAAGTACATTCAACGATAAACAAAATAATAATTGTGTTGATACAATAGAGCCTAGTTTGATAAGTGCACTTATCCATATTGAAGATAACCACAACTTCCAGCTACAATGCCATTCCAAAATCGAGTCTCCGCTCGCTTGACAAACATTTAAATATGGTCGTTAGTACTCAAATGCGAAATAAAAAAAGCAGATGAAATTCTATACATCTCAGCTACTTTGTACAATCCGAGCATATTATATAAAAATAGCACTTACTTAGTTTGTAACATCACTGCTTGTCGAAGCCCCATGGGAATTGGGACATCTTCTATGGTTATGCCCCTCTTTATGACATAGTCCGTATGCTGCTTCGGTTGAATCTCCCTCAAGTCCGACTCTTCCCTCCAGCTTCCCGAGTTTTGCCATACCTCATCCATCTCATTCCTTGTTCTTGATTTCATAGGTCGACCTTTGGCCCGCAACAGATTTGGGTAAGGCGCCCACTGTGGGCCATTAACTTCTCTCCACAATAACTCTGACTTTGGCACCACAAATTGATGTGAATATGTGTGAATGGCGTTGTACAAACTGTAACATGGGTCAATATAGCTGGCCAGATCAATTCGTAGACACTGAAAAACTCTAATTGCATGTGAACAAGGGATCTTAATGTTTTGCCACTTTCCACAAACACATGTTCTAGCCACTATGTTTATTTCATGACTGTGGTTTCTCCCTCCACCGCTATAGTCGTTGTATAGGGTAACTACTTGATATATACCAGCTTTATGATTAAATGCCCTCATAGAGTGTCCTGAAACTTTACACAGATTTGAGCCATAGATCCCTAAGGCATATTTACTCCACACTTTACCTCGAGAGAGATCAAAAGTAATCTCTCTATATCGATCATGGAAATATGCAACAAGTTTGCACCAAGTGAACTCAACCATTACAGCAATGGGCAAGCCATGGGCACCTTTAAGTACCCCATTAAAGCACTCTGACATATTGGTTGTCATTGCCCTATAACGTCTTCCACCATCATGTGACTGGGTCCATGTGTCTAGATGCTCACTCAATAGATATGTGTATGGCATATAGTGTACAAGATCGCCTTTCTTCATTTGTACCATCACATTCCTCCTAAGGGCATTAATCTTGACTTCTTAATAGTTTGCATTATGGACTCAAATTTAGCTTCTTGAGTAGCATATCTAGCTTTAAAGGCCAAATCCTTTAGAATTGCGTCTTGAAACTGTGCGTTGAAGTTACTAGCAACATGTCAAAGGCAATATTGGTGAAATACCCGTAATCTTCCATCATCACCTCTAAGCCACACTGCAATGGTGCTTTTGATATTGGCATGCCAGTCAAAAATAATGCAAACGCCCTCATTAGGTATCACATGCCTTATCGAAACCTTGAGGCACTCTAAAAACCACCCTCAACTAGGCCCTGACTCTATGTTCACAACTGCAAAGGTGAGAGGAAAAACCTTGTTGTTGGTATCAGTTGCCATTGCAATCAACAACACCCTTTGATATTTACCATACAAATAGGTCCCATCAATTCTGATTATTGTCTTGCAATATCTGAAACCATCAATGCATAGAGTGAATGCCCAAAATACATAGCGCAGTAACGTAATACCATGTACGCTCCTGGGTATGGTGTGATAGAAGTACTGGGTACCCGGATACTAATCCAAGTATGCCAACAACAACTTTTGTAACCTATGGTAAGACTGTTCCCAATCCCCGAATATCTTCGTAATTGCCTTTTGTTTTGCATCTCATACCTTATAGTAAGAAAGCTCATGATCATACTTTGTTTTAATGATGTCCCAGAGCTGATCAATATGAGCATTGTGATCTTGTAGCAATTTTGGAATAATTTCTGATGCAACAAAATTAGAATCCATCATTCTACCGTCTCTTCACAGGCCAAGGGGTATACAACTGTGTGGACCCATATAAGATGTGACCATCCATAGGCCATTAAGTTTAGGCTTTATGAATGCCCCAACGTACCACTTGCATGACTCATCAATGCATGTCGCGTACAATTTACTTTTGATCGACCTACTGATTGTAAAATTTCTATTGTCCTTTGCTGCGTAAATTATCAATGCACGCTTCACCGTCTTTTTATTTGCAAAAGTCAACCTTTTACTAAAATTCATCCCCCTCATCCCAAGTACAAACAAATGGTATTTGAAGACATGAAGGATCAACCATATTTTCCCAAGTATTTGCATAGAATGATGAGGTAGGAGGTGTGTAGGCAGTTGTCGTATTTGTAACATGCTGGGCACCAATATCATCGTCCGCATCACCTTCATCACAATTAACCATATTTTCATCTTGAAAATTGGGAGCAACTTCATGGTTGTTAACATCCCCGTCAAAGTCACCTTGCTCAATCCACTCCTCGTACTTATCTATATCATCAAGATTTTCACCATTATTGGTAGCATGATCTTTGTCTTCGTCTTCCTCCCCTAAATGTGTCTCTTGAGGTGGGAGTGTATAGCCTCACAATGTAGTGCATCCATCATCTAAGGCTGTAAAGTGTAAAGATGCAGTTACAAGCGGCTCCGAACTGGCGTATAACTCAATAGCATTTACTTGGGGCATTTTATGGATCCTATTAAACATGATATTCACATGTTTGTCTTCTTTAATTGCCATATACCTGTAATTTATCCGTTCATGAAGGACTTCTTGTGGGTAACGATAAATAATCTTTATGTCATAAAAAGCAGGGTTCAAATTCAATTCTTCTATAATTGTCATCTGCAAATCATTCAACGTCTTCAACTTATGACGTATCATAATATAATAGCAGTCGATACCCGACCCTTTAAATGAGAATCCATCAATCTCGTCAGGATTGATAAAGGGTCCACCATAGTATTTATTTATATCAATCATCTTCAGTAATGATTGTGAACCTATTAGAGTCAAGTGCAATATGTTAGTGACTGTTGAGGTTCAAAATTGGGCACAAACTAAGGCCCAAAGAAATAACACAGTGGGCTCATTTCACAATAAAAATAAAAATAAATAAATAAATAACAAGAGCTAAGAGAAAAATAAGAAAAAAAGGGGAAGACTGGGCTCACACAATAAAGAAAAGAGAAAAGAAAGAAGAAAAGGGCAAGAGGCCCAGAGGATTGGGATCCAATGACCCACGAAAGACAAGAAAGGCCCAAACTAGGCAGAACCAGCAAACCAAAGAAAGCCCAGTAAGAAGGGGTGGGCTGGGATCCCAGAAGTCCCTAGATTCCGGGGATCCCTGGACGCGCGAAGTAAGATTGAAGCAAATTCAAAGAGGGATAAAAGACAAAGAGCATGCGGGTCTCATGCTCCAGACATGCAGTGGAGCCAAGAGGTACGAAGCAAAACGCAGGAGCCGTGATTCCGACCATTTGGAGAAAGTGACAAGGAAGAGTACAACTGAAAAAGCTGGAGTGCTGAGAAGAAAAAAGCCAAATAGCTGAAGACCAACCAACGGAGAAGTCTGGAAATAGAAAATTAGCTAAGGGACTTTCGTTTGGTCGCACCAAAAGCAAGAAACTATGAGAGAAAAAGGAAACGACATGACCCTGAGCAACCTGGCACAACACGGACTCTAAGGGGAAAAAGGGAGAAATTACTAGTACCCTGGAGCCCGAGCTGTGCTATAAAAGGAGGAGGGGGTCCATGCTATAGGGGGCATTCAAATTCAGATAGAGATTCATCTTTGATTAGATGATCCAGGCATTCACGGCCATTTTCTGGAGTCTCATAGAACTATAGAAAGAGCTTTGTAATATTAAAAGAAAACAGAGGAACCGCTCCCGGTATCCTAGAGACAACCACTATAGCACATACTCGGATTCAACAAATTCAAACTTTGCAAGTCTTGAAAGCTTAAATAGCTATTAAAGTCTGTAATTTTTGAACTTAGTTGAACCTTGCATCACGTCTTAGTGAGTACTGTAATCATAACTAAAGAAAATTAATAAAATGCACCTTACTAATTCAAGGATCCCTAACCTTTTCTTACATTGTATTTCATTTTTTGTGCATTCCTTTGTTGTTGAAATGTCATTCAATACAGATTTTTTTGCTTGTTAGTTATTTGTATTGTAGGAAGCTTGTTTTGTGCACCACTCGGTTCTTAAACAGCCCTTTTAGCTACGGTGAATCGAGCCCAGTCCACCAAAAAATATTTATTTGGCCCAGGATCCTTGGGCCACTAAGGTGAGAAGAAAAAGACACTCTCACATTTTGGCGACTCCACTGGGGACTGGGTAAAGAAAAGGGAAGAAGCAATCCCTTCGCAGAGCATGCCTCCAAGACCAAGGAACAGTAAAGGTGCTAATGTGCCACCCATGGCCTCTGAGCCCGTGGGAGAAAATGAAGTGGCCTCCAGACAAAGAGGCGAGGTGCCCCTAACAGAACAGGAGGCCGTGTCAGAACAAAGAAACGCAAGGCAGAAGCTAGACCCCATGGCTCCGATGACTACAATGTTGAAAGACTTGCAACAAGAAGTCCGCCTTCTCAAAGAAGGCAAGACATAGGAAGTCAGAGACAATGCCCCCCATGTGGGCAACCAAGATAGAACCTAGCCAGAGGGAGGGTCATGAGTGGGAGGAGGAACTAACCCCCAGTACCTAACACTGGCAGATGTTAGTGCCCTCCTGGACCAAGAAAGGGAAAAACTTTTCGGGACCCCCAAGCAATTTTCTCGGGATCCCCCATTCCCACCAGAACTCCTTAGCAAGCCATATCCTAAGGGATGTGAGCCACCAAAGTTCCATCCTTTTGATGGAAGGAATGGAAGCGCAGTAGAGCACGTGAGTAGGTTCGTCCACACTATGGGCCCCTACGCAGGAAACCGAGAGCTGTGCCTAAGAGAGTTTGCTAAGTCCTTAGTGGACAGGGCATACACTTGGTACACCACACTGAGACCTGGGTCCATTAAGACCTGGGACGAGATGATGGAGAGATTTTGTGCAAAGTATTACCCTGGTGAGGACAAGGTCGCTTTCCAAAGCCTTCAGATGGTACGGCAGAGGCCTGGAGAGGATCCCCTCCAGTTCATCAAAAGATTTGAAGATGTGTCCTTAGATTGTTATGGGGACCATGAAGAAAAAGAGCTTGTAGAGACTTGCATATCTAACATTCTTTTCGATTACAGACTCAACTTCGAAAATTTATGTATCACACAGTTTGTTGACCTGTTACAGGGAACAAAAAGGACAGCACAAACTATGAGGGCGAAGAGGATGCCAGCATCCCAAGCCATGACAGCATCGGTGGGAGAAAAAAGGAAGAGGCCTGATGGAAAAATGTTCGAGGAACCACCGGTGATCCCATGTACCGTAAAAGTGTTAAACCATGTCCTAGACAAATGGATCGGGGATGGAGTGGTTAGGCCATGCACTGTGTCCAGGCCACCAACTGAAGAAGAAAGGAAAAATCCTTTGTTTTGTAGGATTCATAATTATGTTAAGCATTCCACCAAGGATTGCTGGACCCTCCGCAGGCTCTTTCATAGGAAGCGAAGAGAAGGAACCCTGGAGCTCACCCAAAAGGAGCCAGAAGTACAAAGGAACCCCTTGCCCAACCATAAAGGAAAGGGGGTGGTGGCTGTAGTAATCCATGGGAACCCAGTAGAAGCAGAAGAGCCAGGAGGATCCTTCCACCCGAACACAATCAGGACCCTCCAAAAAAATCCCAAGTTCAGATCACTATTCAACCAGTTGGGATTTGGACCAGAAGCAAGAAGGGTGGCCACGGAGTCTCTTATGACTATAGCAGCAGATTCAGGAATGGAGTGTTTCACAGCAGAATCACATGCTAGTCGAGCTTTCCTAGAGACAACCAATGCCATAACTTTCGCTGATGAAGACATGGAGGTTGAGCATCCAGACCACCGCAGACCCCTTTATCTAATGGCCACCATAAACGGTGTCCAAATCAGAAGAGCACTGGTGGACACATGGGCATCACTCAACCTCATAGCCCTAAGCACCTTGGAAGCCGTAGGCCTAGCAGGAAGGAGGATCCTGGGGGCTTCCATGGAAATAACCGGATTTGGAGGATCAGCAGAATCAACTGAGGGATATATACAGCTGGCCCTAAGAGTGGGGCCAATAGTAGCCTTGACCAGATTTCATGTAATCAACTCAGAGGTGTCCTACCATGTACTGCTGGGACGGCCATGGCTCCATAAGCACCACCTTATACCATCCACATACCATCAGTGTGTCAAGGGGAGATTGAACGGGAGGCCTGTAAGGATCCCTGCCAACCATAACCCTTTCAGCCAAGGAGAAGTAAACTTTGTAGAAATAATGTTCTATGATGAGTTAGAACCTGACGATGAGAGTCCCATGCCAGGGACCCCAGGAGCACCTATCTTGGAAAAAGAAGAAGGAGGAGGTACCCATGACTTAAGAGACCTCCTGAAGAGAAAAAGGCAAAAGAAGGAGCCCAGCACCTCGGGATCCTGGGAATGTGTAGTAGTGCGGGAACCCGGGGGAAGATTAATTTACCGTTTGTGAAGGTGAGCGGGGCCTGAGTGCATTGTGCAGGAGGGTCCCGGACCACCAGAATGTATGGTAGCTCAAGAGGAAGTCCCAGAGGAACCAATTAAAGAAACACAGATCCAGCCTGAGGAAGAATTGGAAGAAATAAACTTGGGAGCTGAGCTAGGATCCCAGAAGCCTGTTTCCATCAGTAGCCAGTTGACAGCACAAGAAAGGGAGCCGCTGGTAGCCTTACTCAAAGAATACATGGATGTGTTCGCATGGACCTACGATGAGATGCCTGGCCTAGATCCTGGGCTCGTGGCCCATGCTCTCAACGTAGACCCAGGAGTCAAACCAGTAGTCCAACCAGCTAGGGTCTTTCACACTGATGTAGAAGCCCAGATAACCCAGGAGGTCAAGAAGCTGTTGGTAGCTGGTTTTATCAAGCCCATTCAACATCCTAAATGGCTTTCCAACATAGTACCGGTGAAGAAAAAGAACGGTCAAATTTGTTGCTGTGTGGACTTCCACAATCTAAACAAGGCATGTCCAAAAGATGAGTTCCCGGCCTAATATTGACCTTCTTGTGGACTCAGCTGCGGGAAGTTCTATGTTCTCATTCATGGATGGGTATAGTGGATACAACCAGATTCGCATGGCTGCCAAGGACGCTGAGAAAACAGCATTTAGGACC
Source organism: Quercus aquifolioides (assembly GCA_019022515.1). Classification (NCBI taxonomy): domain Eukaryota; kingdom Viridiplantae; phylum Streptophyta; class Magnoliopsida; order Fagales; family Fagaceae; genus Quercus; species Quercus aquifolioides. The sequence goes on from CM032331.1 coordinate 28,322,597, forward strand.
CCAATTGGGAATTTTTATTACACTGTGATGCCCTTCGGCCTCAAAAATGCAGGAGCCACGTACCAGCGAACCATGACAGCCATCTTCCATGACATGATGCATAAGAAAATGAAAAATTATGTGGATGATATTGTGGTCAAGTCAAAAACTAGGACAGGACACCTCCAGGTACTTGAGCAAGTTTTCAAAAGATGCAGAGAATACAAACTATGAATGAACCCCATGAAATATGCCTTTGGAGTATCTGCGGGAAAGTTCCTCGGGTTCCTAGTACATCACAGAGGCATAAGTGTGGATCCAGCCAAAGCTGCAGCCATTGCCACTATGAAAAGACCAACAACAGTGAGGGCTCAAAAGCTTCCTAGGAAGGGTCTCATACATCAGGAGATTTGTGCCAGGACTAGTTTCAATCACAGGAGGCTTATGCAAGCTATTAAAGAAAGGAACTGAGTTCACCTGGGGAGTAGAACAACAGGAAGCCTTCCAAAGGGTCTAACAGATTTTGAATCATCTGCCCACTCTCCAGGCACCAGTACGTGGGCAACCCCTGTTATTGTACTTGGCATCAAATGCCCAAGCAATAGGAGCCCTGCTGGCGCAAGAAGATGATGATGGGAATGAACAACCTGTTTACTATGTAAGCAGGACACTCAAGGATGCCGAGACCAGGTATCCCAGGATAGAAAAGGCTTGCCTAGTGGTCATTTACGCATCCCAAAGGCTGAAGAGGTATTTCTCAGCTCACCAAATCCTTTTAGTGACTAAGTCACACCCCATAAAAGCACTCCTGCATCAGCCCCTCCTAACAAGAAGAATAGCATAGTAGCCGGTCCTGCTTTCTCAGTATGACATAGGTCTCAAGACCCCCAAGGCTATCAAAAGTCAAGCCATAGCTGACCTCTTGACACAGTTCCCAGGGAAGGAGGAAACCTCACTAAGTGAAGAGATCCCAAGTGAGGTAGCAGTAGCAGAAATCCCCAGAAAGAAATGGACAATGAGATTCGATGGGTCAGCTACAACAATCTCAAATGGAGTGGGAGTTGTACTAAGCTGCGAGGATGGGGACACCATACCTCTATCTTTCAAGCTTGGGTTCTCCTGTTCCAATAATGTAGCTGAGTATGAGGCATACTTGACCGGGCTAATTATAACACTCAGTATAGGGGTAAAACACATGAGAGTGCTGAGAGATTCCAATCTTGTAGTCTCTCAGGTGAAAGGTGACTTTGCGCTAAGGGAACAAAGTTTAGCAGCCTACAGAACTTGGGCGCAGAGGCTGGAGCAGGAATTCCTGACCTTTAGCATAGAGTACACCCAAAGAAGTGAAAACAGGTTCGCAGATGCGCTTGCCACCCTGGGATCCCAGGTACCATTCAAGGGAAAAGACACTCTGGTCAGAATAGGAAGACAGGAGCATTCCATCTTAAAAATCCTCCAAAGGATATCTCCCGGAGAGTCCAGGCAATGGGACTGGAGGAGCAAAGTGAAAGAAAAAATGAAAGAAACAGGATTCGGAGGGATTGTCAAGGAGCTGAGGGACTACACTCTAATAGAAGGAGAACTATACAAGAGATTACCCGGAGGGATCCTATCCAGATGCATCAATAAGAAAGAAGGGAAACTAAGGTTGGAAGAGTTACATACCCAAGTCTGCGGGACCTCAGAAAAGATCAGCTTATATAGGAGGATGCAGCGCATGGGATACTACTGGCCAAATATGAACAAAGAGGCAGCAACTATACAGGAGAAATGTCAAGAATGTCGATCCTCGGTGGACAAGGAAGAAAGCTACGCGGTATTCATTACAGAAGATTGGAGGACTCCCTTCATGGAATATTTGGCTCAAGGGATCCTACCAACTGACAAGGCACTAGCCCACTAGCTCAAAAAACTCGCAGTCAGGTACTTCTTGCAGAGCGGGATCCTATTCAAAAAGGGATACAGCGGGGATCCCCTAAGATGCCTGGGGCCAAGGGAAGCCAGGGAAGTAGTCAGGGAAGTCCATTCTGGTAATTGTGGAAGTCACCCAGGAAAAAGGAGGCTCTATAAGCAGTTACTACTGTTGGGGTACTACTGGCCAACAATGAAAAGGGACTCTGAGGAGTTAGTCAAAACCTGCCACGCGTGCCAAGTCTTCAGGGATGCAATCCATACTCACCCAAATGTGTTGCAGGATATGACAACCCCATGGCCTTTCCACACTTGGGGGCTTGATCTCATAGGGCCTATAAATCCCCCATCCAATGGTTACATATAGATCTTGGCAACTACTGAGTACTTTACAAAATGGGTAGAGGCCATCCCCTTGAAAAAAGCCATTGGAGCAGCTGTAGCAAACTTCATTCGAGAACATATCATTACAAGGTTTGGGATCCCCAAGAGGTTGATTAGTGACAATGGAACTCCATTCATAAATAAAGACATGAAGGGGCTGATTGAGGCTTACTACATCGAACATGGAAGATCTACACCGTACTACCCACAAGGAAATGGCCAGGCAGAGGCCACTAATAGGGTGATATTGAAGATCCTGAAAAAAATGAAGCAGGAGTATGGAGGAAAATGGAGTGACCACTTGGCAAATGTACTTTGGGCATGCAGGAGCTCTGTAAAGACAGCCACGGGATTCTCATCATTCTCCCTGGTCTATGGGACAGAAGCCATCAGCCCAGTAGAATTAATTGTTCCCACACCAAGAGTAGTACTTGAAGAAAGTCAGGAGGACACCGAAGACACAAACAATGAAAGGAGATTAGCAAACCTTGAAGGGGTAGAGGAAGAAAGAGAGCTAGCCAAGAGAATAAGCCAGAGGTACCAGCAAAGAATGACTAGAGCATATGCACAAGCAGTACGCCCGAGGACTTTCACTAAAGGGCAGCTGGTACTAAGGACAGAAGAGCATGTGAGAAGAAACCTACCAGGACCCTCCAAATTTGCCCCAAAGTGGGAAGGACCCTACATCATCAGGGAGGCCTATGATAGTGGGTATTACTACCTTACAAAGGAAGATGGGACAATCCTGACAGAGCCCATAAATGGGAAGTGGCTAAAACAATACTACACATGAGAAGGGAGAGGTCTTAGTACACTGGAATCCTTTTTGCCAAACTCTCCAACCTGCTAAGTGTTTCTTTCTTTTTATATATTATCGTTTAAGTAATTTTGTTCAGGGACTCGTGGTAGAAGGACACTCAATGATCCTTACTATCTTTGTTAGATTTGCTGTGTTCCTTGAATGACATTTATGTTTTAAATTCAATGAAATTTCTTCTTATTTCTCAGCTATTAAATCCTAAGTATTACAAAATCCTAACACAGACGGAATCAGGGGAGGATAACTAGGGAAATCTTTTTGATGCATGACCCAGGATCACCCCACAAATAACTACAAACAGTTAAGTTTCAAATACATGGTCTAGGATCTCAAGCATACACTGAGGATACCTAGCCCAGTACTTGATATATAAAAAAAAACCTGCCAAGTTCATGAGCTAGGACTACAAAAATATCGCCCAATGTACCCAATTCAGTACTTGCGCAATCAAGAAGAAAAGGGGTGGGTACCTGGCTGGGACCTGCAGCAAAACTTGCGGGAATCATGGACTAGGACTCAGTACAAAAAAAAAAAAGAGAAAGACAAAAGGAAAAGAAGATCCACATGCCATTAAAAAAGATTAGAAGTAATTTTGAAACATAAATACTTAGAAGCAATCCTGAAGCACAAATACATGGAAGCAGTCTCAAAGCACAAGTGCAGATCTAAAAAAAAAAGCCAGAAGCAATGTCCAAACAAAGAAATAGAAAACTTATACAACCCCAAATTGTTCATACACATCCAAACCAGCTAAAAAAAAAACAGAAAGCTAAGAAATGAGGTCAGCCAACAAAGAGCCATTTGAGGAGAGAGCAGAGACAGCCGAAGAAGAAAGAACCCTCTGCCTTTTAATCTTCAAATCTTGCAAAGTCTTGTGAGCATGAGCTAAAGCTTCCTCAGCAGCATCAATGCTCTTAGAAGCTTGCCTCTGGAATAGCACTTGGGCCAATGATCGCAGATACTCCAGCAAAAAGGACAGGTTGAACTTGGCTTCCAAGAGATCCTGAACCACTCCCCTCCATTCCAAGAGTTTTTCCTCAGATAGAGAGTCTAGCGAAGAATCTCTCAAGGAAATCAACACGGCGCACAACAGCTCCATCAGAATGTTCCCCAAAAATACTCCTCCTCTGAAACCAATGGTAAAATCCCCATAATTTTTAAACAGCCCTTCTAGTAGTGGCATGCCTTCCGCAGGCACAGAGAACTGCAAGAAGCTGCCATAGGAGGGCCCGAAGTGGCAAAAGTGACTGGCAGGGAGGCTATTGAACTCCAAAAGATCAAAGCGAGCCAGAAAGGTAGGGAGCCTTGAAGTAGGATCTAAAACAACCATCTCTGGAGCCTCCCCTATTGTTGCATTATCGCCTGAAGGAGCTGAGGAACCTTCAACCCTCTGAACAGAACAAGGGCCAGCAACCTGAGCAGATCCTACACCCCCCTCAGGAACCACAAGTTCAGGATTTTTTACACCAGTATTAACTCCTGCAAAAAAAAGGAGAGAAAAGGGGGAGGGAAGTAGACTTAGCTTTTTCTTAAAGAAAAAAAAGAAAAGAAAGATAAAGAACAAAAGAGGGTAGAGGGGAAACCAGTATCGGCCTCTTGGGGCGGAGTTTCCTCCTCTTGCTCCTCCGACTTCTTGAAGGACTCTGAGAAAGAACACATGACAAGTTGAAGAAAAGGTGAGGAAGCCTCAGCAAAACGACTAAAAGAAGGTAGGGATACAGGGGGCTTCGCCATAATGGAAATATAGGAGAAGGGAAGAAAGAGAGAGAGAACGCAGTAAGGACAGTCAACACCCACCTTCAGAATCCTCCGATTCTAAAGAAGAAGCAGCACCAGAGACAGATCTCGCAGTGGCTTGGCCTGGAAAGAAAAAAGAAAAAGAAAGAAAGAACTCAAAAAAAAAAAGGGGGGGGGAGATTCAAAAGAAATAAAATTAAAATGCTATAAAAAAAAAAAGTAAGGCTCACTTGTTTGCCCGGATGGTGATGCGCCTCCCAAAGTCTTTGTACATAACCCAGTCTGAGGTAACACGGTCTTGATAGGACTGGGAATCTGTTCAAATTGAGGACCTGGGGACGCGGGAAGCTTGGGAGCCTCAGGATCCTGGGCAGCCTGGACATCCTGCGTTGGTTGCCCAGTCTCCCTAGCTATGCCACCACTAGGAGCCTCCTCTTCCGTACTCTGAGGTGCAGCTGCAGCCATCTCCTCCTCCAAAGCCTCGCCAACCACGGGGGGAGAAACCTCCACCTAAAGAAGGAAAAGAATGGGGAACAAAAAAAAGAAGGAGGGCATGAGCAACAGGGCAGCACGAATACACAACACTTGTGAAATGAATAAGAGCAAGCAGCAGAAGACACAAATAAGGGAAAACCATACCACATCTTCACCAGAGAATTGGCTTCTACCCTTCCTGGGATCTAACTTACGCTTGGACTGCAGGAAAGCCAATCACTTATTAGTTCAAAAAAAAAAAAAAGAAACAACAAAACTGCAACCTAAAAGAGAAAAGAAGGAAAGAGGTCTTGCCCTTCTCTCTCTCTCAACAGGGACTCCAAGTCTTTGTTGTTTACTACGGGTGCGTCCAGAGGGTCCCAAAGAACCATGAACTGAAGGACTCACAGGAACCTGGGGAGAAGAAGACTCTACCTTAGTCTTCACCCGGCCCCTTATGGCCAAAGGTTGCTCAACTTCCTTTTCCTCAGCAAGTATCAACTGTTTCTGGGATTTCCCAATCTTCTTCTTCTTTGTCTTAAGGCCAACGCCCTCTATACTCTCTTCAGCCGCGGCCTCCTTCAATTTTTCCTGCTTGATTGTTTTTCCTTTACTCATGCCAATGGGAGTACTAGCACTTATGGCCTCTACCGCCCCTCTCTTAATTGGTACCCCAGCAGAAGAACCAATTATAAGATCACATCCTGGCCAAGTTTCTGGAAAATCCTGAGCATAAGTAACCCAACCTCTCCTGGAAGCGTGCCACTCTACGAAGCCTGTTTTACTGCTCACAGCAGAAGAAACAATACCAGCAGTAGGTAGGGATAAACACTTGTTGGATGTTGGAATAGAAGAAATGTCGGGGTTGGGAACTCTCTCTATTATCCTAGTACCAGCATAGTCAACAAAAGATTTTTGCACCCTCCTCCAGTAATCAGCATAACCACTAGAAGCAAAAACCCCTCTCTAAAAGTTGGGCACTACAAACTGAGGACTCCTTCGTGACCAATAAGAGAAGGCCTGAAGTCTCATGAAAGGATCTAAGGAAGGAAGAGAGGGAACTATGTCATTGAACACTGGGGGAATATCCTGATCAAAGCCAAACTGCCGAAGTACTCGATGCGCCGAGTAATGGGTGTATCGTGGGCCATTCGAGGAAAGCACAGGAAGCCAAGAAGGATTAATACAAGCCAAGTAGGCTAAGCTACCTTCATCACCACGACGTAAATCGAAAGTATTCCCTGTAGAAGTCAGAAAATGAGATAACACAGAATCACAAACAAAACCGGGGCCAAACTCCCGGGGAAAGCGCCAATGCAAGTGGCCTACTTGATCAAATAATTCAGCCAAGTTAAGGCTGCCACCTTTCAGACTCAGCCAACGGAAAATAATAGGGTGGCTGTCAGTTGAGCTGCCACAAAGCCCTTTAACCACATCAGGGGATCCCTGAAACTTATCTTTTACAAATTTTAAATTCCTACATCTTGCTAAAGTAACCGAAGAACGATCCCACATAAATACCTAGAGGATGGCGCAATGAAGAGAAGAAGTAATAACATAACAAGAATCACCTTCGGCTTCATCTCCATGAAGTTGATCCAATTGAGAATAGACATGGCCCAAAAACATGGGGGCTAGAGGATATTGAGCGCCCTGAGCCAGCTTAATTGCCAAGGGAAAAAGAGTGGACTTGATTCCATACCCAGGGAACTCGCTGAACAGAAACTTGCTAAGCCAGAATGCGAGGAACCCGACTCGCCTAACTTCCTTATCCTTCTCGTGCGAAAGATTCATAACCCACCTACCCATCCTGGCCGGTTTCCCACCAGAAGAAGCAGTACGTCCACCAAAGTGAGCAAATAACTTTTCTTCCACCTTGAGATCCTCATCAGAAAGATTAATATCAAAGGGGTTTTCATCCCCAAGCACCAGAAGAAGAAAATTGTTGACCACGTCCTCCAAGGTGATAGTCAGTTCACCAACAGAAAAAGAGAAAGTGTGCAGAGCAGGACACCAACGGTGCACCAAATGCCTAAGGCCTTTGGCATCTCTAAAACCCTCAAGATTCTTGGAAATAGCCACTGCCTTCAGGACACTGGCACGCTCCAAGCGGCCCACAAATTCCTCGTCAGAAAGTTCATTATCCACCCAAATGGGCCAGCCTTGGATCTTTCCAGCGACAAAATCGAAAAAGATGGGGACCGCCTCTCGAAGTCCTTGCTCGATCTGGAGATCAAAAATCTCCCTAGGATCTGAAACTTGTGCAGAACCAACAAAACCCGCTTGGCCAGAGAATACCCAGGCATGAGGGGATGGAGGGGTCTCGCCATGGGACACTTGAGGAAAGAATAAGCTAGGAGTGTACCAGGGGTCTCGCAAAGGAAAAGCAGGGTGCCCAATGACAGACTCATCTTGCGCAGAACTAGAGGAACCCTCACCTTCAAAGGGACTAGGAGTACGCTCCTTTCTTTTTCGAGAAGAGGAAGAAGCCATTGAAGCAATGGGTATCTTGAAAGAAGAAAGTAGGTAGCAGCGAGACTGATCGAAAGAAAAGAAAAAGAGGCTAGGAACAGAAGATTCAGGCAGACAAGGAAAAAGGTAATGTGAAAAGGATAGAATGAAGAAATAAGAGCAGTTAGAGAAGACAATATGTGGAAAGACGCGCCAGTTGCCAGGAATTAAATTTAAAGAGGGAGAAGTTATCAACAGTTATTAATGGGAGTTATGGGAAACATAAAAGTAGGTGGTGGAAGTTCCTTTTCCAAAACTCAAACTGCCGCGTCCCATGTAAAAAGGAGGAGTTACAACAAAAAAAAAAAAAAAGGAAGCGAAGGGTCCAGGATACCAAAGACCAAAAATTGAAGATCAGGATCCCCGAAGAAAGATCAAAACGGAAAAAATCCTATAGAAACTCACGCATGGGCTGCAGGCAACCCATGAGCTCAGGGGGCTAAATGTTGAGGTTCAAAATTGGGCACAAACTAAGGCCCAAAGAAATAACATAGTGGGCTCATTTCACAAAAAAAATAAATAAATAAATAAATAACAAGAGCTAAGAGAAAAAAAAAGAAAAAAAGGGGAAGACTGGGCTCACACAATAAAGAAAAGAGAAAAGAAAGAAGAAAAGGGCAAGAGGCCCAGAGGATTGGGATCCAGTGACCCACGAAAGAACAAGAAAGGCCCAAACCAGGCAGAACCAGCAAACCAAAGAAAGCCCAGTAAGAAGGGGTGGGTCGGGATCCCAGAAGTCCCCAGATTCTGGGGATCCCTGGACGCGCGAAGTAAGATTGAAGCAAATTCAAAGAGGGATAAAAGACAAAGAGCATGCGGGTCTCATGCTCCAGACATGCAGTGGAGCCTGGAGGTACGAAGCAAAACGTAGGAGCCATGATTCCGACCATTTGGAGAAAGTGACAAGGAAGAGTACAACTAAAAAAGCTAGAGTGCTGAGAAGAAAAAAGCCAAATAGCTGAAGACCAGCCAACGGAGAAGTCTGGAAATAGAAAACTAGCTAAGGGACTTTCGTTTGGTCGCACCAAAAGCAAGAAACTATGAGAGAAAAAGGAAACGACATGACCCTGAGCAACCTGGCACGGCACGAACTCTAAGGGGCAAAAGGGAGAAATTACTAGTACCCCGGAGCCCGAGCTGTGCTATAAAAGGAGGAGGGGTTCCATGCTACAGGGGGCATTCAGATTCAGATAGAGATTCATCTTTGATTAGATGATCCAGGCATTCACAGCCATTTTCTGGAGTCTCACAGAACTATAGAAAAAGCTCTATAAAATTAAAAGAAAACAGAGGAACCGCTCCCGGTATCCTAGAGACAACCACTATAGCACATGCTCGGATTCAACAAATTCAAACTTTGCAAGTCTTGAAAGCTTAAATAGCTATTAAAGTCTGTAATTTTTGAACTTAGTTGAACCTTGCATCACGTCTTAGTGAGCACTGTAATCATAACTAAAGAAAATTAATAAAATGCACCTTACTAATTCAAGGATCCCTAACCTTTTCTTACATTGTATTTCATTTTTTGTGCATTCCTTTGCTGTTGAAATGTCATTCAATACAGATATTTTTGCTTGTTAGTTATTTGTATTGTAGGAAGCTTGTTTTGTGCACCACTCGGTTCTTAAATAGCCCTTTCAGCTACGGTGAATCGAGCCCAGTCCACCAAAAAATATTTATTTGGCCCAGGATCCTTGGGCCACTAAGGTGAGAAGAAAAAGGCACTCTCACAGTGACATATTTTATTTCTTTCATTTAACATCAATTACAAAACCTTTTATCTAGTCAAAGTACAAAAATTACAACTTGTTACATCATATGCATATACAAACACACCCCACATTTGCATATACTCACCCCACATCACTTACAAACACACTCAATCATTATCAATTCGTACTTTAAAAAAAAAAAAAAAAACAGCTGCAACTAAATTTGGCTGTTCAACTATGACAAAACTCACCCCCATTACAAAATTTCAAATCATTCTAACATAAGTTTTCATGAAGAAAAATATCAAACCAAAAAAAAAGAAAAAAAAGAAAAAAAAAGAGAGTCATGATCCATTACATACCCATGAGAAAAACCTAACAATACAAATATATCTTAAATAATTTTTACTTTTTATAAAACCTAGCAAATATATACATTAACAACTAGATACATATGAACAGTATTTACAATAATATCTAAAAACCTCACTCAATAAATCAATGAAATTGGTAGAAGTTCTAAAGTGCAGATACCCTTACCTGACATGTGGATTTATGAGCTATAAGTGTTAGGATTGTATGAGAGAGTGAGAGAGAGGGTGAGAGAGTACAAGAATGAAGAGAGGTTTTCTTCACTATTCATTGCCCAAGAGACCCACAACAGAGAAAGAGCTGGGTCTGAATGACCTTTATGTGGAAATAAGGACTCATCGAAACCATGTGGATTAATATCCACCACACTTTGCAAATCGAGCCTTAAAGGCTCAATTTTGCTTTTAAGAAATCGAGCCTTTAAGGATTGAGTTTCAAGTGGATTTTACGTGGATATATCACGACATTCTCAAAACACAGAAATCGAGCCTCTAAGAGTCGAGTTCCAAGTGGATTTCACATGGATAAAAAAATCACATCATGTACATCAAAACACGAAAATCGAGCATTTGAGACTCGAGTTTTTAGGGATAAACCGAGTCTCTTAAACTCAATATACTAGTTTAGTATATAGTTTAGAAACGTTGCTAATTAACTATATTGCTTGGGAATTGGTGTTATTTGCCAATTTTTGCCTAGTTTGTGTAATCTCAATCTTAATAAATTTCTAAAAATAATCCCTAATCCCAATTCCATTTTGAACGAGAAAAAATCCCAGTGAGTGATGGCGGCCACCGAAGATAAATCATCATCATCATCAGAAGAAGAGGTAATGGTGAGGAAAATAGGATGTTACGGAGAGAAGGTGAGAGTGTTAATGGTTGGGGAAGACTCAGCTGCGGAGGAAACGATGTTGCTTTGGGGAATCCAACAGCCCACACTCTCAAAACAAAACGCATTCGTCTCCCAAACCTCTCTCCAACTTCGCCTCGACGCTTGTGGCCACACTCTCTCCATTCTCCAGTCTCCATCTTCTCTAACCAAGCCTGGTGTCACTGGAGCCGTCATGTGGGACAGTGGTGTTGTACTTGCTAAGTTTCTTGAGCATGCTGTGGACTCCGGATTGCTTGTTTTTCAAGCCAAGAAGGTTGTTGAATTGGGTTCTGGTTGTGGCTTAGTTGGCTGTGTTGCTGCTCTTTTAGGTGCTCATCAAGTTTTTCTTACTGATTTGTTTGATAGACTTAAGTTATTGAGGAAGAACATTGAGGTCAATTTGGGACAGGGACAAGCCCATCTCAGGGGTTCTGCTACTGTTATGGAACTTGTATGGGGTGATCATCATCCTCACAAGGATCTACTTCACCCTCTACCTGATTATGGTAGGTAGTTTTTCTTTGATTTTTCATTTCTTTTTCTTTTTTTCCATAGTTGTAAATTAACATGAAATTTGCCTATAATATAAATAGATGAAATTTAGCTAACCAAATATATTTATTTATTTATTTATTCATTCATTCATTTTTTGTTACATCTCAATTGGGTTGTGTCCTATTTTTTCAAAAATTACTGTTTCATCTCTTCTTAGGTTATAAACAAAAGATATTTCATTACTTTAGCTGGCTGGTTTTTGGGCATATGTAGGAGTAGGAGACTCAAATAGTACTTCTGATTTTAGAGATAAGATATTGCCTAGATTTAGTGTTATGAAGTAAATAGTCAGGCGTCTTCAGCCAAGGTTTTATTTTGAGATTACTGTGAGCATCAGTATGAAAAATCATGTATCTGTCTGCAGCATCTGTTTTAGGTGCTGCCCTGAAAATTTCATTAGTGGGATGGGCAGCTTTAAGAATTTACAAGCTATAATGACTTTTTTTGGTTGTCTTACTCTTCATTGTAGTGAAATCTTTTCTGTGCTACCCGCTTTCTTATAATTTGATACTCATCCATATTTTGTTTTAGGGGTAATTACACTCTTCTCCCCTTCCTTGAGGTTTGGGGAAATGACACTCCACCCCAAACTTGAAGGGAAAAAACACTTTCCCCCTTGTCATTGAATTGACCAAATTTTGTTAAATTAATATTAAAAATATTGTGTGCTAACTTGTCATTTGCTTAAGGGCAGGTTTCCAAAATTATCTTATTTCATAATTAAAATTCAATGTTTAAAATTTTTAAATTAAAGTGTATTTTAAAATATTGTGTGAATTTTGCTTCTTTCTTTTTCTTTTTCTTTTTTTCCCCTTTTTTTCAACAGGTTATAGAGAGATTTTCCACTGCAAGTGTTTTGGTGTTTGATAAATTTTGCATTTTTATTCTAAACTTATCAATTTTTTTTTACTCACAATGGTTAAATTTTTGTAAAGAGATTTTTATAAGAATTTAGAATACGTTATTACTAATATAAACAAAAAGGGGGGAAGAGTTATTTTTTTAAATCTCAAGAGAGGAGAGTGTAATTACCCCTTTATTTTATTTGACCTTTCAATTCTTATATTTTTAAAACTGCCCTTTTTTGTGACAAGTTTCTTTTTTTTTTTCAGTGCTTGGTTCTGATGTAATCTATAATGAAGAAGCAGTGACAGATTTGGTGGCCACTTTACTGCAACTCTCTGGATCTGAAACAACGATCTTTTTGGCTGGTGAACTTCGAAATGGTAAGAATTCTGTTGTTTCTTCTTTCTGTTATGATTATTGTCTCAATACTTCTTCCTGTTGCAGATACTATCCTCGAATACTTTCTAGAAGTTGCAATGAAGTATTTCATAGTTGGGCGTGTGGATCAGACACAGTGGCATCCAGATTACTGCAGCAGCCGTGTTGTTTTATACATTCTAGTGAAGAAGTGATAGAGAGAATTAAGATCGGTTCTTTGCATATTCTTTTGTAAGTCGGTAATTATATCTGCATTTTGCTTGGGCTTTGTCTCAAATGAATGAAATGATAAAGGGTAGGGTTGGGTTGGGGTAACTTGGTCCAAATATAACTTACTAATCACCAGGAAATATGAAAAAAGGGTTGTTAAGCAACCTTTTGGATGAGAAGAGAAGAAACACTTTTTGACTTTGCTTATTGCGTTGTGAATCTGGCTTGGCAGGAGTTGCATAATTTCTCTGGGTAAACCCCTTACAATCAGATTTAATTGCTTCCTGACAATATATATATATGTATATACTGATAACCTTTGGGCCAAATTATCAGTTGAAGCAGCGAAGTGCCTCGCTTTGACCCTGGTCATTAGAGTGTGAAGGGGGTTCATCTTATGGTATAAACAAAGGTGAGTAGGCTTATCAAAAAGAAGAATATATGTATTCTTTTAAAATAATTGCCTTAGGTACTCGATGGAAATTCTTAACTATGTGATTTAATAATTGCCAAACTGTTAACATTTATTTCACATATTATTCGTGGCAAAAGAAGTACTTAATTGCAGTTATCAACCTTGAAAGAAATTAGCACATCTTTCCTAAACTTCTAGTGCTTTTCATGTACATGTTTTTATTCCAAAACATGTATAAACTGAACCATTATTCTAGTCAATTATTTAGCTCATATGAGACCTTCGTCATATAAATGAACCATCAAAGACATGATGTAGCAAGTTGTTGTGGCATTTTAATTGATAAATGCATTATCAAAGATTTCTAGATCTATGGTAAGATTATCCAAAGTTCTTAGCTACCAAATTATTGTTCCAAATGTTAGTTAATTGAAGCTAATAGCTTAACAATTTTCGTCATCAAACCTAAAGTCTATGTTTAATGGAGTGTAAAAAAATTGGGGAGATGTGGTAAAGGTAATCATTGTGCTTCACTGTATTTTCTCTGCATATTTGTCAGGTCAGCCTTTAATAACTGTTAGTATTGGAGAGAAACAAAATGTACCAAGCCTTCTATAGATTGGAGCTTTTGATTGTCAATGATCTTTGGTCTTTGGAGCTTTTGGTAGAAATATCATCCACTTAGGATCCCTTGATGTGATTGTTTGTAACAATGGCAGGGCCAGAATCAGCATCATTGTATGCTTTTTATCATTTTTGGCTTTTCCAAATTAAGAAAAAAGAACTATTTATTCACAAGTAATAATGATCATAGTTATTACTTATTAGAGAAGTGAAAATGATTACTAGTAAAATCAAGTACACTGTGTCTTTGAAGAGCAGGCTTTTTTGTCTTGATATTGGGAAATTGCATACTTAGCATTTGTGATGCCCCTTTGGAACATCTTGCTGAAATTCTCACCATCCCTGTAATAGGGGTTGGCTGAATACTTCCCCCACTTCCCCCTCCCCACACCCCCCCCCCCCCCCCCCCCCCCCCCCCCACCAAAAAAAAAAAAAAAAAAAACAAAGGGATGAAACTCTGCCTCTCATTACTGTTTTATTATATATTAAAGAAGAAATAATTCAGTCTGCTTGTGATGCTGATTATTACACTTGAGATCAATGTTTCTAAATGATTAATTTCATGCGATTAATGCCTCTCAAACTACCAACAGTTAAGGCTGCAGGTAATTTGTTACAAGTTACAACTATTAGAAAATTGTTTTACCTAATTCAGTTTTGCCTAACTGTTCTAGTTTAATTGCTTCTTCACTTGATGGTTTTGTAACTGCACCAGTATCTTGATTCTTGAGTTGCCATTGCACCAGTATCCTCAACATGCCTCCTCAAACTAACGGGCAGGGAGATGAGCATCAGTTTGTCTTGAAGAGAATAAGGGCTTGGAAAAAAAATCAGCTCACTAATCATTGCTCGATATGAACTTGACTTCCAAATCCTTTTGTACCGCACGTTTGCGGACAAAATGGAAATCTACTAATATATGTCTTGTTCGAGTGTGGAACATGGGGTTAGAAGCAAAGGCAAGGATTGATTTATTATCACACTAGATATGAGGGGCAGTAAGAGCAAAGACTCCTGAATAATGACAAATCACACGAAGGCCCAACAGTTCTGCAGTACAAGAGGCTAAGGATCTATACTTGCCCTCAGTGGAGGATTGAGATAGAGTTGCCTGCTACTTGGCAATCCAGGTGATTGGCTTAGAGCCAAGAAAAATACTGTAGCCAGCAGTAGATTGAGTCTGATGGGTCCAACTCATTCAGCATCGCTGTATGCTGATTGATTCGAGTGATCCTGGTTGAAAGAAGATACAATGATTTAATGAACCCTTGAGATAGCATAAAATATGCTTTGCTGCTGTGTAATGAAGGTCGGTAGGGTTCTGCATAAATTGACAGACAATGTCAACAGTAAAACCAAAATCAAGGCTTGTAAAGTTGAGGTAATGGAGAGAGCCAACAAGACTACACGGTAGGATCAGCAAGAGAGCTGCTAGCTATTTCACAGAGATGATGGGATGGAGAAGTAGGGCTAGAGCAAGGTTTATATACATACATACATACATATATATATATATATATATATATATATATATATATATATGTATATAGTTTTGAGGAGGTCCTCGGTATATTTTGGTGGTTGAGATAGAGACCAGTGGGAGTATACTGAATTTGAAGGCCAAGGAAATAATAGTGCAAGGGCCCAAGGTCTTTAAGCTAAAATACAGCCACAAGTTTCTGAATTAAGGAGGAAAGGAGTATTACTAATGATGAAAATGTCATCAATTTAGGAGTAAAGTGGCGGAGGAGGTTTTATAAATGAAAGAGAAGGATTGGTAGCAAAGGGCTGAAAAATAAGAGAATGAAGGTGTGTGGTGAAGCGCTCTAAGCAAGCTCAAGGAGCTTTTTCAAGCCAGTAGAGAGATGTATGGAGGTGACACTCATGATGAGGTTTGCTTGGATCATCAAAACTAGAGTTATTCTTTAAGCTAGCCATGGAGAAAGGCATCGCTAATGGGTAATTGGCCAAGGGGCCAGTGATGTTGGACAGCAATAGAAAGGATTTTCTGAACTATGGTAGCCTTGATAAAGGGACTAAAAGTCTTGTCAAAGTGAGTATCTTTTAGCCACTAATCTCAGTATTTAGTGAGTAATGCTACCATCAGGATTGTGTTTTAAGCTTGTATACCCACTTACAGCCCACAATGTTTTTACCTGAAGGAAGAGGAACAAGAGTCCAAGTAACTTGCTTTTGTAAGGTTAAAAATCATCATACATTGCTTGGCACCACTGAACAACCTGAGGCAATTGTAAAGTTAGGGAGTTTGATGGTCAAATGATTAGTGGTGTGAGCTGCATGGCATTGTTTTCCTTCTAAAATGGCAGATTTGGACTCCATCAACTTGATTATATACACTCAAAAGCATTGCGAGCACAAATAGTGTAAGCGATGCACCCCAAGATGCACCATGAGAGAGATGGACCATCATCCTATCTCTTGCATAGTTGCATACACACTATCTCTCCAAATTGTCATTAACTCCTATGGGAATGTTGTTGGGGCTCGATTCACTTCTAGGCAGTGTTATTTAACCCAGCCTGGCCCACCCGGTCGGACCAGTAACCCAATGACCCAGCACATATATTGGTCTGGGTCATTAATTGCATTGGATGTGCACAAGACCTAGTCAAAATAGGTAAAATCCAGCAGGTTTTAAGCAAACCATGTGACTTAGCTGGGTTTTAATGACCCGACTGGGTTTGTGAATTGTGCAAAATTACATTAATAGGTCCATTCCATTGACTTCTTTATTATTTAATAATGTGCAATAATATGGTAATCTAAATAAGGGAAAACCTAAAGAAATATAAAAAATGCACTATCCTATCACTTCTCTGTCGATTCACACTACTCTACCCGTTACTTTTCACAATTTCAGTTCCCCAAACTTGCAATTATGCATCAATTTTCTGCTATGAACAAATCATTTTTTAGTTTCATGTAGCTAATTAGCACATAGGTGTGAATATATCAGAATACGTTATATAGTTTATTGTTTAAACCTTATTTTCTCTTCTTTTGTTTACCTTTTTTGTGTTTTATTTGTTTGTTGATTTAAGTTTAAGTCTTTAACATTTTTTTTCTCTTCTTTTATTTATGTAGTTTAAGATTTGCATCTTTTTTTTTTCTTTTTTCTTTTTTTCAATATGTAGAATTTAAAGACCGTAATAAAATTTTATTTAGCAAAAACTTTGTTGCAATCTTGTAACATTGGTTTATTTTTCTTGTGAATATTATAGAATTTTTAATGCTATTACTTGTGAAACCTTGATTTTGAATTATAATAGCGAGTTTGATTTAGGCATATGTTTTTTTTTCTTTATTAATTTACTGTGGGGTTGGAGAATTTGGCAACCCAGTGGCCCACTTTATACCAAGCCCAAGGCCCATGCCGAGGAGGATGAAGCCCAGTACCCTCGCCGAGGACAACCATGTCCTCGGCCAAGCAAGACTGAGGGAGGAGGAAGTAACGGGCTACCACAGGCAGCCCTCCGGGACATTTAAGGAGGAAGACCAAGTACAACGCATCAGTCGTGGAAGAATGGCCGAGAAGCAAAACCAGGATTGAACTGTCACTTCCATATTAAATGCACACGACTAATGTTCCGACAACATTAATGGGGAAATGACCTCTGAGCAGTGCTGCCTCGATTGCTGCAACTCACTGGGAGTTTTGGTAAGGCGGCTGATGGGACAGAATGTTAAAAAGAAGCGTGGATGATCAACAAGTGGAGGAAAGGGATCATTGGAAGAGGACTATATAAGGAGAAGAAACAGATAAAAGAAGGGACTTTTTTGGAGGAGAGGACTACCATGAAGCTCCTCGGACCGGGCCGAGGACAGATTTCAGAAGATAATTCTGATTCGTCTGCGTTCGATGGTGACGAACACCGCATTGGACGTTGTCCACTTGCTAGAGCCTAGTTCTTAAACTCATTCTTTACAAATTCATTGTATTGGGCTAGCTGGGCTTGAGTCCACTCACTCAACAGTAGAAATGCTCAAACCCAGTCCCTACATTTACATATTTATGTTATGATTTCTCAAACTTATATATATATATATATATTAAAATATTTCTATTTTACCTTGTGGTTCAATCGTTGACCCATTAGTTGAACCAGTAACCTAACTCATAGACCAGGTCAGCCTCCGGTCTGGGTTTAATAACTATGCTTCTAGGTGCCAACATTATAGAAATTTATTTCTTATCCAATGCATAAATTGCAAAGTTAATAACCCCAAGGGGTATGGTGTATTGGTTAGGTTAACTCTAGGACGAGTAGTAAAACTCTAACGTGTTGGATTCAAGTAGCTATATGTGCATTCACTCTCTTGAGGCCATTGAACTAAGGGAATTTAATTGCCCCCTGAATTACCCGAGGTACACTTGCAAGAAACTCCTTGCTGAGGGCCTATGCGCCCCCAAGATTAGTTAGGACAAAGTCCTGGACACTTGGTGCCAATAAAATAAAATAAAATATCAAAGTTAATGGCAATTGTGAGGTTCTCTTGAACAGTTAAATATACATGTGGAAGACTTCGGTTTTATTAAAAAAATTATTTTCATTTGAACATTTTCCTAACTAATCTTGGGGGCGCATAGGCCCTCAACAAGGAGTTTCCTGCAAGTGCACCTCGGGTAATTCAAGGGCCCTCAACAGTAGAAGTGCTCAAACCCAATCCCTACAATTGGCGCCGTCTGTGGGAAGAACTTGTGCGCTAGCAAGCGCAGAGGGCAATTGTTCCTACGATGCTAACTTACGCAAAGTTGGATAGTTTTTCGTCACTGCCAACGACACCGATTCCGGATCCCATCAAAAAAAAGAAAAAAAAAGAAACAACAAACAATGACGCACTTGCTCAAGAAACGATCATTGCAGAAAAATAAAAGATTCAAAAAAAAAAAAAACGAATAAACAATGTAGCCTTTTTATTAAATAAAGGAAAAGTACATTACACAAACAGAGGCTTAGACGGGCTTATTTTGAAGTCAACTATACAAACAGAGGCCCAGACGGGCTTGTCTAAAAGCTAATCCTAGAAAGGAAGGTTGAGGCAGGCTTGTTTTAAGGCTACCAACGACCCTTGGGCTGGTATGGATGGTACCGGCGAGAAGAGAGGAGTAGATGCAAAAGCGCCTGATGGCCCCATCCCATGATGTTCCCTTGATGCTCCCCCAGCCTTATGATAATTAAACATTGGAGGCGGCAACACCCGAGCATCGAACGTGACGTAATCTTGCGAACCTCCATCGGCGGGTAAGCTGGGCGCGAGTCACTACCAGCTTGGAAGGCAGGCATGAGCGCGTACCGGAGAAAAGCATTATGTTCTTCATGGACCTCCCTCCTAACTGCCAGGCGCACTACCACCAGGATGACGCCCGAGCCTTGTTGCTCTGAAAGTCTGATGTGATCTGCAACCGCCCCGATTCTCGGTTGAGGAAGGAGGACCACCCTTTTTGCTCAGTCGAAAGGTAGGAACACCTTTGGCTTCCTTGCCCTTGCCCTCATCCAGGGCCGTCCCATTCCCCCAAGACCTGATCACAATCCTGGCAAGGTTATCGAAGATGTTTAGAGGGTTAGGGGTTCAGAGTTCCTGTTGAACTTAAGGATTTGTGAAGTGTGGGAGAATGATTCCCCCAAGGAGCCTTATATAGAAGACGAAGGTTGGTGGGAATTAATCCGCACAAAATTCAAAGGAAGAACTACTAGCGACATTAATCCCAACCAATTTCCAAGGAGGCCACCAGCCGCTGGATCTACGTTAATCCACGAGAATATTAATAAGGGCGCGCCTCGCACACCGAAACTTTAGGCGCACAATTTGAACAGCCAAAAGACGCTTTATAATCAGAAGTGGCGAAAAACCGAGGCAACGGGGCTACCACTGTGCATAAAGGCGAAGGGACAAGTCGCCCTCATCCGGGTCAATATTGGGCCAATTGCCCAGACTAAGGAGGAGCCCATCCTCAGCAAGGCGAGGCCGAGGCCGTTATCGCTCTAGAAGCAAACATTCCAGCGTTAGGGACAAATTCCTTCGCCCTGAGTAGTAACGACGAAGTGTTAGACTGAACCAAGGTCTTGCATTGTCTTCAGACTTAAGCCTATGGGAAAACTAACCACTTCAAGGAGAACCTGGGTACTAGACTGAACCAAGTTCTTGCATGGTCCACGGAATCAAACCTATGGAAAAACTAGTTACTTACAGAAGAATATAAGCATTAGACTGAACCGAGGTCTTGCATGGTTCTCAGACTCAAGCCTATGGGGAAACTAACCACTTCAAGGAGAATTTGGGTACTAAACTGAACCAAGATCTTGCATGGTCCACGAACTCAAACCTATAGGAAAACTAGTTACTTACAGAAGAACATAAGCGTTAGACTGAACCGAGGTCTTGCATGGTCCTCAGACTCAAGCCTATGGGGAAACTAACCACTTCAAGGAAAACCTAGGTACTAGACTAAACCAAGGTCTTGCATGGTCCTCGGACTTAAACATATGGGGAAACTAGTTATTTACAGAAGGATATAAGTGTTAGGCTGAACCAAAGTCTTGCATGGTCCTCAGACTCAAACCTATGGGGAAACTAGCTACTCAGAGAAGAACTTAGGGGTTCGACAGCACCAAGGTCTCGCACAGCCCTCAGACTTGGGTCCCCGAGGAGTCTGGCTACGTTCAGCAAAGGAGTAAACAAACACAAACCCATGAGCATTACTTAAGGCATTCTGAGGCACATTGAACCTAACCCCTTAGCATAATCAGCAACTAATAGCTTTCTTAAGCATTATTTACTGTTTACAGTAACCAATCCATGAGATGTGGAACCAATATTATAAAGACGTTCCCTCAGCATTCAATCCGGCAAAAATAGGTCATGGTGTTAAGGTGGTTCAACTATCGATCAAGGTTATGGGCTTTACATTTTTCGATTGTCAATTTAGAATCAAAAACATGTTGAGCTTCTAAGATTGTGAAGCTAATAATTAAAACCCAAGTTATATGAGTAGCAAAACTCCTCACAACAAGAACAAACACCAAGTAAAAAAAAAAAAAAAAAAAGAGGATTCATGCATTCAACTTAAAAGCAGCATTATAATGCTTTAAACCAAAAACAAAATATCCAGTAGTAAATTAAGGCGAAGAGGAAGGAAGACTAGAACGGCACAAATCAACAAAGCAAGGTTGCCCGACAAGATTACCTACTTCAACTTGATAGAAAGCTTGTCCTTGGGGGTCTGCCGAGAAGCTTCATCTGATACCCCAAGATCCTGGCTCAGAGGTACAACTTCAGAGGACTCCTTCTCGGCGGGAGGAGCCTGGGAGTCAGCAGGAGGCTTCACTACATCCTGGGGCACTGCTGGGTTACTGACTTCCTCTTCCCTCAACGTCCCTTAGTGCCCAGTCTCCTCAGCAAGCTTATCAGTTGACGCTAGATCGTTGGCAGCACTGGCCTGGCCTTCGTCTATCGCTTTAGAGGCAGTGCCAGCTTCAGGGTCAGCGGAGGCAGCCTCGCAAATGGCGGGGGGAGAATACACCCTCTCAGCCCTCCTAAGCTCAGACAAGGCCTTAACCCCAGCTTGATTGAGGGCCTCATTCCAAGTCTGGGAGCAATAGCGTCTGCACACCTCGGGCACTTGAGCCTTGAGACTAGCCTCGGTCTTAGCCACTCCCTCAGCAAAGGCCTCCTCCTCCGCTTGCTCTTTAGAGCTCTCAGCATCTGTCCTCGCAAACTCGGCTAATTCTTTAGCCCTCAAAGCCTCGTCCCTGGCGTACTCAACACACCTTTAGCCCACTCACCCTCAGCCAGTTTCTTCTTCAAGTCGGCGGTATGCTCCTTAGCAACCTACAGCTGACCCTCAACCTCCCACAGGCGCCCTGTCTGGTCCTCGGCCTGTTTCTTAACACCGGCTAGGTCGGATGCCGCACTGTCTCGGGCCCTCGTCATCTCCTCTAGGTCCTCCCGAGCTTTCTTGAGATCAGCCTCAGATTTCTTGAGGGTATTCGTGACATCCAAGTACTTGTCGCACTCCTAATCCAGGACTCTACCCTGGTTATCGACCTCCTCTTTCAGCCTAAAAGTAGTCTAGACAGCCTGCCAATCAAAACAAGTACACCGTAAGCTGAGAACGAAAGAATAAAATACAAGCAAAGGTACAAGTGTCGGAAATCTCACCATGCCCAAGTACCTCTTGAGGTTGTGGACAACTTCTTGCCTCCTCATACCCCCCAGCTCGGCCATGTCGGCGGGGAGAAGCAGGGACCTCTCCAGGGCATCGGCCACGCGAGCACCCTCTCCCCCTCGAAAGTCCCTAAGGGTGGCGTCATCCATCAAAGGCTTCCCATGAAGCATGGCGGCAGGCAGCCAAGCCTACGGCTCGGACTGTGGGATGACCTCTTTTCCCTTGTCCTGACCGCCAATCCTCAGCTGCTTAGAAGGTCAATTTTCTTCCTCTTGGGAGGAACGAGATCTCCCCCCATCCACTGGGTCTTTGCCCTTGGAAGGCCTCTTCCTCTTCAAATTGGTGGACTCGGGCCGAGGATCCGAGGTCGACAGAGTGGAAGACGGCTTGGTCTGCGCGGGCACTTAGGTGGGAGAAGAGGAAGCTTGGGTGGGGGAGAAGGAGGCTTGGATTGTGACTTCCACGGCGTGTCCTTCCCCGGTTGGCCTTCAAGTAGGTCGAACAAGCTGGTTTGGGGCTGTCTCTTGAAACCCATCTCAGCCTGAGTACCAGCCCTTGATGACAGAAGGTCTGCTTCGGATAAATGGGGATCGCCCAAGTCACCAGAGGGATCCTTTGATAGATGTACTTGGTCAAATGCACCAAATTCGTCCTCGAACAAGCCCAGGTCAACCACTTCTCCCTCTTTCTCCAAACTTCCTCCCTCAGCCTCCGCAGCTTGGTGAGACGATGAGGAGCCTGCCAACGGGACGCCCTCGGGGATGAAAGATCTTTCGAAAAACGAGAACCCGTGCTCCACCACAGTGATTTGGCGAAGCCTAGGGTCCTTGGCTCTGATCACATATCTAGAAGCCGAGAAAGACTTCTGAATCAGCTTGTATCCGAGAATCTTGTAAACAACTCTAACTTGGTTGTCAGCCTCGTTCACGAAGACCTCCGCCCTGAGTACAGTTTCCAAATCTTCCTTGTTGACTAAATGGAAGTGTCGTTCAAAGGCATGCGGATCTGCAAAAGGAAAAGCTAGTCCCTGTTAACAACCAAGCAGTACAAACAGTGAAAACATAGTAGATCAACCTTCCCATATTCCGAGTACCCTACCTGGCTTTCCCTCTACTGTTGGGCAGTGAAGACCGTCGTGCCACTCCCCCGACATTATGAGAAAATCCTTATTCAACCCCTTGCTAGACTCGGGGAGACACTGGATGAGCCTAACTCTATCATCCCTTGTCTTCATGTAGTAGGACTTACCTGTTAGGTGCTGGAGATTGTAGCACCAATTCACGTCGTGATGAGTTAACCTCAACCCCATCTTCTCGTTCAAGGCATCCACGCAACCCAAGATCCTAAATACGTTGGTGGCGCACTGGGTGAGGGCTAATCGGAAATGCCTAAAGTAGCCCCTCGTCACTGACCCCATAGGGATCCTCATACCACCTTCAAGGAATGCGATTATGGGAATTGCTACCTCACCAACCTCCTTCCTGATATATGAATCCCCCTCCTCACAGTACCTAAGACCCATGTTACTGGGTATCATATAAGTGGCGATGAACTCCTCCATCGCCTCTTCAGACTTAACTAACTTCTTAAACCTACCCATCTTGAGGAACGACCAAGAGACTTGGGGAAGGGTGAAAGGAAGAGAGGAGTAGGGGAAGAGGAAAAGCAGAAAAGAAAAAAAAATGTAAGATAGAGTAAGAAGAAAACTTACAGAAATGAGGGAAGGCGCTCAGAACAGGCTTTTTAGGCTGCGAAGAGAAGCAAATTGGGTTGGAAACTTGACCAAATTTGGGGTGTGTGCGTCAAAACCCTTAAGTGCAGATGTGAAGAGGCAAATCGATTCAAATGGATATTTACCCCCTCACCAAAGACCACTATGCAAGACTTCCCGCCCATAATGGCAAAAGATCCACACCATTGGATTGCCATCACATCGTTGAACGTGGGGAATATGGAGCCGCCAAAATTTAATACGGGTGCGTACCGCATATCAAAGCACTAGAGACGTGTGTTAGACAGGTGAAAAGACTCCAAGCACTGACTTGGGACCAGACTGGACAAGCCATGGTATAGGCCCGAGGATATCAAAATCCTCCTCCTCGTCCGAGGAGCCGGACAGCAGGATTTTGAAGGGCTATTGTGGGGCCGGAGAATTTGGCAACCCAGTGGCCCACTTTATACCAAGCCCAAGGCCCATGCCGAGGAAGATGAAGCCCAGTACCCTCGCCGAGGACAACCATGTCCTCGGCCAAGCAAGATCGAGGAAGGAGGAAGTAACGGGCTACCACAGGCAGCCCTCCGGGACATCTAAGGAGGAAGACCAAGTACAACGCATCAGCCGTGGAAGAATGGCCGAGGAGCAAAACCAGGATTGAACTGTCACTTCCACATTAAATGTGCACGACTAATGTTCCGGCAGCATTAATGGGAAAATGACCCCTGAGCAATGCTGCCTCGGTTGCTACAACTCGCTGGGAGTTTTGGTAAGGTGGCTGATGGGACGGGTTGTCAGAAAGAGGCATGGATGATCAACAAGTTGAGGAAATGGATCATTGGAAGAGGACTATATAAGGAGAAGAAACAGATAAAATAAGGGACTTTTTTGGAGGAGAGAAGGACTACCATGAAGTTCCTCGGACAGGGCCGAGGACAGATTTTAGAAGATAATTCTGATTCGTCTGCGTTCGATGGTGGCGAACACCGCATTAGACGTTGTCCGCTTGCTAGAGCCTAGTTCTTGAACCCATTTTCTACAAATTCATTGTATTGGGCGTGCTAGGCTTGAGTCCACTCACTCAACAGTAGAAGTGCTCAAACCCAGTCCCTACATTTACATATTTATGTTATGATTTCTCAAACTTATATATCTATATATATATATATATATATATATTAAAATATTTCTATTTTACCTTGTGGTTCGATCGTTGACCCATTAGTTGAACCAGTAACCTAACTCATAGACCGGGTCAGCCTCCGGTCCGGGTTTAATAACTATGCTTCTAGGTGCCAATATTATAGAAATTTATTTCTTATCCAATGCATAAATTGCAAAGTTAATAACCCCAAGGGGTATGGCGTATTGGTTGGGTTAACTCTAGGACAAGCAGTAAAACTCTAACGTGTTGGATTCAAGCAGCTATATGTGCATTCACTCTCTTGAGGCCATTGAACTGAGGGAATTTAATTGCCCCTTGAATTACCCAAGATGCACTTGCAGGAAACTCCTTGCTGAGGGCCTATACGCCCCCAAGATTAGATAGGACAAAGTCCTGGACACTTGGTGCCAATAAAATAAAATAAAATGTCAAATTTAATGGCAATTGTGAGGTTCTCTTGAACGGTTAAATATATATGTGGAAGACTTCGGTTTCATTAAAAAAATTATTTTCATTTGAACATTTTCCTACAATGAATATGATATATTCCATCTTTTAAGGGATTTTATCTAAGCGTTGGAACGAATACAAAGATCATTGGAGCATAGTTTGAAAATTCTTTCAATTGTGTTTAATGAATATGCTTTTGATCTTTTATTTATTTATGGGTTTATATATTCCTCTTTTAGAAGGTAACACGCGTAGAAGTTTAAAGTGATTTTCCCCCTCAAAAAAAAAAAAAAAGTTTTAAGTGATTTGACGTTCTCCGTTTATAATGGCGTTTTGAATAATATATTTACTTCACCCCGCCTCATGTAATTTTTACGCTTTAAAATTGTGAGTAGTTAAAGACACGTGCCTTTTCCCATACCATTCCACGAAATCTACTTCATGAGAATTATATATATTTGTCATCAAAACTCGAAAGGTATCGAATGGTATCTCCTTGCTTAATTAGTTGAACTACCTCTATATACTTTCCATTCTGTCGTTATTAGGTAAGGAAGGTGAGACTTCAATCCAAAAAAAGCAAACCCAAAACGTCAAGAAATAAAGTCAAATAAGGAACCTCAATTCCTTCTATATAACAGTATTAGACATACATTACAAGGCCTTTTAGTTGAAGAAAGCAAAGGGGAAAAGGTGCAAATTCTAATGTCTATACCAATGGCAAATCACCAAAGAATTCATCCAGCAGTGGATGTGGAAGCTCCACCAACAACTCCTTTGGTGTCTCGTGGTTCATCTCTATCAGAAAAGGGTACTCCGGCTCGGCCTCGCGCTCCTATACAAATGCGTACTATTCCCATTCCGGTGAGCCATGCCAATCCACCAAAAAATGGAACTGGTTGTTGCAAATGCATATGTTGGACAATTAGCCTCCTTGTTCTCCTACTAGTTATAGTTGGAGCCACTGCTGTCATTCTTTACTTCGTCTTCCAACCAAAACTCCCTACATACTCGATTGATAACTTGAACATAAGCCGATTAGGCCTCAACATTGACATGTCCCTATACGCTGAATTCGACGTGAAGATCACAGCCTACAATCCCAACAAGAAAATTGGAATTTACTACGAGAGAGGAAGCCAGTTGAGCGTGTGGTATACAAACACAAAGCTTTGTGATGGATCACTACCAAAGTTCTACCAAGGTCACCAAAATAAGACTCTGCTTCATGTGCCCTTGACTGGACAAACACAATACGGTAGCACTTTGATGACAGCCCTGCAGCAACAACAACAAACGGGTCAAATTCCCTTGGATCTTAAGGTTGATGCACCTGTGTCAATCAAACTTGGAAAGTTGAAGCTGAAGAAAGTCAGGGTCTTAGCGGAATGCTTGTTAGTTGTAGATAGCTTATCTGCAAATAATGCCATCAGCATTAAAGCTAGTAATTGTAGGTACGGTATGAAGCTTTAAATTTATCTTTCTTGTCCATTATGTCAGGTCTGCTCTCCTCGTCTGGACTTTGATTTTTTTTTTTTTTTTTTTTTTTTTCCTTTCACTTCTGTATCCCATTCCCATGTTTTAGAAGGTTGATTCTTTTTTACTGCATGTATTGTATCACTGTAGTTACGGTGGCTTTGCCCCCCTCTCTCTCTCTCTCTCTCTATATATATATATATTATTTTACATTTCCGACTCCATGACACATGTACTCCTTCTGCGGGGTTAATTCTAGCTGTTGAGGTCAAAAGTTTTGTATCTCAATTGTTAATTTTTTATATTTTTTTGTATCTCAACTGTTAATTTTTTATATTTTCAACGAAGACGGCCAAACTTCAAATTTCTCCACTCTTAAGTATAAAAAAATTATATTATAATAAAAATAATAAATATAAGGGTCGAATCCTCCCCCCAAATTTACTCCTAAGTAAAAAATTTATAGGGAAAAGTAATACTTGGAAGCAAAATCATATGTTGATGATGTCATTTAATCAAACAATATGCCTTGGGTGGGTCAACAACCAATTTTAGTAGGATCCATTAGTTCATAAATATGTTTAATCAAAGAAGTCATTAACAACTTCACCTTTAGTGCCTCAGTTTTGGGATCAAACTCCTCCAATAAAACCTTAATTTTTCTCCATGAAGAAAGCCTTCAATGGTGACTTGTGAGTGAAGATGGCCAAACACAAAACTCACATTGAAGCAAGTCGTTCTTCCACTCCTGCCAATGACTCAAGTCGATTTCCTCACAATAAACACCCAACAGGACAATTGCAACACTGTTTCAAGACAACATATGATACGAGCACATAGCCAAAGTACTACAATACAGGTCACAGCTCATAAAGAAAATTCTTAGGTGCTCTCAGAATACGAAGAAATTGTGCTCTCTCCTCTCATATTCATAATGGACCCCACCATGAATTTAATAAATGGACCTAATCATGAATGTGAGAAGAGGGGGCACCATTTTTTGTGCTCTGGAAGTACCTAATAATTACTCATAAGTTCTACCCACAATTGCGAGCTTCCTTAACCAATGTCAAAGTCCGCAACTCCTCTTGGGTTTTACGACCCCTAATCTTTCTAAGTGTTCGTTTGAGAACAACTTATCTAACTTTTTGTTGAAAGTTTTTTTGCTAAAAGTGTGCTAAAATATACTTGTACCTTGAAAAAGTAGGAAAAAGTTAGACATGGAAAACGAGCCGGTCGGGTTAAGTTGACCCATATTTTTCACATGATTTTTCTTTTTTTTTTAAAGAAAACAAAATGTATTTGCCATTTGAAAAGTCACAAAACAAATTACTTTATGTAAAATGCATTACATTGAATTCACTACTCATATTAAGAATGGGCTTAGTTAAACAAATTAATACATGTTCAATAATTTTAAAATTATACAAATTTCAACATTACTAACCAAAACAAAATAGCACAAAGGATAAGTAAAATAAATACACAAGTTTTGTTTCTTCACAATATCAACATACCAAAACATAAAATAAAATTACAAATTCCATAATTGATAACTAATTTGATAAAGAATAAAAACATATAAGAAAGTTACAATCTTGAAAACTAATTTTATAATCTCTTATCAATTGTGGTTGGTACTCTATTTCAATTTGAGAATATACATTAAAGTTTAATTTTTTTTCCTTATTTATACATAGTTTATTTTATGAATATCATGTCATTCTTAAGCAACACACACTCTATGAAATATTATAATTTATTTTAAAAAACCGTTTCTCTTGGACATAAATTGTTAAAAAATAGGCCTAAGCATTCATAATTTATGCTAATTTCATTAATACTTTGGGTTCACTCTTTTCACACTTAGAAATATTTATCATACATGTCTATAATTTTAAATATATGTTTTTAACTCTGCTACAACAAGATAATCTTGACATGTACTTTATTATTTGATATCTAAAAATCTTTACTCATTACAAAATCTCTCAACCATTTATCTTTCAATTCATTCTTATGCAGTTATGTAAATATCTCAATTGTTTCCTTAAAACTCACAACAAACAATTAAACTAATATTATCTTTTTTTTTACCAAAATTAAAAAAAGAAAATGATTTTGGTCACAGATTGGGTCGAGTTGACCCTCAAAAAATAGGTCGGGTCACGGGTCAACCCATTTTTGCTTCATGTCAAAAAAAAATCGAGTTTAAGTCGGGTGTTTTCGGGTCATGTCAGCAAATTCTAACCATTTTTGCCATATCTAAAAAAAGTGGGAAAAAAAATTTTAAGAGGTTATACATAAAAAGTTGTTAAAAGGTAAAAGCTAATGCTAAAAGCTTGATGCCAAACTCACTCTAAAAATGGGCTTTATGGCCCATAACTTCTCTACACAAAAGGGGTGTTTGGGTACTCAAAAGCCTGAGACATTTACAAGAAAAACAAAATTGATGTGCTACCTCGCTCGACACTCACACATCTCATGTGCTGGGGAGTTAAATGTTAGTTACGCTTTTTGAAAAAATAATAATAATAATAGGTCTATTAGAATATTTATTTCAAAAGAATAGACAAAACATGAACACATGAGGGCATAAGGCAAACCGGCCAATTACCACTTTTTTTGAAAATATTTTTTAATCTCACTGTTTGTAAAAATATTTTGCAATTTATCACTTTTTTTAAACTTGATTTTGTAAAAATCGAGTTTTTCATGGAACTTGAGTACCATGAAAAAAATTTTGAAATTTTTTGATGTAACTCGAGTTCATGGAACTTTATTTTCACAAAATCGAGTTTCAAAAAATCGAATTTCAAAAAAGTGATAGATTGCTAAATATTTCGCAAATAGTAATAAATCCATTTATATTTTTTCAAACAATGGTATATGGCTATTTTGGCAAGGCAAACCATGCTTACTTTCCTAAAGAAAAAATTGGGATTTGTGCATTAGAGGGTGAAAAAGGATCTTTTTGGGTTTAATGGGAAACTTTGGAAATAGGCATGGGTGTCTGCAACAACTTCAAATCCTCCACAAATTCTAACCTCATTACCATTAATGTTGATTTTTACAATCCCACAAATTTAGTGGGTCTTGAGGATTGCATTTCCTTTTAGAGAAACAAACCCAGGTGGGATTAAGTCAAGCTAATCAGCATAAACCAAACCAAACCAAACCAGCATGCTTTTTTATGAAATCTCATTGCTTTAGGCTAATGTTTTTGCTATATACACTGACCAAATCAGGTTCCCCCTACAACTAGAGGATCTTCCTGATGCCTCTAAATTGTTATGAAGACCTAAAAAGCTCCAGGCTCTAGAGTTCATCTCACATCTCACAAAAAAGTCAAAGTTCTCATTAATTTATGTACGGTAGTACCAGTGTCACACATCATTAAATGCTAGAATTAGTTTTCTTTGTCTTTGGAAGCACAAACAAAGAGTTTTTTTTTTTTTTTCTCCCCTCATAATTGCTCCAAATATATATCCACTTTTGTGATTGGAAAACAAATTGGTTGGAAATTTCCTCCTTTTTTTCCCCCCTCTTTTGTGGGTTTTGTTGATTCAAGCACAATTACAAAGCGCACTGCTAACCATTTTCACTTTCCGTGTTGATGCAAGTGGCTTCCCCAACTTGAACATGGGTCCGAAAGGCAAGCAACAAAGGTTTGATGATGCATGGCAAAGAAATGGAAAGACCCCGACATGATTCCTACAACTTACTAATTGTAAGAGAGTGTGTAATTTTGCCTTTTCCTACCTGATTTTGATTTGCTTACTAAAACCTAGGTGTGAGTGATGTCTACATACTTTCTTTATTTCTGTTCTATTCACAATTTTTTTACCAAACAACCATCAAACACATTCAAAATCCAATTTTTTTTAATTACTTAAACCTACATTAAGCATCAAACCCTATTCAAGGACCCTTCAAGATCTCTTTAAAAGAATATATATATATATTAGAACTGAATTCTTAAAGATCCTATGTACATCAATTCATTAGATTTTGACCTAAAGTTTAGAAATGTTTTTATAAAAACCCAGACTCTTCATAATTCACAAATCACTGTTCCTATCAGCTTAAAAAAAAAAAAATTAAAACCAAAACCCATCTCATATCCATTTTAATATTCTGAAACCAGTCTATTAGGGTATATTTGGATAGGGAACCCTCCCAAACCAAATCTATTACCATCCCTGTAGTAAGAGAATAAACAGGTCCTGACAGTTTGAACCGCAACATACAAAATGTTGTGGATTTGGCTGTTGGATGTCTGCAATAAACACTCTTTATCAAGTAATATAAAAATTTGAAGAAAGATCCCTGATGATGATACTTTTTTATTAGACAGATAGACTTTGCAAGAAAAAAAGAGATGATTTCAATAAAATTAATGTAGCAAAACGACCATTACTTGGTCCCCCAGACATGCAATTATTTTAGTAGCAATAACAAGTCGTTCTTCATTGACATGTGTGAAAATATTAATTGAAGCAGCCAGGCAGCTAACTGTTAGCGCGGATCAACTCTGTACAAGTGTTCAACTAGGTATTAGTTAATGTACATCTATCAATTCTGTCCTACTAACTGTGAGATGCTGTTACCTACAAGGCTGTTTATTAGGCAATCAAGACTCTCAACACTTAGTTACTATGACTAATCACCAGTTAAAGCCCGTGGTCTATGCTCAATAGTAAACAGGGACATTCCAGTCTGTGAAATTGCTCTGACAAATGCCATATTCGCTGTTACGGTCGGAGCATGCCAGTAATCACCAGTGCCAAAAACAACCTTGTTCTTCAATGCCAACTTTCTGGTAGTTGGGAGGCCCATCACACGTTGGGAAGGACTATCAGCCACAACCCTGTTCAAATCCTCAAGCTTATCAGCACACAATGTCATGAAAATTATTTAATTGGTATGAACTGTAGAGTTAATGAAGGAGGTGCAAAAAATTTAAAAAAAAAAGTATTATTTAATTTCCATATAAATAAATAAATATTGGTAAGTTATGCACGTATCCAATAGGTTTTGAATCAATAACCTCACCCTCCTCCTACACTTGTGAGTTGTGAAAGGAGGAATTTCCATTTGAGAGGGCTCATTGGTTATATAACTACAATTTGCAGTGCAAATATCAGAAAGCAGACATACAAGTATGAGTGGAACTAAATTTGATTTGGTAGGGTTTGTCCTAGTTATATCCAATCAACCTAGATTTGTTCTCATTTACATACGGTTATGACCCAAGTGTTGGATAAATTATTTGAATTTAGTTTAGTGATAGAATAAATCTTCCTAGATAGATTAGTATTGTTATTTATTTGTATTCAATTTAATTCCTATGTTTTAGGATAGGATTAGTTCCTTTGTTTTAGGATTTGTTGATGAGGTTATCTCATCCTTGGCTATTTATGTACGTTAAATGCATTAATGAGAATTAAGTAGAAAATTAACCAAAAATGTCTATTTCCTCTCTCAACTTCAGGAGATTGGTCATCACGAATTGACTATACTATCTTTTATTTCTCAGTTCACAACATTTGGTATCAGAGCATTTTGATCCACATCTCCATTAGAGAAAGGCAAAAAAAAGATCTGTCAAGCCCCAAACAACCCGTTCCATCAAGAGTCCAACTTGTCAACCAATAAGCATACCACCCCCAACTTGCTTTTTATTAGCCCCTGCCTTAAACCCCAAATAGTTCCGGACCCAGCAAAAAAGAAAACCCCACACACTAGTCCCCACAACCCACACCCAAAATATATATATATATATATACATATATATATTTTGAAAATTCAGTTTTTGCATTAAGCTCAAAGTAAATCATGTCTAGCTCATATCAAAGCTTCAATCCTGAAGAACAACAAACAATGTTAGAGCATGTTAACCAAATGTTAGAGATTGTCAAGGACATATCCAAAAGCATAGCAAGGATGGAAGATTCGTGGGATCAAATGATAGAGGTCTTAGATAAACAATCCATTGTAATTTTGGAATTAAAAGAACAATCAATAGTTCAAGGATCCCATGAAATTTCGGAGAATCAAAGTGATGTACTCGAACATCACCAATAATTCTAGAGAGTACTATGTTGGAGGATGCACTTGCTATACAAATCGCCTTTGAATATCAAAGGATTAATGCAGTGGAAAAGATAGACCAAAGGGATCTTGTGATTTTAAATAAGCCTAATCTAATTTCACACATTGAATTTGTCATTCCCGATCAATTCAAGGATGTGAAAATCAAAGCTATTCTATTCACAAAAATGGTTAAAGAATTGGCACAGGTATCCATAGTCCAAATTCTTATCCTTCAACTCTTTAGAATTTGAGGTCGAGTTCTCTCCAGTTGGAAAGAAGGATATGGTGTGAGCAAGTATCAATTTCCATGTTTCGGAATCTTGAGGACAAGATTCATCTTGTAGGGAAAGGGAATGTTATGACCCAGGTGTTGGATAAATTATTTGAATTTAGTTTAGTGATAGAATAAATCTTCCTAAATAAATTAGTATTGTTATTTATTTGTATTCAATTTAATTCTTATTTTTAGGATAGGATTAGTTCCTTTGTTTTAGGATTTGTTGATGAGGTTATCTCATCCTTGGCTATTTATGTATGTTAAATGCATTAATGAAAATTAAGTAGAAAATTAACTAAAAAAGTATATTTCCTCTATCAAATTCAAGAGATTGGTCATCTCGAATTAACTAAACTATCTTTTATTTCTCAAAAACAAACCCATTGACTATCAGACCCAAAGAAAACTCTCTCGAGTTTGATTTTGGAGTAGGTCATTGCTTTATGTGATTTTTTACCATTGACAACGTAGTATGAAAAGAAGAAAGGCCTTATCGAAATCTGGTTGCTTCATGAAAACAATAAATTGAATTCAGAAATCAACATTCCAACTGCAAAAAATGTTGTAAGATACCAAGTCCAAGCCTAATAAACATCCGACACTTGTATACTCGGATCCATGGTACCTAACTTTACTCAAGAAATATTTGAGTCTACCATTGGGTGCTATGTTCATAGTAATGTCAATTTGAGATATAATTATTTAGAAGATGGAAGGAAAATTGGCTGGCTGGAAAAGGCTCTACATCCAAGGAAGAAGAATTACATTGATAAAAAGTACCATTTCTAACTCACCAACTTTCTTATCTTTTTCCTATCCCAGTTGGTGTTGCTAAATGCATTGAGAAGTTGCAACAGGATTTCTCATGGGGTGGAATAATAGATGAGTTCAAATTCCATCTTGTTAATTGGTCTCATATTTGTGCAGCAATTCGGTTGGGTGGCTTGGGAATCAAAAACTTGTTAATATTTAAAAAGGCACTATCAGGGAAGAGTCTTTGGTAGTATGCGATGGAAAAAGAGCCTCTTTAGAGTTTTTCTGGATCTTTTAGATTCATGATGGGAGATGGAACACATTTACTTTTGGCAGGATGTTTGGTGCAGTGACGAGGAGGCCTTTCCAAAAATTATTTCGTACAGCTTGACATAAGTATGTTTTGGCAGCAGATCAAATTTTTTTTTTCCAAATAGTAACTTTAATCCCTATCAATTTTATTAGATCTGTGAAAGATTGGGAGTTGAAATCTTTATCATCTTGTATTATTATTGTCTATTTCCATAAGATTGGGGCAGGATGGAGAAGACAAATTGTGTTGGACCCCATCCAAAGACCAAACTTTTGAGGTTAAATATTTTTTTTATAGGTATGGAAGTTTATTTATAAGAAAAGATTGCTTCACGTTCACAATTATGAACACAACGTAACCCAAAGGAATTACAAAAGGATTATGTACAACGGTAAAGTGATTCTTTAAAATCTAAAATGGAAATGCTACTAATATGACCTCATGGGCAAGACCAATCAAATAGAGTTCAATCAGCAATGCTTCCAACTGAGTTTGTGATCTCTCCAAATCTTCAAAAAAATACAATTATTTAGCTCTTTCCAAACTAGCCACATCAAACATAACGGGACAGAATTCTAAATATCCGAAGAGTGTTTATCCCACCATTTCCTCCATCCGAACAAGAGCTCATCTACCCTCTATAGTAACACCCATTGAATTCCAGAGGCTCTAAAAACTACACCCATAAAGCATACGGAACTCCACAATGGATTAGCAAATGGTCCACTGTCTCCCCATTACACCGGCATACACCAACCAATTAGAGAGAAGCCTCGCCCCAAGTAAAAATCTTTACCCAAGCTGTTGACCAAACGAAAATGAGACCCTCCTTGGGGCCTTAATACCCCAAATACTCTTGCAAGGGAAAGAAGTAGCTTTTTGACTCGGAGGGCCTCATAAAAAGAAAGAACATCAAAGCACCCAATCCCTCTCAATCTCCATCTCATCCTATTGACTCCCTCCCTCCTGGGGACTTTTGTAGACAAGATCTAACAAAGATTTCGCCGACTCCAATTCCCAGTCATGGAATCCTCTAAAAACTCTCACATTCTACACTGCCCCATCTAACTTACTCACCATGAATAAATCAACATAGGCATTCTTATCAACTGAGCACACATTAATTAGGGTACACTTCGTTTAGAGGATTCCCACACCAAATATCATGCCAGAACTTAACTCAAGAGCCATCCCCCACCTCGAAACACCCAAACTAAAGAAAAGTGTTCCAAGTTCCAACCTACCTTGATACTCCTCCACACTACACACGTGGTCCCTAGAACTGTATTCGAAGTCCAACCACTCCAATCCTTCCCTTACTTCATAGCAATAACCTGTCTCCATAGATGTGTAGCTTCATTCCCAATCCTTCATAATCATTTCCCCAATAAAGCTTTATTAAAGCTTCCAACCTTTCGGGAATAGCAAATAATAAGTTGGCAAGCTTGAAAGCGTACTTTTACACAATGTTAACCTCCCTCCCTAGGACAAATATAGCTTCTTCGAACCAGACAATCATTTCCCTTAGAAGAGCATATAGAAGACCAAGGCCCCAATGAGCCAAATTGCAAGGACAACAGCATTAGGTAATCCTAACTATGGACAATTTGAGAAAATGCCATATCATAGTGGTGGATTGGGGTTGTACGTGTGAGAAGAGTGTGAAACCATTGATTATTAGTTTTCTATTTTGAAAGAGTCAAAGAACTTTGGGATTATGTTTGTTTGGAGTGTACCGCATCATGCCTAGACGGGTAGTGTGTTTATTAGTTTGTTCGAAAGTACAGTTTTCTTAGCACCAGAATGTTGGCTGTGGAGCCCCATTCCATTATATGCCAATGTTCTGTATTTGGAGAGAACAAAAATACTCAAAGCTTTAAAGATTTGTGCAATAACTATTTTGAACTTATAGTTCATGCTACTGAAAAATGTATATCCTCTTTTTTTTATATAGGTAAGAAAAAATATTATTGAAAAAGAAATAGCAAGAAAAATACAACGGGTTCACGATAGTGAACAAAGAGTAAAAAGAAGCAAAAATTAACAAACAATCACTAAGCTATTCTAAGAGACGAAAGAAAATCCATAAGTGTAGAACAATTTGAGAGACCCCAACACCAAAACCAATCAAAGAGGGTCATTGGCATAAATCTAACAACTGAGCCAGAGATTTCGTAGTATCCTCAAAAGAACGTCAATTTTGTTCAGTCCAAATAGTCCACATTAAACAGCCTGGAACCAAATTCCAAATATCAGAATCATGTTTTCCAAGCCAATGATACCAACAAAATAATAAGTCTACAACTAAACCTGGCATGACTCAATCAATCCCAAACAACTAAAGCATATACATCCACAGAGAATGAGCTACCGGACAAAAAATTAGTAGGTGATCCACAAATTCCTCATTACAACAGCACATACAACAATGATTCACCAAAGGGCGACCACGAAACATAAGGTTATCCAAAGTTAGAATTTGGTCATGAGCTGCTGTCCACATAAAGAATGCCACCATTTTAGGAACCTTTACTTTCCAAATGCCCTTTCAAGGGAAAGTAGAAAGAGTTACATTTCGAATCTTATGATAAAAAGACCGAATGTCAAACTTCTCACTTCTATTGAGACACCAACAAAGTCTATCACAATCTCCACCCCTAGGAATCCGAGTTTGGATGAAGTGAAGAAAGGAGTAGGAAGCCGCTAACTCCCAAATGTTGAATTCTCTATAAAACCTTAAACTCCAAACTATCATTATCACCAAGTAGAGGACTTAACACTTCAGAAATACAAGCTTCCTTATTGGCTGAACACACAAATAACTAAGGACAAAGAGTTTTAAGAGAATTATCCCCAGTCCACTTATCATGCCAAAAAAGAATACGAGAACCATCCCCCACCACAAAAGACAAATGCTTAGAAAAACTTTCCCACCCTTCACTTATACTTCGCCATAAACCACAACCATAAGCCCTTCTACAAACTCTAGTGCTCCACCCCCCTATCCCCTCCCCATATTTCATGGCTATAACCCTCCGCCAGATGAGTAGTTTTGTGGCCATGCCTCTAAAGACATTTCCCAAATAAAGCCTGATTAAAAGACACCAAATTCCGAATTCCCAAACCACCCAACTCACACGGTAAGCAAACCTTTTCCCAAGCCACCAAGGGGTATTTGAAGCACTCAACTGAGGAACCCCACAAAAAATTCCTCTGAATACGTTCTAATCTAATCGCCACGGCTTTAGGAATAGTAAAAAGGGAAAGATAATAAGTTGGAAGGTTTGAAAGGGTACTTTTCAATAAAGTGAGTCTGCAACCCTTTGACAAATAAAGCCGCTTCCAACCCGAAAGCTTCTTCTCCATCCTCTCTAGAATCAGATTCTAGATAGAAGCTGTCTTATACAAAGTTCCCAATGGCATTCCCAAATAAATCATAAGCAAACTGCCCACCCTACACTGAAGAATATTAGTTAAAGTGTGAATGTTGCTCACCTCCCCAATAGGGACAATATCACTTTTCCCCCCCACATTCACCTTCAAACCAGTAAAAGCTTGAAAACAAGTCAAAGCCAGCCTAATAGAAAGCAACTGCTCCCTAGAAGCATCGCAAAAAAGAATGGTGTCATCAGCAAATAATAAATGAGAAATACAAATACCAGTAGTATTAATTGGTCCCATATGAAAACCCTGAATGAGACCACCTTCCTCAATTTTCTTTAGAATCCAACTTAAAACCTCCATGATCAAAAGAAAGAGATGGGGAGATAACGGATCACCTTGTCTTAGACCTCTAGAGCTACCAAAGAAACCAGCAGGAGATCCATTAACCAAAACTAAGAAGTGAATAGTATTGACACAAGCCTTTAACCATCTCCTCCATCGACCCCCAAAGCCCATCCTCTCCAACAAATAGAACAAAGTGTCCCAATTCACATGATCATAGGCTTTTTCAATGTCTAACTTACACACCACCCCTGAAGTACGACACTTCATTCTACTATCTAGACATTCATTAGCAATAAGCACTGAATCTAAAATCTATCTACCACCAACAAAAGAATTTTGCGACTCCAAAACGAGTTTATCCAACACCATTCTCAATTTGTTAGCCAACACCTTAGATAGCAACTTATACACACTGCCCACTATGCTGATAGGCTGAAAATCTTTGATATTCAATGCATTATTTTTCTTGAGAATCAAAGATAGAAAAGAAGCATTCAAAGACCGTTCAAACTCTAAGCTCCTATGAAAATGATCAAAGAAGGCCATAACATCATTTTCCACTACACTCCAACATTTATGAAAAAAGGCCATAGTGAAACCGTCAGGACCTAGGGCTTTATCACCCTCCATCTCTTGAAGGACCTGTACCACCTCCTCCTTAGAAAAATCCCTCTCAAGAGCAAGCCACTCATCCTCCTCAATACTAGCAAACTCCAAACCATCCATAGAAGGATGCCAAGTAACTGACTCCGTGTACCCTGATAAAAATGAACCACCTTAGACCGCACCTCTGCCTCATCCTCATAAAGGTCACCATCCACCTCTATACCTCGAATATGATTAGTTCTTCTATGGGAGTTTGCTACCCGGTGAAAAAAGCGAGTATTATTGTCATCCTCCTTCACAAACAATATCCGGGACTTTTATCTCCAAGAAATCTCCTCCAAAGAGGCTAAATGTGCCATATCACCTTTAATCTGAATACGACGAGTTTGTTCCTCCTGCGAAAGACCCAACAAGTCCTCTCTAGCATCCAAACCCAACAATTCAAATAAAAGGCATTTCTTCCAAAAGGCCAAATCTCCAAATCTCCAAATTCCTCCTTATTCCACTTTTTCAAGTCATCTTTAAGAGCTTTTAATTTACGAGCCACAATAAAGCTTGAAGAACCCAGAAAGCAATACCCATTACACCATTGCCGAACTCTCTCCACAAAACCCTCTTCTTTCAAATACATATTCTCAAACTTAAAGGCACTTTGACCTTTATTGACACCACCAGCGACCACCAAAAGTGGGCAGTGATCAGAAACTACTTAAGGGAATACCCTTTTAGACACATTCCCAAAATGATCTACCCAATCCACTGATGCCAAGGTCCTATCAATTCTTGACATACAATCTGTCCCCGAATCTCTAAACCAGGTGAATGAAGCCCCTTCAAGAGGTAAATCCACAAGGTAATTAGCCTCAATGAAATCCGGAAAAGCAAACATAGCTGAACTGAAAGCCTCACAACCAAATCTCTCACTCGTATATCGAATGATATTAAAATCACCAATCACACACCATGTTGTATTCCACCTAGAGTGCATCCTTGTGAGCTCCTCCCACAAAGCACCCCGTTGGCTATCATCATTAGGACCATACACTCCTGAACAAGCCCATACAAA
Source organism: Quercus aquifolioides (assembly GCA_019022515.1). NCBI lineage: Eukaryota > Viridiplantae > Streptophyta > Magnoliopsida > Fagales > Fagaceae > Quercus > Quercus aquifolioides. Next base: position 28,362,231 of record CM032331.1, read on the forward strand.
ATCATCCACAACCCCCTTCAGTAAAACATTAACAAAAAACTGACCTATAGCACTGTCAATTTTTTCCTCACTTTTGTTTTTTAAATTTGTTTGAATTTCTTGATCTTTTTACACTCTCTTGAGATTTTAATGTATCCCATGTATACTTTCTGTTTACAAGGGTTATGCCCCTTTGCTCTATTAAAGCACATCTTATTCATGCCAATAAAAACCATATCATTTTCTTAATGTGATTCATTTGTGCTTTTGTTCCGTGTTAACTTCAAAATTAAGTAGGAATCTCAAACTTTAGTGAAGCTGATACAGTAAAATGGTTGCATGCCTGCAAAAGGAATTTGTGTAGGGATCTAAAAGCAAGAGTAGGACAAACTTATGGTTTACCCACGTAGAGCTGTTTGAATCCTAGACTTCGCCATCTAGAGTTAACTTGGCATCACCACCAAGCTATGGAAAATTTCCAAAAATTAAGAACCTTTTCATTTATCAAAATTAACATACTAGTAATCTTTCCTTTAAGGTTTATAAATAGGGTCCAAAATCACATCAAATCAGGAGAATCAATTAATAATTAAACTGCTAAAAAAGGTTATATGACCAGCTGGAATTCTCCCAAGTACTTTAAGGGAAAGTTGAAATCAAAAGCAGACAGATTATTTGAGCTTATGTGTGTGTGACACACTGAAGAGCTTTTAGCATGTGGGGGTGGGGGGCGGGGGTTCACTAGGGTGTGCATAAGACCAAAGAAAAATATTCAATGAAGATAAATTCTAGAACAATTTTGCGAAAAAAATTAGTAAGCACAATGCAATTGCAGAAAAAATAAAGAGTATTCCCCGATTTAAGTAGAGAGTTAAAAGTAAATTCAGGAAACAGAAATCTCAATTTAGTTGAAGAATAAGTTTATTTCTATTCTTATCAAAACAAAGTAATTTATAAGTAGATGACTTACAAACCACAAGCCCTCTTGGCCCAAGTGGTATTCCCAGCTCATCCGGTGACTTATACAGAATACATTACATGACAACCTGAATTACATATTGATTGGACAAAATTTTTTATTAGAGAACCTAAAACTTAACATATTATGGTTGGTCACGCAAATTTCAAGGACCACTAAAAGCTAAACATTAGTTAATCTTTATGCTAAAAGTAATAAAATCTTGAAATAAGGAATTGTATCGATATTGATTTTAGATATTAAAAAGCTTAGTAATAACAAACAAAAAAAAGTAGTAAATATAGATGAATAAAAAAAAGTAGTGGTATCGTTTCAATGGTTATGTAGTAAACGGCGAGGTCCCTCCTATAAAGTATAAACCAGAGCCCCTTCATTCATTTGATCAATGCTTGTTAACTTTTATGGTTCACACTTTTTGGCTCTACCTATGTATTTCTTGATTGGTAAGTTACACAAGCACACAATGGGTAATGAACCCATGACCTCATCCTCCACCTAGCATTGCTAGGGGGAGGAGGTGCCAATTGAACTAGATGACAAATTTGATTTTATAACGTGCATATATATTTCCTTCCAAAATTGTCGCAAATCAAAGACTTCAAGAAAGAAATAAACTAGTCAAGAAACTCACACAGGTGCTTCAGCAATGGTTCGCACTCTTTGGCTCTACCTATGCATTTCTTGATTGGTAAGTTACACATACACCCAGTGGGTCATGACCCATGACCTCATCCTCCACCTAGCTTTGCACAGGGGAGGAGGTGCCTGTTGAACTATAGCTCATTGGCCTTTTGCTCTACCTATGAATTATTTAGTAATCAGTCCTTTTAGCTCTCACTTATAAAAATCTACCGAGTATAGAAACGAAAATCATTCTCACAAAAAAATCAATGATAATGATCTCAAAACTATTAGATGACAGAGTTGATTTTATAATGTGCATATCTATTTCCTTCCAAAATTGTTGCAGATCAAAGACTTCAAGAAAGATATAAAGTAGTCAAGAAACTCACGTCAGGTGCTTCAGCAATTGATCAGCTCTGAATTTCTCATTAGGCCCTCCACACATTAGTACTAACTCCTTGAACTCTGAATGAACACTTTCACATATTATGACTAGCTTTCCAGATATTATACTGCCCAATTCCACATGAATTGGATTTTGGATTTCAGACATCACCTAGCATTATGGCAAAATTAAGTACTCTTGAATGTTGATGTTAAAACATGCTAAGAGCATTGAATAATTGAAAATTCACACATGGATTAACAAACTTCAACTGTCAGCATCATAAAGGTAGACTAACATTCAGAAAATAACTAAATGCAAGAAAAAGAGGCAGGAGGGAGGGGGATTCGATGTAAATTTTAAGCAGGGAAATCCTGTCCCACTGCTAAGGGAGAAAGAAACAAAATCTAATGATTGTTTCTTTTGGGTCAGTATTTCTCTCTTTTTATTTTATTCTTTTTGGTGCATGAATGGAATAAATGCATTGTCTTGGGCTAATTATCCAAAAGGATGGGGACATTGAAGAGGATGTAACCCATAGGTTTTGAGTAGAGTGGGTGATATGAAGAAATACAACTAGTGTACGATTTGAATGAAAAACACATAGAAAGCTAAGGAAACAGGCTAGAGAAGTAAAATACAAGTAGTTGTTATTGATTGGTGCTGCATGTGTAAGAGGGATGGGAAGACCATAGATCATTTACTCCTACACTGCAATGTAGCTAGAAAGATAAGGAATACAGTGCTTTCACTATTTAGGTTCATTGGGGTATGCTAAGTGTTCTGGAGCTTCTAGCTAGCTAATCTGGCAAGTTTAACAGGCACAGAACTTCAGTATATGGAGCATGATCCCTTTTGCCTCATTTGAATGGAGGAATGCACATACGTTTGAAGGGAAAAGAATGCACATACATTTGAAGGGAAAGAGAGATAGATTCATGACTTGAAACTTTCTTTCTTTCTTCCAGACTTTGTTTGAATGGAGGAATGCTTCGGGTTTTTTTTTTCTTTTAATTCTTTGCCTAATTTGCTTGATTGTTGTACTTTCCATGCAATTTAGTTTTTAACACTTCACTGATTCCATAGTCTACTTCCTGTGTGATTTGGTTCATTGTATTACATCATCTTTTTTCAATGAAGTTCTTAACTTATCCAAAAGAAGAAGAAGAAAATAATAAAAATAAATAAATAAAATAAAATAAAACAGGCTACAGAAGCTGCAAAGGGATTTTTTTTTTTTTTTTTTTGAACATAAGAAGGACTGTCAAAAAATAAGTAGCTGACTGATGCCTGTTGATGTTCTCAGTAGCCAGTAGCCATATCATTGAGCGTGCTGAGTTGTGCATGGTGGGATGATATATCAGACCATGTTTTAAGCAGTATAGCTATAATTCATACATGAACATATCAAGCATTTATTTTACACACATAATTACCAAATATCGATACTGCTCAAACTTAAAAACAAAAGTTTCACTTTATATAAGCATTTTATTGTCATTATTACACAATTAAAATTAAGGTCAAGCCTGGCTCAGATTGGGATAGGTACTCCACACAACCTACATAGCACAGGTTTTTTTTACACTTTCAGTCAAGCCTTTATTCTTATATTAAATAAAAATCATACAGCCGACATAGTTCCCAGCATCACATTAATGGTTTATGCCTTAAAAATTATGTTCCCACATCCTAATAATCTCAATCTTTTCATTGGGCACTAAATTGGCAGATGCTACCAATACAACAACACATGAAGATGCTAAAGATTATAGATTGACTAAGTATCATGAAGCACAGAACACTTAAAATAAATAGGATAATATACCTGTCCAATCACAAACGCATAGTTTCCCTTAAACCGCTGCCTCAATTCACTCTCTGGAGTAGCCAGAAGTTTCTGAGTACAGCCATTACTGATCCCTGATACAAGAGCAATCAAAGCTGTCGTGTCAAAGTTAACAAGATCACCTTCGGCTAACAAACCCCTCATTTCCAGCTTTTTTTTAACATGCGAAGGGAAGGTTTTGAGGCCCGAAATGAGTGAACAGAAAGTATCAGCCGCAAGTTCCGAAAGCTTTGGCACAACTGAAGCAACAGTTGTTGAGCCTTTGACAGCACTTAAAACAGTAATATCATCATCATCATCATCATCACCATCACCAACAACCTTTATTTCAAGCACACATGCCCCTCTATACGATCTTCCAAGTGCATTTACATTTACCCACTCGCCATCGGAATCATCAGAGAAGTAGAAATCAAAATCAAAAACAGAAAAGTCCAATTCAATCTCAGACGCCCCGAATTCTTCCCAAAGTTTTTCTCTAATAAAGGTGTTACAGTAAAGTCCATGGGAGAAGAAAAGAATGATAGAGGAAGGTTTCAAAGTTGTTGAAGAGCGGGCTAAAGTGAGGAGTTGTTGAAGTCGAAATTTCAAGCCCTTAGTTTTTTTCTTAGGAGATGAATCCCAGGAAATGTAGGTAGGGTTTCTATCGGATACAATAATCCAAACAGGGTTCCTGTTGAGAGTACAAACAATATCAAGATGATGATGATGGACAGGTGAGGAAATGGGTTTGCAGACTCGAGAAACACCAGTTATAAAAGGCTGTTGGAGAATGTGAACAATTGCCTCAAGGTGCCCAATATTCAAACTGGAAGTGGATGATGAACGGGTGAGAAAATTGAGGTCAGAAAGGGCGAGTCTGAGGAGAGTGCGCCTGCATGACTGGCTCACGCCCAATCTCTCTATCCTATCTATCACGCCCTTGCATCTCTCTTTTGCCAATTCCACTTCTTCTTCTATACCTTTCTGCTTCATCGTCATCTCTCTCTCTCTCTCTCTCTCTCTTACTCTAATATTCTACAATTGTAATTTATACCGATCGGTCCGATCCAGAAAAATAAACAGAAAAGACCACGTTTGGTAGACTATAATAGACATCGTAACGTAATACGTAATTTAACTATTCTTTAGTTCTTCTCAAAAAAAACTATTCATTAGTTTGATTATGTTTTTATTACAATAAATACTTATTTTTTATGAATAGCTATTCTTTAAAATAAGAAATAACTATTCTTTTTTAAAAAGATTGTATTAGTTATTTCTTAATAAGTACAATAATTTGCAAAACTTAATATATTTTCAAATAAACTAACTTTCCATATGGAGGGCATTTTATATGGAGGGCATGCCGAGACATTTTACCGACAAAGATGAACCTGGTACGAAGGAAGATATTGCAAGATGACTGCTGCAGTGAGTGCCATGAAGAACCCGAGACATCAGGCCACTTATTTTGGAGCTGTCCGAGAGCCAGAGAAGTATGGAGCTGTACAAAGATCCATTTTGGTATAGCTCGAGAGCAAATTCACTCGTGTTTTGATTTAATGTGGCACATGATTATGGTGGGAACGTATGATGAGTCAAAGGTGGCGTTGGTTGCAACAATCGCATGGGCAATTTGGAGCAATAGAAACGAGGTGCGTAATGGGGGAAAAAAGAAATCGAGCTGCGAACTGGTGCAGTGGACTTCTCGTTATCTTAAGGAGTATTATGTTGCTCTTGATCGTCCAGCCACGGTTCCAGATGTCCAGGAAGCAAAGTGGACACCCCCACCACCAGATAGATACAAAGTTAACGTAGATGGGGCGGTCTTCAAAGCACAGAAAGCAGCTGGTGTTGGTGTTTTAATTCGGGACGGCCATGGTCAGGTAATTGCAGCGTTGAGCAAGAAGATTAATGCACCGTTGGGACCGTTAGAAACAGAGGCAAAGGCTGTCGAAGCAGGAGTTCAGTTTGCAAGAGATATTGGCATTCAGGACGTTATACTTGAAGGGGATTCCCTGACAGTTATGAATGCTCTTTGTGGTAACACTTCACCTCCCTCTTCAGTGGCAGCAGTGGTAGCAGGTACAAAGGTCTTGAGTGGGTATTTAAGCCGGGTGGATTTTTCACATGTCCGTCGACAATGTAATAGACCAGCGCATTTGTTAGCAAAGCATGCGGCTGGTATAGTTGATTTTATTGCTTGGTTAGAAGAGAATCCTTGCTTTATTGAGCAATCTCTTCAGCATGATGTTTTGAATTTGAGCTGATTTTAATAAAAGTTGCAAATTTCATATCAAAAAAAAAAAAAAAAAAAAAACTAACTTTCCATATATATCTAACAATTATAAAAATAAAAAATCATAAAAAATAACATATATTTCTCTTAAATTTAAGAAATAATAATTTTTAAGGAGATATAATTGTATGAGTAAAATATTTCCTAAAATAAATCTTAAGTTTTATTCTAATGTTATAACTCACAACCAAACTTATGAACAGGTTTAATTATTACATTACAACACATTTTATTCCTAGTAAAAGCATTCGCATTCGCATTTACGCCAAGCCCATTTTACCATTTTCATCCAAAAAAGTGGCTTCATTCGGACTTCTAAAATGCTACAATTGTAAAAAAAAATTACAATGTTGCTACAGTGCCATTCTACGCATAGAATGGAATTGTAGCACTATTGTATAAATTTTTTAATCACTTTTACTCTCTCTCTCTCTCTCTCTCTCTCTCTCTCTCTCTCTCTCTCTCTCTCCTCTGTCTTCTCTTTCTCTAGGCTAAGACGTCTTCTTTCTTTCTCAACTCTCTCTTTCTGTTTTCTCATCTACCCTCTCTCACTCTCTTATTCGCTGTTGGCCGAACCAAGGTTCGACAAAGGCGTGGCAATGATGGCGTTTGTTGATCGGTGATGGCGTTCCTCACAGCGATGATGGCGTGGGTTTCAAATCGGTAACGTGGGTTTCAAATCAGTGATAGCATATTTTTGACGGCCTGGGTTTCTAATCGGTGGCCTGGGTTTCTAATCGGTGGCTTAGGGTTGCTGATTGGTGGCTTGTGGAGATTGACAAGTTGGCGTGGTGGGTTTGAAGTGATTTCCTCGATCGTGGGTTTTAAGTGGTTTTTTCTCTTTGTGTGTTTCTAGCAATTTTTTGTGTTTCTTGGCAATTTTTTGGCAATTTCCTCGATCAGTGATGGTAGTTTTTGGCAATTTTTTGTGTTTCTTTTCCTCTTGTGGTTGTTGGTGGTGGTGAGTTTGGTTGTGGTGGTGGTTGCTGGCCAGTGGCGTGGTGGTGGCAAGGTGGGTTTCTGGGTTTTTCTTTTTTGGAACAGGGTTTCTAGGTTTTTCTGAGAGGAGTACATTTTGTTGGTTATATATTTTAATGTGTAAATATATTATTTTAATGAGTAGAATAGGAAAATAAAAGTTGGAATGCTGAGATTATTGTAAAATTGTATTATATAATTGATAAAATGGCTTTTTAGGATGGTAAAATAGAGTAAAATTGAAATTTGAGATGCGAATGCTCTAATAAAGATTACAATTCATGTCGTAATACCCATTCAGTGTACCAAACGTACCCTAATATGAGCGTGTGTGATAACTGATAAGTTTTTATTTTTATTTTTTTATCATAATTTTTCATTCATCTCATCTCAATTTACTTTTCTTTTCTTTTCTTTTAATGGGATCTTAATTTGCATTTTGGTTTTTCATAGATAACAAATTAACAATTGTCTCATCATTTTTTTGTTGGTGGCTAGCTTAATTATGCTTTGAGGCTTTTTTTTTTGTTTATGTATAATTTTGTATTTGTTCCAATTTGAGGTTTATGTACATGTTCAATAATTTTATGCATTTGAGAACTGCTCATATAACTAAGACTGTCGTTAGGCTAGCCATTAAAAAAAAAAAAAAAACATTGAAATAATATTGGAAATATTTGTTCATGTGTAAATGTGTTCATTATTTTATGCATCTGTGGGTGTATTAATTTTTTTGTGCTACATCTCATATGTATTTTTGTGATTGAAAAATACATCAACCACAAATTAGAATAAATGAAAACTGTTAACATTTTTAAAAACATAAGAGTTTTTTAGCGCGAGCCTAGTGCAAAGATGGAAGTCTATAGTTATGTTTTTAAAAATGTTAGGAATTAACACACATTTGAAATTATCATATTTATGTGACGTCACATATCTATTCTTGAATGACATTTTACTTTCTATCATTGAATACATACATACATACATACATATATATATTGATGTAGGACACAATTTACTATTTAATTATTGTAATTTATTATTTTTGGTATTTTTATGTAAAAAACGTTATTTTAGGTTTAGATGATTTATTTCCTTGTTTTTAGGTGTATTTAATGCTTTTTAGGTCAAATTTGATTCCTGTTATGGTTAGGTATCAATTAGGAGTTAATTTAGATTATATTTTCTTGTCAATCAAGTTTTAAAGAGCCCTTAAATAAGCCCCAATGTCTGTAAACGTTTTTTCATAGTTTATTATCAATAAAAATTTAGACTTGTGTCTATTGTGTTCTCTGGTGGATTCCAGACCTATCACCTTATGGATTCAAGGAAACTCTTGTGGATTTGAGATTTACTACCCAGGAACTAACAGTTTAGTTTCTATCCATCAAAGAGAGCATCGTGTGTGCTTCTCTTCAGGCTTCCGCGACATCAGTTGGTATCAGAGCCTTGACTTACCCTGGTCTGATTGTTAACCGGCGAGACGGTAACCACCACCACAACAACGACGAATAACTTAGCGAGTATTACGTGACGTACAACAAGCACTCACAAATATCTATGCTAGGATGGCGCCGTTGAAGAATGGAACCAATAGGGATAACTGCAGCGGAGACATAACTCACGGGCAACCTATTGGTAAGCAAATTTCATATAGACCTTATAAGAGAATTGCAAGTTTTAATGGTTATTTTTTAAAAGAAGATTTTCTTGATTGGTTACTTGATCTAGAGGATTTATTTGACTATGAGAATATTTGCTATGAGAGAAAAGTTGGACTTGCTTTGTATAAACTTAGTAAGTATGCCTTATGTTGGTGGGAACGAGTACAATCTGATAGAATTCGACAAGGTAAAGACAAAATTCGATCATGGCCAAGGATGAAAAAGATGCTTGCTATCAAATTTTATCCTTTGGATTGTGAAGAAATCTTGTCGTATACAATACAAGATTATTATTGGCCAAGAAGTTCATACTTGAATTATTTTGAAGAGTCAAATATTCCACCGTTAAAGGAAGAATTACGTGTTAAAGAAAATATCGAGATTTCTGAGGAAATTAATGAAGGCCTTGTTATAGAAAAAGAACCTAAAATCAAGATTGTGGAGGAGATTAATGAAGACTCTATTATAGAGAAAGATCTTGAGGTTGAGATAGTAGAGACCATTAAAGAAGAAATTATAGAGGAAGTTGTCAACGATATCGATGAAATCAAGTTAGATGATTGCAACATTCAAACTCCTATTATTTTATTAGGAGTCACTGAAACAAAGTTTATTGATTTTATTGGGGTGGAAAGATTTGATTTGATCATTGACTCTTATTTGGTGAATATTGTCAATTACATGAAGATCAAGGCAGAAGAAGTTCAAGTTGCCCAATTAATGACTTTCAAGTTTGGCAAGAAGACAAAGAAGATGAAGTATTCAAAGTATTTGTTCTCTTGGCATGGGAGATTTCAGATTTCAAAGATGAACTCGAGGACGAGTTTGTTTCAAGTGGAGGGGTCTGATGTAGGACACAATTTACTATTTAATTATTGTAATTTATTATTTTTGGTATTTTTATGTAAAAAACGTTATTTTAGGTTTAGATGATTTATTTCCTTGTTTTTAGGTGCATTTAATGCTTTTTAGGTCAAATTTGATTCCTGTTACGGTTAAATATCAATTAGGAGTTATTTTAGATTATATTTTCTTGTCTGTCAAGTTTTAAGGAGCCCTTAAATAGACCCCTAAGTCTGTAAACGTTTTTCATAGTTTATTATCAATAAAAATTCAGACTTGTGTCTTTTGTGTTCTCTGGTGGATTCCAGACCTATCACCTTGTGGATTCAAAGAACCCCTCGTGGATTCGAGGTTTACTACCCAGAAACTAACAGTTTAGTTTCTGTTTTATCAAGAGAGTATCGTGTGTGCTTTTCTTTAGGCTTCCGCGACATCATATATATATATATATATATATATAATGATTCCACTTTGGATTTTAACATGTTCATAGATAGGAATACAAGAAGAGACAAACTATTGAGTATTTCATAATTATTTGAAAATGCCAAAATTTCTAAACTATTGAAAGTCAACTTCAACAAATTAAAAGGGGTTTAAGTGAAGGTCATTAAATTAATTAAATCAAATGATGACATTTGTCATCCAAATTAAGATCACATTGACATATTAAAATTTGTCATGTGTCATTTGGTCCACAAGATAAAGATAAATTTCCTATTCAAAATTGATGGATAATTATCTTTATTAAAATAAATAAATAAAATAAAGATAAATTTCTTATCCAAAATTGTTGGATAATTATCTTTATTAAAATAAATAAATAAAATAGAGATAATTATTTATCTTTGTTAATTGTTATCTTTATCAAAATATGATCTTTATCAAAATAGATAAATAGAAATAATTATCTCTAATCAAAATTTGGGCCAATTAGAATCTACTACGTATCTTCAAGCATATCAATTTTGAGTAGAGCTTATCCCTTGAAACAACTATAAATAGAGGACATCCCCTCTCATTTTCAACACCAAGTTTTTGAGAAGCCCAAGCCCTAGAGAAATTCTGTCTAAAAAATCTTTGAAGAACTTGAAGAACATTCGAAGGACTTGAAGAATAACAAATATCTAACAAGCTCAAAACCAGAGATTTGTTGTGAAGACCGTTCGATCTGTCTTCCAACCAAAGTGATGAAAATTTGGCGAACACATTTTTCAATTTGTTTGATTTTCTAAAATTGAGAAAATTTTGTGTTTACACTTTACACTCACCTCCTCCACCCTACTATATGATTATAAATAAATTAAAAATAAGGTCAACAAATTAAACCATCTAAATTGTTAAAATATTTTCTATAAAAAATCTAATCAATTAGAATTGTTTAACATCTTCATAGCCTAGTACAAATATCAACCAAATAACAACAAAATTACTGTTGGAAAAATTGGTTTTGTGCCTCATACAAAACTCGCAGTGGAAGCAACACAATAATCTACTTCATTAATGAGAGATAACATCTAACCTTGAATTTTAGAACAAAGAACAAAAAGTGTACATTGATGTAGTAAAATTCAAAACAAGACTTGAGAATATCTTCAATCTACATCCCAATTTCATATGGTACCCAAAATGAGTGGTTTCTCAATCAGTTCTTACATACATTGATTTTCCTTTTGAAAAGTGTATTCCAAAGATGCTACAGAGAAAAACTTTTTTTTTTTTTAATCATATGTATGTTTTAACTGCCTTGACAGTTACTTTATTTAATAACTCTTACTAAATAAACAACTGATTATCTAATTAAGTTAGCCTTTTAGGCCAGTCCAATTGGACTTTAGTATGTGGCTTGAGATGAGACCAAAGGGATAAATAAGACTCTAACTCCATTGGGTCTCGGGCTTATCTGTCAACTCTTAACAAGCCCAAAGTTACCATTAATTATATAACAAATACCACTATAGAAATATAATTGCACTCTAGGCCTTATTAATAAATTATATCTCAAAACTCTAATATAATATCATTTGACCCCTCCATACAATATCCATAGTGAATAAAGTCATAATAAACTGTCACATTGTAAACATCTATTTTATTTCTTGAGTCACTGGTTTAATATTTTAGTTATTCATATTTATGAAATCTAATTTCAATAAATATAAGTTTTAGTAACTTCTTACTAAAGTGGCCGGCCCTGAATAATTAGTTCTCATTAAACTTATCTCAAGGAGATATTTCGTGTCTGTATGAAAGACATTATGGATTCTATCTTGAGAATATGTGTTCCCTCAATACTACGTGTGGTTACCCAACATATTGAGGTTTTGACTGTTAAATTAGATCTCACTCTTGATATATCAAAGTAACCTACATTTTATGATCGGATTCACTATTTTTTTAGGATTGAGAGTCTATAAAATTAGAAGTTGTGAAATTAATTATTCAGGTAACAGTTGTTAATTGAATAATTAATTTTACAGCAGTCTAATTCAATATGTCTTACACACTTAAGACACATCAACTAGAAGTATCCACTTCTATAATCAAAACAAATCATCTTAGTTAATGTGTTATAATTTTCCCAGATGAAATGCCCAATTTCATCACCGACTACGAATTATATTTTAAGTTTATAAGGAACTTGTGATTTATATATTCTGTAACTAAATCACATATAAAACATCTCAAGGACTATGATAATGTTCAATTAGTTCATTTACAAATAGTTTTATATAATTAAACAATTTAATTATTTATAACATGTCAATAAATTGGATTTTAGGGCATAAACCCTAACAATTTCATGATGTCTTCAATCCATGGTAAATAAACCATATCTTGTTCCTGCAAAAACACGATTATACTTTCTCTCAATTGGCCATTAAAATTGCACAAAATTATTTTTCAGTGCTTTACACAATAGTTTCCTTCATAAAAGCTTGTACCCTCTCCCAAATATATATATATTTTACTTTGTTCAAAGATTGCTTTCTGCTTCAAAATTTTCTGTTAAAATTTTGAAAGATTTAATGATACGTAATGTCAAATTAAAGACCATAACCAAAAACAAAGTTCAAGCTTTGTTTTGAGATTTGTACCTTTATCGGAAAATTTTCCAACAGGATTGTCTAAATGGAACTTCTAGAACTCCTAATAAATCTACACAAATTAGATTATATAACAATAATCATACGAAACATTTATCTAAATGACACTTTGAGTATCTTTTTTTTTTTTTTTTTTGAGAAGAACACTTTTGAGTATCCTGATTCCCCAGCAATATTATTCTTGGCCTTCAAAAGCAATGTGAGAGAGAGAGAGAGATCCTATCTCTCCAGTTTGCCAATCCTATAGTTGACCGTTATTATTTCATTATACAACATATAACTCAAGGTATATGGACATAGTAATTTGGTGTATGAAGTTTCTTTATACTAACGGAAATTTAAGACCTCATGAAAAATGGAAATTTTGATTGTTCTACCATTAAGAAAAGTAATAATGATAGTAGTATTAGTAAACAGTACCATCTTGAGTCTTCACCATTAGAGGCATCATGGTTTGGGTCATGATGAATTGAAACTCAGTAGCAGTGATGCTCCTGTGACATTAAATTCCAGATCTTGTGCGTTTTTTTTTTTTTTTTTTTAATTATATGACATGAACTGAAAGAAAATGTTGAGTAAATACTTTTTGGATTTTGTTTTTGAGTGTCTCCCTCTAGCACATAGTCACTTGTTACCAAAATGCAAAAATGGTTGTTGCTCTTGGTAGAAAAAGAGATGACTTGAGGATAGGAATGGGGAGAGATTGGATAACATTATAACTACTCAATGATAATGGGGAAATTTGACATTGTTGGGTGGAAGTTTGAAGTTATGTGTGTTAGAATTTCCAAGACAATTCAATTAGCGGAGGATTTTATTTTATCTATACTACTATTTAAGGGGATTCTTCTACTTGGAATCCTCATTTTTTTGGTTACACCCCTATGTTTAAGTAGAGACAAAACTAAAAGTCAATTCGATAAAAATACAACTCTAACTCCCACTAAAACATTCTCTAAAAAATAGGTCACTCTCTTGTTGATTTTCAAATTGCCTTATCCATTTACTAGCCTCATCATAATTTCCCTTTTTTTAAATTTTTTTTGGATAAGTTTGTTTTGAAGACATGGATTAGGAGGAGAGTGCCCTATTTTGTTGACATTTTAAGTGGAGTTTGAGATATATTTTTGCTCGGTTGTCCTCAAGTTTTTTCCCCGTTAAACGTAAGGTTTAAGGGTATTTCAAAACCACTTAAAAGTCCAATCCAAATAAGAGAATCTTCTTATAAATAGTATAAATAAATTAGATTCTCAAAAATAAAAATTATATATATAAAATAAAAACATAGGTTTTTTTTTTTTTTGGGCTACAAAATAGGACCACTAAGCCCAACTTTTTCACTTTTTTTCCCCTTTATCGAGACTTAAACAATTCTCTCTCTCTTTTTTTTTTCCAGTTTCCTTTCTTCATATTTATTCATTTTTTAAAAGTAGCCTCATGACACTCCTGGTTGTATTAGTAGTTCTAAAGAATGAAAATTTGGAATGAATGAAAAATTATGACACTAAAATAAAAGGTCTTATCGCTCGCGCGAAGCACATGTGATGAGGCTAGTTTGTTTTTAAAAAGATGATAATTGATTGTAGTTTAACCTATCTAATTGTTAACTGTTTTAAGTGGAGACTAAAAGTCTAAAACGGGGGTTTCTTTGTATTTTTTATGTAACTAGTTTAAGACTTGTGCATTGCATGGTTTTAAGTATAAACTCATATATAATTTTATTTAAAAAATAGCTAAATGAATTATTATTTTATAATTGAAAGTAAAAATCATGCTACATGTGTGTGTATATTTTTCAGTCAAAATGCCCCAATAAAGACATAAGTTGGTGTATCATCAACTCAATAAACATACATTAGTCTAAAAATAAAAATATAACTAATGTTGTTGAATGACTAAAAAATGATTAAATAATTATAATCTTGTATAAATATATATAATCACTCCGAAAACACTTATTATAACCATGTATAAATATAATCACTCCAAAAACATTGTTCATTAAAATTGCTTAAATAGTATTATTTAAAAGCCATATATATATATATATATATATATATATATTTATGAACTTAGTTTCAAATTTGAACAATATAGATCTGTCTTTCTAATTCTAACCATACCATGAAATTGTTTGTAACTCTAAGCAATGACACTCCTAATAGAGAAATCATTGTTTATTCATAATAAATCTTCTTTTTAATCTTACAAGTCTTATTATTTCAACATTGTTCAACTATTTAACCCAAAAAATATATGTGGCAAACAACTATAATATACACAACCAAACTAAAGTAACTATACATGTTATTTGAAAGACAAATTAAGTGCATGTAAAGTGTAAAATACTTGCATGTAGGTCAGTGGTGGTGGTGGTGATGTCTTATCCCTATCTAGCTAATTCTTGTTATAATCCCTTTGTTTCATATAGATTAGTATTTCAATTGTTGGTTTTGGTAGTTAGAGGTTAGCACATGCATGGCAGTTAATAATTTGCAAATCACTTTGAATTTTTTTTAAAAAAAAAAACCAATCCCTTAAAAAAGGATTTAGTGGAGTTTAAATCACATTAATAAATTAACTGTCTATTCAATTTTTTTTTAAATCATGTTTATAAAAAGTTACTAATAAGTCATAAAACTATTATTAGTAAACTATTCAATTTCTTAGGTTTATCTTCTTCTTTTTTCTTTTTCTTTTTTTGAGAAACAGGTCATTGTATTATTGAAGAAGGCTAGTGAAATCAGCCTCTAATACAGATAAAAGGTCTGGTGGTACATCTTCCATCCAGACTGACATATGTGTTAAAAATTGTGATTTTCTTGCTAAAGAGTGCGCTAAGTTATTACCCTTTCTACGTACAAGAGATATTTTAAAATCTGAAAAGTGATCACTAAGGAAAAATAAATCTTGCACTAGGTGACCGTACGGTGTGAAGCTACTGCACTCTGTTTTCAAAGCTTTGTACAGAGTCTCTGAATCTCCTTCAAGAATGATCCGCTCAAACCCCAACTCCAAGGCAAACTCTAGGGCCCGTCTTGCTGCTAGGGTCTCGACCTCAACAACTGAAGGTGTCAGTGGGATTTGTTGCGCCATAGATGCCATAACAAGGCCATCACTGTTGCGCACAACGATCCCGATACTTGCTTTGTCCGTGTCTGCAAATGTGGCTCCGTCAAAATTTAATTTATACCAGTGTTCAGGAGGTGGTGTCTAGATGGCTGGTTGTTTACTCCTCGGTGTGGTTAATGGTAAGGGGCTGGAGTGGGACTCAATCCGTTGCTCCCGAGAATGCTCCAACACCTTATTAAGTGGGATTGTAGGCTTGCCTAAGCGAAGGTTATTCCTACGCTTCCAAGTTGATATCAACTATTTTATTTTATTTATTTTTTTAGAAAAATATAACACAACTAAAAACCTATAAACAATAATTTAAATTTAATATTAAGAATATAATCTAACTTATTCACAATTTAAAATTAAGAAACTAACAAAAATCATAAATTAAGATATAAAGGTAGAAAAAGAACAAAGAATATACCTATTTGTTTCCTCTATCACTTTGAGAGATGAAAGTGTGAGTATGTAACGAAAACCTAAACCAATTATTGTTGAAAATAACAAATGAGTACAATAGTTTAATATTATGAATTGTGTTAATCTATCTATCAATTTCTAAATGAATTCATAAAGATAACAAATGAGTACTGATGGTACACGAAAATCAGTAGGCTGAATACTTTGAGCTACTATGAAAGTTTGATGACCTATAGAGAAAGAAAGACTGTCAAGGGTGACCGGAGTGAACCGGCTAAGAACCCTCTGACGATTAAGTAAGTTTTCTCTCTAGAACACAAGGATAGTGAATCTGTGAATGGTAAAACGTACCTTGGGTTGATGGGCTCAGATCCTTTTTATAGAGAGTTCTTAGTGGGTCTACTTGTTTGAATCCACTACCATCATGGGAGATGTGTGTAGGTGGTGGAGAAAATGGAGTGGATTTCGGGGAATCCTCCCCACGTTTAGAAATGATAGATCATGGTTTGATGGCTTGGTGTTAGTAGAGAAAATCCTCCGAAATTTGTTAAATGTTATTTGGTCGTCCATGTCTTTGAGTCTCATGGGCGACCAGGTCACTTTGGACGGTCATGACACTCGTGGATAGATCCTATTCATATCTGTGATGCTTTGGCTAGGTTTCCTTTCTTGTAAAGCAGTTTGGACGTAGCTTGGTCATGGATGACCATCATGGACGAATGAAACTTAATTTAATCTACCATCAGTTGCCCCCTTGTCCTTATGTTGTCCATGTCACTATTGAAAATTTTGTAATTATTATATATATTTTAAATATGGCGGTTTCTCAATGGTTGATGAACTTTCCAAGTGGCATCTCGAGGTGGTTTGGGATCTGATGTCCTGGATGCTAACATCCTAGCGGTTTATAGGTCACGTTGTTTCATTCTTCAAAAAATTGCCACGTGGCATATCCTAGTTGGTTCGCGTCGCTTCAATGTCCCACCTTGTTGCCTATAAATAGGGCAATACCTCTCCTACCCTCTCACTTTCCTCATATTTTCTCTCTTGACCCTCTCGTCTTAGTTCACTTTCCTCAGGTATTCTCTTCTTCTCGTCTGTAGGTTTTCTCCTTTAGAATTCTTTACAAATGGCTAAGGTTGTAGTGTCTTCGTTTAGCGATAGAGACAAGAGGAAGATAGAAAAGTATCATGACCAATCTAGTAGTAGCGGTAATAGTAGCGAGAGTAGCAGTAGTGGTAGTGATTCTATGGACGAGCAATACTCGTTTAGAGTCCCTGGAGTTCCCTTAGAGGTCCTCCAGGAGGAAATGAGGAAAAAAGGCTGCCTTTAGGTCATCTGCTGGCCCATCCACCAGTGCTCAACTGTCCACTCCTTCTCTTGATGAAGAGAAGGATATTTTGTATTGTTATGCCATGGACATTCCATCCAAAATAGATGAGAAGAGGCTTTACATGCTTAGGGGTAAATATCAAATCCCAGACGAGGTTAGTCTTTGTCTTGTTGCCTCTGGTGAGTGATGTTATACCCCAAATTCTAGGCTTGGTATATATGAGGCCTACCTATTAAGGGGTCTTAGGTTTCCTTTGAACGACGTTGCTAGGGAGCTCCTTTATAGGTTAGGTGTAGGGCCAAACCAACTTAACCCTAATGCATGGAAGACCATTGTGTCCATGCAAGTGTTATAAAGAGAGGTTTTTGACGGGAACTGTCCTCTTACTATGGCCGAGTTCTTGTATTGTTATAAACCCTCTAAGATAAGCAATCTTTAGGTTTCTATCAATTTTTCACTAGGGGTTCCAGTTGTAGGCTGATAAGGTCTCTCCCTTTGTTTGATAGACTCTGAAAGACAAAGTTTTTCTTCATCTCTGGGTGTTGGGTAGGGAACCCTGTTGAGGTAGGCAGGGATCCGTTCCTTCCTTACACTGGTGAGATGGGTCGTCTACATCCTGAGGGTATGTTGCTTTCTTCAGCTCGTCTTACCTATTCCATCATATTTATCTAACTTCATTTTTCTTCTTCTTTTCAACTGTGAGATGTCCTTCCCTAGCCAACTTCTATTTGAACCACGTCTAACAAGCGCGCTCCTTTGCTGATAGAACCTTCCATTTCTTAGTGAAGCTTCGTCGTCTAGCAACTTGGGGGCTTGGACCTGAACCTACAGAGGAAGCTTTAGCTCACGAACTTACTATCCATCATCGTAAGTTATACACAAATTTTTTTTTTTTTTACTCATCTCAAACACTGATGATCTTTTTTCTTTTTCTTATAGGAATGGCAACCATGAAGTAAAACAAAGGAAAAGGCCTTGTTGTTGGTGATGAGGTCGTCCAAACGGGGGACGACATCCCTATTCATACTCATCCACTTACTCCATCTGCATTGAAGCTCGCCCCTCCGGCTTCATGGGAAAAAAGGAAAATCGTGTCCAAGAAGCTTGACACAAGTAACCTTCCTAGCCGTCGATGTAATAAAAGGCCGAAGGTAGACTCCTTGATGCCGTCCATGACTCCTATCGTGGTTCTTGACCCTGCTGCTCTTACTGCCTCTACTCAACCACCTGTGGTTTCTAAGGTCGACGCTCGCCTCCCTCCATTTGTTGCCGAGCCATCTAACTCCTCTCCTAAAGCCCCTCCTCCTGAAGACATTCCCATGACTCTTTTAAGGAGTGAGAACCTGGCCTAGAATAGGTTCAAACAAGTGGTGAGGAACAAGGACGTCTCCATATGCTACGATAAGTGTATAAGACATATTGAACTGGACCGCTGTGAGATTTATTATTTTATTAGCGACTGTCAAATGAATAATAAATCTCATGACTTTCATTTACTTAAATTCTCAATTCTAAGGGAATAGTGAACCCAATCATGAAATGTAAATCGCTTTAATATATCAGGAGTGAGATCTAGACAAATGGTTAAAATCTCAGTATGTTGAGCAACCACACGTAATGTTAAAGGAACACATATTCTTAAGATGGAATTCATAGTCTCCTTAAAGAGATATAAAATATTCCCTTGAGATAAGTTTAATGGGTTTAGTTATTCAGAGTGTTAGGCCTAACCATTTTAGTAAAGAGTTACTAAAGTTGATATTTTATGAAATTAGATTTCATAAAATATATATGAATAACTTGAAGGATTAAACTGGGTATTCAATGATCAAGAGGTAGTAATTTTCAAAGTGACAGTTATACATTATGACTTTGTATTACTACGAATATTTTCATGAAGAGGTTAAATGTTTAATAAAGTATTGAGATATAATTTATTAATAAGACCTACAATGCATTTATATTTATATAGTGATATTAAATATAATTAATGGTAACTTTGGGCTTGTCAAGAGTTGACAGATAAGTCCAAAGCCTATTGGAGCTAGAGTTTTATTTGTCCATTTTGGTCCCACTCCAAGCCACACACTAAAACCTAATTGGGCTGGCCCAAAATGCTAACCCAATTAAATAATCAATTATTTATTTAATAAAACTTATTAAATAAAGTAACTGCCTAAGTGCAGAAATATATGTATGATTAAAAGAGAGAAATATTTAGAGTTTTCTCAAGATACTTGGTTATTCTCTTAAACAAATACGTATAGAACTGATTGAGAGACCACACATCTTGGGCACATTGTGGAATTGGAGTGAAGATTGAAAGTCTTCCCAAGTTCAAACTTCATCTAGTTTTTGAATTTCACTGCATCAAGGTACGACTTCTTGTTCTTTGTTTTTAAAACTCAGATGTTGCATGTTATCTCACATGAATAAAGTAGATCCGTTTGTATTCTATTGCGTGTTTTTGTAGCAGATACAAAACTGTATCTTTCCATGTGTTTTTCCAACAAGAGAGAGAGAAAGAGAAGACCGCTCTTGAGGGGCTAGGGCCCCTAATCTACTGAACATTCCCTTTGTGGGCTTGCATCCTCTAGCTTGCATCCTTGCCCTTTTTGCTCGTGCGTAGGAGGTCGCACCTTTGCTTCAATCAACTTTGCTTCATGCGTGTACATACAAAGACAAAAGAAACAAGCCAATAGACAAGTAAAGAAACAAATGGAAGGAAAAGCATGACAAAGACAAGCTAGGAAAAAAGGCCAATGGGGGCAAACAAACATGTGAAGCACTTGAAAAGGCAAAGAAGCATGTTATCAAACAAAAGGGGGTGTCCTAGGAGAACAAATGTGTTGGATCAAGTGTTCGCAGTTCCATTGGATTGGAGTACGGACGACACACATACTTATGTATGAACATGTAGGCAAGCATGCAAAGAAGCAAAGAAAGCCAAACGAGTGGCACAAAGTAAGCATGGCAAGCACATCAACATCGCACAGAGCAGAGAAAGGCATATATCAAGCACACCAACACCACGGGAGTGTATCTCACAAGTGGTTACATCCAAACAAACCCTAGGAGGAACGATGTAACCACGCAAGCACAAGCCCACAGAGGGCACAAAGCATGGCAAAGCCTAGATCTAGAGAGGCTAACATGAAGATAAAGCATAGAAGCAAGCAAGCAAACATAGACATGCAAAAGAAATAATCCAAACCCTTTAATATAAGCCTAGGTATGCGGATGTAGGCCCACAATATCTAGATCTACGCCCTATCAAAAGGGACAAAAAGCAAGAAAGAGAGATATCAAGGGACAAAAAAGGCTAAAGTAGCACATGACATAGCAACCAACATATATCTAGACACACAAGCATGACACGGAGCACATAAACACATAGATCTAATGATAGGAACATAGATCTAAACACTAACATGTAGATCTAAGCAAAAACATGGCAAAGAACACATAGGCATTCAGATTTAAGCATAAACATGGCAAAGAGCCTAAAAACATGTGGATCTAAGCACAAATATTAAATTTAGACATATCCTAAACCAAGAAGGCTAGGCCAACAACATCAAAGCGATAAATCATAACATAAGCAAGGAAACATGTTATAAAAACTATAAAGACATGCTAGGAAGCAAGAACATGCTAGGAAAAGCAATAAAAGCATTTTATTAAACAAAACAAAGCTAGGGCAAAGCAATAAAGAGAAAAGGGTGTGGATTGTAGCCAAAAAGCTACATCCACACCCCTAAACCTCAAATCCGAGGTATGAAACTAAGGAAAGGAAGATTAGATACAAGAACACTACCTCGAAGATTAAAGAAAAAAAGATAAGGATCTAAGGTGTTTGAGAGTGTTTTGATGTGTTTGGATGTGTTTAGGAGAGAAATTACAAAGAGAAGATAAAGAGAATTTGCCCAAAACTGCCCAAAAAATCTTTTTTTTTTGGTAAAATGAGGGGTCTGGGGGCATTTATAGTGAAAAAGTGACTCCTCGGCTGCCAGCGCACCTTGAAGAGTCGTCGGCCACCTTGCTGATGTTAGCAATTCTAGCCTTTTCCCGATTCAACTTCAGATGCATATTTGAAGGCATTTCTTGACTCATATTAAGTTGATCTTGGTGTCTTTGGAAAGCTTTGGATATCTAGTTTTCAGAAAACTAAAGAAATTGAAAATCCAATAGTCGGATCAAAAGTTATGGCCTTAGGAAGTGTGTCAATGTGATTTTCACGATTTTCTGGATATTTCAGCCATTTTAACTCCGATTTCGACCCATGAATAGTCGTTGGAAATGGAATTTGATAATATTTGCAATGGTGCTAGTCCTAACCTATTCTAATGGTCTAATCAAAATTAGGATTTCTGGTGCCCCCGAGAGTGAATCTCGGGTCAAACTTGATGAAAATCATCGAGTAGCTATTTGATGTAGAAACATGAAAAATGTCATTTTGGGATGATTTTGACCGACTTTGACTTTCGATTGACCCGGGGTTGATCAGGAGCATTTTGGTCAATATGACCTGAATGGCACTTCGAGTGCTCCTATGCCCAAACGAGTTACGCCATGTCAATCTAGATGCTTTCGCGGCCTCATGGAGAAAAGATAATATTTTTGGAATTTTTGAGGCTCGGCACGGAAATTGAGGGTGGACAAAATACGGTGTCTATAGCATGCTTAAGAAAGTAGGAAAGCTTCACACATAAGAAAATACCTCAAAGCCAGTTTTTGGAAAAACATTTTTGAAAAACATTTTTGAGTTTTAAAAATAGTTTACTAAGGATACAGTAAAAGCATTTTTTCAAAAAGAAAGCCCCGGAAGCTAATGTCAATTTCAAATTTTTTTGAAAGCCAATGTCCATAGATTAAGATTTTATCAAAAGCTCTAAATACTAAACTCTCTAAGTGTCCCCTATGAAATCACCAGTTTGTCGATGCCTCACAGCGGTTCGACCACTCATTGCGGTGAAGCTCGCGTGCCTTGGAAGTGCATACACAGGGTATGTATACGGGCTCAGAGCTTGGGTGTTGTGAAAAAGGGTAGACTTCTGGTGTATGACTGGAAATAAGTCAATTTTAATCGAATTACTGAAGGTAAGTGAAGTCGCCACCAATCATTGAGTTTTTTTCTAAGGTGTGATTGGTCACCTGACTCTATTTGATTTTATTACCAATCCTAGGCTAAGAAAAATACCGTTTTTCGGAATCTAAAATGGATGGATAAAAAAATCTTGATTCTTGAGTTCGGAAGTCTAGTTATGTGTGGGGAAGGTGTTAGGCAACCCATAACACCTGTCCATAAATAGTCATTTGTTTTGGTAAAATCTTAATTTAAGGACATTGACCCATAATGCCTGTCTGTAGATAGTCTTTTGTTTTGGTAAAATCTTAATTTAAGGACATTGACAATTTAAAATGAGTTATTGGTGTTAGCTTTTGGGGCTTTATAGCATACAAAATACTATTCTCACTAAGCTTTTGCTATAAGAATATGACAATGGAGGTGCCCTATTTTCATGGTGAAAATCTGGCAGAGTTTCACGTTTGGTGCACGATGGCGCACCGGTAGGATTTCATGCTTGTGTATACGGTGCGTACCAACATGCTCATGCTAAGACAAGCCGGAGCCCCTCAAAGCATCAAACTTATTAATGCGTGTCACATACCCACACTACAAGGTCAAGAGCACTTATGACTACAGAGGTTCGCTCTCTTAGCCACGAGAGTCCATCATACAAAGTGCATGATCACCCATATACAAGCATATATAGATATACATACATCACGCATAATGTTATCACACAGAGCGGGAAAGTAAAGTAGACATTGCCAACGTTCCAAGAGTATGGCCCTGCAAGGTACAGGAAATGTAAATCAAACATTGCCATACCTATGGAATGCGACCCAAGCAAAGTGCATGAAAGATAAATGAAACATGCCTACATCCAAAGAGTATGGCCTAATAAGGAATAGGAAATATAAAACAGACATATGCCATACCCTAAGAATGCGGCCTAAAGCTGGATACAAGGATGAGAACCCTAAAACAAGGCTTTATAGAAAGGCTAAGAGAGAGAGAGAGAGAGAGAGAGAGAGAGAGAGAGAGAGAGAGAGAGAGAGAGAGAGAGATAAACCACACGGTAAGGCTAAACCTCCTAATCTATTGAACATTGCCCTTTTTGGGCTTGTGTTTTCTTACTTGCATTCTTGCCCTTTTTGCTCACTCCTAGGAAGTCGCGCCCTTGCTTCAAGTGTGTACATGCAATGACAAAGGAAACAAGCCAGTAGACAAGCAAAAAAATAACTAGAAAGAAGGCATGCAAAAGAGCAAACTAACAAAGAGAGCCAAACGGGGGCGAACAGGCATGTTAAGCACACGAAGGGGTGAACAAACATATTATCAAACAAAAGGGGGTGTCCTAGGAGGACAAATGTAGGTTTGGAGGGTGTCTATAGCTCCATTAGATTAAAGTATGGACGCACACGTGCCATCAAGTAAAATTCCTAAAAGGGACTTGAGGTCTCGTGTATCAAAGACGGGTGTGAACCCATACGAGATGGTAGGAATTAGGCTTGATGACATAAGCAAGCACAAAGACTCATGCATGAACATGTAGGCAGGCATGCACAGATGTAAAGAAAAAAAGAGAGCCAAATGGGGGCACAAAGCAAGTAAGGCAAGCATAACATTGCACGGAGTAGGGAAAGGTTATGCGTCAAGCAAACCAACATCATGGGGATGTGTTCTCACAAGTGGTCACACCTAAACAAACCACAAGAGGGACGAATGCAATCACACAAGCAAGTGGCCCCAAAGACCAACAAGCACAAGTCCACGGAGGGCACAAAGCATGGCAAGAACCTAAATCTAGCCAAAAAAACATGGATATAAAGTATAGAAGCAAGCAAGCAAGCAAACACATGCATAAAGGAAATGATCCAAACCCTTTGATGTAGGCCTAAGTGTATGGAAGTAGGCCTAGACCACAAGATCTAGATCTACACTCTACCTAAGGGGCAAAACACAAGAAAAAAGCATAACAAGAGATAAAAAAGGCTATAGCAAGCACTAGGCATAGCATTCAACATGTAGATCTAGGCATAGACATGGTAAAGAGCACATAAACATGTAGATCTAAGCATAAATATGGCAAAAAGCATGGAGACAAGTAGAACTAAGCATAAACATGGCAAGGAGCACATGAACATGTAGATCTAAGCATAATCATGGCAAAAAGCACCTAGGCATATGGACTTAAGCACAAACATAGTATTTAGGCATATCCTAGCCCAAGAAGGCTAGGCTAACATCATCAAAACAATAAAACATGTTAGAAAGTAATGAGACATGCTAGAAAAACTATAAAACATGCTAGGAAGCAAGATAAAGCAAGAGATATATTATGGAAAGCAATAAAACATATTATAAAGCAAGATAAAGTAAATTGTGTAGATGTGTAGTAGCTAAAAAGCTACATCTACACCTTCAAAACCTCAAATCCAAAGTCTTAAGACCAAGGAGAGGAAGAAGAGTACAATAACACTACCTCTTGATTGTTGAGAAAAGAGAGAAATCAAAGGTTTTTAGATGTGTTTGAGAGAGAATATAGAGAGGAAAAGAGAGAGAATCTGCCTAGAAAAGTGCTTCAAAATGCCTAAAATCCATTTTTTTTTTAAATCTGGGGGTTTAGGGCATTAAATAGGCTTTTGGCACACTTCCAAAGGCTCGGCACACCTTTAAGGTGTGCCGGGTCAGCCCAGTAACCACTTTATAAGTGCCAGGTTGGGTATGCTGACATCAGCAATTTTGTCTTTTTCTCGCTTGATTTTGATTACATATTGGAAGGCCTTCTTGGACTCTGATTGAGCTGATCTTGGTGTCCTTGGAAAAGTCTGGATGTTTAGTTTTTAGAACACTAAAGAAATTGAAATTCCAACGGTCGAATCTAGTTATGGCCTTGAGAAGCGTGCTGACGCGCTCCACATGATTTTCGAGATATCTCAATTGTTTTAACTCCGATTTCGACCCATGAATAGTCCTTGGAAAGGGAATTCAATAATATTCTCAATGACGCTGGCCCCAACCCATTTTGATAGTTGGATCAAAATTAAGGGTTTTGGTGCCCTCAACAGTTAACCTCAAGTTAAACTTGGTCAAAGTTGACAAAAATCTCCGAGTGGCTCAGGTTTGATGTAGAAACATGAAAAATGCTGTTTTGGGATGATTTTGACCAATTTTGACTTTCAGTCAAGCTAGGGTTGACCAATGGCATTTTGGTTATTTTGACATGAAATGGCACTTTAAGTGCTTTGATGCCTGAACGGGTTGTGCCACATTAATCTAGATGTTTTCATGACCCCATGGAGAAAATTTAATATTTTTGGAATTTTCGGGGTTCGGTACACAAATCGAAGGCGGACAAAATACAGTATCTACAAGAGTTAGAGATTATTTTTTAGCATGTTATCCTTAAGTTTTATCTTTACTTTTTAGTAGGTTTTTATTTATTTATTTTTTATCTCAAACTTTTAATAAAAAAGAAAAACCAAAGGTAATAGATTAAGGAGCCAGGAAACTGGGTATTCAAAAAAAAAAAAAAATGGAAAAAAAATAAAAGAAAAAGAAAAGTGAAAACGTGGATGCTTAGTTTGAAAACCATGTACCTATTTTGTAGGCAATGTTATATGTGGGAAATAGAGATGTATTTTTACTATATTATCCTCAAGTTTTGTCTTTATTTAAACTTATGGTGTAAGAGTATTTTTGAAAAAAAAAAACGTCAATTTTATATTATTTTATTATTAGAGTTTGGTTTAACTCCAGTACATTAAAATAAAATGAGATTTCTTTAAAAAAGGTATTGGAGGTAAGCTAAACTCATTTTATTAATCAATACTAGCCTCATCACACGCGCTTTGCGTGTATGATGAGGCTTTTTTTTTTTTAGTGGTCCTGTTTTGAAGAGAAAAAAAATTATGTTTATATATATATAATTTTTATTTTGAGAATCTAATTTATAAGTGGATAAAGTAATTTGAAAATTAATAAAAGAGTGACCCTATTTTTTAAGCTATGTTTTAGTGAGAATTAAGTTGTATTTTTACTGAATTGTCTTTTAATTTTATTTTTATTTAATCATAGTTGTGGAGGGGTATTAAAAAAAAAAAAAAAAAAAAAAATGAGGATCCCTAAAAATAGGACAGATAAAACATCTATACGCACAGGTACTCCCAAAAAAAAACAAAAAAAATAAAGTTACACGCTCAAAATAAAATAAAAAAAATGCGAGGATTTACACTTTACACTTATATTTCCCAAAGTACCCAATTTCCAAGCGGGGCAAAAGGGGAAATCTATAAAATACGTAAAGGCATATTTAGAAGAAGCAATAGAAGAAGAAGAGGGAAGAAGATCGGCCGATCAGCTCTCCCAAAGAAGAAGAAGACGAGCCAGAGGAGATCGGCGTGAGAGAAGGAGAGAGAGGAAACTGATTTTGTGTGCAAGGGGCACTCTCAAAACGCAGCGTTTCAGGTTAGAATTTTTACTTTTTATTTTATTTTTATTACCTCTCCTCGCCTTGTCCCGACCGTGTCCGATTGTCCTGTACGCGTACGACACAGGCACAGCAGGCAAATTGCCGTGTCCGTGCTTTAATAGGAGGGAAGGAGGTTCTTCTAATACTAACATAACATAACAACTGTAGAGATAATTTTGAAATAGTTCCAAGAATGCATATTTTAATTCAGATCAATAAATGTTTGGTTGATAAGCTCTTTAGGGATATACTTTTGAAGTTTAAATATTTGGATAATTTTCCTGATGAATGTGCTGAGACTGTTTTTCTTAAAAAAAAAAACCAAATAAGAAAAGACAAGCTTTTTAAAATTCCAAAAAGAGAGTTGTAAGCTAAAGTAGCTTTGGAACGAAAGCCTTATCATATATTTTTAATTTTTTAATTTTTACAATTCGATAGTTAAAATGGGGGTTTGCAGTTAGAATGAAAGCCTGGACAACTCCATTAGAAACACCCAGTTGAGCTACAAGGCTCTTGGCGAAAACTTAATTGTAGTTGAAGCTGTAGCAATGTAGATTAATATAGATTACTTGGGTGAATCTATGTAAATGGAAGTTTATATGAAAACAAAGATGAGTCTAGTAGAACTGGTATGGAAAAAACGTTATATGATACAGGTACTATTAGCATTTCCTTTACAAGTCTTTAATCTAAACGAAGTATGAGGTGAAACAGTTTTCGTAACTTATTAGAGAAGAAGTTATGCACTTTTGTTTGCACGATTCCCAATTTTTTTTTTTAATTTGTGTGTACAGCACTGGTGCATTGATGGCTGCAGAAGAGGACTCCATTGAACAAGCTGCAGCAGCTCGTCGTGAGCGGCTCAGAGCTCTTAAAGCTGCTCAAGAACTGCTAAACACTCCAGATGAGGATTCCGCTCAAGTTGAGTATAAGACAAATGATGAGAATGGAACTAATGAAGAAAAGTGAGTGTACAATATCTTGTCTTTTTGAAAATTTTTTTCTTCTTCTTTCCAATCATTATTTTCTAATTTCCAATTTGTTATGCTGTTTTGTTTGTGTATGAGTGTATGGTGTAGGCCTTTTTTGTAAACCCTTGTAAGTTTTCCGTATTAGTGCTTACTTCCATTTAAGAATTTCAAATTAGCAATGAAGGGATTCCAGTAGTTGGTTTTACATTTTAACTTGAGCTTGCATCTATGAGGACATATGGGTTGTGATAGCTTTGCATTTTGTAGTGGAGCATTGCATGGGTTTTGAATCATAGGTACAAGGTGATGAAACATAACACTGATACTATAAGCTCAATTGGGGAGATAGTATAGCAAAGCATATAGAAAGTTCACGTATGACCTAGGGTAGATTTTTTCTCATGGTGTGCTGCTTTGGGGAAAATTTTGGCAACAGATAGTCTCAAGAAGCTGAGGATAGTTATTATGGATTAGTGTTATTTGTGTAAGAGCCCTACAGACTTCTTCATTTTAACATTGCTAAGGAGTTTTATATCATTTTGCTTGGTTGGTATCAATTGGGTTGTTGTTGTTGGTGAGAATGAATTGGGTTGTTGTTGGTGAGAATTGGGTAATGCCTAGCTGTGTGCTGGATCTATTATCATGTTGGAAAGGACACTATGGCTAGAGAACAGATGGAAGGCTGTTCCGTAATGCTTAATGTGGTGCATATGGAGAGAAAGGAATCCTTGATGCTTTGAAGGGGAGGAATTACCTTTTTTTATTTGATAAGTAGAGGAGGTACCTTTGTCAAAGTTGAAGTTTCATTTTGCAGGCTTTTTTATGAGTGGACTTCGGCTCTATTTCATTCTAGATTTTAAACTTGTTATGGTTTCTGTGTGTGTGTGTGTATTCTTTCCTTTGTTATCTTTTGGCATTGCCTTTTGTATTCTTCCCCTGTACTAGGGTTGCACTCCTTTTGTTTTAGTTTTAGTTTTTTTTTTTTTTTTTTCAATGAAGTTCTTACATATAGATACAAGATAGTATGGAATCATATCAGATTTACATCTTATCTTTGGATGACATAGCTGTTGCATTTAAAAGACTGTCCCTGTTAATAAATAATTTACAAACAGAAAATGCAATTGTTTACAGAAATGTTGAATTTTCATCATGCTTGCTTACAGTAGGGTGGGGATTAAAGGTCAAAAGTCTCAATTTCTTAATTCTTTTTTTTTTTTTTTTTCCCTTTTCATTTCTCATTATTTCCAACACTCTGATCTTGGTTACTTTTTATTTTTGGGAGGCTCTATATTGGCTCCTGAACTTACTAAGCTTATTCTGCTGCATGTTCATTGACCAAAGGGGAAGGTTAACTAAGTTTTGTATTTAAGTAAAATAATCAAATCATGCTCAAAAGCCTTCTACTATTTTTTTTTTATTTTATATATATATTTTTAATTTTATTTCTTACCAATACATGGTAATTTGACTTCATATCATGATGAATGTACTTGTTTACTTCGATTGTTGCTGATGTTTTTAGATTATCAACAAGAATTAATTGGCATATAATACATGTTTGGAATGTGTAAAGGTTTGTTCTATTTTTGGCTGTATGCATATTTGGCATCTGCTTTGCTAATTATAATCATGTGCTAACTTTAACTCATAATTTTGTTGCAGTAATTTCAACATGAAATTTCGGAACTATGTTCCTCATGATAAGCAACTTCAGGAGGGAAAGGTTTCTCCACCAGTGCTACCAAAGTTTGAAGATCCTATAGCAGCTGCACCTCTACCATCAGCAGAGGAGGTAATTGATTACTTCCATTGTGAAATTCTCTGAATTAGTAGCTTTAACATGTGTGCTTTTGGTTTCATCTTCTATGTTCATTTTGGTTTCCTCTTCTATGTTTGTATGCTCTAATTTGAGAGAAATATTCAGGACCCATTTGTGAATATTGCTCCAAAGAAACCTAACTGGGACCTCAGGAGGGATGTGCAAAAGAAACTTGATAAGCTTGAAAGACGCACCCAGAAGGCATTATATAAACTTATGGGTAAGTAATTACAAGTTTCTTCTTAATTTTTTTCCCCATGAGTGTAAAGGGTGATGATGGTTACACTCAACTGTCCTTTAGTCACTGTTATGTTAATTTATTTTCTGATTATCTATTGATTGATGTTTTTCTCTTCCTTTGCCACTTGGTTTTGTATCTGTTTTCTTTGCCAAGAGGTTGTTATTGCTGTCCAATGTAAAGAATTTCATCAAAGTTCAAAAAGTTCAAACTAATGGCCACTTGGCAACATTTTTTAGGTTCCATAAGGTTTTGGTGACAAAGAATGCTCTTTCTGGGGCCTTTATTTTTCCTTTTTTTGATAGGTAAGAAAGATGTATATTAAAAAAACTGCTAAATGCAAAGTAGCACCAGCATATCAAAAGTACAAAAAAAGATGGAAAAGTAAAAACATAAAAAAACACTAATTACAAAGAAGAAGAGAGCTAAGGAATAAAGGAAGAGAATCACTAGATTTGAGTCCCCAAGCCCTAGCCCAATCAAAAAGGGAACTAGAAAAGAGAGCAAGCAGTTGGTCATTAGATCTATCCAAATCCTCAAACATCCGTCGATTGCGTTCCCTCCAAATACGCCATATCAAACACAACGGAACTAAATTCCAAATGTGAGATGAATGCTTCCCCAACCAATTCCACCAACCAAAAAGAAAATTTGACACCGTACATGAGGGGACCCATGAAATTCCAAAAATTCTAAAGACAAAGCACCACAGCCGATAAGCCTTTCCACAATGTAACAACAAATGATCTCCTGTCTCCCCACAACAACGACTCATAATACACCAGTTAATGAAGTCAAAGCCCCTAAGCTGCAAGTTATCTCCCGTGAGAATCCTATCTCATGCGGCTGTCCAAACAAAGAAAGAGACACGCCGGGGTGCCTTAACCTTCCAAATACCTTTCCATGGAAAAACAATGGAAGAAGAACCATGTAACTTATGATAATATGAGCGGATAATAAAATCCCCAGTCTTTGTCAACTTCTATCTCATACGATCACCATTAGTCACTAAAGGTAAATTGGATGCCAAGAATTGAAGAAATCATCCACCACATCTGCCTCCCAATCATTAGGACCCCGAATGAAATGAACATCCCAAGTTCTCCTATCCCCTGCTCCTTGACATATCAAAGATGATTCTATGGAAGCCTCTCTGTTTGTAGCAAAATTTTACAAGACCGGAAAAGCCAAATGGAGAGGAAGATCTCCTCGCCACTTATCTGTCCAGAATTTCACTCTATCCCTCACCCCAACCTTAAACTGGACATTTTTGCTAAACACTTCCCAGCCCATTTGGATACTTCTTCACAAACGACACCCATGAAGACCCCTTTCCAACTTAGAGGTCCATCCCCCCCCCCCCCACCCAAATTCTTCCCCAAATTTCAAAGCTAGCACCCTCCTCCAAAGCCTATTCTCCTTGATCCCAAAACGCTAAAGCCACTTTCCTAGTAAGACTATATTGAAAGTGGTCAATTTCCTAATACCCAAACCGCCATTAGCAATAGGCATACACACCTTATCCCAACCCAACAAATGTTCTTAGAGTCACCCCACAAGAAGTCCCTTTGCAGTTTCTCAATTTTGTTCGCTACATGTGTAGGAATGGTGAAAAGAGATAAAAAATAAGTAGGGAGGCTAGATAGTGTACTTTTAAGCAATGTTAGTCTACCACTTTTTGACAAATACAACTTCTTCCACCCTGCTAATTTCCGTTCAATTTTTTCCAATATAGGGTTCCAAATAGAGGGGAACTTATGGGTTGCCCCCAACGGCATACCGAGATAAGTCATTGGCAGGGCCCCAACCCTACAACCCAATATCTCTGTCAAAGCATGCACATTATTTACCTCCCCTATAGGAACCATTTCATTCTTAGCTACATTAACCTTCAAACCGGTCATAGCCTGAAAACAAAGTAGCAACAATCGAACATGTAGGATTTGCTCCACCATTGCATCACAAAACAAAATAGTATCATCCGCAAACAGCAAATGCGAAACACATTCCCTTCTACTCCTTTTATCATCTACCCTAAAGCTACTAAGTAATCTTGCCCCCTCCATTCTCTTCACCATCCTACTAAACATCTCCATCATAACTAAAAATAACATGGGAGACCCATTGATTAACACAGAAAACTGAATTGTAGAGATACAAGTTCGAATCCAGCTACACCATTTCTCCCCAATGCCCTATTTTCTTCAACAACTTTAGAAGTGCCTCCTAATTCACATTGTCATAAGCTTTCTCAATATCTAACTTATTGATCACTCCCGAAATATTACTCTTCATTCGGCTATTAACACAGTCATTGGCAATGAGAACTGAATCAAGGATTTGTCTGCCTCCCACAAAACTATTTTGAGATTCAGATATCAGTTGATCTAACACCACTTTCAATCGATTTGCCAAAACCTTGGCCAAGATCTTATATATGCTCCTCACCAAAATAGTATGTCTGAAATCTCGAATGTTAGAGGCATCATTCTTCTTAGGGATTAAAGCTATAAAGGTAGCATTAGGAGATTTCTCAAACTTACAGTGCTGATAAAACTCTTCAAAAACTGCTAAAACATCTCTTTCTTCAACTCTCCAGCAATGATGGAAAAAGGCCATAGAAAAGCCATCTAGACCTGGAGCTTTATCCCTTTCCATATCTCTGACCACTAATAGTATCTCGTCCTTCTCAAACTTTCTCTCCAGCCAACCCCTCTCCAACTCCCCAATTTGATCAAACTTCAGACCTTCCACAAAAGGTCTCCACTCTTCGGACTACTGATATAGAGTTTTATAAAATTGAACTACCTGAGCAGCCACTTTTGCTCCTTCCTCATAAATCACCCCATCCACTTCTAAGAAACTTAGATGGTTATACCTTCTATGAGAATTAGCCATCTTGTGGAAGAACTTAGTAATATTATCACCGTCCTTAATGCACAACATCCTCGATTTTTGTCTCCATGAGATCTCCTCTAGAGAAAGAAGATGCTCTACTTGCAGTCTCACTTCATTTCTCTTGTTCATCTCCGTTTCAGTGAGTCCAAGAACCCCATCCTTAGCATCTAATAACTCTAAAGCCCCCAATAATTCTTTCTTCTTGCGACCAACATTGCCAAATTCTTGGCGATTCCATTGAATAATGTCTTCTTTCAAAGCTTTCAATTTTTTAGCAAAGACATAACTAGGTGTACCCGAAAAAGAATGGCGATTTCACCATGAATCAACTCTATCAACAAACCTTCAACCACATATTCTCAAACCGGAAGGGACTTTTCCCCCTCGCCATACCCCCTGCCTCCAAAAGAATTGGGAAATGATCTGAAACAAGTCGTGGTAGAATCCGCTGGATCACATCCGGAAAGAGTTGCTCCTAGTCATGTGACACCAGAGCTCTATCAATCTTGGACATGGATGGTTGGTCAGTACTACTTGACCATGTATAGCTCCCTCCCTCCAATGGCAAATCTATCAAGTTTAGGTCCTCAATAAATTCAAAAAACTTTTCCATAGCTAGAGTAAGCCGAGACTGACCCCTCCGTTCACTAGGAAAACGAACAACATTAAAATCCCCAAAACAGCACCAGGGAACATTCTAGTACTGCTGAATACCAACCAACTCATCCCACATATAAGCCCTCATATTGTTGTCATTTGGGCCACTCACCCCTAAACATGCCCAAATAAAACCATCCTCCACACCTTTCCATTGAACCTACTCCGAGAACGAACCCACCAGAACCTCCAACTTTTCTAAAACCCTTCTATCCCACATAATCAAGACTCCCCTAGCCGTCTGATCAACATATAGAACCGCCCAATCCACATAGGGACAACTCCACAAACTACAAACTATCTGTCTATCCATGCCATCAAGCTTTGTTTCTTGAAGGCATACAACATCACACTTCCACTCCCGTAACAAGTTTCTCTCTACCAGACGTTTTTGGGAGTCATTCAATCCTCTTAACATTCCGTAAAATTATTTTCATCTTCATTAGTACTTTTATTTCCCCATTGCTTCTTCTACTTCACTACCAACACTCTATTGGCCATCATAATTAACCGAGGAAATTAAATTTCTCAACTCTTTTTTCCCTTTACTTGTAGAGGAGGTTGCCTTTTGGTTAACTGCTGCTTTCTTCCGTCATTCGTTAACTACCTCCATCTCCCTTTCTATCCTTTGAAGATAGTCGATGCACAACCTCTCATGACGGTTCATAGAAAGCCCAATCACTTTACTAAAACCTGGGATCCTATGCTTCACCCAACTTGAAACAGCCAGCCTACTACCAAGACCCAACACCTCAGTATCCTTGTGTATTTCCATCGACAGGTCCAACCCCGGAGGAGCAATAGTGGATAGCGGATTACAATCTGCCAAACTCTCCTCCTCACCCAAAAGAGCCACTTCTGAGAAAGCCCCTCCCTCCTCCATCGAGACACCCAAATCAGATAGGCCACAATTTGACTTTGATTCGATCAACGCTAAATTGGGCTGATCAATCTCAACCACATCTATCTGCCTGGTGCACTTGTCATCCACCCCCTGAATCAAATGCACTCTATTCCCACTTCCAGCTTTATCCACACCATTGACACCAAAATCCACCAACCCAGCATCCATCATTCTCTGAAGAGCAACTGCCAAGAAAATACCCATCGAAAGTGGTGTATCTACCTTGTCAGCCTTACCCAGAGCCACTATGGAGTCATTAGAGCTGACCCCAGCACTATCCAACACCGAGTCACCGTGTGGCCTTCGGAGCTAAACCCACTAGAGGAATTACATCTAACCTCCATCAGAGCCACCCCAAGGCAATTAGAACTATTCCTAGCCACCATCTGAGGCATCGCGAGATCGTCAGAGTTGAAACCATCCGAGAAGCTACAAACAACCTTTGTCGGAGCCACCGCACTTCCATCGGAGCTGGTCCCAGCCTCCAACTGAGTCACCGTGGGACTGGCAAAGTTGAAACCACCAGAGAAACTACTATTACCCTCTATCGGAGCCACTGCAATTCCATCTGAGCTGATCCCAGCCTCCATCCGACCCACCACAAGCCTATTGGAGTTAAGACTGACAAATAAATCACTATTGACCATCATTGGAACCACTGTAGAACCATCGACGCTAATCCCAACCTCCATCCGAGCCACCGTGAGACTATCGGAGTTGGTCCCAGACAAGCAACTACGCTGAACAACCATTGGAGGCCCTGCCTGTTGATCCGCCACCACTTCAGTGAGCATCGGGGGCTTGGGTTTGTCAAAGAGAGCTTCTGCCGTTATCACCAAGTGGGCCAAGGGTGTTGGACTGGCCTTGGCAGATGGCTCACCCATTTCATGAGAGCTTGGGCTTGAGAAGCTTGCTACGGTCAGTTGAGTAGATCCCAAACAAGTTTGGGCCAAATTGGGTTTCAAACTTAAGCCCACAATTGGCTTATTTTTACTTGTTTCCCGTGGAGCCCACTTAAAGCACACTTAAAGCACTTTGGCCCACCTTTGTTATAATCCCATGAAACCCTCCTCTTTCCTTTCTCATCTATCTCCATAGTCAAACCTTTCCCTGTCCAGCATGCATTCCTTAAATCACTTCCAATACCATAAACAGCTTCTTTTGAATTTGAATTAAACTGTAACGGAAATCTCAGTTTATCTCCTGCTGGTATTTTCTCTCCCAAATGCTCCGAGGTTTCACAGCCCCTCCACCAGCAGCTAACGGGCAAGAATTGACCACTGGTCTACCGCTTACCACCTTCTTTGCATGTTCAGGGTCCGGCACCACCATCTTCTCCTCTCCTATCTGTGACTTCCCCTTATCTGTGACACATAATCGCATTGGATGCTTTCTATCCTCTACTTTTATGTGATAGCCTTGCACCATTTCAGCAAAAGTTCTAGAGTTTTGAATCTCCAAATTTTGCCTGTGCAGTGGAGCAACCAATTTCAATTGGCTTGAGCCACCCATTGCATATTGTGAAGGATACGTCATCTTTCTTAATTCATTCCCGAACATCCTCCAACCATTTTTTGCTCCACCTTCAGGGATAATGACCGACCTCCTAGAGCCACCAGCTTTGAGTGCAGTCAATAATGAGAACTGCCCAAAAGAGTTGGCGCTCCTTTGGAGAGTATAAGCAATATCACCGTCCCTAAATATAAAAAACTGTTTGGAATTAACCCCAACGACAATGTGCTCAATATTCTTCATCAGCCATTGTGCTACATTCTTCCCCATGAAAACTGACCTCATAGAGTATTTGCCACGCTCAAAAATCTGTAGCGAGAAATAACGTCCCCCTTCCTCTATAACTAATTGAAAAAGCTTGGATTCAAGGAAGAAACTGTGATAGCCCCCCATATCTGATCGGAGGAGATGAAAAGAACAAAATATCTGACCTCATTGAGTATTTTCTCCATGTTTATGAATGTTTCTTTCCATGTCTTGCTAAGAAACTCCAGAATGAGGTGGGTCTTTGTGTGGTTGGTAGATGGGTTCTTCTCTTGCTTCAGCATAAGCTGCATGACATCCAATTTGGTATTACCTCGACTTTGAAGAGGTTCAAAATAGTTTGGACAGAAATCAAGTGTAGAAAGCCGGTTTAAGGATGGAGAAATGATGACCAATAGGACATTGTTTTCATTAGCTGAGCAATAGGACATTTAGGGTGTTTGAACTTGAGCATGGCTGGATGATGAAAATTTTTTGAGCTGTTTCTGCTTAAATGTGTTTGTTTTGGGGATCTTCCCTATGTCTATGCATCTGAAGACGAGAAGAGGCGTAGTCCAGACATTTTGCGATGTATTTAAAGGGCTGCTAAATATACTAAACAAATTGGTAGCTTTTCTTTAGTCAAGAAGAATAAATCAGAGACTGTATCGCTTATTAAGTGTGAGGCATTTTTTTGGATGCTAAAGTCTCTTATAACAGTTGATGTGGGTTACTCTGTGGATAATCTTCTATAGAAATAATTGTGCTATTTTCTTAGCAGGTCAAAACAAGAAGGGTCTATGATATAATTTGGAGCTAGACATTGATCGCAAATACCTAAGCTGTTTAGATGTCTATCAGCATCCTGTTTTATTAACCAATCATATAGATACTGGTATGGCAATTTAGTACTCCTCCACTGCTTGTAAGAGTAAGGTGGTGGGTGAGGTTGTGGTTTCAAGATCCACTGGGTGCTTGCGTAAGTCATAAAAAAATAAAAAATAAAAACTGAAAAATTAAACAAATAAGAAGCTAAAAACAGCAAACCCTACTCATTACCAATACCTAGCCTGATTGTGAATGGTGTACCTGTTTTACTAATTCTGCGGTATAAATGTTATACAGCTAAAATTTGACTCTGATCTCATGACTTATTCCAAACATTAAATATCAGATTTTGTAATCTAGTTTGGCATATTTTAACCAAAATTTCAGTAAGAGGGAGAGCAGATGTTGACAGCATTTGGTTCAATCTGTGATTTATATGATGTTTGGTGTTCCTTGTTTGTATGACACTGCTGTTGAGGCATCTTTCATGAATAGTGCATGATTAGTCAAACTCATTGGTGCAGCTAGCCATAGGTAATTAAATGAATTTGGGACTTTTTGAGGAATTTTGAACTTTCTTTACTTTGTATATGTATCGTAAAGATATATGAATGTTTGTTATGAAATCAATGTATTGTAGGCTCACATGCTGTAACAAATTTGCTGTATTTAGTTTGTAGATTTCCAGTTAATAGTTTCACTTTATTGCAGTTGTCATAAACACACTAATTCTCTAGACTATGATATGATTGGGTGGCTGTCACTGATTGTTGCTCTTTTTCCTTTCTTTCTTTTTTTAGCTGTTGCTGGTTTATTGATCCTTAATTTAGGTGTTTTATTTTTGGGTGGGTTAACTAGAATGGTTTTGTGATTTTTGCAGAGGAGCAAGAAAAACAGAAGCAATTTACTGAAGAAGATGGTGGCACTGGTGCAGAAGATTAGAACTGAACTTATGTAGGCAAAGAAAGTGGGATAATTCTGGCAAAGGTGGTGCAGAAGAAATGAATATAGTCTTTATGTAAGTACTATTTCAGTTGAATAATTTTAAAAATTATCAATTAGGAAAAGAAAGGGTTGGGGTTCAGTGAAGCATCATATTGCTGCCATGTTGATAGGTCTTCTCGATATTGTTGTGTGCAATTTTTTTTGAATTTTGGTACTTTATAAGTTTTGATGGGCTGAGTAGGGTAGGTGTTAGTTGTATTAGCACTGAAGTCTGGAACCAGGATCTGGTATTATAGCTCATTTTCAGTCGTTCCAGTTTCAATATTTCGCCCAAGTTTTCTGTGCTGACTGCTGGAACTGCCTAATTGATAACTGAAGCGAAGCAAATACCTTTATATATTGCCCTGTGTTTTTGCTTTTCTCAGTTTTCTGTAGTAATTTTCCTGATTGTTGAAGGATACCAGGAATGTGTCGAAGGATACCAGGAATGAGAGCAAGTAATGTATGTATACAGTGCCATAAGGGTGTAATTTGCCAGTGTCGCTTACTCTAAAATTTCTCCATTATGTAGGGTTGGGTTTTGTTTTTATGTATTTTTTCCCTCCAACTCCTCAAGGATATTTAAGAAATAGTATTGACCTATGCAGGCAAACAATTGGGTGGTTAATGGTTAATATTCACTCTCCATTTTACTTCCAAATCCTGTTGAAACTGGGATTCCTTAATGACCCGCTTGTGTGGGTTTGGATTAATATTTTTTGCTGAACGTTGGTAAAGTACAAGGGCAAAATACTACCTTAGGTTCCCTTCTCAAATTTTATCCATCTGTTTAGTTAAATAACCATTCAAATGGCATTAAAATACACTCTTCTTTTCTATTTTATTTGTTGGTCCACGAGAAAATCCATCCACTTCAAACCTCTCACACAATTTCCTGGTTCTATCCCATATCAACACCCAGATCAGACGCACTGCAAATAGATTAGAGGGTCTCCAACTTGAACACAATCTTGATAAAATTTTTGTCACTATATAGAATAACTTGAAGGCCATCTTGATGCTATTTGGAAATACATGGTGAAGCCGTAAACTTTTTTGCTTGGAGAGAACAATGAGGCGAGGAGATTACTAAGGTGGTTGCAGTGAGTAGAGGATTGGGATTGGGTTTGGATGGAGTATTAGCAGTAGGTCCTGATGCTATTTGGGAATGAATATGATGGAGCTCCTGTTGTTATAATGGATATCGTTCCAAACATAAAAGGACTGGGTTCTCAAAGGAGAACGGCACTATGGCAGTCTCTAAAAAAAAAAAAAAAAAAATCAGTGGTCTGTCTAGCATACAAACATAGCGATGCAGAAAATCGTTCTAGCTATGATTTCCAGCTCCTTTGTCCTCTTTGCTTGATTTCGATTAAAATTTTAAGAGTAGTGTGAGAAGTATAAAAGACTATATAAGCCATATTTCTTCTTCTGGTATTGTGTGAGAGAAGTCTGAAAGAAGCCTATGGGTTTTCTCGCAAGTTGAGCCCACAAAAAAAGAGGTGAAATTGTATGTGGTGACTGTTATGGGTTGGGTATGTTGGTGAAGTGTATTATGGTGTTTTAACATCTATTTATTTAGTTAACTATACACGCGACATAAATTTAAGAGGAGAACTTAAGGAATCAATCAAATATTCAATAAATATATAAATAAAAGTATAGAGATCTTAAGAGAGCTTAGATATAGTAAGATTCACTTGGTGTAGATGAGATGATAAAAGGAGAATCGCATGTTTTCTTTTTTGCTTATGCGTTATCTCTATATATCAAGAGGATTTAGAAAGTTAATTATATTTTTAAAAAATGTCAAAAATACCTCTAAGTTAATTAGATAATTCTTATTCTTAAAAAAATAAAAAATAAGGTTAAAATTATAATTCAACAAAATTAAAAAAAAGCTACAAGAGAAATTTTTTTCTTAAAAATTAGCACACTCTATTTAAATATATTTCATGCACGTTTGATATATATATTTTTTCTTAAAAATTAGCACACACCTCAGCAGTTTATTATATTTCAAATCCTAAATTTTAGTTTCTTAAAAATCAATTCCTATGCAACTCTGTTTATTAATCAACTTCTTGATTCTTGGGTGAAAAGTTCTGGGCGAGCCATGTTTAATTTATGAATTCATCTTTACAAGTGGTATTTAGTAGTCATGAGGACCCATTTTTGGGCTGTTTAAATATCTTATGATGCAAAATGTGTTGTCTGCTATGATATCATAGATAACTGAGGCGATTCAAATACCATGAACATTTATGTTCCTTCATGAAACTATGAAAGAGTACCTAGTTATTATGTTAAACTAGTTGCAGACCAACGCGATATGTGAGAATATAGATAAATATAATGTAATGGGGTGTAATATATAAAAAGTAATACTTCAAGTATTTTCAATTTAAAAAAAACGATTTATACAAGTATTTTTATCTTTTCATCTTTACAAATATATCATTCTATTATTTTTTTGTATGTTTAATTAATATTTTTTTAAGGTGAATCATATTCTTCTAACTTTTGTTGTACTGTGTTATATTTGCCTAATATACGACTAAATTTTATGTTTCAAATTTCTCATCTTTAAAGGAATAATGTGATTATCATAATAATTAAAACTTATTACAAAATTATAATGTTATTTTAACCAGAATTAAAATAAAACCAAAAGAATAAAAGATAAGACTTTAGGCTAAAACTTACCTAGAAGTTTTAGTTTTGTTATTTCAGTCCTCTAAGTTTTATTCATTATCAATTAAGTCATCCGTTAATGTCCTGTTAGTTTATGCAATTAACTTTTTATTTTTATTTATTTTTATTTTATATTTAATTTATTTTTTTATTTATTTCTTAATTTTAGGAAAAAATGAGAAACCCGATGAGATAATGAGGAGGGGAAAAGAGGGAGAAGAGCCGCCAAATCCGATGAAACCCAAGTTGTGGCTTTCTGTGTTGGTGTTGGTTTTGGTCTCAGTTTGTTGTTACATAGCTGAATCCAATTGTAGCACAAGATGTGATTTGGCTTTAGCTTCATACTACGTCTGGCCTGGGTCAAATCTCATATTCATAACTCAAGTTTTTTAGTCTAACAAGCAAACGATATGCGAACCTAACCAAGTCTGAGTTGTTGCACAAGTATAATATCTATCTCCCAATAATTTACCTGATTCTAATTCCAATGCCAAGTTGAAAGTAGCAGTCACATGTTTTTGTGGCAATAGCTCGGTTTCGGAGGATTATGGTTTGTTTATTACTTACCCACTTCAGCCAGAGGACATTATGGAATTGATTGCCTTGGTTGCAAATGTAATTGTAGCGTTGCTGGAGAGTTAGAAATTGGGAGCGAATTTTACCCCACTCCAGGTTTACTCTCAGGAGATTAGCCGCGGAATGCTTGATACTATTAAGATTCGTGCCTCCTGTGCCGCCTCCGTCTATTATCTCTTCTCCCTTTTTCCCCCTCTCGATCTCTTATGGTCTGTTTGGATTGAGGGAGGGGGAGTAGAGTAGAGTAGAGTAAATTTAGCACAAAATTAGCTTATTTTTAACCAATTCTACTCTACTCCCCTCCACTCCTCCCCATTTGCCCTTCCATCCAAGCAGGCCATTACTCTCTCAGATTCTCAAATCAGGAATTGAGTGGGGTGGGGTTTTCTCATTTTTTTTTTTAATTAAGAAATAAATAAAGAATAAAAATAAAATAGGGTAAACTACAGATTTGATCCATATCCTTTACATCATATGTCAATTTGGTTCCTCACTTTTCAATTGTGTCAATTTAGTCCCTAACTTTTTTAGTGTCATGTCAATTTAGTCCCTTCCGTTATCTCTTGGATGAAAAAAGTTGATGTGTCAAACAGAATAATATAAAATTACTTTCTAAGCCACATCATCTACCAACAATATTGCCACGTCATATTAAAAAAAAACACAAATTAAAATGTTTACACAGGTGAGTCA
This sequence comes from Quercus aquifolioides, assembly GCA_019022515.1. Classification (NCBI taxonomy): domain Eukaryota; kingdom Viridiplantae; phylum Streptophyta; class Magnoliopsida; order Fagales; family Fagaceae; genus Quercus; species Quercus aquifolioides. The sequence continues at coordinate 28,404,355 of CM032331.1, forward strand.
TCTTTCCTTCTTTTTCGTAATTGTCTTACTTTTTTTTTTTTTTTTGAATAAAATTGTCTTACCTTCTTCACACTTCATTTCACTATTGTCTTCCTTATACATCTCTTATTTACCTAGAAACAAAGATCTTCTTTTTTTAATAAATTTTTGTACCAAAGACAAACATATATTCTGGTGTTTATGTAAGTGTGAGACTAAAGAATGACTAATGATCAGAATTTGTACCACAACAAAACACTAAGGCTCCGCTTGGGAGGAGGGAATGGAATGGAATGGAAAGGAATAAAAAGAATAATTTTAGAATATTCTTCCCTTCCCTTGTTTGGGAGTTTTAATGGAGGGAATGGAAAGTTCATTCCCTTGTTTGGAAGTTTAAGTGGGAGGGAATGGAATGGGTAGGAGGGAACACTCATTCCTCTCTATTCCCTTAAAACCTCAAATTTTCATTCCCCCCGAAATTGGGAGGAATGGGAGGGAATGGAATCAGATTTAATGATTTTTTTACTAAAACTCCCAAAATACCCCTATATATTCAACTCTTTATTTTAAAATAGGGGTCTAAAAGTAATATTGTCATAAAAAGATTCCATTCCATTCCCTCCATGTTGCTCCCAAACAGGATTACTTACATTCCATTCATTTTCATTCCTTTCCATTCATTTATTTTAAAACATCCAATCAAGGTTACTTAATTCCATTCCATTCCATTCTTTTCCATTCCTTTCCCTTACTTAAATACATTCCATTCCATTCTATTCCTTTTCATTCCCTTATGATCATCTCATTCCATTCCATTCCATTCCCTTATGAACTCCCAAGCGGAGCCTAAAGGTTCATCTTCCCCCTAAAATAACAAACATGTCTTTCACAGACTGAAACAAAAAATGTGGGATCTAAATGACTCGCCTAATCAACAAAGTGACGATGAATCTGAAGGTTGCTCCTTCGAAAAGACTACTTTTGATGGAGACGATGATAAGGGAAAACGGGTCGTATATGTGTCAAAATCAAGCTCCTCTGCTGTGGTCATCGAGGACGGATCTGATGGCGATCAAGATTGTGACCTACAAAAAAATCAAGCGGCATGGTAGCACCAACAAGCTATTCAGGTTCTCGTTCAATGAGAGCAATGACCCACAACCTGTAGCCCACTAGAGAGAGAAAATGCACCGCCGAAGAGAGAGACGAGAGAGAGAAATCGCGAGATAGAGAGAAATGAACCTATAGCCGCCGCCGTCCATTCTGCCATTTGCAACTTCATATATTGACTCTAGTAGTTCGCGTGAGGATGAGGGAGAAGAGATGGATATATATATATATATATATATATATATATATATAGACTTCATTTTGTCTATGTATTGCATTGCATCTGGCAACTTCGTGACCATTATTAAAGAAGAAAAAAGAAATTTATTCAATTCAATTTTGAATTTGTGAGGAGAAAAAAATAAAAGGCAGAGAGGCATCTTTGAGTGTATCTCATATCTGCCCTACACATTATTGTGAATTATGATTGTGAGTAATGAATAAGAGAAATGATATGTCTACAAAAATTTTACAACAAATCCTAAGTGGCAGGTTGTTACTGGTTGTTATTGTTGGGGCAAAAAAGTAATCTTAGTGTTAGTTTCAAATTTGAACCAATAACAACTAACCACCTGTGATTTGTTGTAAAAATGTTGTAAAATTGTTGTAGACGTAGCATCTCTCAATGAATAATGGTGGTGATGATGATGATTATTGTAAAAAATCCAACAACAGCAACAACTAGGTGTAGCCTCCCCAAAAGTAAATGCGTAAATATTTTAATTTTAGTTTTTTTTTTCATACGACTTGGCAGTACACTTTGTGGTTGATGTGGCATATAAAGTAATTTTTTATAATTTCATTTGACATATCAGCTTTTTCCATCCAAAATATAATGGTAAGTACTAAATTAACATGACATTGAAAAGGTTAAGGACCAAATTGACACAATTGAAAGCTAAGAGACCAAATTGACATATGGTATAAAAAATATGGACCAAATTTGTAATTTACCCAATAAAATATAACAAAATAAAAGTTAATAGTAGAAACTAACTGTATATTAACAGAGGACTTAATTGGAAAAAAAAAATGAAACTTATAGTACTGAAATGACAAAACTAAAACTTATAAGACTGAAATGAAAAATTATGAAACTTAGAGGGTGTTTTTTACATGTTGGCCTAGACTTTATAATAATTTATTATTCAAAATTTTAAACAATTGGTAGGTATATTCAAATTCATAACCATGTAGATTGTGTTTTGATATAAACTCAAATTTCTATTTCTACAAAAAAAAAAAAAAAAAAAAAACCAAGTATTAACCCAAACCAAAATTCAACCAAAGCTATAAAATGGAGAGGGAAGACTCTGTGATGAGAAATTAAAACACCATACCAAAACACATATTAAAAAAAAAAATCAACCTTAATTAGAGTTATAAGAGAGAACAAAAATTTACAAAAAGAAAGTTAAGAGAGAAAGAGAGTACTCACAGTTTTTGTGTGGGAAAAATATGGATGAATAGAGAAAATGATGTTAAATTTATACAAAAATAAAATGGGAAGGAAAAGAGTCAAATTATAAGAAAGAGAAGAGGATGAAGGAAGTGTAACGGTGAAGTAGAGAGTAGTGGAGGAGGTAAAGAGGCAAAAAGGGAAGGGAAATGTTGGAGGGAGTATAATCGTAGGTGTGGACTAATATGGAGAAGAAGAGGTTTTTGCTGTTGCTGTTTATTTATTTTTAAGAGTAGTGAGAAGAAAGGTTTAAAAGAGAAAAAAAGAGGTAGAAAATAATCGGATGATGTGGCCTAATGATTGTGTAACAATATATATGATGGAAAGAAAATGACACTCAATGCTGAAAGTAGCTTTCACTGTAAACAATAGACAATTAGAGTTTAATTTTGCAATACTCATTCAATAAAGATGGAAAACCAAAAAAATAGTGATGTGGTCGCTTATGTAGTTCAATAGGAAAATAACAAAAATAAATGTTATGCTTCACCTTTTAGATAGATATATAGACTAGTCATGGATCTGCTAGTTGAACGTAATAATTTTGTTGGTAAATTATTATTTTGATCCCTAAACTTTTTCAAAAGTTTGTTTTTCATCTCTAGACATTACTTAGAGTACTGAAATGACAAAACTAAAACTTATAGGACTGAAATGAAAAATTGAGAAACTTAGAGGGTTTTTTTTGCATTTTGGCCTAGACTTTATAATAATTTATTATTTAAAATTTTAAAAAATTGGTAGGTATATTCAAATTCATAGTAATGTAGATTGTGTTTTGATATAAACTCAAATTTCTATTTCTACCAAAAAAAAAAAAAAACTAAGTATTAACCCAAACCAAAATTCAACCAAAGCTATAAAATGGAGAGGGAAGACTTTGTGATGAGAAATTAAAACACAATACCGAAACACATATTTAAAAAAAAAAAAAAAACATCAACCTTAATTAGAGTTATAAGAGAGAAAAAAAATTCACCAAAAGAAAGTTAAGAGAGAGAGAGAGACAGAGAGAGAGTACTCACAGTTTTTGTATGGGAAAAATATGGATTGAATAGAGAAAATGATATCAAATTTATACAAAAATAAAATGGGAAGGAAAAGAGTCAAATTATAAGAAAGAGAAAATGATGAAGGAAGTGTAACGGTGAAGTAGAGAGTAGTGGGGGAGATAAAGAGGGAAGGGAAATGTTGGAGGGATTATAACCGTAGGTGTGGACTAATATGGAGAAGAAGAGGTTTTTATTGTTGTTGTTTTTTTATTATTTATTTTTAAGAGTAGTGAGAAGAAATGCTTAAAAGAGAAAAGAAGAGGTAGAAAATAACTGGATGATGTGGCCCAATGATTGTGTAACAAAATATATATATATATATATATATATATATATATATATATATATAATATGATGGAAAGAAAATGACACTCAATGCTGAAAGGAGCTTTCAATGTAAACAATAGACAATTAGAGTTTAGTTTTGCAATACTCATTCAATAAAGATGGAAAACCAAAAAAAATAGTGACGTGGTTGCTTATGTGGCTCAACAGGAAAATAACAATAATAAATGTTACGCTTCAGCTTTTAGATAGATATATAGACTAGTTGTGGATTTGCTCGTCGAACGTAATAATTTTTTTAGTAAATTATTATTTTGATCCCTAAACTTTTCCAAAAGTTTTTTTTTCATCTCTAGATGTTAAAAAATTATTTTTTCATCCTTAAACTTTGAAAGAGTTTTTTATTTTATTTATTTAAGTTTAGAGACAAAAATAGAGATGTTTAGAGACTACTACTCTATAAGGATAGTGGCTAATTAGTTTTTATCATATTTTTCATAATTTTATTTGTAACATTTCTTAATATTATCATATATTTACTGGCTTATGATTTGCATAACAAAGACATTAAATGAGAGGCAAAACAGTTCATTAGATTTTTAAAAGTCATGGTTGTGGACACAACGGGGAGTTGCCACCTAGTTTAGCAAATGGTCTAGGAACTATATATATAGTGTCCTTTTGAGAAAAGACCTTTTGGTCTTACTACCAGGGATATGGCTTCGGAGTTAAGGTATGGTATTGGGAAGGTGTTAGGCACCTAAAACCACCCAACCCTAAGATTAGTTTCCCTTCATTGTGTCTTATGTCTTAATCCTTTAAAGGCATACTCAACATTGCATATATACTTACACTAGCATACATCTAAATACACAATATGACATCAATCATCTCTAACAATACATCTATCATTCTTGCCAACCAAATCCTAACATTCATCTAATCATGCATATCAAACAACCTAACATTCATCTAATCATGACACATCATCACATCACAAACCCTATCATACATCTAATCGTGACATATCCTAATATTCATCTAATATACATGTCACATCATCCTAGCATTCATCTAGCATGGCATAACATAAACCCTAGTATGCCACTATCATCATGTCATCATATTCCATCCAAGGCAGAAGCATATGAACATCAAATCAAGATAGAAACAAGACAAATCATGTTTATCACATGACATTATGCATGAACATGTGAATGAATGGCATGACATTTAACAAAGAAATAAAAACAAACCCTAATTTAAACATGTGAAAGACAAACAAACATGTGAAATAGAGACTTTAACTCATATATAGATACATAGAGGATCAAAGCAGGGGTATAACATGTGAAACAAACAAAGCAAAACTTAAATTAGGATTTCTGGATAATAGCCTGCATACACCCATAGAAGCTTGCTTACGTAAGCCAAATACCTGTGTGTGCAGGATTTGACCTATGACTAGGGTTGTTCAAAAACCCCAACTTAGAAAATAGTAGACACAGAAGCAAGGCAGAACTTAAAACTGTAAATCTAACACCCTAACATGCTTTTAAGACATATAACAACGTAAACATGGACTACAAAAACATATTAAAACATAAAACAAGTAAAGAAACAAATAAAACGAAATTAAGCTTAAAGAAAAGAAAAGAAAAGTTTGAAATGAATACCTTAAAGCAAAAGCTCCTAAGCTTGATTTTTGACCGTTCCCCTTAGTCAAATCTATCACAAATCAATAAGAATGCGATTAGTAATCTTAAAATTCAAGGATCAAGGCTAGAAAATGCCTTAATCAAATAAAATTGACTTGAGGATGTTTTGTGAAAACTCCCTCTTTGATCCACTATTTCTAGTAAATTTTCGTGTTTTCCCATGGGATTTCTGTGAGTTTTTGAAAGGTACCATGTATGGCCATTTATATTGTGAAAATGGGGGTTTAGAATGGCTCCCAGAGGATGTGAGATTCATTCCAAACCTCAACATTAATGCAGAAAACTTGTCTTTCTTATGCTTCTGAAACCTACCTACGTGCGCAGGATTTTAGGCCGCGTACGCAGATTCATGCCTACGTACACAGGCCTAGGGTTTCTTTTGGCCTTTATTTTTCAAAAATAGATATTTTGCTCATTAAAAAGTTATATTTTCCATTTTAACATCTTTCAAGTCAATTTGTAACCTGATTGGGTCCTAAGCCAACTTTGGGCCTTAAAATTTCGGCATCATTGGGGAACGGGAGCCCGGGTCGTAAGGGGTTCAAAATGTAATGTCTACAATGGTGTACAAAATATTTTGTTTTGACGTTCGGCTTGGGCCCAACCCACGCATATGACACACAACACGCATACATAGGGCGGGGTGTGACTCTGCGGAATCACGTGGGATTCATATGTCCGAATTCTCATATTTTTTGCTCGGGAAATTATCAATGACAGGTTCACTATCTCAGAACCTGTTTTGCCAATTGCAAGCAAAAGGCGAGTGACTCATTATCCTAGAGTCACTTAAAAAAAAAAAAAAACAAACAAACAAACAAACAAAGGTGCTCTTACGAGCTTAAACAACCAAACAAATAAGGGTACTCTTACAAGCTTAAAAGGATATATATATATGTGTGTGTGTGTGTGTGTGTATGTATATGGTGTCCATCTAGGGCACTTGCCTTAAACTTCTCCAAGTGGCTTGTGCCACTTGTCTTCTCCATCTTTATCTCTATCTGTTCTCATGAAGCTCTTGCCTCAGGGTGACCTTGGTCTCTATCTCTACCGCTACCTCTTCTATTATGCCTTCATGTTCAATTCCCTCATGATATGTGCATAAGTTTATATAATGTGCCGGCATGTTTAATTCCTTCAAGATATCTATGCGAGTTCTAACTGTTTTGACCCACGAGGGAGTCTTGGGTGAATGATCCACTGGGGATGATAAAGGGGAACTCACTGGGAGTATGATCTTCTTGAAATTTTGGCGACCCTCGGGGGAGCCTTCAAATTGGGGAAAAAAACTTGTTGAGAAGTTTGGTGATTTTGGCCTATGAGGAAGTCTTTGAAGATGTGTGATCCATTGGGGAAGATTTTCTTTTTCTTCATGGCTTACTGGGGAGCTTGTGTTGACTCTACCCACAAGGGGGTTTCATCAAACCTACGAGGATTATTTTCTTCACAACTCATGAAGGGATTGCCATTGTGCCTTGGACCCACGGGAGAGTCCCTTCATGATATTGTTCCTTACTGGGGATTTGTTTGAAAATTTAAACTTACGAGGGAGTCCTTTTGGTGACTTATGGTTTATTGAAGGATGCTCTTGATGCTTTCAATCTGCTGTGTATGCTTGTGTGGTCTTTGTGTCTTTTACCCAATTGAGGGCGTTTTGGTCATTTCGACATGTTCTTGGATTTTTCTTTTGCATTTCCTACCTTCCGGGAACCCAATGGAGATTTTGAGGGATTTTTTTTGCTAAACTACACGTACTTTATTGGTGGCCTAAACTACATGTAGTTTAGTCACCAAGTGTGTTCTTGCCTCTTCATTCTTCCTTAACGATTACCAACTGTTTTTTTTTTCTTCATCTTCTTCACCTCTTCATGTTCTTATTACTCTTTAACTTCTCTCTCTCTCTCTCTCTCTCTCTCTACAAAAGCTTCTGCCCTTTCTCTTCCTTTTTCACCATTTGAATCTTCCCTCTCACATTCTCTCTAAAGCTCTCTCCCTCCCTACACTTTCTCATCTCTTCTATGGCACCCAAGTCCAAGAAGACCTCCTATGTGTTCTCAAGCGATGCCTTCATTCTCACTCGTTGGAGTGGGGCAATGGGGCTACTGGAACCCCTTCCGTTGACATACTAGCAAAAGGATCATCTTTCGACAAATGCCCGGGTCAGATTGGTGAGTTTCCCATTTTTGAGTTTTCCTCTGATCTTCCGTTTTAATATGTTTTTGGACTTGTAAATGCTTGGGTTTTGTTGTGTGATGGGTTTAGATGAAAACCTAATACCTTAGGAGGGGTAGGAACATGTTTAGGATGAATTTTGGTTGAGATATGCTTGAAAATGTCGAAGAACACTTCTCTGCGTTGGTTCATGTGTACAGGACTTGAGCTTGCATATGCAGCCTATGTTCATACGTACGCAGCCTTTCTTCTTGCGTATGCGGACTTGTTCTTGAGAGTTTGCATATGAGGGCTTCAGCCTGCGTACGCGTGCTTAGTGTTTGTGTATGCAGGCTTGAGCTCACGCATGCACACCGCTAGGCAAAAACCCTATTTTGACAATTTGAACTCCGTTTTCATTTGTTTTTCATCCAATTGCAAATTTAACACTTCCTTTCCTTATTTATGCAGCTGAAATGTGATTCTAACACCATTTTGCTCCCCATTGAAAATCTAAAACTCTATTTTGACTGTTCCTTGATCCAAATTGTGAATCTAACATCACTGCACTCCTTTTTGCAGGCTATCTCCATGTACTCTGGTAAGGGTAGCACCAATCGCATGGCTGAGTGGTATGGGAGCCTTTTTGAGGCGACGAAGGCCCATATTCATGCTACAGGCTTCGAGCCTATTGTTTGCATTCTACCAGAGAGGTCGGCGAGTGCCATCTTGGTGTAATCTCTTACCGAGAGGTGGTGGGACACTACCCATACCTTCCATATTGCTGAAAGGGAGATGACTGTGACTCCTCATGATTTTCACCGCATGACTGACCTTAGGTATGACAGTGCTATAGGGAACGGGGGCCCGAGTTGTAAGGGATACAAAATGTAGTGTCAACACCCCCTGGGCCTTGTCCCTCCTCGGTCCTTAGGAACTGCGAAGAACCTCCATCGAAACCAATATGGGACTGGAATGAGGCACTGGCTATCTCTACTGAACATTTGCTTCTAGTATAATGTGCTGTGTATATGCCCCCAGGGGGCGCAGTGTCATCAGCTCCTCGAAAAAAGTACCTTTGAAGGGTTCGTGTAACCTGTTCGCTGGCTGAAACGGTATCATCATCAATGCGAGATGAGTCCACTCGGGATGGAGTAATAATGGGAGCCTTCCTACGATCCCCATTAGATCTCGGTTGCCCAAAAATGATCTACAAAAACAAATTTAGATTTAATTAGGAAGCCCAAATCGCACGGTAATGCAAGCAAACAGGTAAGTATGTCTAACCCTACTACCTAACACATATCGTGCATGTTCATACCAAAATGTCATGTTTTCTCAAATATTAAGGGGTTGTTTGGATTTTCAATTTCCATCACCCATATCTCAAAATTGGTGGGTCCCACGGTTGAGTAGTGTGTTTAGATGTGTTTCTAGTTTTTGTTTCCATCACTCAATTATTTGATTTTTGAGTGATGAGTTATGGAAACTAAAAACACATTTTAGGTATTTTCAAGTTATCAAAACTCAGTTTCCATGGCATTTTGGTAATTAAAAACTCATACATAGGACCCACTAGTCTTGTCAAGTCAGATTTCCCTTCTCTCTCCCACCGGTCACTTTCCTCTTTTTTTTTGGTTCTTTTTTTCTTTCTTTTCCACTTTTCTTTCTTTCTCTGTTCTTCTTTATCTATTCTTCTTTTTTTTCTTCTTTAGAGCAAAATCTCACCCACACCCAATGACAAAAGAATCTCAGCCCTCCCCATCCACGACCTCTCTTCTCCAATTTGCCTGCCGTTCTTTGTCTTTCACCCTTCCCACGCCAACCCATCTGACGAACAACTCATAAATGGGTCTCAGTCTCAGTCTCAGACTAATGCTTCATCGGAGGGCTCGCCTGGGCCACCGATGACCAAGCCATGGAGTGTACTTTCTCACCATATGACGATATCCTTGAATCGAAGGTTTGTTCATCGTCGATCAGAGATTTCAGATTTGACTTGATTTGACTTTGTCATCGATCCAAAAGAAAAAAAAAAAGGGAATATGAAAATAGTATATGAGAGAGAGAGTGACCATATAAGCAGACATGATGGTTCTTGAAATGGGTCTTGTTGGGTTTGTGTTTTGATTAAAATGATTGTGTGAGAGGTGGGTCTTTCTATTGTTCTAGACAAGTGTTTTTTTTTTTTTTTTTGATTTGGTGGTGTATCATAAATAAGTATGAATGGAGTTTTGATTTGTTGCTGCATATTTTGAGGGTTGGAAAATGGCTTTTTGGTTTGGGGGAATTTTTATTGATGAGAGTTTTTGTTGTTTGTACTTCTTTGGTTGCACTTTGGCACTGTGACTGTGGTGGTGGCAAAATGAAATGAGCAGTGAAGAAAATGAAATGAAATGAGTGTGAGGTGGGTAGACTAACAGAATTTCTTGACATGGTGCTTAGGTATGGGTCCCACAAAAAGTACAAAAAATTGAGTTATGAGAAATTGGAAACAGTTTGCCAAATGTGCCACCTTTAGGGAGTTGGGGTATTATAAGTGATAAGTGATGAATGATGAGTGATGAAAATTGAGTGAGGAGTGATGAGTGATGGTTTTTTAAAAACCAAATAGCCCCTAAGGGTTTCAAAATACCTCTCTTAGGACTCAGATTCGACAACGACCATTTAATCCTATATCCTTTTATCTCTAAATATCAAGGTTTTCAAAATACCTCTCTTGGGATTCAAATTTGACAGCGATCGTTTAATCCTATGCCTTCTTCGAGATTTAGATTCGGTGACAACCGTTTAGTCTTTCACCAAGATTTAGATTTGGTAGCGATCGTTTAATCCTATGCCTTTTTCGAGATTCAGATTCATAGCGACGGTTTAGTCTCATCGGGATTTAGATTCGGCAGCAATCGTTTAATCCTATCCACCTTCATCGGGATTCAGATTTGACAACGACCGTTTAATCCTATCTACCTTCTTCGAGATTTAGATTCGGCAGCGATCATTTAGTCTCATCAAAATTCATATTCAGCAGTAACTGTTTAATCCTATCTACCTTCTTTGAGATTTAGATTCAGCAGCTACTGTTTATTCTTATCGGGATTTAGATTCAGCAGCGACCGTTTAATCCTATCCACATTCTTTGAGATTTAGATTTGGCAGCGAGCATCTAGTCTCATCAGGATTCAGATTTGGCAATGACCATTTAATCCTATCCACCTTCATTGAGATTTAGATTCAGCAGCTACTGTTTAGTCTCATCAGGATTCAGATTTGGCAGCGACCGTTTTATCCTATTTTCCTTCTTTGAGATTCAGATTCTGCAGTGACCATTTAGTCTCATTGGGATTTAGATTTGGAAATGACTATTTAATCCTATCTACCTTCTTCAAGATTCAGATTCGGCAGCGACCGTTTAGTCTCATCAAAATTTATATTCAGCAGCGACCGTTTAATCCTATCTACCTTCTTCGAGATTCATTCAGTAGCTACTGTTTAGTCTCATTGGGATTTAGATTCGGCATCAACCGTTTAATCCTATCCACATTCTTTGAGATTCAAATTCGGCAGCGACCATTTAGTCTCATTGGGATTTAGATTTGGCAACGACCATTTAATCCTATCAACCTTCATCGAGATTTAGATTCAGCAGCTACAGTTTAGTCTCATCGGGATTCAGATTTGGCAGCGACCATTTTATCCTATTTTCGTTCTTTGAGATTCAGATTCTACAATGACCATTTAGTCTCATCAGGATTCAGATTTGGCAACGATTGTTTAATCCTATCTACCTTCTTCGAGATTCAGATTCGGCAGCGACCGTTTAGTCTCATCGGGATTCAGATTCGGTAGCAACTGTTTAATCCTATCTACCCTCTCCGGGATTCAGATTTGGCAGAGTCCTACGTTTTCCAAAATTTCTCTCGTTCAAAATTGCATTGTTCTCATGTTTTCAATCATCCCAAAATCTTCCATTTTATCATGCATAGTTTCTCATGTCTACCTAGCTTTTCTCATAGTTTTCATAGTGTTTCATGTGTTTTGCACCATATGCAGGTTCACTTATGCTATTTAAACATGTGAATAGATATATCTTCCAACATCATCTTGGCATAAATGATAAAAACAAAAAAAACATATATGCAAAAATACCAAAACTAAAATAAGTGCTAGTATACTTTCCTAGTTGCGTTGCTACTAACATATTTGCAAAAAAATAAAGAGAAAGAGAAAATAGACACTGACCTCAAGTGCAAAATAGTAGGCTGAAGCTGCAAACTGAAGCTAAAAGTTGGACCTGCTAAACCGTGACTTGCTCTAGAAAACTTTTTTAAGGAGTGAGAATTTAGAGAAGTGAGGTGGAAATGGTCAAAATGAGTCCTTGAGGCCCATTTATAGGCCACCGTACGGCCTAGGCAACCCAGCACACCTTTTGTGACCGCTGGTCAGCATTGACTAGGTCAACTAGAGTTTTGCCTAGCACCAAGGACCAAGTTAGAAGAAATTTTTCCAGACTAGTTGCAACGGGTCAACCTTGTCAGGTAAGACCAGTCTTGACCCATGAACAGCGCAGTTTCCGCACTTAATTTTGGGGAAACAAAATGCGAAATTATGTTCTTTACCCAACACCTCTCCTTGCAATCGAGATGTCAGATAAAGAAGGGGCAGCTGTAGATACCGTATTTTTTCTGCCCTTGATTTGTGTGACGAACCTTGAAAATCTCAAAAATATTAATTTTTGCCGTGTTTTACCGCTTTGATGTTGTTGACCTAGCCTTCTTGGGCTAGGATATGCCTAAATTTTTTGTTTGTGCTTAGATCTACATGTTTATGTGCTTTTTACCATGTTTGTACTTAGATCTACATGTTTATGTGCTTCTTGCCATGTTTGTGCTTAGATCTACTTGTTTATGTGCTCCTTGCCACGCTTATGCTTAGATCTTTATCTTTGTGTGCTCCGTGCCATGTTCATGTGTCTAGATCTACATGTTGGTTGCTATGCCATGTGCTTCTAAAGCCTTTTTTTATCTATAGGTCATATAGACACATACCTTTGGTGGAACGGATCACCAAAATGTTGAATCTTGTTCTTTGCCTGCTTTACTAACTCCTCACAATTACTTCTCCTTTGTGGAACACCTCTAAGTTGTCGGAGAGGCTACTAAAGTCTCTCCTAATTTCCACACTCCAAATTCTAGGGAATTGTAGATGGTGTCCTAGAGAGATGGCTTATTTTGAAAGAGTACTCAAAAACTATACGTATGTTCACTCGCTGTGACTCTTAATCTAATTGATGTAGGAGTACTTTAAATACTAGTAGAGATTCACCCACTATCAGATTTGTGATCCCTAAAAGTACTTAACTGTTAAGTTTAAATTACTCCACTACTGATATTGACAACTCATATCAATATCAATTGGTTTAAATTTAAACTTACTTATCAGATAACCCATGTGGACGATGCATGGGCAATTGTTTATGGGTTGGGTCAAACCAGCCCAATTTCTAACATCTCCCACTTGTCCACATTGGGTACTATAGTCAGAACTGACTCATCTCAATCTCTTGTCCAATCCTCTCTTTATATAGAAAAATGGAGTGTGCGACCTGACGAGAAGGTGTAAGGTAGGAGTACTATATTAAGCCACCATCTATACTGAAATAATACATCACTCATAATATCTCGTCTATGCCCCAGATTATTTGATCACACCCAATCAAGTTTCTTTAATCCCTCATGAGTTCAAAACTCAAAGCAACACTGGATCCCATATCATATAATATGCTCATGATTATGTTGAAAAACAAATTCTTCATAATCGCCCAGGCTATAAGCCATAAAATAAATGATGTGTCATAAATAATCTTTCCTAGACACTTGTGTCAATTCATTCACACTTGACCACTTTCCTAGACATGCTTTGTGAGACTGTGTTATATCATGGCCTTGAGATAACATGCTAAAGTAGCAACATCAAACATTCAGTTCATGACATAGTTCTAGGTCGAAAAAAGACACAGAATGGACCATGTGTTGACAAAGTATTTTGTTCGCCCTTGATTAGCGTGCCAGACCCCGAAAAATCCAAAGATATTATTTTCTCTCCATGGGGCCATGAGAACATCTAGAATGATGTGGAGCAACCCGTTTGGACATCAGAACGCTCAAACTGCCTTTTTTAGCCAAGATGCCCCTAGTCAACCCTGGGTTGACCGAAGGTCAAACAAGATCAAAATCCCCACAAAACAAGACTTTTCATAGTTTTACACCAAACTCAAGCTTCTTGGAGACTTTTGGCAACTCTGACCAAGTTTAACCAAATTTGACTCGGAGTTGACTCTCAACGGGCCCCAGAAACCCTAATTTTGACCTGGTCGTCAGAACGGGTTGAGACCAAAGCCATTGTGAATATAATCAAGTTCTCATTCCAACGACTATTCATGGGTCAAAATCGGAGTTAAAACGGTTGAGATATTGAGAAAATCATAAAAAGCGCGTCAGCACACTTCCTTAGGTCATAACTTTTGATCCAACAGTTGGAATTTTAATTTCTTTGGATTTTTGAAAACTAGACATCCAGAGCTTTCCAGAGACACTAAGATCTCCTCAATTCGAGTTTGGGAAGACCTCCAAATGAGCATCCGAATTTGTAACCAAAAAGTGCAACAAGACGAATTTGCTGATGTCACGATAAGATCAGCCCGACGCACCTTGTTGGGCTGCCGGGTCAACCTGGCGGCCCTTGAAGGTGTGCCATGCCTCGAAAAGTGTGCCAAGGGTTATAAATAGCCCCTAGCACCCCAGATTGGACCAAAATTGAAAAATTGGGTTTTTGGGAGTTGTTTAGGCTCTTTTAGTCATTTTTCCTCTCCTCCCATCACATTTCTCCACCAAAAACACACAAAAAATACATCAAAGTTTCTTGATTCTTCACTCTTCACCAAAAATAGAAGGTATTGTTCTTACCCCTAATCTTCTTCTCCTTGGTTCCATACCTTGGACTTGAGGTTTAGGGGTGTGGATGTAGCTTTTTAGCTACAATCCACACCCCTTTCTTTCCAAAGATTTTTCCAAGTTTTTTCTAGCTTATTTTTGCCTTAATGACATGATTTATTGCTTTCCTTAGCATGTTTCTTGCTTTATCTTGCTCCTAGCATGTTCTTAGTTTAGATCCATGTTCTACCATGCTTGTTTATATGTTATTTGTCGTGATCTACATGCTTTATGCTTTATGACATGCTTTCTATGCTTAGATCTTCTCTTTCCTATGTTTTTGATGTTAGATCAACATGCTTCCATGTTTCATACCATGTGTTTATGCCTACATCTATCTTTCCCATGCGTTGTTTGGCTAGATCGACATGTTTCTATACTTGTTTACATGTCTATTTATCTTGCCTACATACTTTATGCTTTATGCCATGTTTTCCTATACTTCGTTCCTCTTTTTGCTCTATGTTGATGTTAGGGTTACATGTTCACATGCTTGTATGATGTTGTTGGCTATGCCTTGCTTGGATCTATGTGTTCATGTATGTATTTCCGCACTATATGGTTAGATCCTGGTCTTGACATGCTTATGCTTGGATTCATGTTCTTCCATGTTTATGTGCTAGGCTTGTACATGTTGATGTGTACGTTTCTATGCCTACTTATCTTGACCTATGTTTTCACATGCCTATGTGCTTGGATCTATGTTCTCTACATGATTTATACTATCTTCCATGTGCTTGTGCGCTCCATGCCATGTTTGTGTGCCTAGAGCTAGGCTATGTTTGTCATGCCATGTGCTATTGTAGCCCTTTTGTCACTTTTGTCTCTCTTTCTTGCATTTGGCCTATTGGTTCGGACTCGATCTAGACCCTATAGTCTTTGTCATCGTCCATACACCTTGGCCCATATCAAAGGGTTTGGATCATCCTTATTTGCATGTCTATGTTTGCGTGTTTCTATGCTTTATGCTTATGTTAGCCTCTCTAGTTCTAGGCTTTGCCACACTTGATGCCCTTAGTGGGTTTGTGGTTGTGTGGTTACACCTGATGCTTGTGAGGCCTTGTTTGGATGTAGCCATTTGGGATGCATTGCCATGATGCCGGTTGCTTTGTGCATACCTTTCCCCTTTTTCGCTCCGTGCAATGATATGCTTGCCATGCTTGTTTGTGCCATCCGTTGGCTTTCTATGCATCATTACACGCTTGCTTACATGTTCATGCATGTGTCTTGCTTGTTAGTGTGTTGTCCATACTTCAACACAATGAAGCTACGGACATTCGATCCAAACCTATATTTGTCCCTCACGGACACCACCTTTTGTTTGCTTTCTTGCTTGTTTGCCTTCTTGCTTGTTTGCTTGCTTTCTTGCTTGTTTGCCTTCTAGTTCACTTGTTTATTTATCTTGTTGCTTGTCATGTCTCCTGCCACATGCTTTGCTTGCTTCTCTTGTACGCTTGTTTGCTTCATACCCATTGCACCTTATCTACGCATCTCTTTCTTTCCATTGCTTGTTTGTTGGTTTCTTGTCTTTGCCTTTGCATGTACACACATGGAGTGAGGATGCATGGAGCTAGGGCACAGTCTCCCAAGTTCCAGAAAAAAGGGCGAAGATACAAGCATGTAGATATGAGCCAAGCGGCTATGCTCAATAGGTTTAAGGCTCTAGTCTCTCCCATTAGGTTATGAACTCTTTTAAACCCCTTTCCTTCCTCCCTCCTTTGTTTCTTAGATGGGTTGTATTAGGTATATCATACGATGTACCATTCGTCCTCATCTCTAGAGTATGGCAACCCCTGTTTACTTTCTTGCACTTATATTTTGGGCCATGCTCTAGTGATGTAGGCATTTACTTTCTTGCTCTGTGTGCTAGCATTGTGCATGATGTATGTGTATATATATACCTGCTTGCCCCTTTCGGTGTGATTGTCATAGTCCATGTCACCATAGGCAAAGCGATGCCTAATTTCCGTCACGAAAGTAAAGTGACATGTCATCGGATTTTTGCTGTGAAAATCTAGTACTTTGCCTGAATGCCTTAGGAAAGTATAGATTGGGACCACACCTATTCAAAAGCCAAACCTCAAAGCCTTCGTGCATGCAAAGCCCCGAAAGCCAATGCTAAAATCATGTTTTTTACTGCCAATATCCAAAAATTAAGGTTTTATCAAAACAAAGGACTGTCCTTGGACAGGCGTTGTGGGGTGCCTAACACCTTCCCTACATGTAACCAAACTTTCTGACTCAAGAATCAAGAGTTTTTGCCATTCACATTAGATTAGGAAAAATTCCCATTTTCTTAGCCTAGGATTGGTAGTCAAATCAACTAGAAACAGGTGACCAATCACACCTTAGAAAAACCCAATGATTGGTGGCGACTTCACTTACCTTTGGTAATCACTTAAAATTTGGCCAAGATTCCCACCACACCTCCAAAGGTAGACCTACCTCCTCCACTGAGAGAGAAAGCACTCAAAGCTCCGCATGAACAACCACACAACCATTGAGGGGCCTCCATTAGGCCCTACGCACGCGGGAGCATCGCCACGGCAGGTGGTCGAACAAAGGCCCGACTATGGTTCTCCGTTTTGGGCCAAGCATCGACAGACTGGTGACTTCACTGGTGGTCGATGAGAGTTTAGCCTTTAGAGCTTTTGATAAAACCATAATCTTTGGACATTGGCTTTCAAACACACGGAAATTGGCATTAGCCTCTGGGGCTTTCCTTTTTGAAAAAGGCTTCTACTCTATCCTAGTAGACTATTTAAAAAAAAAAAAACAAAAACGTTTTCCAAAAAGGGGTGTGAGGTATTCTCATAGGGCTTTATAGCTTTCCTCACATGCTTTACTGCTTTCCTCACATGCTTTACAGCTTTCCTTCACATGCAAACATAAGGTAGCAAAATTTAATTTTCACTACACCTTTATTAGCTTTCATATTTGCTGTGCTTTGAAAAAATCTTTCCCCTTCATTAAGAATTGCATGACATCTACACCCTTTTTGAGCCGAACACAGGCTCCGCACTGCTAGCGTAGTCACATCTCTTTGGAGATTTCATCACCCCATCTGTAGATGCCCAGACACAAACATCGACAGTGTTACCCATAGTTAGATTCTAGGGCTCACTTTGTAGGCACTTCAAGGGCCAATGGGTGGACAGGAGTAGCTGAAAAGGCCCCCTCGATCCTTCCTACCCTACAACTTCTATGAAGGAAGGGGTATGGCGATTGAGTCCCCCTAGGACTAGGAACAACCTACCAGTTAAGCCTTTGCATACAGTTGGCCTAGTTATGTCAAACCTGTGAGGACTAGATCAAGCTAGAGCCCATGAGGACTAGGTAAAACCCAAAGAGTGAACATCCAATCCTAGGAAAGGATACCCTTATAGTGCTAGAGGCCAGGGGAAAGTGTTTTGTAACAGGCGCGCCCTTTTGCTTGCGCCAAAGAAATTGTGCTCTACTCCAGGTTCCTTCTATTCTACTTGCATGGCATCCATGATTAAACCCCTAGGGAAAGCAACCCCGTTGCTTGTACATGATATATCATACCTCATCCCTAAGGGTTTACAACCCTACAAGGGCACTTATGCATACACTAATTGGTTCCGTCACCTAATTGTGCAAAGATAAAATTTGTGGCAAGTAGCCGAAACTCTGTTTAGAAGGAAATACTGCCAAAAAGCTATCAAGAATTCTAAAGCATCAAGAGTTCGAGAGCTTTCTTAGAAAAGATAAAAAAAGATTACCCAGAAGCTTAAATCATCAAAGAGATCACAAGATGTCAAAGTGGCCAAGAGGGTCTAAGATTCAAATTGCCAAGAGATCCAAATTGCCAAGATGTCAAAATTGCCAAAGGTCCTGGATGTCAAGAATCCAAGGCCCCCCCCCCCCCCCCAAGAGATCCAAAGGTCCAAGAGATCCATGCTGTCCAAGTTACCAAGAGATCCAAGTGTCAAAGAGCTTCCCTGAGAAGTCCATATTGTCAGAAGTCGAGCTTTTCCTCATAATCACATTTACCTGTATTGTAAAAGGCCCACTGTTGGAGTCGATGAACCCAGCGTTGTAAAAGCAAATCTTGTACAAGCATGTAATCAAAAGAAGGGTCCTCGCATTGTTGAGCATTTCATGAAAGTTTTAGTTACTTGCTAGTGCATTAATCTTGCATCATAGTAGAAACTCACCATGATAAATACCCAATCAAGGGTCCAAGCCAATTTTTGAAAATGATAAGAGCATGTCCTTATGCATTTTGTTTACAGGCTAGCAATTCTCTAATAAAGGTATGATCTTTACCTACTTGCATAACATTGAGAAACCCTAGGAAAGACAGTTCCAGAACCGCTTATGCATTAGAATTCACCTAAGTCAAGGGTCCCTGACCCTATAAGGGCATGCATGCATTTTCTAATATCTCCCACCTAATTGTGTAGATAATAAATTGGGTGGCAAGCAACCGAGTTTTTCTATAGAAATGTACAAGAGGCTAAGTTTTCTTAAAATTGTCAAATGGATCAAACTTTGTTTTCCTTGTATCAAATGTCTTTGCATTAAAATTGGTTTCTTTGTCCAAGGATCTTGGTGAATATCATTACAAAAACTGTTGCCATACAAAGTGAGCCAAATTTTTCCTAAAAGGACAAGGTGTTACACCTTAAATTTTTCATTGTGAAAAAGGGTCCATCCAAGGACTTTTCAAAACCTATGCTAATGCTTAGTTGCTTGCCACAATTTGGTCATATTAAGATTTGCATCACTTTAGGAACTCATTCAATAACAAGAATTCCAAATCATGGAACGTCTCCTTCATAATTGCAAAATGAAATTGCTTAAAGAATTTGGACATAAGACTAACATGTGCTTTGGTTTTTGTTTCCGCCATGAAAATATCCCAATCCATCTCGAGGTGTGACAAGAAATGTGGGAAGTTTGAGATTCTTGTATCTCCCAGCTTATAGAAAAGGACATGTGCAAGAACAAAGATTGCAAATTGAAGCCTCGGTTCATGTTAGCTAAGGATCTTTAAAAGGCTGTTTAGATGGTTGAAGAACTAGAAAAATACCATACTGGGGCAGAATTTTTCTTGATCCTTCTCCCATGCAAAAAGAGATAAAGCTGATGGTAGTAAAAACATCATGAATCCCGGTGCAATTTTCATAGGGTTATCTCCAACAGACCGAAGGGTCATCCATGTTCTTCAAATTCACCTTAGTCGAGGTCATGACAGAAGCTTATGGAGCCATTTCTGAATACATGAGCCCCAAATAGCTCATTCAAGAACTCACTCTAAGGAGTCAAAGATTGCAATAAACCTACTTGTTATCTTGTGGATGCAACATCTCCATCAATCAGTATGAGACACCTATGTTGGACATGAGAATAGACAATTAAAAGGATGCAGGAGGCCACTCTATTGGAGGAGGGCCTAGGTATTTCCAATTTTGTTGGACCTTCTTAGGACCAAGATTCCTTACTAACTTCAGTCTTTTGAATTTCCTTTTCAGGGATTGGCTTCGGCCTATCAAGTATCCAAAGAGGCATAACTTGAGTTGCCTACTCCAATGAATTTGAACCAATTTCTTTCAAGGAAGCCACCAAGGGCCCTAATTCCCCTATCTCAAACATGATCAACAACCAATTCTATCAAGGCATTAACAGCATGATTGATGAGATCAACGATCCACAAGACGTCTATATGGACTGGAAGAAGCCAAGCCTTTAAGTGCTCTCAATATGATACTGGGGCAGATTTTTAGTGGTCTCATTCCCATAAGACCACTAAAAATCCATCTTGAGCACCCCCACATTATCCATAAAGACTAGCTACTATAATTCTAGGAGCGGAATTCAGTGAGAAGTTGGATTCGATTTGGATAGCTTGCAAGCTCCCTTTGTCAAGGCATCTCTAAAGGGTGAAAAGAACCCAACATCTCTCAAGCAAGATCAAATAGCTCAAGTTTCATTAGCATCAGCTTCCCTCAATAGGCTTTTCCTTTGAGTCTTCCTCAAAAAAATCCTCCTTTGCCTTCAGGTAGTCTAGGTATTCCCTAAGACAAAATCTCCTTTCTCCTTTGAGTAGATTGGGAAGTTCCTTTGAAAAAAAGATCTTCTTTTACCTTCTATTAGTCTTAGTGTTTCCTTCGAGAATTTCCTAGATAAAATCTTCACTCACCTTTGGGTAGACTAAGCGGTTCCTTTGGGTTTCCCCCAAAAAAATATTCCTTCGGGTCTTCTTCTGAAAAAACAATCTTTCACCTTCGGATCTTTCTGAACAAAGTCCTCCCTTTCTCCAGGTGTCCTAAGATGTCTTTGGGTTTCTCGATATGTGAACCCCCACACCCTTCAATTAAAAATTTCACCAAGCGGTGAAAGTGATTGAGAGACCATGGAAAACGCCACACTGAGGTAGCTTTTTTCGCACAGTCTCTCCCCTTTGAATGGAATTCTTTACAATAGCCTTGATAGCATCTTAAGCTTTAGCAAGGGCCAAAGTCACAATTTCTTTGCAGGGCCATCAGAAGATCTTGTAACTTGCTCGAAGCATTCCTTGGAAGCCTGACTTTCGCATTGACAATAGAAAAGGGCGAACCAAGCCTACATTCAGGGAGAATTATGAACTATCTCCAATTTTATCGGATCTTGCCATGAGCAAAGCCTTCATCTTACCCGGACCACTTCCATCTCAGGAACATTCAAACTGTATTGGGACCACCTCAGTCATGGTGATTCACTTGACAAATCTTAAATCCATGAGAAGTCAGCTTCGGCTACTTCAGCAACATAATGCCAGAACTTGCTTGTAATGAGTGCCCACATGTGAATCATGGAGGAAGAGTTAAAGGATTAAATTTGGTAGAATGAGAGCCAAAATACTTCCAATTTTATCGGGTTTGGCATAATCTTGATATGTCACTAACTCCCTTTAATCAATTTCCTTTTCAACGACATGCTTTAACCAAGCCAAAGAGACGTCATTCACATCGCATTCTTCAATGAATAGTGATGACCAAGCATCTGAGCATTTGTGATAGAGCCATTCACTTGCTGAACATCTGGGCGACAGTGCCCCATCAAAATTCCTGGGAATTGCATTAGCTTCCCTTCTTGTCATTCTCATGTTTCCTTTCTTAGATCCCTAATGTGGCATGTTTGCCTTGACAGGTTAGTTCAACAATTGACGTGGAAAATGAAGTTTCCTACTTGTACCTCACAAGAATCTTCACCATGGATCACAAAATATTTATCCCAAGGAAACACTGGAACCCAAGTTTGACCTTGTCACTCATCCTAACATTATCTCAACAAAACCTTCTCCCATCTCAGTTGGCTTAGGTTTGTTGCAGTCTTGTACACATTTTTCAAAAAAAAAAAGATTTTTCAAAATAAGATCAAAGCATAAAGGTTCAAATCAAAACATCAAATCATGAAAATCTGTGTTTTGAAACGCGTGCATCTTTCAAGAGCGGCAAGTCAACGCCAAAACCCCTTTTTTGGGAAAAGAGTTGTTTAAGTGAAGTGGTTGTCCCTTACCAGGGATAAAGGGCATGTGATCCCCAAACACTCACCTCATGATATCCCATCTCAACAACTCCACATTCCTAAAACATTCACCACTTTTGCAAAGTGCACTTTCAATTCTTGACAATTAACCCCCCCTAGGGAGGTCTTACCCAAGATTGGTGTGGACCCTGAATCAGTGAATGACCATATGTTCAAGTTTCATTGACCAACTGATTAGATTTGAAATGATGGAGGCATTTATTTCAGCTATCTAAACAGTTATATCACTTGATAGCCCTTTTGAGCCAGAAAGAAAATGTTTTTCAAAAATCACCCAAATTTATAATTTAGCACATAAGCTCCTAAGGCTAAGAAGTAAGCGTTCAAGATGACAGAGAAAGGCATTCATTTCACTACCGTCTCGCTTGCAGAGAAATATCCCTTGTTAGCTCAGTTGAGCCTGCTGAACTCTTTTTTTGATTTAACCCAGGCAAGGATTACCCCCCACACTAGGGCGGGTTAAATGGTTACAAGGATCTCATGCTAAGTGATCTCCAGTTTGAGTCCATCAAATGAGTCTATAATTTAAAAAAAAAAAAATTTGAATGAGAAAGGAGCCCAAATCAAATGACAAAAGTCATGGGTAATCAAGTCAAATAAATCCCTAAGCGAGAAAGGGTAAAAGAAAAAATTCAAACTAAAACAATCAAGAAACACGGGCCAAAGAAAATCAAAATGAAAGCCCCAAAAATGAAATGGGCAAAATTCAAGAAATGGACTTAAATTGAGGATATAGCCGAGCATGAGAGGCAACCAAAATGCTTTTAATGAAGTGTAATCCTTGACTTTAGGAAACCTTTCAAAGAACTTCACAGCCAAAATATCCTCTCGTAAGCCTAGGAAACCCATATCCTTACATTAAGGTCCTGAGAAAGTCCTTCCTGATTGAGAGCGACTATTTAGTCTGCGGAGCTTATGCCAAATAATCACCCACATGTGAAAGTTTTGAGCATGATATCCTTTATTTCAAGCACCCAATTAACCCTAGGCCACGTTACAACCTAATAAAAGACCTCACTGATCATTGAAGATTGGTTGGTCGTGGGACATTGAACATTTGGTTAATCATCGATGATGGAATCATCGATGGTGGAATCATCCGCATATGCTAAGGCGCCATGCCTCAAAAAGGGTAAGGTCCTCTCCCAACCCACCTGATGAGTTCAAAACGCTAAACACATCATTCATGTTTTCCCCACATAGATTAAAAAGGGACATCCATGCATTTGGTGAACACAAGCACTTTGCTCAAGAAATCCTTGCTCGTGAGCATGTTCCCCATTTAGGGTAAATGATAGGCGTCGAGCAAATACACTCTTAAACCACATAGGAAACATGGCCTTAGTGAGCCCCTCATATGATACATGCATTTAAACATATTTTCATGATCATGACTGAATTTCCCAAAATTTCTAAACCGGGTTTTCAAAACCAATTGAAACAGAAGGAAAAAATAATGACCCTCAAAGATTTCAAATCCTCCAAACTTTTCAAGTCCAAAAAAAAATCCTTGAGGGTAATTCATTTCTTCCTAAGGAATCTGCAAAAAAAAAAAAAGGTTTTAAGATTGCAACATCTTATGCAAGCCTCCCTTCATCATTACCAAGCAATTTCAAAAAGACCTAAACCCAAAAGATTCAAATGCTCAACCCCAGGTTTTAAATACCATTTGAGCATCAAGGAACCCATTGTGGTATAATCATCCAGTACAAGCTCAAACCCATGTCAAGCCGGTTTGCTGATCTAGAACCATGCAAAACCCTACATTGGGGCAGTTTATTTTGTGCGGTTCCATCCATTTTGTGCTAATCAGTATGTAAGAATAGGTCCTTCCTATTAGGAACTTTTCCCCTCATGTCAAGAACGCCACAAAACCTACACTAAGGTAGTTTTATTTTGTGTGATCTCTCCCTTTTCCATCTCCTTCAGTGGATTGATCACTATCAGATTGAATCGGTAAACCCGCGAGGATACGGTGTGATGCAAGTACTACCAATATCACACATATAGCAACAACCCTTTGAAAGGAGATATCCAGAATCATACATGTAAGTCCTACCTAGAGACATTGTTTTGTACACACATTAGTAGCATACTTAGAGGCATTGTTTCACACATACAGCAGTAGCCCTTTGAAAGGAAATTTCCAGAATTATACATGTAAGTCTTGCCTAGAGGCATTGTTTCGTGCGAACAACAGTAGCCCTTTGAAAGGCGATTTACAGAATCATACATATAAGTCCTAACTAGAGGCATTGTCTTTCATATAAATCAGCAACCCTCTCAAAGGCGATTTCCTAGAACTATGCATGTATGTCCTAATTAGAGGCATTGTTTTTCACATATATAGTAGCCCTCTCAAAGGCATTTTTCCTAAAGTCATACATCAGCCCTCTCAAAGGCACTTTCTAGAATCATACATCAGCCCTCTCAAAGGCACTCTTCCTAAAGTCATATAGCAGCCCTTTCAAAGTCACTTTTCCTAAAGTCATACAGCAACCCTCTTAAAGGCACTTTTTGTAAAGTCATACATCAGCCCTTTCAAAGGCAGTTTCCAAAATCATACATCAGCCCTCTTAAATGCACTTTTCCTAAAGTCATACATCGGCCCTCTCAAAGGAAAAATCGCCATGCTTCCACGGCATAGGAATCATTATGGTGCTTGATACCCAACAACAAATCAACACAATCTTCTATGCTTCCATGGTGTAAGACCCTTTCCACACTTCCACGGTGTAGGAACTTCTCCTCTCTTATTCTAGGAGTCATTATGGTGCTTGATATCTGACAACGGATTAGCACAAACTTCTATGCTTCCACGATGTAGGACCCTTTCCACACTTCCATGGTGTAGAAACTTCTCTTCTCTTGTTCTAGGAGTTATTATGGTGCTTGATACCTAACAATAGATCAGCACAATCTTCTATGCTTCCACGGTGTAGGACCCTTTCCACACTTCCACAGTGTAGGAACTTCTCCTCTCTTGTTCTAGGAGTCATTATGGTGCTTGATACCCGACAACGGATCAGCACAATCTTCTATGCTTCCATGATGTAGGACCCTTTCCACACTTCCACGGTGTAGGAACTTCTCCATGCTACCACGGCATAGGAATCATTTTGGTGCTCAATACCCAACAACGGATCAACACAATCTTCTATGCTTACATGGAGTAGGACCCTTTCCACACTTCCACGGTATAGGAACTTCTCCTCTCTTGTTCTAGCAATCATTATGGTGCCGATCAACACAATCTTCTATGCTTCCATGGTGTAGGACCCTTTCCATGCTTCCACGGTGTAGGAACTTCTCCTCTCTTGTTCTAGGAACCATTATGGTGCTTGATACCCAACAATGGATTAACACAATCTTCTATGCTTCCACGATGTAGGACCCTTTCCACACTTCCACGGTGTAAGAACTTCTCCATGCTACCACAGCGTAGGAATCATTATGGTGCTTGAAACCTAACAACAAATCAGCACAATCTTCCATGCTTCCACGATATAGGATCCTTTCCACACTTAGACGGTGTAGGAACTTCTCCATGCTTCCATGGCATAGGAATCATTTATCAGGCGTGCTATTCAGATATCCTCTATCTTTGCCACATCCCATCTTGAGGTTATAGCGATCGTGTCGTACGCCTCGCCATCACACACTTATCAAGTTCCTAAAGAATCCTAAGTTCCCAATCACCAGGTAAGTTCCCTTACTTTTTCCTAGCATTTTATTTTTTGCGTCCATGGCATCTAGCATTTGCATTTGCATGTTTTTCTACCTAGCCAAAAAAAAAAAAAAAAATTTTTTTTTTCCCTTTTCCAGAGCTTAAAGACAGGTCCAAAAAATGTTTCAAAAGCAGCTACAACACATTGGTCCAGTCAGGTAAAATCCAATCTCGATCTGTGAGTAGTCTCTGTACGCAATTTGGGGGCGACAAATTCAAAATCACGTTCTTTATCCGACACCTCTCATTGCACTCGAGATGCTAGATAAAGAAAGGGCAGCTATTGATACCGTATTTTGTTTGCCCTAGATTTGCATGTCAAACTCCAAAAAATCCAAAGATATTATTTTCTCTCCATGGGGCCGCGAGAACATCTAGAATGACGTGACATAACCCATTTGGACATCGAAGCACTTAAAGTGTCTTTTTCAGCCAAAATGGCCAAAATGCCACTAGTCAACCCTAGGTTGTCCGAAGGTCAAAATCCTCACAAAACAACATTTTTCATAGTTTTACATCAAACTTGAGCTCCTTAGAGACTTTTGGAAACTTTGACCCGGAATTGACTCCCGACGAGCCCCAGAAACCCTAATTTTGATCTGGTTGTTAGAATGGGTTGAGACCAATTCCATTGTGAAAATAATTAAATTCTCACTCCAACGACTATTAATGGGTTGAAATTGGAGTTAAAAATGTTGAGATAATGAGAAAACTGTGAAAAGCACATCAGCACACTTCCTGAGGTCATAACTTTTGATACAACTGTTGGAATTTTAATTTGTTTGATTTTATGAAAACTAGACATCCATAGCTTTCCAGGGACATCAAGATTACCTTAATCCGAGTCTGGGAAGACCTCCAAATGCGCATCCAAATTTGGAACCAAAAAGTGCAACATGATGAATTTGCCGATGTCACGATGACATCAGCCGAGTGCACCTTGTTGGGTCACCGAGTCAACTTGCCCGCCCTTGAAGGTGCACCATGCCTCGAAAAGTGTGCCAGGGCATTTGTTGGGCATTTTTCCTCTCTTCCCTACACATTTCTCCACCAAAAACACAAAAAAATACATTAAAGCTTTTTGATTCTTCTCTCTTCACCAAAAACACAAGGTATTGTTCTTACCCCTAATCTTCCTCTCCTAGGTTCCATACCTTGGACTTGAGGTTTAGAGGTGTGGATGTATCTTTTTAGCTACAATCCACACCCCTTTCTTTCCAAAGCTTTTTCCAAGCTTTTTCTAGCTTATTTTTGCCTTAATAACATGATTTATTGCTTTCCTTAGCATGTTTCTTGCTTTATCTTGCTTTTATCATGTTCTTAGTTTAGATCCATGTTCTTCCATGCTTGTTTATGTGTTACTTTTCTTGATCTACATGCTTTATGCTTTATGCCATGCTTTCTATGCTTAGATATTCTCTTTCCTATGTTTTTGATGTTAGATCCACATGCTTCCATGTCTCATACCATGTGTTTGTGCCTAGATCTATCTTTCCCATGTGTTGTTTGGCAAGATCCACATGTTTCTATGCTTGTTTACATGTCTATTTGTCTTGCATACATGCTTTATGCTTTATGCCATGTTTTCCTATACTTTGTTCCTCTTTTTGCTCTATGTTGATGTTAGGGTTACATGCTCACATGCTCACATACTCACATGCTTGTATGATGTTGTTGGCTATGTCTTGCTTGGATATTTGTGTTCATGTATGTATTTCATGGTTGGATCCTGGTCTTCACATGGTTATATGCTTGGATTCATGTTCTTCCATGTTTATGTGCTAGGCTTGTACATGTTGATGTGTACGTTTCTATGCCTACTTGTCTTGACCTATGTTTGCACATGCCTATGTACTTGGATCTATGTTCTCTACGTGCTTTATATTGTCTTCCATGTGCTTGTGCGCTTCATGCCATGTTTGTGTGCCTAGACCTAGGCTATGTTTGTCATGCCATGTGCTATTGTAGCCCTTTTGTTGCTTTTATCTCTCTTTCTTGCGTTTTGGCCTATTGGTTTGGACCCGATCTAGACCCTATGGTCTTTGTCATCGCCCATACACCTTGGCTCATATCAGAGGGTTTGGATCATCCTTATTTGCATGGTTATGTTTGCGTGTTTCTATGCTCTATGCTTATGTTAGCCTCTCTAGTTCTAGGCTTTGCCACGCTTGATGCCCTTAACGGGTTTGTGGCTGTGTGGTTACACTTGACGCCCGTGAGGCCTAGTTTGGATGTAACCATTTGGGGTGCATCGCCATGATGCCGTTTGCTTCATGCATACTTTTCCCCTTTTCTGCTCTGTGCAATGATATGCTTGTCATGCTTGTTTGCCTCATCCGTTGGCTTTCTATGCATCATTACACGCTTGCTTACATGTTGATGCATAAGTCTTGCTTGCTAGTATGTCGTCCATACTTCAACACAATGAAGCTATGGACATTCAATCCAAACCTATATTTGTCCCTCGAGGCCACCACATTTTGTTTGCTTTCTTGCTTGTTTGCTTTCTCGCTTCTTTGCTTGTTTGCTTGCTTTCTTGCTTGTTTGCCTTCTAGTTCACTTGTTTTTTTTATCTTCTTGTTTGTCATGTCTCTTGCCACATGCTGTGCTTGCTTCACTTGTACGCTTGTTTGCTTTTTACCCATTGTGCCTTATCTATGCATCTCTTTCTTTCCATTGCTTGTCTTTTGGTTTCTTGTCTTTGCCTTTGTGTGTACACACATGGAGCAAGGACGCATGGAGCTAGGGCATGGTCTCCCAGGTGCCAGCAAAAAGGGCGAAGATATAAGCAAGTAGATATGAGCTAAGCGGCTATGCTCAATAGGTTTAGGGGTCTAGTCTCTCCTATTTGGTTATATACTTTTTTAAACTCCCTTCCTTTCTCCCTCTTTTCTCTCTTAGATGGGTTGTATTAGGTATATCATGCCATGTACCATTTGTCCTCATCTCTAGAGTATGACGACCCTATTTACTTTCCTGCTCTGTGTGCTAGCATTGTGCACGATGTATGTATATATATACCTGCTCGCCCATTTCGGTGTGATTGTCACATTCCATGTCACCTAAGGCAAAGCGATGCCCAATTTCCGCCACGAAAGTAAGGTGACATGTCACTGGATTTTCACCATGGAAATTTGATACTTTGCTCGAATGCCTTAGGAAAGCATAGATTGAGACCACACCCATTCAAAAACCAAACCTCAAAGCCCCATGCATGCAAAGCCCTGAAATCCAATGCTAAAATAATGTTTTTTACTGCCAATATCTGAAAATTAATGTTTTATCAAAATAAAGGATTGTCCTTGGACAGGCGTTGTGGGGTGTCTAACACCTTCCCCACACGTAACCAAACTTCTGGACTCAAGAATCAACATTTTTTTCCATCCATATTAGATTAGGAAAAATGCCATTTTTCTTACCTTAGGATTGGTAATAAAATCAACTAGAAACAGGTGACCAATCACACCTTAGAAAAACCCAATGATTGGTGGCGACTTCACTTACCTTTGGTAATCACTTAAAATTTGGCAAAGATTCCCGCAACACCTCCAAAGGTAGACCTACCCTCCTCCATTGAGAGAGAAAGCACCCGAAGCACCACGTTAACAATTGCACAACCATCGAGAGGGGCCTCCAACAGGC
The DNA here is from genome assembly GCA_019022515.1 of Quercus aquifolioides. Lineage (NCBI taxonomy): Eukaryota > Viridiplantae > Streptophyta > Magnoliopsida > Fagales > Fagaceae > Quercus > Quercus aquifolioides. Next base: position 28,434,021 of record CM032331.1, read on the forward strand.
CTCGTGCACGCGGGAGCATTGTCACGGTGGGTGGTTGAAAGAAGGCCCGACATCAGTTCTCTATTTTGGGCCAGGCGTCGACACCATGTAGTGGTCAACTAGGACTCACATAGTGATGGAGTAAGGATTTTTCCAATCGCTCCCTTAATTGGTTGGCTATAGACATATAGTATAATTTGAATGCTACAGTGTAGCTCCCACTCAATTTAGGCTTGTCACACTCAAACATCATACATATCTTAGTCCAATCGCCTCAAAGGAAACCAACCTAAGTATCTCAGCACAATTACACATCAAGTTCCTATCCAAGATCTCACATTCAGCTTTATTCAGGCTTCATGGAGTTGTAGATACACTTCAAGTGCGACTCCCATAAGTCTCATCTTAGCCTAACTAAGGCAACATTCATTATATTATCTTGCACGCCTCCCTAAGCATCAAGATGATCACTAACTTGATTTACAGAAAATCAAAATGATCACTACATCTCATCTTGCTCGCTACTCAAGCATTAGGGTGATCGTCCATGTGAGTCGACTGATCTAAGCCTGGTGACATATTCTCAAATAATATGTGCTCAATATGCAATATCAATCACATCACAAGATGAATCAAAATAAATAACATCATTGTTGCATAGAGTACGAATAAACATAAATGTCCATAAGGTATCCAAAAACATATATATCAAATCCTATAAAGTCCCAAACTCCTAACATGAGCTTGAAAAGCATTTCTAGCAATGGCTTTAGTAAGTGGATCAGCCACCATCTTGCTAATGTAGATATGTAAGAGGATTACCTCTCCTTGTTTAAGCAAGACAAATGTAGTTATAACGAGTCTGTATGTTTTTGCTTTTGCCATGGTACTTAGGATCTTTGGCATAAGCCAAGGCTTCCATACTATCATAATACATCTTTACCGCTTCATCTGCAAGAGTGTTACCCTTAATCTCTTCGGAAGATTCTCTTCAACCAAACAACGTCTTATGCTGTTGCTGAACAAAAAACATACTTAGACTCCATTGTGGACAAAGCAATGCAAGACTGTTTCTTGCTGCACCAAGATATAGCTGCACCACTAAGTATGAATCCATAACCTGTAGTGGACTTGAACTCATCTCTATCATTGGCCCAGTTAGCATTAGAATAACCTCTCAATCTCAAATCTCCACCCTGATAGCAAAGAATGAGATCTGATGTCCCATGAAGGTATCGAAAAATCCTCTTAATTGCTTGTCAATGAACATGTCCTGGATTACTTTGATAATGACTAACCATACCAACTGCAAAATAGAAGTCTGGTTGAGGTACACAACATAACATACATTAGACTTCCAATTACACTTGCATAGGGAACTCTTACCATTTCTCTCTTTTCCTTTTCTGATTTAGGGAAATCTTCAAGGCTTAATGTATGTCCCTTCTCAATTGGAGTGTCTATGAGTTTGGAATTATGCATATGGAATCACTCTAAGATCATCTTTATGTAAGTTTCTTGAGATAAACCAAGAAGCTTTTTGAGCGATCCCTCAAGATCTTAACTCCAAGCACATAATTAGCCTCTCCCATGTCCTTCATTTAAAAAATAGAGGACAACCACCTTTTGGTGGTGACAATCATCTCTATATCATTTCCAGCCAACAAAATGTCATCCACATACAACAAATAGGATAAGCAAACTCTTTCCTAATCGTTTGACATACACACAATGGTCATCTTCCATCATTTCGAAACAAATTGAAATAATAGCCTTATAAAATTTGAAATACCATTGTCTAGACGCTTGCTTTAGGCCATAAATGGAACGCTTAAGGCGGCACACTTTGTGCCCTTGTTCCTTGACCTCAAAGCCAATAAATTGATATGTATAGATTTCCTTGTCTAGTTCTCCATTGATAAATGCAATCTTTACATCGATTTGGAAGAGTTCCGAATTCGAATGTGCAAGAATAGCTAGAATAAGGTGAATAGAGACAAATCTCACTTTGGGTATAACCTTTCACCACGAGACGGGCCTTATATTTGTCAATTGATCCATCTTCCTTGTGCTTTATTTTTAAAACCCATTTGTTTCCAATGGTCTTATTCCTAGGCGGAAAGTCAACTAACTTCCATACTTGATTCTTCGCCATAGAATCCATCTCATCCCTCATAGCAACTAGCCATTCATGTGAAGCAAGTGAAGCAAATGCTTCCTCATAGGAATCAGGTTCATCAAGGTCAAGTGAAGCACATATGAAAGATTCCCCCTCAATCTCAAAATAACGACGAGGAATAGTTCCACATTCACTTCTATGTACCTTGGATCCTTGTATGTCACTATTTAGTGATTTTGCTCCCACTAGGAGCCAAATCACTCCCACTATCTTTGGCGATTTCAGTATGAAGTTGTGATTCTCCACCCTTGCCCAAAGATGGTATGACAGCTTCAAGTTCTTGCAGCTCATAAAGTTGAAGATTTTGTTTTGCTTTATTGATGGTTGGAAATTCATCTTCAATGAAGTTGACATCATGAGACTCTATCTCAGTCATTCCACCATTAGAATGTTCACCATACATTACATACCCTTTTGACCTTTCTAAATATCTTATAAAGATTTTCTTACTTGCTATAGGGCCTAATTTCCCATATTTATGGGAAGTATTGTGAACAAAAACTGCACAACCCCAAGGTCGCAAGTTCTCCAAATTGGGTTTTGCACCATTCCATAACTCATATGGTGTTTTGGGAACTGACTTAGAAGGCACACGATTAAGGATGTAGGCAACAGTCAACAATGCATTCTCCCAAAACAAAATTGGAAGGTTAGCATACGCCATCATCGATCTAACCATCTCTAATAGAGTACGATTCCTTCTCTCTGTAACACCATTTTGTTGTGAAATACCAGGAATCATCAATTGCCTACATATCCCTTTTTCCTCACATAGTTCCTGAATCTGTTTAGACAAATATTCACGACCCCTATCAATTCAAAAAACCTTTAGGGTCCTTTCTTTTTTATTCTCAACCTCTACCATAAAGCGCTTAAAGCAATCTAATGCTTCAAAGTGATGGGAGATCAGATAGACATAACTGAAACATGAATAGTCATCTATAAATGTGAGAAAATAAGAGGTGCCATGGCGTGCCTTAACATTCATAGGTCCACATATGTCCGAATAGACTAATTCCAAAGGATGAGTTGCCCTTGGAGCCTTACCAAAAGGCTTCCTACAGGCCTTTCCAGCTAGAGAAGGTTCACACATAGGTAGGCATACATTAGCGATAGACCTTAATAGGCCTTCTCTATCTAGTCTAGCCAATATATCTTTTCCTATGTGTCCAAGTCTAGCATGCCATATTACAGAATCAGAAGCATCATCATTATGAGCAATAAAAGAAAAGAAGGAATAATCTAAATTCAACATAAAGACATCTTTAGATAAATAACCATGTCCATACAAGGTTTTATTTAAATAAAAATCTAATTGAAGACCATCGAAATGAAAACATGAATATGAAGTTTGTAGGTTGCACCAAATGATTACTTTCTCAATGCGACAGGTGGCTATATTGTTCTTGCACCAAGTGACTGCTTTTATCAAATAATTGAGTAAATTACATTATTCCCTTATCATGAAAGGTGGTTTTCAAATTAAACCCAAAAATTTTAAAAAGTTTAAATTTAAAAAAAAAAAAATTAGGAAAAAAGCAATTTACACTAGTCAACTTTGCCCAAAAATCATTTAGTCCTTTAAGTTTGAAATTGGACATTTTAGTTCGATAACTTTACCGAAAAATTATAATAATCCTTTAGGTTTGAAGTTGGTCATTTTAGTTCAGTAACTTTGTCCAAAAATGATTTTAGTCCTTTTAGTTTGAAGTTGATCATAGCAAATCATTTTTGTCCTTATAATTAAGGATTACAATGAATTTTGGGTGAAGTTATTGGACTAAAATGGCCAATTACAAACTTAAAGGATTGAAATGATTTTTGAGTAAAATTACTAGACTAAATTCAAACTTAAAAGACAAATGATCTTTGGGCAAAATTAGCAAGTATAAATTGCATTTTTGCTATTTTTAAATTCATTTTAATTCATACCCTTCGTGAGTCTCAATTAATTAAAAGTACACTAAATTACAAATTGCACCCCCTAACTTTGCCTAAAATTCAATTCAATTTTCTTATTTCACTTTCATTCAATTTCGCTTTTTTACTTTCAACTTTGTTCAATTTAGTCCTCTTGCTAGCCTTGTCAAATTGAGCCATTAAGGACTCCCAAATGATGTATTTTTGTATTGAACAAAGTTGAAAGTTATTGGTACAATTTTGATGTAGACTAATGGGAGGACTGAACTAAACAAAATTGAAAGTTTGTGGATTGAATTGTAGGAAAGTGAACTTAAAGGGCTGAATTGAAGTTTAGGAAAAGTTAAAGTGTAAAATTTGTAATTTAGCCTTAAAAGTAATATAAATTCACATTGAATTGTGATTAAAACCTGTCTAAACATCGAAAGTTTTCATGTGGAGCCTTGGCATACGGTTTGAGAATTGTGAAAGTATATAGTTTTTTTTTTTTTTTTTTGAGAGGGGTGAAAGTATATAGTTATTGTAACAAAAAAACTCACAATAAAATTACGTATTGCATATATAACTTTCTAAAAAAAAAAAAAACGTATTGCATATATAAGCTCATGCTCAAAATAATGGATGTCCTTTCACATTTTTCTTGCTTGAGTCATGTGATGTCCTATAAAAACATTAATATAATTAACATAATTGCTTTGAGTGAACTCTATTACCAAGATTTCAATAAATTTAAAAAAATACTACATCAATTAAAAATAATACCAATAATTTCTATGAATTTAAAAGAAGTTTAATTATTTTAAATATCTACCATGATTTTTTTTTTTGTTTTAATAATGAAAGTTGGGTCGAACATGTTGTGCTTGCACCATATGGCTTAATACAAGTGTAAGGACTGGTTTTGAGTTTGTAGCCCACTATGTGGAATGGCTTAAGCCCAAAAAGCCCAAAAGCAATGAATTTATAGAGAATGGGTTGAAAAACTGGGCTGTAGTTGATCAAGTAAATCTGGGAATAAATCTGACAATAAAAGAATGAAACGACATAGAGTTATTTTGAAGAAAAGTTATCCTCGGCAAGGTCCGAGGTGCATTGTTCTTTTATATTATCTTTCAATTGGGTTACAGGTATGATTCCTCAATACTATCTCCTTTTTCCGACCCTCCATTCATGAAGGGCCTCATCCCTTATATAGTTCCTTTCACAGCATCTTCATCCTACATTTGTTAAGCATCTGAGTCGTCACTTGAGTGCCTGTCTCATCAGACACCTTCTCTGGTCTTACACATCTTGGGGTAACCAATTTCCTACTGTTCAGGGGTCTTCTCCACATTAATGCAGCTAGGAAAGTAGCTGCAGAACATTAAATGCGGTTGTGCCAACTTTGTTCCTAAGATATCTTAGGATTTCGTTTGGTTCAATATCCATTCAGTGACTATTTATATCGACGAAACTTCCTGGGAGGTTCTTCTACATTAGTAAGCCATTTCTTCTGACCTTGGCTCCAGTCTGCCGAGGAAATATTACCCTCGTCCAATACCACCTGGAGCCTCAGTAACCAAAACTAAACCTTTTCCTTGCTAACACAGTCCTCTGTGATGGAAACTATTCCTATCCAGAACAATCTCTATCCTCGGCTTGGGCTATGGAATAATAATAAATTTACATTAAACTTTTGTGCCTAACATCCCTACAATAGCCCCTTGAAATGCTTCTTTCTGATTATTCAAGAAGATAGGAGGATTTTGACGTTATCAGACTTGTCTCATATCTATCTAGTCCCATCTCTGCCCGTACATTTACTACTTAAACTGCCCCAAAACACGTTCCTGTCGCTTCGGCTTACAAGGCGCGGCCCTCATTTAATTTTTACGGCCTTGTGTCTCCCACGTCCTACAGTGGGATTTACATCTAACGGTTGAGAATTTTGCTGGGACCTGAGCGGGAACTTTCCCGCTCCAGAACTCGCTTCTTGATATAGATATCAATCAAATCAAACTCTCTCCTCACTTTAGCAACCATTTAGCTCACAGCACACATACTTTGAATTTACCAACCTTTTCAATTTACTCGAGCTTCTACAAACACAAAAAGTCCATCCAAGGACTCATTCGTCACTCTAGTAAGTCTTTACAAACCTCTATTCTTTACTTTTCCTTTGATATTTTTCTTTGTTCTTCATACTTTTCCTTTCTTTGGCTTTATTCCTTTTCTCACATTTACCTTAGGATTATTCAGACTTATTCTATAATGGGTAGATTTAAATGTCTAGTAGAATCCGAGGAAGCCATGGCAACTTTTAGGGCTCAATATAGGATACCTCCCAATGTCAATCTCAAATATTGTGAGGAGGGAGAGTGGTTTGAAAAAAGAGAGGAAGGTGAGGTGGTGATTCCCATGATTGCCTTTATAGAAGGCGGCATGAGAATCCCAATGGGTACCGTTATGAGGGATTATCTTAGGTTCTTCCGTATAGCACCTACCTAGTGTGTTCCAAACGTATTTAGGATATTAGGGTGTGTGGATGCCTTAAATGAGAAATTAGGATTAAGGCTAACCCACCACGATGTTAATTGGATATATAATCTCCACCACTTAAAGGGGAAAGGGTATTATATGAAGACAAGAAAGCCCGAAATCAAACTTATACAGTGCCTCCCTGAGTCTAGTAAGGGGCTAAATAAAGACTTCTTAATCGTATTAGGGGAATGGCATGATGGCCTTCACTATCCGACGACAGAAGGACACCAGGTGTGATTCTAAAAGTAGAGAAGAAAAAATAACCTTCTTTTCACTCTATTTTGATTTGTGCTAGTTCACTTCTATTAATCGGCACTGCATGATTTTTTGCAGATTGGCGTGCCATTGAGTCAAATTTCAGTTTGGTGAACCGAGAAGATTTAGATAATATCCTTAGAGCTGAGGTGTTCATAAACGAGGATGACAGCCAATTGTGGGCATCTCACGTGATACTAGGAGTCACGCCTATTTCTCGTGCTTACCAAGCGCCTAAGTGCGTGATAAAAGCTCGCGATCCACGCCTTCATCGCATCAGCGTTGCCGTGGAAGGGTTTCTTCTTCCCGAGGGCGTTCCTATCCCAAAAGGCACAACCATCTCCCAGCTGCTTCCTGAGGGTATCCCTTCAATAGAAGCATCCTCGTCTCAACCCACTGTCAAGGAAGGGGAGGAAGAAAGAGAAGAAGAAGAAGAAAAAGAGGAAGAAGCGGAGGGAGTTATAAACTTGACAGACTCCCCAGAAGCGTTTGAGGTTTTTAACCGATCTCCCTCCCCCGAGAGTACTTCAACCAATTTAGGTGAGATGGGCATTCAAAGGAAATCTCAGAGAAGTTTGCTGGAATTAATAGAATCCCAGCCTGGGAAAGACGCACATGGAGGGTCAACTTAACCTAAGCTTCCCCCGCCCCCTCCTAAACATCCTCTTCCACCTTCCCAACCCTCTTTGCCACCAAGGCTGGAACCTTCTAATCCAAAGAGAAAGAGAGAACAGAAAGGTAAAGATGTAATTGATGCTGGGAGGCCTTGTCCTCCTTCAGAAGAAGAGCCCCAACAGGCTGCAAAATAGCAAAAAATTGGGCCTGGAGGGCAAAAAGTCTTAGAAAGAAGAGACAGCCAGCCATCCGAGCCTCAGGCTTGGCTTCTAGCGCCAATGATCAATGGTGAGCATCTGAGGGATGATGCATCCATCAGGGACTTCCATGGAGGCATTGGATGTCGTGTGGCCTCAGCTCTGGAAGAGGCTTTGCTACTCCTAACTGATATGGCCGAGCTGCGGTCCATCAGGAGGCCATAGGTTTTCCTCAACCTTAAACGATATCTGGGCATGGTATGTAACTTCCCTCCTTTCTTTTCTTTCTTTTTTCTTCTTTTTATTTAATTTCAAAAGGTGACCACCCTTTTTCTATCAGGCTGTCCAAGCCATTTTCAGGGTTGAGGAGATAACCAACTCCTGCTATCAGTAGTTGGAAGATGAGAGATCTAAGCGTGTGGCAGCCGTGAATTCCTTCAATATCGCGGATCAGTCTAACAAGGACTTAAGGAAAAAATTGACGACGGAAGAGCGAGCGAGGAAGAGTGCTGACTCTGCTCTAGAGAGTGCTCAAGGACAGGCCGAGGATCAGAGGCTGCAGCTGCGCGATGCCAAGGAACAGTTGACCTCTTCTAAAGAGCAAGTTGCAGCTTTGTAGAAGAAGTTAGTTGAGATCTAGAAGCAGAGGGATGAGGCCGAGAAGGCCAAAGATGAGGCTGTCAAAGCAAGAGGGGAGGCCGAGAAGGCTAGGGATGAGGCGAAGCAGCATGGCTATGACCTTGGGGTGGCCGAGACCGAGGAAATCCTCAGGGCAGAGGTCCCATCGGTGTGCCGAACCTACTGCGCTCAGACTTGGACTGAAGCCCTCAACCAGGCTGGGGTTGAGGCTTCTTCTGAGCTGAGGAAACCAGAGAAAATTTGTTATCCTCCCGCTATTCGCGCCCGATCCTTCCCTCCATCACAGGTGAAGCAGCCTTTACAATATCTGATCCTGCTGGAGAGACACAGCCTTAAGATCCTTCTCTTCCCCATCAGCAAGAGCAAGAAAAAGAAACTGAAGCTCCTAAGGAGACCTCCTCTGATGTGACTAAGTCCTCAGATAAAAGCGCAGAGATTCCACAGGATGTGGCCGCTTCTTAAAGTTTTGAAATGGTCTTAGCCTTGGTCACCATACCTGCCAAAGAGGATCCTAAGGACAAAGAGAAGGTGACTTCTGCTGAAGCAGCCAATCAAGCAGACAAGACTACCAAGCCTGGGATTCAGATAAAACTGAAACGTTGAACCCTTACCTTTGTAATGTAGCTGCCATTTTTTTTAGACATACTTCAATGGAATGTACATCTTATTTTCCCAAGCTTGCAAGAGTTATTTTCTTCACTTATGCAACTTTTACTTTGATTATTAATTGATTGAACATGGCTATGTGCCTTGAAAATGTATGATTGTTTATTCAAGGGAAATTGCAAATTTCACACATTTCTAATTGAGACTCAGAATAAATCAAGATTAGTTAATTCACAATATTGTCAATACATACCTCGGATTTGCAAACTTTGAGAAGTTCTCTAACCTTAATAAAAATATTCAACTGCTGATCAAAAAACAACTAAGTCCAAGACACCTTAAAAAGCTTTAAGTGATTCTCATGGATACCATAGTGTTTTAATTGATACTGAGTGTATGATCCGAAGGACCTGATATACTTCAGTTTCCATCTAACACTTAGAAAATTAACTGGAAGATATCAATTTTTCCAAGGTATGTGGTCCGAGGAGCCAGGCATAGCCAAGATTCTGTTTGATATTTAAAATGATGTTGCACTATGTTAATTTTCCCAAAGCAAATGGTCCAAGGAACCAGACATAGCTTAGGTTCTATTTAACACTTAGAAAAATAATTGAAAGACATTAATTTTCCCAAGGCATGTGGTCCGAGGAGCCAGGCATGGCCAAGGTTCTATTTGATACTTAACATGAGATCATAACGTGTTAATTTTCCCAAAGCAGATGGTCCGAGGAACCAGACATAGCTTAGGTTCTGTTTAACACTTAGAAAAATAACTGAAAAACATCAATTTTCCCAAGGCATATGGTCCGAGGAGCCAGGCATGGCCAATGTTCTATTTGATACTTAACATGATGTTATAACATATTAATTTTCCCAAAGCAGATGGTCCAAGGAACCAGACATAGCTTAGGTTCTGTTTAACACTTAGAAAAATAACTGAAAGACATCAATTTTCCCAAGGCATGTGGTCCGAGGAGCCAGGCATGGCCAATGTTCTGTTTGATATTTAAAATGATGTTACAACTGTGAGATGAGGAATATAGCAGACTCAAGGAAGATGGAGAAAAACTTGCATTAATAATAATATCTTCTAAGATTATTTATATTCCAGGGATGAGGTACAACTCTTTCCTCAAGATCTTCAAGGTAATACGCACCAATGCCAGCCACTGATGTTATACGATATGGGCCCTCCCAGTTGGGTCCAAGCTTTCCCCATGCTGGGTTCTTGGCGGCTCCCACAACCTTTCTTAAGACCAAATCCTCCACTGCCAGTGGTCTTAGCTTTACGTTAGCGTCATATCATTGCTTGAGTTTATGTTGATAATAAGCCAATTGGACCATGGCATTCTCTCGGCGCTCTTCAACTAAATCTAAACTCCTTTCCAATAGTTCATCGTTGCTGCTCGGAGTAAAAGAACTTGTTTTCAAGGTGGGAAATCCAGTTTCCAGAGGAATAACAGCCTCTGCCCCATACGTCATTGAAAAAGTTTTTTCTCCTGTGGACCTACGAGGTATGGTCCGATAAGTCCACAGGATGTGTGATAACTCTTCGACCCATTTCCCTTTTGCATCATCCAGTCTCCTTTTGAGTCCACTTACAATGACTTTATTGACAGCTTCAGCCTGCCCATTCCCATGCAGATATGCCGGGGTAGAATATCTATTTGTTATGCCCATGTCGCAGCAATATTTCCTAAAGGCCTTGCTATTAAGCTACAAGCCATTGTCCAAGATGAGAATGCGAGGGACTCCAAACCTTGTTATTATGTTTTTCCAAAGAAACCATTTGGCATCCACGTCTCTAATATTGGACAATGGTTCAGCTTCAACCCATTTAGTGAAGTAGTCTGTGCCGACCAGTAAATATCTCTTATTCCTTGCGGCCTTAGGGAAAGGACCAATAATATCCAAGCCCCATTGAGCGAAAGGCCAAGGACTGGAGAGAGGATTAAGGACTCCACCAGGTTGGTGAATATTTGGGGCAAACCTCTAACACTGGTCGCATTTCTTTACATAATCTGTCGCTTCTTTTTGCATCTTCGGCCACCAGTAGCCTTGCATAAGGGCCCTATGTGATAAAGACCTTCCCCCCGTATGGCTTTCACATATTCCCTCATGCAGTTCTTCTAAAACGACCTCAACTCCCTCCGGATGTACACAGAGCATATATGGGCCAGAGAAAGACCTCTTATACAACTTTTGATCCTCAGACTGCCAAAACCGAAGAGCTTTTCTTCGTATCTTATCAGCCTTGGACTTATCTTCTGGTAAAATATCCTCCTTGAGGTACAGTACAGTAGGGTCTATCCAGCTAGGAGCTGTTCTTATTTGATGAACATAGGTTACAGTCTTTCCTACCTCGGTAGGTCCGTATAAATCTTCTACGAGAATAACCCGAGGTAGATTTTGCGCCGAGGAGGTCACCAATGTAGCAAGAGAGTCTGCATGTGTATTTTTACTTCTAGGGACTTATAATAAATTGAAAGATTTGAATTTAGACTGTAAATGTCTAACCTGGTTTAAGTACTCTTGCATTCTAGGATCTCGGGCTTCCAAATCCCCGTGGACTTGGCCGACGACCAATCTTGAATCAGAAATCAACTCCACTGCTTTTCCACCCATTTTTTGTACCATGATCATTCCTTCCAGCAAAGTTTCATATTCAGCCTCATTGTTTGTAGCCGAGAATCCTAATTTTAAAGATTTTTCAATCGTAATACCTTCTGGGGATACCAAAACTAGCCTCACGCCAAATCCCTTATGGTTCACTGCCTTATTTACATAGACTTTCCAGGGCACAAGTTCTTGCACGGAGATCATCCTAACTAATTTTCCATCCATGTTTTGCTCTTCTATCTTTTCTTCTTCCGAGGATTCAGCAAATTCAACAACCAGGTCGGCAAGAACCTGACCTTTGATAAAGGTGCGTGGCATGTACTTAATGTCAAAAGCCCTTAAAATCGTACCCCACTTAGCCACTCTCCCTGTGTAATCAGCATTGCGTAGCAGAGATTTAAACGGGAGTTAGGTCAGGATAACAACCGTGTGTGATTGAAAATAGTGGGAAAGTTTGTGTGTAGCATGCATTATAGCCAAAATAGCCCTCTCTAATGGTAAGTAACAAATCTCGGCCTTATGTAATGACTTACTCACATAGTAATCTGGCCTCTGTACACCATCATCAACGCGTATTAGTACCAAACTCACTGCGTGAGTGGCTACAGCTATGTAAGCAAACAACACCTCATCTACCTCAGGCCTAGACATAATGGGAGGTCGAGACAAATACTCTTTCAACTGTTGGAAAGCCAGGGTACATTCCTCAATCCATTCAAACCCTTTCCACCCATTCAATAACTGAAAGAAAGGTCTACATCTATCAGCTGACCGAGAAATGAATCGGTTTAGAGCAGCAATCATTCCTGTAAGTCTTTGAACTTCCTTAGGATTCCGAGGTGGTTGCAGATTGTTAATTGCCTTAATCTGGTCAGGGTCGACTTCTATTCCACGGTGAGTGATCATGTAGCCCAAGAATTTCCTTGATCTGACACCAAACGAACACTTAGAAGCGTTAAGCCGAAGCTTGTGCTTCCTTAGTGTATCGAAAGTATTTCCGAGGTCAACAATATGGTCTGACTTTGTTTTGCTCTTTACCACCATGCCATCGATGTAGATTTCCATGTTTTTTCCTAATTGAGGTTCAAACATCTTGGTCATCATTCTTTGATAAGTGACTCCTGCATTTTTCAAAACAAAAGGCATCACCTTATAATGGTAATTTCCAATAGGGGTGATAAAAGTCGTCTTCTCCTGGTCGTCCATAGCTAGAGGAATCTGATGGTACCCTTGGAAGGCATCTAAGAAACTCATCCGGAGATGGCCTACAGTTGCATCCACCAGCTGATTAATCCGAGGCATAGGGAAAGAATCCTTTGGGCATGCTTTATTCAAATCGTGAAATCCACATACACGCCATTTTCACTTCTTTTTTACCACCATGGTATTAGCCAGCCATTTCAGATAAAAGACCTTTTTAAAGCCCAGCCTGTTTAAGTTTCATCACTCGTCCTTGACAGCATTAGAATGCTCCTTGGACGAACGTGAGGAGGTTGCTTCTTTGGGGTAACAGTTGGATGACATTCAAAATG